>CM074785.1:19192156-19792156 GCA_037355745.1 Pseudo-nitzschia multiseries | reverse complement strand
CAACAACATTGATTGTGGAGACAACGAAGAAGATCACACTAATGGTTCTGCTGTTAACGTCGCTACTGCTCAGCCCGCCCCTCCACCACCATCTTTTCATGAAAGCATTAATTTGAACGAAAGAGAGGATGCATTTCAAAGCCACACAAAACTACCGCCGCCCCCTCATCTTCTTGCTGAATTGGAACTCATGAATTTAATGGCCAGACATAAATTGCCACTGAACACATTCAAATCCATTTTCCAGTGGGCAAAGAAAAGTCAAATGAGACCGGGTTTTGATTTTTGCGATGCCAAAATTAGATCTCGGCAAGCAATTTTTGACAATCTCCAATCCAATCTTGGTCTCTCCGATATGAAATTTCATCCTCATATACTGAATTGGTTACCTGATAATAAGCCCACTCAGGTGTATGTCCGTTCTTTTAAGGATGCCATTTATTCTCTTCTTTCTGACCAGCAGCTAATGATAGAAGAAAACCTCTCATTTCCCAACTATTCCACCCCTCTATCTCCCGACAATAATCCTGAGTTGAATCCTAATTCTGTAATCTCAGAATTGCATCACGGCTCGTGGTGGAAATCTTCTTGGAAAGAAATTTGCAATCCCAATTTGCAAGAAATTCTTGTTCCTATTATATTTTACATGGACGGCATATCTTTGGATGCGCACAGACGACTTACGTTAACACCATTGAACATGACACTCGGTATTTTTAATGTGGAGACTCGTTCTCGACCTGAAGCATGGACAACTATTTACTTCCATCCCAACCCCGAATGGGAGTCAACCAGACACTCTTGTCCTGCCACTTCAAAGGAAAAAATTCAGAATCTTCACAATGGTTTGGAAGTAGCGTTTCGTTCCTTCAAAGCCGCGTGTAACGAAGACGGTGGTATCGAATGGAATTATCTTCCGTACGCAAATCAACAGTGGAGGGTAAAAATGAAATTTGCCATTGCCTATGTTATTGGCGACACAGAACTTCACGATAAATTGTGTGGAAAATACGGCTCCTTCAATAAGGGTGTCATGCGGATGTGCCGTCACTGCAACTGTTATTCTCCTAACATAAACATTCCTTCTGTTCAACCTGCAACAAAGAAGTGGTCACCTGTTGATTTCCATTGTTTTCCCGGCACAGATCTAAACGATATCAATAAGAACTTCAAAAACAACTCTCATCACAACATAAGGAATGTATTTCATGATTTATGCTTTGGTACGAATCAGAACAACATTCATTTTGCAACTCCCGGTGAATGTTTGCACATGCACCAGCTTGGTACTGCCAAACGGGCCATCGAGTCAATTGAATTGTTGCTCTGCGGAAGTGTTCCATGTGTTTATGCCCCCAATTTGAAGCACGGTGTGGCTGTTGCTAACAGTATTGGCCATTTAGCACAACGGTACGGTGGTTTGTTATCACGCCAGTCTGATAGAGATTTTCCTCGCACCAAATTTGGGACTCAGCTATTATCAACTACGAAGAAAGAAGGGCATGATTTCTCTGGAATGCTTATTTCTCTTCTGATCGCTATGGTTTCCAAACATGGATCTGACATTATTGGTGACCATCGTTTTGTAAAGAAACAGATAGAGGTAATTCAGCTAATTCTATCAATGGAAGAATTTCTTAAACACGGTCGAATGAAATATGGTTCCTTAAAGAATCTCCCAAAAACAATTGTTCACTTTATTAATTGTATAAACTCAACATGTCACAGGAAAGGGATGGGAACAAAACTAATCAAGAATCACCTGTACTTTCACCTACCAGATTATATCTCTTTATGGGGGAGCCCCGCAGGCTGGGATAGTGCTCCGAATGAGTCTCACCATAAAACTGAGATTAAAGCTCCTTCCAAGAACACGCAAGGTAATGCTGCATCACTAATCGGTCAAACGGCGAAGCGAAAGTCTGAGAAAATGATGCTAAGCCAGGCAACATATCACTTCAACTTGCATCCGCCTGATCCTCCTCCAATTGAACGACCTGATGGTGGCGGTTCTCATTTTCATATAATGAGAACCAAAAATGGGGAATCAACAATGAAGTGGCTTCGTTCTACGAACAAAAGCAAACCATTTTTTCCTTCTGACATACTCGACTTTGTTTGTGATTCTGTGCTACCTTTATTGGAGAATCCTTCGCACATTTGTGGAGTTACAGAGCACAATCGTTTCGATGTTGCTTGTGGGTCTAATTTTATATTTCGCTCGCATCCTTCATATAGATCGGACAGTTCTCTGCTGAACTCCGTATGGATGGATTGGTGTTTGATGAAATTGGACTTTGATTTAAATAACAATCCCAAGCTCATACCGTGCCATCTGGTATGCTTCTTAACTGTACAGAGTTTGAAGCAGCCATACAGTAGTATTGGTGGCTATCCAATTGATACAAACGGAATGTATGCTGTGGCTCGTCGGTTTCAAGATGTGCCTAAGAAAACAGCTTCTGAATTTGTCCAACGTGGTCGCCTGATGAATTCACTGTACCTATTTCATGTCGACACTATCCATTCCGAGCTGGCAGTTGTTCCAGAGCAAGGACTTGATGGCTGTATTACCAATTGCGATTGGCTAGTGATATCGAATCGGATCTCATGGCTAAATTTTTTTGAAAGCAAAAATGCTGCTACACCACCGTCTTACAAATGTTTGTACAATGCATGCACACTACAGGACGACATCCAGTTGGAACCATTTGAGATGGCATTGAATGATAACAAATCCAGTGATTCTCTATCCAGTTCAGAGAGCGAAAGCTCGGACAGCAGTTCCGATTGAGTAGCAAGGGTGAATGTAACGGCTAACTTTCAATTATTGTTTAATATTACTATAGAGGGTTAGCTCTAAGCACAGTTTTGCGAGATACATAGGCGCTCATAATATAAGACCCTTCGAATTTGGGATTCGAACAGCTATGTAATACTAATGGATTGAACAATAGAGTATCTCCCGACCTCAATGGAACTTTCACTCCATACGTGGGGAAGACAAAATAATAAATCACCTCGTCATCACTTACATGTTTTGGAGCAATAACCGTCAGCCTTGTATAGAACATATCGACATCGGTATGGCTTTTTGAGTGATAATCCTTTCCAATAGAAAAGGCCGTTACGTGATTGCCGATTGCATTCAGCGTTGTACGATTAACAACCTCATTCATCACAGTCGTTTCAAGGTTGACAAGTTTGGACATTGGAGTTAAACAAAGCTGCATTTCCTTCACAATGTGTAGGGCTTTTTGTTCAAGGTTGGCTTTTGTTGTCGAGTCCACATTGTTTTTGAAAACGTACACACCATTTCCCGATTTCAATCGATTTGGTCTCATCCCAATAATAGCATATCCACTGTTTACACTGTCACATTTGGTTCCTCGGCCTATTTTGGGTTTAGATTGAACAATCTGCCCAGCGAATGTTCTTGTGATTTCTATATTTTCGGGGGTACCCAAACGTTGTTTTGCGAATTGTCTGGAAGCTTTAGCAAAGATTCTCAATGATGGTTCTGATTCGGCGAACGCTAGAACAAACTTCTTGTCGGTACTATCCACTGTTTTGAAACTGTCAATAGACACAGCCTGTGCCAAAGAATATTTCTTCTCTCCAACTGTGGTCCGGTCCCAATTTGTAGCCATGAATTTTCCTTGAAACCCATTTTTGTGAACTGTTTTCAATGCTATTTCCTCGACATGTTTGAAAATTGCATTTGGATCTCGGCGCCGATTCCTGTCTCCTTCTGCTGTCTTGTTAGGTTTTATCTCCGACAAGTGTTTGTAAGTCTGGTGGATTGATGATGGTGCTGCGTTTTCGAGAAAATTTGAAGTCATTTTCTTTCTCTCAGTCTTCCCACGTTTCCTCTTTGATTTTTGCTTGATTGCTTTTACTGGCAATTGCTTTGTTGTTGTTTTGAATCCCATTGTTGTTGCTGGGACGAATTGTCGTTGGAGGACGACGACAAGACGATTCGACGTTGGAGTGGAAGACCAATAGCCGTTGCCGGGACGAATTGCCGTTGGAGGAGGAGGACGACAAATCGATTTGTGGATGGAGTGGGAGACCGATTGTTGCTGTAGGAGGTGGAGGAGACGAATCCCTGTTGTTGTTGGATGAGGGGAGCGTATTCGCTGCTTGATTGGTGTTGGATCGATTCGTTTTGCAGATCGATTTGTGTTGGATCGACTGGTGTTGGATCGATTCGTTTTGCAGATCGATTCGTGTTGGATCGATTGGATCGATTCCTTGTGTTGGATCGATTGGTGTTGGATTGATTCGTTTTTCAGATCGATTGGAGGAGCGTTTCCGTGATTCGCTGGTGCCAAGCGCCGGTGGAGGAGGAGCGTTTCCGTGATTCGCTGCCGAGCGCCGGTGGAGGAGCGTTTCCGTGATTTGTTGGAGGAGCGTTTCGGTGATTCGTTGCCAAGCGCCGGTGGAGGAGGAGCGTTTCCGTGATTCGTTGGAGGAGCGTTTCGGTGATTCGCTGGTGCCGAGCGCCGGTGGAGGAGGAGCGTTTCCGTGATTCGTTGGAGGAGCGTTTCGGTGATTCGCTGGTGCCGAGCGCCGGTGGAGGAGGAGCGTTTCCGTGATTCGTTGGAGGAGCGTTTCGGTGATTCGTTGCCGAGCGCCGGTGGAGGAGGAGCGTTTCGATGATTCGTTGCCGAGCGCCAGTGGTTCGATCGTTTCCGGTTGCGGCTGTTGCTCTCGCTGCTGCCGCTTGCTGCTGTTGCTCTCGCTGCTGCTGCTTGCGGCTGTTGCTCTCGCTGCCGCTTGCTGCTGTTGCTCTCGCTCCTGCCGCTTGCTGCTGTTGCTCTCGCTCCTGCTGCTTGCGGCTGTTGCTCTCGCTGCCGCTTGCTGCTGTTGCTCTCGCTCCTGCCGCTTGCTGCTGTTGCTCTCGCTCCTGCTTTCCGCTGTTGCTCTCGCTGCTGCCGCTTGCTGCTGTTGCTCTCACTGCCGCTTGCTGCTGTTGCTCTTGCTGCCACTTGCTGTCGAATCGACGAGTCGTTGCCGTTGTTGTTGCCGCCGATCCTATTCAAATAGATGATATGATAATTGAACAAAATGGGTGAGTATCTATTGATGTACTACATAGAGTAAATAATAACAACAGAATAATATGATAATGTACATGCCGTTCGATTCGTCAACACCTACAGGGGAAGATTCGTTGCTTCCGATTCGCACGGGGAAGATTCATTGATTCCGATTCGATGGTTGCTTCCAATCCGTTGGTTTCGATTGCTGATTCCAATCCGTTGCTCCCAATCCGTTGCTTCCGATTTGATGGTTGCTTCCGATCAATTCCTGTGAAAATAAGAAGAAAACAGAAGGGAATCAGTAATGCCGGTGGAGTGGAAGACCAATATGCCGATGCTGATGCCGATGCCGATGCAGATGCCGATCTCTCTCATTCTTACCTTTGCTTGTTCCGACGTTCCGACAATCGAGCCGATGAAATTGTTCTTGCTGCTGCCGTTGATTTGCAGCCTTCTTACCCTCTGTCACGAAAAACAGTACCAAGAGCCTGTTGATATAGAAGCAATGGATGCAGATTTATTGCTTTCAAGACGTTTATGTTTGTGTGCACCCAAACAATATCTATCCAGCAAACCACCTCTTGTCCAATGCGAGCTAATTCTTTTTCCAGTACAAGGCTGTTATTTCAGACTAAAATATTCGAGCACGGATTACCTGCCTAATGCTGATCAACGATCAAGGG
The DNA here is from genome assembly GCA_037355745.1 of Pseudo-nitzschia multiseries. Taxonomy (NCBI): domain Eukaryota; phylum Bacillariophyta; class Bacillariophyceae; order Bacillariales; family Bacillariaceae; genus Pseudo-nitzschia; species Pseudo-nitzschia multiseries. The sequence goes on along the minus strand of CM074785.1, from coordinate 19,786,428 downwards.
ATCATTGAACAGGATTAAGTGGAATCCCACGTTCACAGACGGAGTGCCAATTACTAGCAACTCTACTCAAATAAGCCGGGTAAGATTATGGAGAAAAAGTGATTTTTTTTGTCGCGAGGTAGAAAATAAAATTACTGTGTGTTTGTGTGAGAGAGTTTTTTTTTTTTTTTCGCGTACGGTTTTCTTTTTCCTTGTAGATCATGTAGAATTCTACATGATTTTAAAGAAAGTGTGTCGTAACAAACAAATGCAAACGGTCTTACGATCGATTGATTTAGTGAGCAATTGATACAGTCGATTGTCTTCGACGATCGAGTCAACGGGTTAATTACTCTCGTATCATCTTGTCGATTTACGGCATATTACCACGTAATTCTTAGCATACAAAGCACACGTAAAGAGACACAAAACACATGTAAAACCATCTTCGATCGGTCTTTTGTTACCGTATAATTCACCGTGATATTCTCATTGAATATCACATGTGATTGTACCTTATTATGTAGAATTAGTACTAGGTTGTACGTAGATTTTAGGGCATGATAGTGTTTTAGAGTTGTTAATTCTTCGAAGAGTGAGCTGAGAGGAAAAATCCCGCTAAGAGGCAATCCACATAAAAGCGCCGACGATTATTCTTGATAAATAACCTTACGAATAAGGTTATTTGCCCTTATGACTTTTCGTGCTATACGCCCGCTTAGTACGTACGAATACGCGTTACACGGTGGATTCTTTTCAGTCCCCTTCAGTCGTAAATCCAATCGTTAAGCGTTTGGATCTTTTGACTTAATCTATTCATCGTGAGTCGTGTTGAATACCAAACTGTATCCAGTCTACCATCAGAGGCCCTATCAAAAAGAAATGGGGCGGCATTTTGCCTTTCATTCTGGCTTGTATCATGGCATTTTGCCCTGACCCTTGCCGGTTTGATATATTGTATTCATGGATCAAATTATCCATTTTCGAAATGCTCATTGCAGAACGATTTGTTCATTTTTCGTGATTGAACTTAGAAAATCAACTTGTTACTTCAATCGAACGATCGATCGAACATTCCATCGAATGATTGATTTTATCAAATCTCTTACCACATGCAACGAGAACAATGTTCTCTGAAAACAGCGCCACTCATTAGCTTTGTAAACAAATCAGCAATATTTGTTGAACCTGGTTCCTTTGCAACTCTGATGATTCCTGCTGCAATAGATTCACGAGCTTTGTGATATGCAATGCTGTTGTGCTTCTTCTTACATGGGCTTTCAGGTCGTGTAACATTTGTAACAACTGAATCATTATCACAATACACATTTGTGCTACCATCAATTGGAACACCCATCATTCTCAACTTGTACCTTAGACCTTCAACCAATTCGATTGCAATTTTCAAAGCAATGATTTCAGATCCAAAAGTTGATGTCTCAACTGTCGTTTGTCTTTTGGAAAACCAAATGATCGGTGCATTATTAATGAAGATAATAACACCAGTATGAGATCTCCTTGTTGCCTTGCATCCGGCATGATCAGCATCGACAAAACAGCTCATCGTCACATGTTTTCCCAAAGCTTCAGGCATATCTGCTGGTATGACTTCAGCGGCGCCAGGATAAAATTCAGACCAGTCACATTTTTGAAATTTACTTTCATCAACACTTGGTACAGTATCATCAAAAACCAGTTTTGACCTGTTGTACTTTTTCAAATATGCAAATATGTGAAACAACTGATTCAAATGCCCGATCCTTGCCTGTGCCAAATACCTTGACATCAGTGACACTGGCATTACTATGTCAAGTCTTCCTAATTCGCAAATCCACCTGAGAACTCCAATTAAACCTTGATAGTAATTTTGCAATTCAGGATTCAATTCTTCTGATATATCAATTTCCGGTCGATAATCATGTGACAGTGGACTTGATGCTGATTTTGGTAGATACTTGTAGCCATATTTTTCAGTTCCTAACTCTTGTTCGACTGCTGCAACAGCTTTCGCTGTGTACTTAGTGCTTGATAATGACCATCTTGGCTTTGAATCATCTTCAAAGTAGAATTTCCCAATATCAGCTCCCAAATATAGAGTTGGCTCTTCAATCGTATCATCCTTCAATTTGAACTTTCGTTCAATGTTTTCAAGCTGGAACTTTGGATCTTCGCCAGAACATAGGATATCATCTACATATGCAATGAGCATTGCCCAGTATCTGGATCCATCTTTCCTGGTTTCAATTCTTAAGTGCACATCCGGATCTGCCTTGCACGGTGAGTATCCAAGATCTCTCAAATGCTGGGTGAGGTATGACCTGAAAGATGCACCAGCAACCGGCAGTCCATACAATGCCCGGACAATCTTACAAGGTCTTCCTGCAAGGTGAGGTGGAAAACCATCTTCTTCTCTCGCTTTTAGGAAGTATTTCTCTTTAATCGGGGCTGTCAAATATGCATTTTGAATATCAGCTGAGAGAACCTTCAAATCATTCAGCGCTGCCAGCAGAAAGAATATTCTTACTGAGTCTCGACTGGGAACCGATGAATAAGTATTTTCTTTGGCCACTGCAGGGACTTTGTGGCCGTCCCCTACCAACCTGGCCTTCCTTGTTAGGGACCCAAGCTTGATGTCAAAAATCATGTGGGTTGTTATCTGTTTATGACCAACTGGAATAACATCATCATCAGAAAATTCAAATGCTGCCATATTATTTGTCATTTCTTTATGAATTGCTCTTTCCCAGTGGTCGGTCCCTGTTTTCTTATCAATAGCCAGCGCTTGTTTGATTGAATGTGGCAATTCAACTCCATATTTGTGAGTCTTCAACCAATACTTTGCTGTTTTGGCCGCTTTAAGGATTCTATCCTTCCTTCTCAAAATTTTGTGCACCCACCATCTGAAAGCTGGTGATTTTTCAAGATTATTGTTAACTGCATACTCGGCTAATTGCACTGGAAATGATTCTTTCACATCACTTAACTTACACCAAGATTCAGTGCCATCTTTCCAACTGGCTAAAATTCTCCAACCTCTAGTTGTAGGTTTATGGGTTTTCCTGCCATTTTTTGCTATGGTCGTGGCTTCATCATCAGTTAGTGCAGTGTTGTCTTTTTCATGGTCAATGAGCTCATCTAGTAGAGTGAACATCCTCCCGTCATCATCAACAGAGCTGTATAGGCTTTCTGCAACAATATTTGCCGTGTATTCCTCCATGGTACCATCAGGTAGTTGCAATTTATACAGCCTTGTGTCTAGTATGGGATTCTCATTTCTGATTCCTATTGGTCTGTTTTGCAAGTCGCGAACCCTGTCCTTGACAATGCACCTGAGTCTTTCATCACCTCTTTCAATGATCACTTCATTTCCCAGATATTCATCTGGTTCATCAACATCTTCTACAGATGCTTCTGGCTCAGCCATTTCGAGTTTCATATCCGGTGTTTTTACTGGTTGATTCTCAAATAGCTCTATTTGGGGCTCTGGGTAGTTTTCCTGGAAGAATGATGCGCTGTCCTTGACTTCATCTCCAATCTTGGATTCAATTGATTTGTCGATCGCTTCCATTCTTCTTAGGACATCTCTATCCCTCCATTCATATTCCTTGACAGGCCTTATTGAATTTGTAGATATTGGTATTGCCGACTCGGGCAGTAGCCAAAAACAATCTCCCCCACCTACCCTATTCCCACAGGGACCCAACCATCGCGCCAGCCTTTCAACACCTCGGGTGGAAGAATCACCTTTTTCATAATAAAACACAAAATCATACCATTCTGATGAAGTATATAATGTAATATCGGGTCTATAGCCATGGACCAATTCAAATGGGGTTCTCCCCATTGAAGAAGGGTTGTTGGAGGCCGTTCGCTGCCTGATATTAGCACATAGTTCACCACAAAATGACCATAATCTTCTTGGTGACTTCTTCTTTGCAGACTTGGTTGTGATTGCGCTACCAAGATGACCAATTGCTTGTTCTGCTCGATTTTGGAATGGGCAATGTGGCTGGATAAATGTCTGATGGATATGGTTGCGCTTTACAATTGAATTCCAGTGTGTCTTGTATGTTCTTGGGGATCCTTGTTCTGGCGCACCATCAGAAATCAAATGCTCTGGGATTCCAATTTCATGAATAAATGTCTTCAGTCCTTGGTGGGCTTGTGATTTGTCCTGTATTGGTATAAATACTTCAAACCCATTTCCATTTGTAAAGATCTGTGCACATTTTTCTTGCCTCATAATACTGGTAGTCCTGGCATGCCACGTATCAGTGTACCAGGTTCCTTGTGCGACTCTTTTGTTCCTGAAACGCTGAGTAGGCAGCCGCTTCATCAATGGTGATTGCAAATTCCTGAGTGCCTTCTGCGTCGTGACTTTCAGTGTCTGTTCAGCTTTCTTGAAACTAATGTTCCAAGTTGTGGCTAGGCGTTCACAGTCAACTTTGTTCGGACCTTCAATTGTTATCACTGATGGCCCCCATTGATTTCTTCTGTCAAGAGACCTCCTTTCAAGTGTATTGTCAATTTCTTGCGAGCTAGGGGCCTGTTTTGATTCTTCTTCAGGAGCTTCCATAAAGTCAAATTCTGTATCATCAAACAAAAATTGGTCTACCCTTCGCGCGCTTGAAATATTCCTTACTGAAGAGATCCGATGAGCAATATTTCCATCTGTTGCAATCTGGCATTCAGTTAGCATTCTCCTTGTGGATACCTGATGGACCCTCATCAGTTTGCATTGCTGCATGACACTTGGATGCCGTTCTTTTCCTAAGCTGGTCTTGGGAAGTTTATTTGTAACATTACTAGCAGGTTCTGTTGTAACAGAACTTTCCTCCATTGCTTGGTCCTCTTCGGTTGACATAGCTTGAAGGCTGAATTGGTCCCCTGAAATTGGATCTCCATTGTCAATGGCTAGCTCGGCCATCCTGAACTTCAGTGAATGTGGATCCCAGGGAGTATCATTTGTTGCTATCAAATGTTGACATTCATCAAGTTCCATTCTTGTGGGCTTTCGTGTGGGAAAATATGAGATCACATTTCTCATACTCAGTTTGATAAAAACTTTCTTCGGATCATCATCCTCCAGTGGAGTTTGAATTGTAATTCCATGCTTGGATCGTGGATCAAATTGGCGAGGTGTTTCTTCAACAGAGTTGAAATTGCAGTCCCTCACTTGATTTGGGCATATCAAGCTGTTTTTCAATTTGTCCCCAAAGTACAGTGCTTGATGGAACACTATGATATATACTTGGCCTGATGTTGGATTTGTCCATGCAGTCGCACAGCTTCCAATGGGGATTTTCTTGATGGGCTTGTACTCTTCAGAAAAAGGTGCAACATCAACGTGTGTTGTGATTTGATCAGGATTCAGCAATACCATATTGCTTCCTGCTGCAGTAGTATCTGCATGTGAGTCTAACTCACAATATCCTTCTTCATTTTCCCCATCATCTAAACCTACAGGGACATTCATCTGGTATAATGACCGGCTCACCATTTTTAACAATTTGTGTTCTAGTGATAGTGTCCGGTTATTGTGTCATTTCTTAGATTTTGATCCAAAACTGTCACCAGCGCCTTCATTTGTTTCTTTCTTTTTAGTCTCAGCAGCTTTGAGATTTCGTTTCTTTTTAGCCTGTCTCATCTGGTAAAGCTCCTGGCGCTGTTCTTTTGACATTGTTTTATAAACACTTGTTGGGTAAGGCTTGCACTCAACTTTTCCTGTAAAAGCTCCAGTTGTCTTTTGCTTTTTGTTGCTGGTTGTGCCCATAGAATACAAACTTCTGAAACCTCTTTTACTCTTCCCTGTTGCAAGCTTTTTCAATCCAAGTCGATTGGTGAATAGAATCAAACATTCATTGAAGTTGTCACGATAGTCTTTGCTCTCATCAATTGCATCTGCTTTTGCAGCATCAAGTCGCTCATCACTGATTGAATTGATAAAATCCCAAACAAATCTTCTTTCATTATGATTCTTTTCAAATCTCAGGATCGTTCCATGGAAAGCAGTCCAATTGCGCTTGTGCTTGTTCCAGTCATAACCCTTGGAATCTCCAGTGTAGTGTGAATCTTTCATATCCTGATATGTCTTATTCAGAACCATAGTGATATTGGTATCAGTGTAAGCGTGTTGCATGAGAGAAATGAAAGCGTTTCTGGCATTACCAGAATTCAGTGCAGTGTTTTGGAAATGTGCCACATATTCCCAACCGGGACCTTTTCTAGTTGCATCACACAGCAACCTCCAGACGACGTTGTTGTCCTCATCATACTGGGGACCTGATAGGACGCCACATCTTTCGTTGTAGTCACTCCAAGTTGGATAAGTATCTGTTGTACTTTGTCCAACTGTTCCAGCCCTGGCTTCATCAGTAACTTCTTCCATTTCTTGGGGTCTTATGACATACAAGATTGGAAAACCCTCAGAGTTGAATCTGTATCTCAAGTTTTGTCGGAAGCCTTCCTCCCATTCCCTGAATTTTGTGAGATCCTTCAGCTCGGGTGGAGTTGCCTTTTCCTGTGATTTCACGCTTGATTCCATCATCTTGATTCTGAATTGCTGCAGTTCCAAGTTGTTTGGGTTTGCGTTCCAGTCGATAGCCATTGGCTTGACTCCAATCAATGGTTGATACCGGGCCCAATTTGCCCAAGTTAGGAGCCTCGATGATAGTCTGTTACCATAGTGGATGCTTTTTGGATTAGGACAGTCTGGGCTGATAGCTTTCAATCCGTGCATGAATGATTTAATGCTTTCCTTATTGAGATCTGTGATTTCGCGAATATTAGACATCCCTCCCCTCATAATTTCCTCGGCTGATTCATAGTTGATACCAAAATCCATTAGGCTGCTCCTGAAAGCAAGCTGTTCTGGGTTCAGAAATCTACCATTGTTGAATCCCCTGATTTTTATCCTGGGTTGGGATGACCTTCTTCCCAGCCGTTCAGCTCTTGCGTTCTCTGCATTTTGGTCAGCATCGTTTCCTTCATCCTCATTTTCGCTATCCGCGTCATCTTGATTCACACCCTTTCTTTCTGCATCTCTCATTGCCCTGACTCTTTTCTTTATTTCTTGGTCGATGATTCTCTTCATGGTTGAGTTTGATTCTGGGTCCTCAAAGGCCCTTTCCATGACTTCCATGATTTTATCTTCCAATTTCTCTTCCAAATCGTCGTCTGAATCGTCATCTTCATCCACTTCCATTTTTGTTTCTTCCATGTCGTCGTCCGCTCTAGTTCGTACCATGGTGATGAATTGTAACGGAGTTTCGAATTATATTGGAGGGGTATGGATGGTCGATTCATAGGATGGTATTCGATGGAAGATGCGATCGAATATGTGATCGAAGGTGGTATGTGGTGGAAGGGGTATAATCAAATCGAAGGATTGGATGTGAGAGATGTATATTAATCGTTGGTGACTGTTGTGTGATTTGTTTATCTGCTGTTTTTGTATTTGTATATCCGGATCGAATTTTTGTTCCGGTTCGTCTGTATTTGTGTGAGCTTTTGCTTTTGTCGCAATTTAAGATTGTGAGCTTTCCTATCCTTTCTCGGTATTTGCTCATTCTGTATTTCTGTGGTGAAAGATTGAAAGATTGTTTCCTGAGAATTTAGTGTTCTCTTTTTCCTTTTGGATCTTTTCGATCTCCGAGATTTTGTGTTCTCATATCTTTGGATTTTCGTTTTTCGCTCGTAGCAGATGCTCTTTGCAATCTGTTCCTTGTTGCGGGCAGATGTTCTTCGCAATCCGTTTCTGTTTCACCACAGAATACTTCAGGCTCAATCTTCTGGCTCACGTCGTTCTATTTTCAGTGAAAGATCAGTGTTCTCGAATTTGGATATTGATTCCTTTCAACTGATGCCAACCTGGGCGATTCGTTCAGCTGAATCGTCCAGTGTCTTTTCCCTTGCTTGTTTTGCTGGATCCCGAAACCCGGTGGAGCCACCACCTTGGTTCGGTTCTTCGGTCTCTTCTTTCAGGGAGACCGCCCTGGTGTTGGTCTATTCCAGGGCTCCACAGGCAACTGCCTCTTTTACATCCTTGAGGGTTGATGCCGGTAGCTGATCAGGCTAATCCGGATTCTTTGTCTTCGAGCTCAAACTGCGTTTCTCGGTGGGAAACGCGGTCCTCAGCATTGTAGGATGCTGGCCACAGCTCGTAGAGAGTGCTGTGGGTCTGATAAACTAAAGAAAGTGTGTCGTAACAAACAAATGCAAACGGTCTTACGATCGATTGATTTAGTGAGCAATTGATACAGTCGATTGTCTTCGACGATCGAGTCAACGGGTTAATTACTCTCGTATCATCTTGTCGATTTACGGCATATTACCACGTAATTCTTAGCATACAAAGCACACGTAAAGAGACACAAAACACATGTAAAACCATCTTCGATCGGTCTTTTGTTACCGTATAATTCACCGTGATATTCTCATTGAATATCACATGTGATTGTACCTTATTATGTAGAATTAGTACTAGGTTGTACGTAGATTTTAGGGCATGATAGTGTTTTAGAGTTGTTAATTCTTCGAAGAGTGAGCTGAGAGGAAAAATCCCGCTAAGAGGCAATCCACATAAAAGCGCCGACGATTATTCTTGATAAATAACCTTACGAATAAGGTTATTTGCCCTTATGACTTTTCGTGCTATACGCCCGCTTAGTACGTACGAATACGCGTTACACGGTGGATTCTTTTCAATTTGGTACAAGTGTAGAATCCTACACGTTTTTAGTAGTACTAGTACGTACGAAAAATCTCGTACGTACGTACGGTACCAAAAATCTGAATTGAACGTGCTGAATTTTTTTAACGTTCGAACGTTCGAACGTTCGTTTTAATGTTCGAGCGTTCGAACGTTCGAATTAATTTGGAATTAGTACTGAATCTACATGCTAGCTAGTACTGTGCTGTATGTGATCCGTTTGAATTTTTTGAACGTTCCAACGTTCGAATTTTTTGAACGTTCGAACGTTCAAATTCCAAATGTGATCCGTTTGAATTTTTTAAACGGTCGAACGTCGGAATTTTCTTCTTAGTACTGAATCTACATGCTAGTACTGAATGTACGTGTTTTCCTACTCATTTTTCCCACTACAATGCTGGTACATGGTACAGGGGGGTAAAGAACTTGCGAGAAGTCCACATATACGGACAAATAATTACTGAATTTGCGAACCGGATGTAACCCTAACCATATTGGGAACAACTTTGCCACACAGAATGCCAAAAATGATGTGGTTTGACTCTCCAAATGGCAAGCATGAGGGTATTTTTGGTGCAATTGCAGGGCACAAACTAACTTATTGGATAGTAATGACTCAAAAAGTATCCAGTCCAAGCAATGAATACATTCATCATGACTCATCAAAGGCATATTGGGAATAAATTTGTCACACAGAATGCCCAAAATGTTGTGGTTTGACTCTACAAATGGCAAACATGGGGGTATTTTTGGTGCAATTCCAGGGCACAAACTAACTTCTTATTGGGTAATGACTCAAAAAGTACCGGCTCCAAGCCATGAATACGTTCATCATGACTCATCCAATGCATATTGGAAACAACTTTGTCACATAGAATGCCCAAAATGTTGTGGTTTGACTCTACAAATGGCAAACACGGGGGTATTTTTGGTGCAATTCCAGGGCACAAACTAACTTATTGGGTAATGACTCAAAAAGTATCTGGTCCAAGCCATGAATACATTCATCATGACTCATCAAATGCATATTGAGAACAACTTTGTCACATAGAATGCCCAAAATGTTGTGGTTTGACTCTCCAAATGGCAAACATGGGGGTATTTTTGGTGCAATTCCAGGGCACAAACTAACTTATTGGGTAATGACTCAAAAAGTATCTAGTCCAAGCCATGAATACATTCATCATGACTCATCCAATGCATATTGGAAACAACTTTGTTACATAGAATGCCCAAAATGTTGTGGTTTGACTCTACAAATGGCAAACACGGGGGTATTTTTGGTGCAATTCCAGGGCACAAACTAACTTATTGGGTAATGACTCAAACAGTATCTGGTCCAAGCCATGAATACATTCATCATGACTCATCAAATGCATATTGGAAACAACTTTGTCACATAGAATGCCCAAAATCTTAAGGTTTGACTCTCCAAATGGCAAACATGTGGGTATTTTTGGTGCAATTCCAGGGCACAAACTAACTGATTGGGTAATGACTCAAAAAGTATCTGGTCCAAGCCAGGAATACATTCATCATGACTCATCAAATGCATATTGGAAACAACTTTGTCACATAGAATGCCCAAAATCTTAAGGTTTGACTCTCCAACTGAAAAACATGAGGGTATTTTTGGTGCAATTCCAGGGCACAAACTAACTTATTGGGTAATGACTCAAAAAGTATCTGGTCCAAGCAATGAATACATTCCTCATGACTCATCAAATACATATTGGGAACAACTTTGTCACACAGAATGCTGTAAATGTTGTGGTTTGACTCTACAAATGGCAATCATGGGCGTATTTTTGGTGCAATTCTAGGGCACAATCTGAGTTATGGGGTAAGGACTCAAAAAGTATCGGGTCCAAGCCATGAATACATTCATCACGACTCATCAAATGCATATTGGGAACAACTTTGTCACATAGAATGCCCAAAATCTTAAGGTTTGACTCTCCAAATAGCAAACATGTGGGTATTTTTGGTGCAATTCAAGGGCACAAACTAACTTATTGGGTAATGACTCAAAAAGTATCTGGTCCAAGCCATGAATATATTCATCATGACTCATCAAATACATATTGCGAACAACTTTGTCACATAGAATGCCAAAAATCTTAAGGTTTAACTCTCCAAATGGCAATCATGGGGGTATTTTTGGTGCAATTCCAGGGCACAAACTAGCTTATTGGGTAATGACTCAAAAAGTATCTGGTCCAAGCCAGGAATACATTCATCATGACTCATCAAATGCATAATGGGAACAACTTTGTCACATAGAATGCCCAAAATCTTAAGGTTTGACTCTACAAATGGCAATCATGGGGGTATTTTTGGTGCAATTCTAGGGCACAATCTGAGTTATGGGGTAAGGACTAAAAAAGTATCTGGTCCAAGCCATGAATACATTCATCACGACCCATCCAATACATATTGGGAACAACTTTGTCACATAGAATGCCCACAATCTTAAGGTTTGACTCTCCAAATAGCAAACATGTGGGTATTTTTGGTGCAATTCCAGGGCACAAACTAACTTATTGGGTAAGGACTCAAATAGTATCGGGTCCAAGCCATAAAAGCATTCATCATGACTCATCCAATGCATATTGGGAACAACTTTGTCACATAGAATGCCCAAAATCTTAAGGTTTAACTCTACAAATGGCAAACATGGGGGTATTTTTGGTGCAATTCCAGGGCAAAAACTAACTGATTGGATAATGACTCAAATAGTATCGGGTCCAAGCCATGAATGCATTCCTCATGACTCATCCAATGCATATTGGAAACAACTTTGTCACATAGAATGCCCAAAATCTTAAGGTTTGACTCTCCAACTGACAAACATGAGGGTATTTTTGGTGCAATTCCAGGGCACAAACTAACTTCTTGGGTAATGACTCAAAAAGTATCCGGTCCAAGCAATGAATACATTCCTCATGACTCATCAAATACATATTGGGAACAACTTTGTCACACAGAATGCTGTAAATGTTGTGGTTTGACTCTACAAATGGCAATCATGGGCGTATTTTTGGTGCAATTCTAGGGCACAATCTGAGTTATGGGGTAAGGACTCAAAAAGTATCTGGTCCAAGCCATGAATACATTCATCACGACTCATCAAATGCATATTGGGAACAACTTTGTCACATAGAATGCCCAAAATCTTAAGGTTTGACTCTCCAAATAGCAAACATGTGGGTATTTTTGGTGCAATTCAAGGGCACAAACTAACTGATTGGATAATGACTCAAAAAGTATCTGGTCCAAGCCATGAATATATTCATCATGACTCATCAAATACATATTGCGAACAACTTTGTCACATAGAATGCCAAAAATCTTAAGGTTTAACTCTCCAAATGGCAATCATGGGGGTATTTTTGGTGCAATTCCAGGGCACAAACTAGCTTATTGGGTAATGACTCAAAAAGTATCTGGTCCAAGCCAGGAATACATTCATCATGACTCATCAAATGCATAATGGGAACAACTTTGTCACATAGAATGCCCAAAATCTTAAGGTTTGACTCTACAAATGGCAATCATGGGGGTATTTTTGGTGCAATTCTAGGGCACAATCTGAGTTATGGGGTAAGGACTAAAAAAGTATCTGGTCCAAGCCATGAATACATTCATCACGACCCATCCAATACATATTGGGAACAACTTTGTCACATAGAATGCCCACAATCTTAAGGTTTGACTCTCCAAATAGCAAACATGTGGGTATTTTTGGTGCAATTCCAGGGCACAAACTAACTTATTGGGTAAGGACTCAAATAGTATCAGGTCCAAGCCATAAAAGCATTCATCATGACTCATCCAATGCATATTGGGAACAACTTTGTCACATAGAATGCCCAAAATCTTAAGGTTTAACTCTACAAATGGCAAACATGGGGGTATTTTTGGTGCAATTCTAGGGCACAAACTAACTGATTGGATAATGACTCAAATAGTATCGGGTCCAAGCCATGAATGCATTCCTCATGACTCATCCAATGCATATTGGAAACAACTTTGTCACATAGAATGCCCAAAATCTTAAGGTTTGACTCTCCAACTGAAAAACATGAGGGTATTTTTGGTGCAATTCCAGGGCACAAACTAACTTCTTGGGTAATGACTCAAAAAGTATCCGGTCCAAGCAATGAATACATTCCTCATGACTCATCAAACACATATTGGGAACAACGTTGTCACACAGAATGCTGTAAATGTTGTGGTTTGACTCTCCAAATGGCAATCATGGGCGTATTTTTGGTGCAATTCCAGGGCACAAACTAGCTTATTGGGTAATGACTCAAAAAGTATCTGGTCCAAGCCATGAATACATTCATCATGACTCATCAAATCCATATTGGGAACAACTTTGTCACATAGAATGCCCAAAATCTTAAGGTTTGACTCTCCAAATAGCAAACATGTGGGTATTTTTGGTGCAATTCAACGGCACAAACTAACTTATTGGGTAATGACTCAAAAAGTATCTGGTCCAAGCCATGAATATATTCATCATGACTCATCAAATACATATTGCGAACAACTTTGTCACATAGAATGCCAAAAATCTTAAGGTTTAACTCTCCAAATGGCAATCATGGGGGTATTTTTGGTGCAATTCCAGGGCACAAACTAGCTTATTGGGTAATGACTCAAAAAGTATCTGGTCCAAGCCAGGAATACATTCATCATGACTCATCAAATGCATAATGGGAACAACTTTGTCACATAGAATGCCCAAAATCTTAAGGTTTGACTCTACAAATGGCAATCATGGGGGTATTTTTGGTGCAATTCTAGGGCACAATCTGAGTTATGGGGTAAGGACTAAAAAAGTATCTGGTCCAAGCCATGAATACATTCATCACGACCCATCCAATACATATTGGGAACAACTTTGTCACATAGAATGCCCACAATCTTAAGGTTTGACTCTCCAAATAGCAAACATGTGGGTATTTTTGGTGCAATTCCAGGGCACAAACTAACTTATTGGGTAAGGACTCAAATAGTATCGGGTCCAAGCCATAAAAGCATTCATCATGACTCATCCAATGCATATTGGGAACAACTTTGTCACATAGAATGCCCAAAATCTTAAGGTTTAACTCTACAAATGGCAAACATGGGGGTATTTTTGGTGCAATTCTAGGGCACAAACTAACTGATTGGATAATGACTCAAATAGTATCGGGTCCAAGCCATGAATGCATTCCTCATGACTCATCCAATGCATATTGGAAACAACTTTGTCACATAGAATGCCCAAAATCTTAAGGTTTGACTCTCCAACTGACAAACATGAGGGTATTTTTGGTGCAATTCCAGGGCACAAACTAACTTCTTGGGTAATGACTCAAAAAGTATCCGGTCCAAGCAATGAATACATTCCTCATGACTCATCAAACACATATTGGGAACAACGTTGTCACACAGAATGCTGTAAATGTTGTGGTTTGACTCTCCAAATGGCAAACATGGGCGTATTTTTGGTGCAATTCCAGGGCACAAACTAGCTTATTGGGTAATGACTCAAAAAGTATCTGGTCCAAGCCATGAATACATTCATCATGACTCATCAAATGCATATTGGGAACAACTTTGTCACACAGAATTCCCAAAATGTTGTGGTTTGACTCTCCAAATGGCAAAAATAAGGGTATTTTTGGTGCAATTCTAGGACACAAACTAACTGATTGGGTAATGACTCAAATAGTATCGGGTCTAAGCCATAAAAGCATTCATCATGACTCATCCAATGCATATTGGGAACAACTGTGGCACATAGAATGCCCAAAATCTTAAGGTTTGACTCTCCAAATGGCAATCATGGGGGTATTTTTGGTGCAATTCCAGGGCACAAACTAACTTATTGGGTAATGACTCAAATAGTATCTGGTCCAAGCAATGAATGCATTCATCATGACTCATCCAATGCATATTGGAAACAACTTTGTCACATAGAATGCCCAAAATCTTAAGGTTTGACTCTACAAATGGCAAACATGGGGGTATTTTTGGTGCAATTCCAGGGCAAAAACTAACTGATTGGGTAATGACTCAAATAGTATCGGGTCCAAGCCATGAATGCATTCATCATGACTCATCCAATGCATATTGGAAACAACTTTGTCACATAGAATGCCCAAAATCTTAAGGTTTGACTCTCCAACTGACAAACATGAGGGTATTTTTGGTGCAATTCCAGGGCACAAACTAACTTCTTGGGTAATGACTCAAAAAGTATCTGGTCCAAGCAATGAATACATTCCTCATGACTCATCAAATACATATTGGGAACAACTTTGTCACACAGAATGCTGTAAATGTTGTGGTTTGACTCTCGAAATGGCAAACATGAGGGTATTTTTGGTGCAATTCTAGGGCACAAACTAACTTATTGGGTAATGACTCCAAAAGTATCCGGTCAAAACTATGAATACATTTATCATGACTCATCAAATGCATATTGGGAACAACTTTGCCACTCAGAATGCCCAAAATGTTGTGGTTTGACTCTCAAAATGGCAAACATGATGAGGGTATTTTTGGTGCAATTCCAGGGCACAAACAGTCTCATTTGGTAATGACTACCAAAGTTTTTGTACCAGGCCATGAATGCATATCACATGACTTACGAAATGCATGTTGGGAACAACTTTTAAATGCATATTGGGAACAACTTTGCCACACACAGTACAGACAATGTTGTGGTTTGTAGATACAAATGGCACACAAGACAGTAGGGTATGTTAGGTGCAGCAGTCTACGAGATTCTACATGTGACTAGAGGATTGAAATACATAACCTTAGTGTGATCAAAAGTTTCCCTTCTGAAAAAATTATGGCGCGGGAGGGGTGGCTGGCACAGGTACGTGATCTACTTCTACAAATATAACAGCGCGCCCAAAACCAGACAACACACAGAAGATGTTCGGGCAAACAACATAGTACAGAACCCACGGAAAAATTCTACACACAAAACATCGTACACATACTACACGAAACACCGTACACACACACACACACACACGACACACACAACACACACAACACAAAACACCGTACACAACCCGACAAATTATTAGTACACACACATAACCACACAACAAGAAACACATGATTCTTGATCGACACCGTATTCAGAAAATAAAAAAATAAAATATGAATGCTATCGGAAAGACACGACGAAGCAAAAAATCCGAGGGGAAGACCCTTCGAAACAACAAAACCATCCGGCCCGGTGATCATCAAAATACAGGGGACAACAACGGTAAGAAAAAAAGAGTGAAAACAAACACCGCAATTACTAACAAAGTGTGTAACAGTAATACCACAACTATGAACGCATCAAAGGGCAACAGTAAAAAAAATGGTTCCGACAACACAATTTCTACTACTACAAACACGGAAGAACAAAACACCATCAACCAAAGTAACGAACCAGCACTGACCATTACCAACACAACCACCACTACAGTAACGAACCAACAGAAAGAAGGAACAAAAACCAACGTGGTAGAGAAAACATCTAATGGAGAATGCTACAATTTAGAGGATGTTGCCGAACTTGTCATGAAAAATATCCAATATGACAAATTGGCAGAGGAAGTGGCAAAACACTTACGGAAACAAGAGAGGGAACCACATATAGGGGTGGGAAAGGTAGTAATGGTACCTAAACAAACGGAGGCAACCATGCAGGGAGAGGGGAGTTACAATGCCGGCGACACAAGAGAACGAGCAGTAAGTACAATTACAGATGAATATGGGCTTATAATAGACAACGATATGCTTAAGGCTTTGAGTGATATGACTGAAACAGTGGAGAAGCAGCTAAGGGATTACGTCAAAAAACATTGGTACCCCAACATGAAGTTCCCTATCAATGACAAGGTAACGGCGCTTGTAATAAAAAAAGCTGTTGGAGCAAGTGCGGTTATGAAGCCACCAAATATTCCACTTGCGTCATTCTGTTCCTTTTACAGGAAACGAGTAGGGACAGTACTGACTGCATTGAGGCACAACTCACACACATTAGCGAGAAAAAACTGGATAGGTAAGTACAGGTGGGAGAATTGGTTGTTGAAATTAGGAATTTGGGAATCTATTTTTGGTCCGACAACACTAACATGCTGCCCGTTGATACTGATGATACTTCCGTACAGACGATTACAGAAAAGGTCGAGTCCCTATCACATTCCCTGGTACTGTTGCAGTTATTCAAGACACAGAATATGAAAACACAGGTATTTTAAACCCTCAATACAGAACATACAAAGACGCGGAAGATGAAGATTTTTATTATTTTGTTACAAGAATCATGTCGGCAATCAATCCGACAAATTCCAATTTCAAACAACGGAAGGAGAGGCACTTGCTGAGTGATATATTTACTATAGCAGATGAAGCATTTGCATTGGTACTGATCTACAATGAGCATCATGTATGGGTGAACCAGCAGCGGCGAAAGGGTGATGCCACGATTCCGCGACAAAAAAAAAATTCTGCGATTCAGACAGTGGAAGCAGAAATGGATGGATGGAGGAAGGTCGCGAGTTGTTCAGTGACTTGTGCGACAAAATTGGCGAGATGCGAAAACACCCAGAAACAGGAAGGAAATTGGAAGAAATGATGAGGGACAGATTTAGGAACGAAAGTTCGACAAATTACACCAACAATAAGCATGGCGATGCAAATATTACTAGTAGCAGCTCCACTAATTGTAGTGGACCAAAAAAGAAAAAGAAAAGAAACGTCTATATTGATCCGGCAATAACAGCATCGATGAATGAAAGTTTATCTATTGGTGAACTAATGTAGAAAATAACAGTACATACATAATACAAACCTACTAATAATCTTGAACTTAATTTTGAGAATATTAGAAATAATGGAGGATTCGTAATACATTGCAATAGGAATAAATAAAGCATAATAGAATCTACATTTTAAAAAGGGAATATTGTAGTCGAGAAATATAATTCACAACTAGGGGAGCACTATCGAATTGTTATTTGGGAGATTAATATTTTAGAATTAATACTGAGTAAAGATTTCTTTTTTATTCGTGAATAGAAGTAAGTGTTGTTCGTACAGAATAATAATTCGGTTCTGCTAGAGACTGAAATAAATTATTTTTATTTGAGAGTAGAGTAATGTGCATCACGCGCACAGAATTGTTTTTTGTATTATTTTAAGGCAATAACTGGGGGTGGGAATTTCAGGGTGTCCAGAAATATTGCCGTGTTAAAATCACGCACAAAATTTGTGCGCGAGAAGTAAATTCGAACCCCGCGAAACAGTTCTCGGACGTGGAGGGTTTGTAGAAGCCTACCTGCCTTGTATTTGTCCCGTTTGAATTGGTCATCTGAATCGCGTTCATCTTCTGTCTTTTTGAAGAGCTCTTCTGAGAGGGTGGTTCCTGCAATAAGGTTGCTGACTGTTAATTTCCTTTTGAAACTGGCTGTTGAGCTGACTCAATCCAAAGGCAAAGAAGAGCAACAGGAGCTGTAGCTGCAGGCCGGTTGAGGTGCCGGTCTGTTTTGGTCTAATATTTCTCTGATATCCACTACGGTTGGATGCTAATCCAACCAGACCTATTCTGACTATCGGCAACCGACGCAATCAGATAGATCTTAGGCTTGTAGTTCTACAGTAGGACGCAAAGGGGCGTCCTGATGCAAGGTTTAAGGTTGAATAATCAAATAATCTAAAAGTATGAGATGAAGAGATGATCCTTGCTGGAGAGCAAGTATCTCTTTTAAAGATCGTACGAACTGCCGCTAATACAGCACGTATTTTATACAGCAGAAAACAAGTAACAAGTTCGTGAGCAGCGCTTCGAACCTCTGCTGTCTTTTCTTGAAAACAGCACACTTAACAAGAGATTGCATGTGCGAACCTCTAGTGTGTGTTCTTTCTTTGAGTACTAAGTATCAAACTTCGATCGTAAGAATGACTGTCGTTTGATCACTAAGTGTCAAATTTGGGTGTCAGAATGACGATTGCACCTCTGGTTCGATCGTATTCCAATCTCACATAGAGAAAGAGGTCTCATTATTCCAACCACTGAAGGTGCACTTCGACTCGTAGTATCGTATCATTCCAGCTGCAGTACAGTAAGTTACGCAGGAATGTACGTACATAGGTTCGAGTACCATAACTGTCTCATACGTACGAAAGGAATTTAATACTGACTTCTTCTGTCGAACTGATAGTGCCAGGTTGGTTTTGGAGGAGCACTCTAAGTCTCAAGTAATCCTTGTACCGGAAGTAGTATTCTTCAAGAGATTCACCTGCGTCCTGGTTTGGAGGATTTCGGACCATTCTGCTGGCATTGGATAGCCTTTTGGAGTTGGGATGTGTCTGAGCAATAACTGTGTATAGCGCTTCATATCCCTGTCCTCCTTCAAAGCTCTGAATGGTGGCCTTCATACTTGCACATGAATCAGGGATGATTTTGTCACTTCTGAGTGCGGTGTAAATGAGATTTCCCCATTCATTGATGGCCAATTCATATCTGGAAGGTAGATCGTGTGGAAAGTTATCACCAATTGTAAATCCTCTGAGGTGATCAGCTTCACGCCTGTAGAGATAGTATGGGTGGACATAAATATGGTGTTGCTGTGAATGAGCTGTGATTTCTCTGTACCATTTCCTAACCTGAGGGTCCGTTGCATCCTTTAGTTGTGGAAATCCTGAGAGGAACAGTTTGTCTCTAGCTGCTTCCTTGGACTTGTCAGAGGCTCTGGTCAGATCAAAGCAGTCACCACTTCTGGTGATCAGGCGCTGGTCATTTCTCCCACTGCCTAGGTTGTGTAGGTAGTAGTTTTGCCTGACAATTGTTTCATTTCCCGATGAGTCAGTGTAGGTGATTGGGAAGTCTTTCATATCATCTCTGGTGAGGAATTCTTCTTTCCTATAGTATCTGTCCTTCACTGGTGGTGGTAAGGTCGCCGGATTCCATGGGAGGTCAATTGTTGCTTGATGGTTGGCACCAGCGTTGTTGTTGTTGTTGTTGTTGTTGTTGTTGTTGCCGTTGTTGACCAATTGTTGGAGTAGGGTGGTCAATTCTTGCATGTCAGTGCCTGTTGCAGTGGGCGCTGGGTTTGGAGATGTGGCATTTTCATCGTTGCTGGTCTCATTTTCACCATCACCGTCGGGTTGAACTTCACCTGTGTAGATGCCATTGAAATAGTTGCCGGGGTTATTTGTCTTCCAGTTTCTTCTGAACTTCCATTGGTTGATGTTGAAGATTACTGTGGCAAGTGGTTCTGGGTTATTGGTTGCTTCAGCTCGTCTGACAGCCTCTCTTTCTGCAGAGTCAAACTCCTGTGGGTTTCTGATCCTTTGGTTTGGGAATCCAGGTTTAAGAAATCGTATGGGGCATGAATTGAGGAGCTGGGCTATGTGTCCCTTTGCTAGTTCATCGATGTTCGTCATTTCCAAGATGATGCTGTTGCAGAAGGCTTCTCTGAGTGCAGTGACTGGGGCAGGACCAAGGGTTCTTGGGCCTTCGTCATTAGCGTCCGATGTGAAGAGAGTTGATATTTCAGGTGCTGTAAGTGGGATACTCTCTGCATAGGTGCCATTGAGAGAGAGGACTTCTTGGGGGTTGTTGTCACTCTGGAATTTGAATGCAATCCCATAGACATTGGACCAATCGTATGCTTCGGGTGGAGGAACCATGATGGGTGTGGAATCGGTGTTTCGTCAAATTGGCTTTCGATGTAATTAATCGTCGTGGTGTCGTGGATTAAGTGTCGTTGTCGAAATAACGAATGATAAATATCGTGTTGTTCGTTGATGTGTCGATCGTTGAATGATGTAATCGTTCGATCGTAGGAGGAACAAAGCGAATTAATTAACCTTTGGAATGATTGTCAAAGAAACAATCGTTGTGGGGGTTGATTAACGGCGATGTGGATGCGCGTCGAAGCGGCGATGTCGGTGACGGAAGGGGATGTTTGGTAGAATATTCTGTAGATACACTCGTTCGATCGATCGTACTTGTCGACGGTGTCGAAATAACGAATGTTTGTCGGTGCCGTAGTAATCGATCGTGGGGGATGAGAGAAGGTTCTCGTAGAACAATCGTTGGAGCGCCGAAACGTCAATGTGTATTACAGAAGAAGATTCTTGGTAGAATGTTCTGCGGATACACCCCTTGATATGTACGCTTCTTGGTCGTGTATTACAGAAGAAGATTCTTGGTAGAAGGATCTGTATACACCCCTTGATACGCGAGTAAGGAGAAGAAAGAGATGGGGGGAGGCCAAAGTGTAGCACACGGATGGGCGTCACTACAAATTTCCTCTGGATTTAACCGACAGTGGAGGTGCTGAACGGCCGGAGATAGATAGCTTAAGATATACACGATCCTACGGATGGCTAGCAATCGTGTGAGTTATAAGGGCTCTATAACCTGTTGTTACTCTAAAAATTGACCAAAGGTATATGATGTTAAAATTTAAAGAGATGTGAGCTCAGAGAGACGCTGTTATTTTTACTGTGTATTTCACTGTATCGGGGCTCTCTGTATTTTACATGGTAGAGATCTTCCCCGGTTATTTGTTACTGTCTTCTTTACCATCGTACCGATTCTTCTGTTGCTGTTGCTGTATTAGCGTCGTGTCGGTCTTACTGTATCGGTCATTTGATGGTATCGGTCATTGTGGGGTTAAGTATTCTGTTCGATGGGGCGTATGCTTATTCGTGGTATATGTGCTGGATATGAGTAGGCCCATCTGGATCCGGTATTGATTTTCTTGATTGCAATAAGTAGTTTCCTCACGGGATATCAAGTGTATTCTTTTGAATATACTTATGGGTTCCAAGTGTTTACTTACTGTTCAGGTCTTTGGATATTTCTTGTTTCTAACCGAATATCCCCTTTTTGTTTGTAGCCTTAGGTGATATCGTTTTTACCACTTAAGGATTCCAAGTAGTGGAGGTGCGTTTGATTCTAACGCTTGATTGTTCTCGTATTCCGCACCTCGGTCGTCGTTTCGTTCGTTTCGTCGGCTTTTTCGATCAAATTTGATGCCGACAATAGTCCATATTTTTCGCCGACAACATCTTCAATATCGTCATCATCATATTCATTGACAGAGGGATCGTCTGCAGCCAGGATTTCAGATTCAGGTTGTAAGGGAATTGCTGGTACTGTGGCTCCCCCACTTTCATCCTGAAACTGCACGCGAGGATGACGAGGTATGGTGGAGGTGCGCAAGATGGAGACAGGTTGTGTAGGGGGGTCATTGATGGGGAGATCCATGTGGCCACCTTCAAGGAAATCAGCATGAAAATCAATATCTTAACCTGCGGGGGCAGTGGGGGGGAAATGCATCCTCTTCAACCAGTAGATATCACGGGTAAGTGTAAAAGTGTTCTTCAATGGATCATACATCACATAGCAATCGCCCAGCTGGTTAGTGCAATATCCAGCAAAGAAAGCTGGATTCCCGCGATAATTAAGTTTGGGACTTGTGGGGCGCTTGACGCGAACCACACCAGCCTCTCCAAAAGTTCTGAGATGGGCACTAAAATCAGGGACCTTGCCACAGAAATGTTGGATCTTGGGCATAGTGTTGCCATTCACAGTGACAGCCTCCAACCAGTCCAACTGAACACCACATCGCATTGCTAAGGGGAAGAATCGAAACCGGTATTCCCTAGGCACATTTGCTTGAGAGCAAAGAGCCATGGCTCGACAAACTGACCGATAGATTGCTGTTTCCACCACACTGTTCTGTTGTGGAGTATCCACAGAGGTATACTCAAAGTTGCAAGAAAATTTCCAATCCGCTGAGGCCAGCCGAGCGTCAAGTTTGGTGTTTTCCCCGGCTTTATCACATCGAACGTACTGCAAATGCTGGCCTTTGGATTGCTATTGGTTGAGCAATGCGCAAGTGGGCTCCACCATTCCATCTTTGCTGGCAAAGAAATTGACAAACCGGCATGAGGAATATTCATCAACAATCATGCAAAAATGGGGTTTGGTAATGAATGGGGCAGTCAACTTGTTACTTTTGGCATCTTTGGGAGCTTTCACGGAGGACATATCCAAAAAGAGTCTCTCTCCGGGCTTGGTGGCTGCTAAGTGTTTGCTCTCGGTAGGAATTACTTTCCGTTTCGCTTTAGCTTTGGCACAATCTTCACATGGGAGCATGGGACCACGAGTGATGGTCCAACCAAGTGTTTCAGCTGTTCAGCGTGTTTTGATCTCATCCATGTGGCCCAGGGGTTGGTGGGCTTTGTTGATGTTCATCTTGGTGCCACCGCTGGTAGTAGTTGTAGCAGTTGCCGCGCTGATGTCAATGTTGTTGGTAGGATGGGCAATGCGATCGAAATAGCCAACCCACACGCAGTTTGTGTAGGTGGGGATTTGAATATCAAAATTCACGTGGGTATTCCCTTTCCTAAGAGACCATCCGGTTTTGTCACTGCCTGTGGCTATCCAACCGTTTTGTAAAGCCAGGTTGACTAAGAACAGATTGAATGCAAAATTTGGATTGAAATTCACACCCTGCAACAATGTCTGAAACTTCTTGTTTCCATCCTTGTCAATCTTTTGACAGGGAATATCTCCAACCTGACATCCTTTCAGTTCCTCTCCACTTTGGGTGGTAATAGTGGCAACACTAGCTCTCAAATTGGTGGCACATCGCATACTGTTGGAACTGTGGCTTGTGACGCCTGTATCAAAAACAAAGACATTGTCATCATATAGTAGATCAAATCCTTCGGGCACAACATCTCCTTTGGTAGCTTGCTTTTGGGCATTGAGAAGTTGGAGTGAAGTGGTAGAGGTTTGCATTGCTGAGAGGCAAAAGTCATAGTCAATTGTTACTCCATGTACATCCTTCAACTTGGATTTCCAACCAGCCGGACGTCTTGCAGCATTCTTTTCATCTTCAAAACAGACAGCAGTTCGATGATTACCACCACAGGTCCCACATTTGCTGTGTCATCCCCGTTGTTGGCCATTGGACCTGTTGTTACGATTGCCATTGCCGCTGTTGTTGTTGTTGCTGTTGTTGCCGGTGTTATTGTTGCCGTTGTTGCCGTTGTTGCTGTTTTCAGTCTTCTTGTCGACACGCGGGTGGCCTGCTTGGCGTTTAGCACAGTTGAATGCTTTGTGACCTTTTTCTTTGCACCAATAACAAACTGCATTAGTAGGCCACTTGTCTCGGGTATCCGGATTGGCAAAATCAGTCATCTCAGCACCAAACAGACTCATTTCCTTGGCTTTTCCACCCCTGCTTTGTATACTTCGCGCCAACTCATACAGACTTGCAGCTTGGAGGTTGACCGCCTCCCAAAATTCCAATTCAGAGGTATCTGTATCTTGCAGTGCATCCATGAGGGGGTAAGTTGCATCAGTAGGTAGGCAGGCAGTGCTGCTTTGAATGCCACGACGAGTTCTGTCAAAGTGGGACTGACTGATTTGTACTGGTATTTCCTCTGCAAGTTGTAGATATCTTCAACCAAGTCCTGTGGAGGGGCTCCAATGGTCAGCTTTAAACTTTGCAGATCAATGTTCAATTGCTCTCTGTCGTGAGATTTGTTGACTTTCCTGTATTCCTTCATGAGTTCTTCAATCACCCGATGTACCCTACCCTGAGGCCACTGTGACCGGAGCTTTTCATTCATCTCAGCTGATGCACCCCAATCAATCTTGGACTTCTCCATGATGGCTAGGCCTGTCCTATTGTCGGCAAAGGCCTTGTACAGATCATTTAGCGCTTTGTTGTGGTACTTGTAAGCCCTTTTCTGTGCCGTACTCATATCCTCTCGCGGTGTATGCTGTCCATCTGGAGGTAGGTCCTTATGTGCCTTGGTGGTTAACATATCACGGTATTTGTGATTGTCGGCATATGCCTGGAACTGGGTGTACCAGTCTTCAAACTTGCCCGTATCGCCCTTGGCCAACTTGGGCACTTGGTTATCCATGTACTCCACCATCTTGTATTTGTATTTCTTCTTCTTGGAGCCCTCTGTGCTTGCGCTGCTTGTGCTTGCGCGACTTTTGCTGCTACTAGATGCTGAACTGCTCTCTGAGCTTGATAGTACACTGCTCTCTTCTTCCGGCGTCGAATCTGCAGAAAAAGCGATTTCTATCTCTTGATTCCGGGTTGGTGGATCCTCCTCCATTCGTTAACAGACGAAAAGTAAATTGCCGAATCCCGGTCCAAAGTAAATTGTTGTATTCCGATCAAATGTAAATAGTTGTCTTCTTGATAATCGGTCCCGTCGATTCTGATTTCTCGATATCCGATTCTGTCGCCTACACAATTTTGGTAGGGATTGATTGCGATTTCCGATTGTCGGACGTCGGTGTAAGATTCCCCGATTGTCCGAATATTTTCGTAACATGACAACGAATAATTGTGATTGTAATTGGCCCTATCGATTGTCGATACCAATCCTGCTGTTGTCGATATGTCGCTGGCTCCAATTGTTAGCCAGCCTGCCGTCCGATCTTGGTGGACAATGTCGCTGACTCCGTGTTATTAGCCAGCCTGCCGTCCGATCTTGGTGGACAAAAGTATATGTATATGTCACTGGCTCCGATTGTTAGCCAGCCTGCTGTCCGATCTTGGTGGCCACAGAGTATTCTGTTGAAACGCACGGATATCTCTTCCTTGTAGTACAGAGTATTCCGCCGAAACGCACGGATATCTCTTTCTTCTTGGAGTACAGAGTATTCCGCTGAAACGCGCGGATATCTCTTTCTTGTTCTTGGGGTACAGAGTATTTCGTCGTCGACTGTACGAATATCTCTTTCTTCTTCTTGTAGTACAGAGTATTCCGCCGAAACGCGCGGATGTCTCTTTCTTCTTCGACCAAGCTTCGAACCTCGGGGGCGCTCCGTAATTCTTTGAAGAATGTTTGGAGGGCTCTGAAAGATGAGGAGAAACTGTCGGTATTTGGTAGTTTAACTTGAATTGGTTATTACATGAAATCATTATTTGAAAAAGTGAGCAGAAAAATTGCTCTTTACTAAAATCACCATGTTGGTGCATTGGCCCGCTAATAATCCAATGCACACACTAAATCACTAAGATTCACATCGACCCGCTAATACTCCGATGTGCTGCATGTGTCCTTTGTACCAATGGGCTGTAGAGATTTACCTTGCGCCCGGTAGGTTTGGTACATAAGGACCTATTTTTAGTAAGAAGGAGAATCGGAACCGGTAAGTGGTAAAATCTCATTCCTACTTCCATTCCCATCTCCATTCATGTTGGTCCATTCCTGTAGAAGCAAGATTCATCGTACGATCGATTCTTATCTCATTCGTGTCTCATTCATTCAGTCGCGCGCGTCATTCATGTCTCATTCCACTCATTCGTTCGGTAGCGCGCGCTCGTTCGATCGACTTCAAACAAACTCATCGCGTGAGACCTACCGGGGAGATACCCAGTCACGTCACGCCGTGGGCACCAGTACGTATTCCTCATGTATGACTACAATTCCAACTACATAGACGTGGAACCCATCCAGTCACGCAAGAGCGAAGACATCCTACGGGGATTCACGGCGTGCTACGCGCGGATGAAAGAGAACAACGTGAACGCAAAAATAGTACGTATGGACAACGAAACCTCCAAGAAACTAACTGCGTACATCACAAAGAACAACCTTGATTACCAACTAGCATCACCCAGGGACCATCGTCTCAACCATGCAGAAAGGGCCATACAGACCTTCAAGAACCATTTTATAGCTGGATTGAATGGGATGGATGACAAGTTCCCGGTGGACGATTGGGACCTACTGATCCCACAAGCGCTCATTACCCTCAACTTACTACGTGCATCACGTACCCAGCCAAAACTATCAGTATATGAGCTCAGACGCGGGATCTATGATTACAACAAACACCCACTAGCCCCTATGGGCTGTCGGGTGATTATCCATGACAGAGCACAAGAAAGAGGCGCATGGCAGGACCATGGGACAAGGGGTTTCTACATCGGACCGGCCTTGAAGCACTACAGGAATTACACATGTGTCGGGGAGGCCAGTCATGCTAACAGGATCAGCAACACAGTGGCTTTCTTTCCCAAGACAGATATGCCCCATACCTCTTCTACAGACCGACTGCTCATGATTCTCCAAGACCTAAAAGAAGTTACCAGTAAGCCCCATCCACCGGTTCCATATATGGAGCAAGGGACCCAAATGAATGAGACCCTTTGGAGTATACAAGGCCTTTTGCGTATGGGGGCATAAAAACCAATCACACAACATAAACGGGATGGGCCCAAAGCCGTATCTAGTGATGAACAGAATTCACCGTGTAATGTGTAATTTGTACGAAAGTCATAAGGGCAATAACCTTATCCTTAAGGTTATTCCTGAGTGAATGACCGGCGACGACTTTACATGTGGATTGACTCTTAGCGAGAGTTTCCCCATCAGCTCACTCTTCGAAGAATTAACAACTTTAAAACACTATCATGCCCTAAAATCTGCGTACAACCTAGTACTAATCCTACATGATAAGGTACAATAACATGTGATATTCACCGAGAATATCACGGTGAATTATACGGTAATACGATAACACGAAAGACCGATCGAAGATGGTTTTGCGTGTGTTTTGTGTCTTAAGATTACATGTGTTTTGTATGCTTGAAATTACACAATACGACGAGTAATTTACCGACGAGTAATTAACCTGCCGATCGACAAAGACAAAGACAAAGACGATAGAATTGTAACAAAGATCTTACTCACTAAATCAACCGTTCATAAGACCGATTGCGATTTGTTTGTTTGTTACGACACACTTTTTATAGTTTATCAGACCCACAGCACTCTACAAGCTGTGGAGGACGAATGGCGTTTCCACAAACGCAGTTTGAGCTCGAAGACTAATCCGGATTAGCCTGATCAGCTACCGGCATCAACCCTCAAGGATGTAAAAGAGGCAGTTGCTTGTGGAGCCCTGGAATAGACCAACACCAGGGCGGTCTCCCTGAAAGAAGAGACCAAAGAATCGAACCGAGGTGGTGGCTCCACCGGGTTTCGAGATCCAGCAAACAAGCAAGGGAAAAAGGGCTAGACGATTCAGATGAAAGAGTCGCCCAGGTTGGCATCAGGTGAAAGGAATCAATATTCGAGAACACTGATCTTTCACTGAAAACAAGAATGACGTGAGCCAGAAGATTGAGCCTGAAGTATTCTGTGGCGAAACAGATTGGAAGGAACAGATTGCAAAGAGCATCTGCCCGCAAGAAGGAACAGATTGCAAAGAGCATCTGGCACGAAAAAAACGAAAAATCCAAAGATATGAGAACGCCAAATCTCGAAGATCGAAAGATCCAAAAGGAAAAGAGAACACTAAATTCTCAGGAAACAATCTTTCAATCTTTCACCACAGAAATACAGAATGAGCAAATCCCGAGAAAGGATAGGAAAGCTCACAATCTTGATTTGCAACTAAAAGCAAAAGCTCACACAAATACAAACTAACCGGAACGAAAACTCGATCCGAATAGTCAGAAAGTATTATATAAACCGGAACGAAAATTCGATCCGGATAAATACAAAGCAGATAAGCGAATCAACAGTCATACAACATCTACCAATCTCTCACATCCAATCCTTCGATTCGATTACATTCTCTCTCCACATACCACTTCCGATTCACATACCACATCCGATTGAATATTCTATCACAACGTCCAATGAAAATTGTCCGTCGATCAAAACGACCATCAAAACTCCATTGAATATCGCTTGAACATTTGAATCTCGTCCTTATCATGGCTACAGCAAGAAAAACAAGGTCAAAAGCAAAGCCAAAGGACGATGACGACTATGAATCCAGCAGTGAGGAGGAAACAAAAATGGACGTGGATCAAGATCTACCAGGAATCACAATGGATGGTAAGAGTGATGAGGAAAGTATGGATGAAGACAGATTGAATGAGAAAAAAATCATGCGTGTAATGGAAAAGGCTATGACTGATCCAGAAATGAACTCAACTTGGAAAAGAGTCATCGACAAGGAAGTAAAGAGAAGGATCAGAGCCATACAGGATGCGGTGAAGCAACACAGAAATCCAGATGACGTTAATCGGAGTGATAGTGATAGCAGCGATGAAGATGAGAATCAACTAGATGTCGACCTAAGGGCTGAACGGTACGGAAGGAGGTCATCTCAACCAAAAATAAAAATCAGGGGATTCAACAATGGAAGATTTCTGAATCCAGAACAGCTTGCCTTCAGAAGCAGCTTGATGGATTTTGGTATCAACTATGAATCAGCTGAAGAAATTATGAGGGGAGGGATGTCTAATATTCGTGAAATTACAGACCTAAACAAGGAAAGCATCAAATCGTTCATGCATGGATTGAAATCTATCAGTCCAGACTGCCCTAATCCAAAAATTATCCACTATGGTAACAGGCTATCATCGAGGCTACTCACGTGGGCAAGTTGGGCCCGGTATCAACCATTGATTGGAGTCAAACCAAGAGCTATTGACTGGAACGCAAACCCAAACAATCTGGAATTGCAGCAATTCAGAATCAAGATGATGGAGGCGAGTGTGAAATCACAGGAAAAAGCAACCCCACCTGAGTTGAAGGACCTTACAAAATTCAGAGAATGGGAGGAAGGCTTCCGACAAAATTTGAGATACAGATTCAACTCTGAAGGTTTCCCAATCTTGTATGTCATAAGACCCCAAGAGAAGGAAGAAGTTACTGATGAAGCCAGGGCCGGAACAGTCGGGCAAAGTCCAACAGATACCTATCCAACTTGGAGTGACTAAAATGAAAGGTGTGGCGTTTTGTCAGGTCACCAGTATGATGAAGATAACAACGTTGTCTGGAGGTTGTTATGCGATGCAACGAGAAAAGGTCCTGGGTGGGAATACGTGGCACATTTCCAAAACACTGCTCTGAACTCTGGTAATTCCAGAAATGCTTTCATTTCATTGATGCAGCATGCCTACACTGATACCAATATCACTATGGTTCTGAACAAGACATATCAGGAAATGAAAGAATCACAGTACACTGGCGATGCTAAGAATTATGATTGGAACAAGCACAAGAGAAACTGGACTGCTTTTCATGGAACAATCC
Source organism: Pseudo-nitzschia multiseries (assembly GCA_037355745.1). Lineage (NCBI taxonomy): Eukaryota > Bacillariophyta > Bacillariophyceae > Bacillariales > Bacillariaceae > Pseudo-nitzschia > Pseudo-nitzschia multiseries. The sequence goes on along the minus strand of CM074785.1, from coordinate 19,756,613 downwards.
TGAGATTTGAAAAGAACCACAATGAAAGAAGATTTGTTTGGGACTTTATCAATACAATCAGTGATGAGAGACTTGACGCTGCCAAAGCTGATGCAATTGATGAGAGCAAAGACTACCGGGACAATTTCAATGAATGTCTTATCCTATTCACCAATCGCCTTGGATTGAAGAAGCTTGCAAATGGGAAGCATAAAAGAGGTTCCAGAAGTGTGTATTCTGTGGGCACATCAAGCAATAAGAAGCAGAAAACAACTGGAACGTTCACAGGAAAAGTTGAATGCAAGCCCTATCCAACAAGTGTTTATAAAAGAATGTCAAAAGAACAGCGGCAGGAGCTTTACCAGATGCGACAGGCAAAGAAGAAAAGAAATCTCAAAGCTGCTGAGACCAAAAAGGCAAAGGAAGCTGAGAATGAAGGCGCAGGTGACAGCTTTGGCTCAAAATCTAAGAAATGACATAATAACCGGTCACTAGAACATAAATTGTTAACAATGGTGAGCCGGTCATTATACAAGATGAATATCCCTCTAGATTTTGATGATGGAGAAAATGAGGAAGGGTACTGTGAACTAGATTCACATGCTGATACCACTACCGCGGGAAGCAACATGATATTGTTAAATCCCGATCAGATCACAACACATGTTGATGTTGCGCCCTTTTCTGAAGAGTACAAGCCAATCAAGAAGATCCCGATTGGAAGTTGTGCTACTGCATGGACAAATCCAACATCAGGCCAAGTATACATCATAGTGTTTCATCAAGCGCTGTACTTTGGGAACAAATTGAAGAACAGCTTGATATGCCCAAATCAGGTGAGGGACTGCAATTTCAATTCTGTTGAAGAGACACCTCGTCAATTTGATCCAAGATCCAAGCATGGAATTACAATTCAAACGCCAATGGAAGATGATAATCCGAAGAAAGTTTTTATCAAACTGAGTATGAGAAATGTGATTTCATATTTTCCCACAAGGAGGCCAACAAGAATGGAGCTTGATGAATGCCAACATTTGACAGCAACAAATGACACCCCATGGGATCCTCATTCATTGAAGTTCAGGATGGCTGAGTTAGCAATCGACAATGGAGATCCCATTTCAGGGGACCAGTTAAGTGTCCAAGCAATGTCGACTGAAGATGCAAGCTCTATTGTAACAGAACCTGCTAGTAATGTTACAGGTATGCTCCCCAAGACCAGCTTAGACAAAAGGCATCCAAGTGTCATGCAGCAATGCAAACTGATGAGAGTCCATCAGGTATCCACAAGAAGAATGCTAACTGAATGCCAAATTGCAACAGATGGAAATATTGCTCATCGGATTTCTTCAGTAACAAATATTTCAAGCGCGCGAAGGGTAGACCAATTCTTGTTTGAGAATACAGAATTTGACTTCATGGAAGCCCCTGAAGAAGAATCAAAACAAGCCCCTAGCTTGCAAGAAATTAACAATCCACTTGAAAGGAGATCTCTTGATAGAAGAAATCAATGGGGGCCATCAGTGATAACTATTGAAGGTCCAAACAAAGTTGACTGTGAACGCCTAGCCAAAACTTGGAACATTAGTTTCAAGAAGGCTGAACAGACATTGAAAGTCACAACTCAGAAGGCACTGAGGAATTTGCAACTACCATTGATGAAGAGGCTGCCTACACAGCACTTTAGAAACAAGAGAGTTGCACAAGGAACCTGGTACACTGATACGTGGCATGCTAGGACTACCAGCATTATGAGACAGGAAAAATGCGCGCAAATCTTTACAAATGGAAATGGGTTTGAAGTATTTATACCAATACAGGACAAATCACAAGGCGCATCAAGGATTGAAGACATTTATTCATGAAATTGGAATTCCAGAGCATTTGATTTCTGATGGTGCGCCAGAACAAGGATCCCCAAGAACCTACAAGACACACTGGAATTCAATTGTGAAGCGCAACCATATTCATCAGACATTCATACAACCTCATTGCCCATTTCAAAATCGAGCAGAACAAGCAATTGGACATCTTGGGAGTGCAATCACAACCAAGTCATGCAAAGAAGAAGTCACCGAGGCAGATTATGGTCATTTTGTGGTGAACTATGTGCTAATATCAGGCAGAGAACAGCATCAAGCAACCCTTCTTCAATGGGGAGAACTCCATTTGAATTGGTTCATGGCTATAGGCCCGATATTACACTATACACTTCAGAATGGTATGATTTTGTGTTTTACTTTGATAAAGGTGATTCTTCCACTCGCGGCGTTGAAAGATTGGGTCGATGGTTGGGCCCCTGTGGCAATAAGATAGGTGGAGGTGATTGTTTTTGGCTATTGACTGAATCAGCAATACCAATATCTACGAATTCAATAAGGCCTGTCAAAGAATTCGAATGGAGAGATAGAGATATCCTCAGAAGAATGGAAGCAATCGACAAATCAATTGAATCCAAGATAGGTGATGAAGTGAAAGATAGCGCGTCCTTCTTTCAGGAAAACTACCTGGAGCCTCAGATGGAGCTATTTGAGGATCAACCAGTGAAATCATCTGATCTGAAACCTGAAATGGCTGAGCCAGAAGCGTCAGTGGAAGATATAGATGAACCAGATGAGTATCTGGGGAATGAGGTAATCATTGAAAGAAATGATGAAAGGCTCAGGTGCATTGTCAAGGATAGGGTGCGAGATTTGCAAAACAGACCAATTGGAGTAAGGAATGAGAATCCCATACTAGACACGAGGCTGTACAAATTGCAACTACCTGATGGCACCATTGAGGAATACACGGCAAATATTGTTGCAGAGAGTTTGTACAGTTCTGTTGATGACGATGGAAGGATGTTCACTCTACTAGATGAACTAATTGATCATGAATGCGACAACACTGCTCTAACTGATGAGGAAGCCACGACTATAGCCAAAAATGGCAGGAAAACCCATAAGCCGACAACTAGGGGTTGGAGGATTCTTGCCAGTTGGAAAGACGGGTCAGAATCTTGGTGTAAGCTAAGCGATGTCAAAGAATCATTTACAGTGCAACTAGCTGAATATGCAGTCAACAATAATCTTGAAAAGTCACCAGCATTCAGATGGTGGGTGCACAAAATTTTGAGAAGAAAGGAGCAAATCCTTAAAGCAGCCAAAACAGCAAAGTATTGGTTGAAGACTCACAAATATGGTGTTGAATTGCCACATTCAATCAAACAAGCGCTGGCTATTGATAAGAAAACAGGCACTGATCACTGGGAAAGAGCAATTCACAAAGAAATGACCAACAATATGGCAGCGTTTGAATTTTCTGATGATGATGTTATTCCAGTCGGTCACAAGGAAATAACAACCCACATGATTTTTGACATCAAGCTTGGATCCCTAACAAGGAAGGCTAGATTGGTAGGGGACGGTCATAAAGTTCCTGCAGTGGCAAAAGAAAATACCTACTCATCTGTCCCCAGTCGCGACTCAGTAAGAATATTCTTCTTGCTGGCAGCGCTGAATGATTTGAAGGTTCTCTCAGCAGATATCCAAAATGCATATTTGACGGCCCCAATAAAAGAGAAATACTTTCTAAGAGCGAGAGCGGAAGATGGTTTTCCTCCAGATCTTGCGGGAAGACCTTGCAAGATAGTTCGTGCATTATATGGACTGCCGGTGGCAGGTGCATCTTTCAGATCATATCTCACACAGCATTTGAGAGATCTTGGATATTCCCCATGCAAAGCAGATCCGGATGTGCACTTACGAATTGAAACCAGGAAAGATGGAACCAGATACTGGGCAATGTTGATTGCTTATGTTGATGATATATTATGTTCTGGTGAAGATCCAAAGCTCCAGCTTGAAAACATTGAACGAAAGTTCAAATTGAAGGATGATACGATCGAAGAGCCAACTCTGTATTTGGGAGCAGATATTGGAAAGTTCTACTTTGAAGGTGACTCGAAACCAAGATGGTCATTATCAAGCACCAAGTATACGGCGAAAGCTGTTGCAGCTGTCGAACAAGAGCTAGGAACTGAAAAATATGGCTACCAGTATCTACCCAAATCAGCATCCAGTCCACTGTCACATGATTATTGACCGGAAATTGATATATCAGAAGAATTGAATCCTGAATTGCAAAATTACTATCAAGGTTTGATTGGAGTCTTCAGGTGGATTTGTGAATTAGGAAGGCTTGACATTGTAATGCCAGTCTCGCTGATGTCAAGGTATTTGGCACAAGCAAGGAAGGGACATCTGAATCAGTTGTTTCATATATTTGCATATTTGAAAAAGTACAACAGGTCGAAATTGGTTTTTGATGATACTGTCCCAAGCATTGATGAGAGTAAATTCCAAAAATGTGATTGGTCTGAATTTTATCCTGGCGCCACTGAAGTCATACCAGCAGATATGCCTGAAGCTTTAGGAAAACATGTGACGATGAGTTGTTTTGTTGATGCTGACCATGCTGGATGCAAGGCAACGAGAAGGTCTCATACTGGTGTTATTATCTTCATTAATAATGCACCGATCATTTGGTTCTCCAAAAGACAAACAACAGTTGAGACATCAACTTTTGGATCTGAAATCATTGCTTTGAAAATTGCAATCGAATTGGTTGAAGGTCTAAGGTACAAGTTGAGAATGATGGGTGTTCCAATTGATGGAAGCACAAATGTATATTGTGATAATGATTCTGTTGTCACAAATGTTACACGCCCTGAAAGCCCATGCAAGAAGAAGCACAACAGCATTGCATACCACAAGGCGCGCGAATATATTGCAGCAGGAATTATCAGAGTTGCAAAGGAACCAGGTTCAACAAATATTGCTGATTTGTTTACTAAGCTAATGAGTGGCGCTGTTTTTTGAGAACATTGTTCTCGTTGCATGTGGTAAGAAGTCGATCTGCAATGAGCACTTCGAAAATGGATGATTTGATCCATGGAATATAATATATCAATCAGGCAAGGATCAGGGCAAAATGCCATGATGTAAGCCAGAATGAATGGCAAAATGCCTCCCCATTTCTTTTGATAGGGCCTCTGATGGTAGACTGGATACGGTTTGGTATTCAACAAATGACTCACAATGAATCATAGATTAAGTCATAGAATCCAGCCGCTTAACGGTTGGAGGATTTATGACTGAAGGGGACTGAACAGAATTCACCGTGTAATGTGTAATTTGTACGAAAGTCATAAGGGCAATAACCTTATCCTTAAGGTTATTCCTTTTTAGGGTTGGGTTGCGCGCGAACCTCCAAGGGTGTCGCCTACACAACAACACAGCGCACGCTGGGAACACCCCTGGGCCGTGGGCACAATCATTAGAAAGAAGTTCAACTCAGGGTGGTATGAAGGTGAAGTCGTAAGCTATGACCAGACCAATCAATACTACAAAGTAAGATTCACCGATGGGGACGTTGCCGACTACACACACGGTGAGGTGTCCCGGTACTACAAGTCTGACCAGTACTACTCCAAACCCAAGCTTAAACCCACGGCACTAATAGGAATGTACCCGCGTGATCCAGCCCATTTCCCCGTACCAAAACAAGACCTGCAAGCAAACAAATCAACATATAAGCCCCAGCTCGCGTGCGGGGGGTCCATATGGGATGATGACTTAAACAAGTGGGCTGCATACCGAGATCTAATCAAGCACCCCAAAGCAGCGATACAGGAGTTATGGCTCAAGTCAGGTGAAGATGAGTTCGGCCGACTATTTCAAGGGTTCCAACCCAACAAGGTGGAAGGGATGGATGTATTGGATTGGATCGATAGACATGCAGTGCTCGTACACAAGAGGGTCACTTATCCCCGATACACAGTCGCTATACGCCCCAAGAAGACCGACCCCTACAGAACACGAATCACAGCAGGGGGAGACCAACTGGAGTACCACGGCGATGTGTCCACCCAAACAGCAAGCATGGAAACCATAAAACCCATTGGAACAGTGTGGTATCTACCCCAGGGGCTAAGTACTGTACCGATGACATTTCTAACATGTACTTATGCTCCACACTTGACGAGCCCGAATTTGTAAAATTCAGGTGGGACATGATTCCCCCTCGCATCAGGACCGCTCACAGCCTAGAGGGGCTCAAACGCGGAGACTGTGTCTATGCCCGAATCAAAAAGGCATGGTATGGGCTCAAGCAAAGTGGCAAAATTGCACATGATGACCTAGTTGCACACCTACAATCATATGGATATCGAAAGGCACCCCATACAGAGGGACTATTCCTCCATGACGAGAGGGGCATCAGCTTCACCCTAGTCGTGGATGACTTTGGCATAAAATACGTTCGTCAGGAAGATGTGGATCATCTAGTCGCAGCAGTCGGGGCCAAGTACACCTTCAAGGTTGACTGGACGGGAAAACAATACGTGGGGGTCCACCTACATTGGGACTACGACAAACGCGAAGTCCAATTGTCCATGGATGGTTACGTGGAACAAGCATTAAAGGAATTCAAACACGTGCAACCCACACATACGTACGCGGGACCATCACGCGCGGACGTGCCCGCTTACGGCGAGAAAATACAGTACGCAAAAATTGAGGACTCGACCACACTAACGGACAAAGAGATAAAATTCATACAACAAGTCACGGGAAAATTTCTATTCTATGCTCGGGCAACCGGCAACACGATGTTACACGCACTCAATGATATTGCATCAGCCAAGAACAACCAAACAGCATTAGCTGCCACAAAATATTTCCTCAACTACGCAGCATGCAATCCTGACGCCACCATCATCTACCGGGCCAGCGACATGATACTCCAGGTTGACAGTGACGCAGCATACCTTGTGTGTCCGGGCGCCAAGAGCCGAGCGGAAGGATACCACTTCCTCGGTGATGCCTCGGACGATACATTCAATGGACCGATCCTAGTGTTAGCCAATATCATCAAGAATGTGATGGCGTCCGCAGCGAAGGCCAAAGTAGCGTCGTTATTCCTGAATGCAAGGAAAGCATTACCAATTCGTCAATGTCTGATTGAACTAGGCCACTCACAGCCGGCCACCCCACTGAAAACAGACAATAATACAGCGGAAGGCATATTAAATGGCACAATCAAACAAAAAAGGTCCAAAGCTATTGATATGCGATTCTATTGGTTAAAAGACAGGGCTAAACAAGGGCAATTCAATATTTTCTGGGAGCCAGGAAAACATAATCTAGCTGATTACCCCACCAAACACCATCCGGGCAGTCACCATAAGAAGGTAAGACCAATATATCTGTATGAACCGGATAGTCCAAGGACCATCCAAGGGTGTATTGAATTACTAAATCGGGCGTGATGACGTACACGCGAATATACACGGATATATGCCGGTGGTACGAAGAGACAATAATACGAATATTCGATGGTACAATCCAAGGGTGCGCGCAATAAGTAATAAAGAGGGCACAATCATGGGATAGTGCCATAAGTATATCACTCATATGCTCCGGGGAGTATTGATCGTTACTTAAAGCACTGAACAGAGGTACGTGCTAACACGATCGATACCCCCACAAAAAGTGGCTACAGATTAGCAATTGGGAGATATGGTCCAGAAACAAACCGATCATAATCTTATCGATAACTCTTTCCAACACAGTAAAAGTCGAAATAACGTAAATACTCAAAGTAACAAACTAACCAAACTACATTTTACAACTTTGGTCTTATTACAATGATTCAATTACTCAAATCTACAATTCAATTCTGTGACTCAATTCTATGATTCAAGTCCATGATTCCATTTTATGATTCAAGTATATCATTCAAGTTTATCATTCACGTTTCTCATTCAATTCTTTGACTCCAGTCAATGATTCAATTTAATGATTTAAGTCTATGATTCTAGTTTATGATTCCATTGTCTGACTCAAACCTACAATTCATTTCTATGATTAATTTCTATGATTCCATTCTATTACTCATCATTCTATGATTCAATTCTATGACTCAATTCTATGACTCAATGCTTTGACACACTTCCATGATTCAACTCTATGATTCAATTCCATGATTCGATTCTATGACTCAAGTGTTTGATTCAAGGCTACGATGCCAGTCCATGACTCAAATCTACACTTCAATTCTGTGACTCAATTCCATGATTTAAGTCCATGATTCAATTTTATGATTCAAGTATATCATTCAAGTATAATTCACGTTTCTCATTCAATTCTTTGACTCCAGTCAACGATTCAATTTAATGATTTAAGTCTATGATTCCAGTTTATGATTCCATTGTCTGACTCAAACCTACAATTCATTTCTATGATTTATTTCTATGATTCATTCTATTACTCATCATTCTATGATTCAATTCTATGACTCAATGCTTTGACTCACTTCTATGATTCAATTCCATGATTCAATTCCATGATTCAATTCTATGACTCAAGTCTATGATTCTTGTCTATGATTCAAGAGTAAGATTCAATTCTATGATTCACTTTCATGATTTGAGTCTATGATTCTAGTCCATGGCTCAAATCTACAATTCAATTCTATGACTCAATTCCATGATTCAACTCTATGATTCCACTCTTTGACTCAAATCTATTATTCACTTCAAGGATTCATGATCCAATTCCATGATTGAAGTCTATGACTCAATTGTATGATTCAAAGTCTATTGATTGAAGTTAATGATTTAATTCCACAACTCAAGTTGATGATTCAAGCCTATGATTGAATTCTATGATTTAAGTTTACCATTCAATTATGTGGTTCAATTATTTGATTCCATTCTTTGACTCAAGTTGATGATTCAATTCCATGATTGAATTCTAATCACTCAACTCAATGATCATTCAATTCTATGGTTCAATCCTATCTTGCGTCATACTTCATTTTTGAGAGGGAATCATTCAATTCTATGGTTCAATCCTATCTTGCGTCATACTTCATTTTTGAGAAGGTGAAAGAAACTATTTTTTTTAGTTTTTAGTTTTTCAAATTTGGACAACCCCCCCCCCCCGCGCGCGCGCGCGCACCCCACCATCCAGTACATACTCATGTTGTATTTAGCTACCTTCATACTGATCCTACCAATTGATCTATACTACCAATCAAGTGACGTCATTCGCGCGAGTTCTATTTTAAATTCGAACTCTCATCTTATTTGATTTTCAGTAATGATCGGGGTTTTCGCACCTCGGCGGTCACGTTGTTTTTCTTTTTCTTTTTCGATGGAATTTGCCGCCGACATAGCGTCTTTTTCGATTGAAGTTCATATCTACCGTACGAATAGGTACGAATGACGAAGAGACAAAGTAGGGCTACGTAGAATTTGTACTGTAAGCAAAACCTTGAATTAACACTCATGATCAAAATTGGTCTCATGACTGATTCTGCACCTCTTTCGAATCGAAATTTTTCCGAGACGAAAAAAAACTCGAAACTCCTCCTTACTTCTTTCCTTCCTAATCCATCTAATTGCAACTGAATAACAAACAAATAACAGATACTAAATTAACTACTACTAACTCAATTTCACCACACTTGGGGGGGGAGGCTATTCAACCATCGCGGCGTCGTCGTCGTCGTCGTCGTCGTCGAAGGGGCGATAGAACAAGAAAGGGCGAACGACGACGACAACGACGACGATGTACTCCATGTTAATATTTCGCACCTCGGTTTGTCGCCGTACCCGACAACAGGAAAAAATTCGAATGTAGTCCGACTCATTCATGTACAAATTGTACCAAATCTAAAAAGTCCGATTGTATTTTTCACAAACTCTCTCATCTCTCGGTTTGTCGGCTTTTTCGATCGAATTTGCCGCCGACAAGGTCTGTATTTTTCGTTTCAAAAATTAGATTCGTGCCGATAAGAGTAGATGGCTGTAAGATGCTACCAAGTGATCTATTACCAATCGATTGGTATGAGAGTACAATATTTCGCACCTCGGTTTGTTGGCTTTTTCGATCGAATTTGTCCCCGACAGCTACTCGTACCTAGGTGATCTACCGGTATTACCAATTGATTTGTATGAGAGTACAATATTTCTCGCACCTCGGTTTGTTGGCTTTTTTGATCGAATTTGCCGCCGACAAGGTCCGTATTTCGTATGAGAAATGACGGGCCGATGATGACGACAACGAGAATTGTATGATTTTTATCTGTATTCAGGTTAAATCTTATGGTTACTGTATCAACTACCGATACGTTTTTAGAATGGTGAATAAAGGATTATAAGTAATTACTGAAAGTGACATAAAATTGTGATTTGGTCTGAAGGAGAGTCATACCTCCCCTTCTTCCGGAAGCATCTTCCTCTTCCGGTCATTAGGAATACTCTTCCGGTCATTTAGGATCCTCTTCAATGAGGGAATCCCGATCGATCGGTCAGTCACGAGGATTATTGTTACACTATCCCCCACAGTGACTGGCCGACCGATCGATGAACCGTTATGGTTCTCGATAGGGTACTACCTTCCGAATGTTGTATGTTTCTGCAACGGCCTCTGACCGTTGTACCTTGATCGTCCCGTTGGTGAAAACTTGGATGATTGGGTATGGTCCATGGAACCTTTCCTGTAGTTTGTTCGGGTCATATACTCTGACCATTATTCTTTCTTCCTATTCGATAGTTGTGGTTTATCCTGCTCTTGTTCGTTCTCATTAGGTTTTGATCGATGAGCTGTTGTCTTCTGTTCCGGATGGTTTCGAGATTAGCTATCAATGGCACATCTATCATCATGTCTCTGCCGAATGCTATTGCGCCTGGTGAGGTTTGCATGGTGTGATTTACTGTGCATCTGGTGGCATGCATGCAGCTGGCTAGGGTGTTGTCCACAATCTGTTCTGCTTCCTGCTTGTTGTTGGCGTGCGCTGTTCTCATGGTGACCCTCAGTATGTCCCCCATGGTTCGATGCAGTCTTTCACAGATGGCGTTGGATTGCGGGTTCTTTACTGTCATTGGCACTGACTTGATGCCGTGTTGGATCAGCAGTGTTTGGAAGGCATGCCCCAAAAATTCGCCTCCATTATCATGGACGCATTGGTTGGGTCTCGGGTATCTCGCTAACCAACCATTCGCTAATTGATCTGCTATGTGTTGGCTTGATTTGTTGTTTATTCTGCTTATCTCCGCCAGATTGGTGACTGGATCAATTGCGGTGAGTGCCTTGAACTCGAATTGCCGGTTGCCTGCTTGTATCTTCCAGGGTCCGATGAGATCGACACAAATTTCGTCCCACGGTGCTATGGCTGCTTCCCTTGGTGGTAGTTGCCCATACCCCCTGCCTGCTTCCTTGTATTGTTGGCAGTTAGCGGGGCAAATGTATTGTTTGCATAGTTGTTGGAGATTGGGTGAATAGAATCTGGCGGATATGGTATCGTATAGCCGTTGGATGCCGCAGTACCCTAGTACAACGTGGTACCAGTGTATTGTTTGTTGGATGAGTGTGGCTGGTATGACGATTCTCCAGTTTGGTTCATTGGCGTCCCTTCTTGCTATTATCTGCTGTCCGTTGATGACGATGATTGGGAATTTGGCTGGATCTTCCTGATGGGCTGTGCGGAGGTGGATGTCCTGGTTTTGGCGGTTCTGGATGTTTGTAATGGTGATGGGGTTTGGCATTTCTTGTAATGGTGGTAAGTTGAGCAGGCATTCCATCCATTCCGTGTCTTCATCAATATTGATAAATGCTTCCTCGTCTCCTATGATGATGTCGTCCTTTGGTACTGGGATTGTGTGGAAATCTACGATGGTTCCGGTGCGCCGGTTGTTGGTTGTTTTGTTGTTTTTGCCTAGCTGACTTCTATCCCCCACAGAGGGTGGCGCCATTCGCGGCAGTCTCGAAAAACAGTCAGCGAGGACGTTCTTCTTTCCTGCAATATGGGTGAGATTGATATCAAATTCTGACATGAAGAGTTTCCATCGGAGTACCCGTTGGATGGAGAAGGTTTCAAAGATGAGGTTTTTGTGGTCCGTATAGACATGGAGGATTCCGCCCAGAAGAATCTTTCTGTATTCTGTCAGTGTGAGAATGATTGCAAGGAGCTCTTTTTCGGTGGTGGTATAATTTTGTTGGGCCTTGGATAGTTTTCTGCTGTAGTATGCTACTACGCGGCTCTCTTGAATGATGACGGCGCCTAGCTGATAGTCGGATGAGTCTGTATAGATGTGGAATGGTTTGGTATAGTCCGGATAAACGTTCATTGCGTCCGCCGCTAAGAGTGCTTTCATCTCCTCGAAGGCTTGTTGTTTGTTGGTATCCCATGTGAATTTCTTGGCTCCTGTCATTTCTGTGAGTGGTGCTAGGACGTGTGCTCTTCTTGGCCAGAAGGACTTGTAGTAATTTACCGCTCCAATAAGCGATCTAACCTGAGTGATGTTCTGTGGTCGTCCCATTCGGAGTACCGCCTCGATCTTTCTTTTCCAAGGCTTGATTCCTTCTGGTGTCATCCAATGGCCTAGGAAATCTGTTTCCTTGACAAGCCAGCTGCATTTCAACGGGTTGCACTTCATGCCATTCTTTGCAAATCGCTCAAGAACCTGATCCAGGACTTGTAGGTGATGGTCGAATGATTGATTGGTCCAGATGCCCACATCATCGATGTAGCATTCACAGTCAATTCCTTGTAACATTTCTGTCATGATGTGCTGTGATACGTCTCCACTGATTTTTACCCCCATGGGTAATCTTTTGTAGCGAAACAAACCATAGGGCGTTGTGATAGTGCACAGCTTTTGGCTTGCCTCGTCCAACTGAAAACAATAGTATTGCATGGATAGATCGATTTTTGTGAAGTACGTGTATTTTCCTCGCCGGTTCATGATGTCCTGTATCCTAGGTAATGGAAAGGGTTTTCTTTTGATCCTGTTGTTGAGTTCCCTGAAATCGGACACCCATCGTACTCTGTTATCCTTTTTGGGAATGATGAAGGTTGGAAATGCCCATTCCGATGGTCCGCATGGTTCAAGGACACCGTCCGCTATCAAACTGGCCAATTCTCTTCTGAATATCTCTTCTCTCTTATACGCGACTGGATATGGTTTCATGTGCACTGGCTCGGCGCCTTTCTTTAAATCTATGTGTATTTCTCTGTGCGGGTAACATTCCTAGCTCTCCATTGAATACTACCTCATGTTGCTTCAACATCGTCTGTAGTTTTTGCTTTTCCTCTGTTGTCAAATGATCCTGTCGTCGTGCGACTTCATCGGATGTTACTTGTTGGTAACTCCTTTCTAATATCTCCGCTGTTGTATTGGTGTTGAACAGCATCGCGTCTTTGGCCTCTTCTGGGTCGACTCGAGTGGTTCGTGTGGCATCTCTCATGGGGATGGTTACTCCCAGCCATCTAATCTCACTTGTTTCAAAGGATATCTCAATGCCGGCCATTTTGAGAAAATCTCTCCCCAGTATGATATCATATCTGCACTGTGGTGAATCGAATATGGAAGCTGATATCCCTTGGATTCGCCTGCCATTCACGAACTCAGGTAGCTGTAGCTCCTCAAGTCGCACTTCATGAGAGGTATCAAATTCCCCGTTGGTTGTTGTTGTCATTCTCTTATGTCCTATGTGTTTTGGTTGCACGCCGAATGGCATCGACTGCTTGTTGATCATAGTTTTTGTGCTCCCTGAGTCTAACAGTGCGGTATACGGTCTATCCGATCGGACTCCCTGTATCTCTTTGATCTTAAGAAGCACTGTTGGCGTTGCATCATTGTTCATCGTGGCCTTTCGCCCTTGATCGATGGCCTGTAGCCTCGTTGTTGTTCTTTTCTCATCAGGCTCGTGGCCCTATTGTTTTCTTATGTTCGGCCTGTAGCCTTTCAGCTTGAGTGGCCTGTAGCCCTCCTGCTGTTTCGTTGGTGGCCCTTGGCCCCGGACTTTCATTTGCGTATGTGGCTAGTCATTCGTATCGATTTGAATTTGAATCCTGGTTGCTGGTAAAATAACTGGCGTCGCTCGCTGTGATGTTCGAGAAGGCGTCTCCGTGATTCTGTTCCCAATTGTGATTGCTCTCGTTGGTGTTGCTCGCGCCCGAGTTGTTGTTGTTGTTGCTCCTGCCCCCGAATCTTCCTCGGCCTCCGTTGAATCTGCCTCCTCGTCCTCTGCCTCCATTGAACCGACCCGCTTGTCCTTGACTCCCGCCGTAATAATTACTCTGTCCTGAATATGTGCTGTTGCCGTCGGATCCGACGTAGTTCGGATAAGGCGCGTTCTGGTTCCTCGGATTCATGTAGCATTGTTCCCATGTGTGATTGCCTTGTGGATGGTTCCTGCACTTTCTTCCTGCTCCTCTATTGCCATATCCTCGGCCTTGGTTGGAGTTTCTTCCTCTTCCGGATCCTCGTCCCTGTCCAGAATTCTGTCGCTTGCCTTGCCGGTCTTGTTTTCTCGCCCTGTCGGCACTGCCCTTCTTTCGCGTCATGTAGTCTCGAATTTGTAGTATGGATACTTCTCTGAAGTTGACTGCCGTGTCCATGTAGGCATCCTGCCAAGATCTAGGGTGTGTTTTGAAAAACATTCTTTTCCTCTGTTGTTCGGTAAGGTCATTGTCATCATCCCCTGGTAGCATGTCAATGTAGTCGAGGATGGTGTCAATTCTGCTGAAGTGATCGTGCTCCGACACTTCCATGGGCTTGGCCATGTGTTGATGTTCGAACGATGCTATCATGGTCCCTTTTGCATCCGGATCTGGTGTGATGGCGTTGACGTATGCTCGCATTGTGTTCTTGAACCCTTCCTTGGTATGTTCTATCTCTCTGTTTGCTAGGGTTTCATTCCACCTCTTTCTGGGTCCTCTGGATAGGCACTGTCCCCATTGTGTATGCCAGCGGGCTACCGGCATTCCTAAATCATTGCACGCATCCACAAACAGATCGTACGTATACAAAATTTCTTCTACTTCCAAGTTCTGTACTCTTCGGATGTTCTTCTTACCTGCCGACCTGTTGGTGGCTCTCGCGTAGTCAACTACAATTCTGTGGCTGTCGTGATCCTCTGTGACATCAAAGGTCCTCTTGTATTGGATGCAGGGTTGGAATTGGGTGTTCATCTTCTTGTTTTCTTTTTCTTCTTATCGTAGCTTAGTAGTCTTAGTGTAATTACAGTGTATCAACTACCGATACGTTTTTAGAATGGTGAATAAAGGATTATAAGTAATTACTGAAAGTGACATAAAATTGTGATTTGGTCTGAAGGAGAGTCATACCTCCCCTTCTTCCGGAAGCATCTTCCTCTTCCGGTCATTAGGAATACTCTTCCGGTCATTTAGGATCCTCTTCAATGAGGGAATCCCGATCGATCGGTCAGTCACGAGGATTATTGTTACAGTTACTTGCAACCATAAAAATGAGAGTTTGCTACCATAAAAATGAACGCACACCACTAGATATTACTATTGCTTCTTAAAGCATCTCATTTCCGTAAATAATTATTTGGGTCCTGTTTTTAATGATTTTTAGTCGTAGCGTTTGTACCAAGTCTACTTGTTAAAAACAGATTTTTTAAATATTTCTACATATTCCCCCCCCCCCCCCAAACCCCCCCCATAAGCTCCTTCTACAAGGTTACGTTGTCAACTCTTAGGGTTAGTGTTAAACGTTCAACTAACAACTCCACCAATTGACAGCAGCAATCGGCCACAGCTAGAGCAACATCAAGAGCAGCAGTAAGAGCAACGCCTATCGTTGGCACCACGGATTCGTCGACACGGCAACAGCGAGAGCAACAACAGCAGGAATCCGCCACAGCGAGAGCACTAGCGAGAGCAACGGCAACAGCAAGAGCAACGGCAATTGTTAGCACCACGGATTCGTCAACACGGCAACAGCAAGAGCAACAGCAGCAGCAATCCGCCACAGCAAGAGAAACGGCAACAGCGAGAGCAATAGAAGGAGCAACGGCTATCATTGTTGGCACCACGGATTCGTCACTGGATCCACCATCCAATCAATCAGATTGAATCCACCGTCCAATCCACCATCCAATCCACCGTCCAATCAATCAAATCAAATCAAGTCCACCATCTCCACAATCCAATCAATCGGCAACATCAATTGGCAAAAATATCGATTGGCAACAACGGCGCTCTTCATCCAAACAGCGCTCCTCCTCCTCCAACGGCAATTCGTCTTCTCCTCCAACAACACCGTCGCTCCTCCTCCTCCAACGGCAATTTGTCTCCTCCTCCAACAATGCCAGCGCTCCTCCTCCTCCAACGGCAACATCCACAATGAATTGTTGGCAACAACGGCAACGAGAGCAACAACAGCCACAGCAACAACAGCGACCGAGCCACAAGAACAAAGGCGAGGGCGATTCAAGTCGATTCCTCTCCTACTCCAACAACAACTTCCAATCTCGCTCCGATCTACTCCAATTGTTTCTCAGATGAAAGCTCCTTTGGTTCTTACTCCGACAGCCGCCGGCCCCCTTTGCGGTTCTTTCTTTGCACCTCCACCAATTGTCCCCGGCCACCGGTAATTCTTCAACGGATCTTTCTTCAGATATTCGCTGGCTTTCGGTTGTTTCTCTGGCAATCAGTTACTTCTTTGTCGGATCTTTCTTGTTACTTCTTTGACGGATCTTTCTTCAGACATTCGCCGGCTTTCGGTTGTTTCTCCGGCAATCGGTTACTTCTTTGATGGATCTTTCTTCGTTCTCCGGCAATTGGTTACTTCTTTGAGGGATCTTTCTTCGGACATTTGCCGGACTTTGGTGATTTCTTTGCAACTCCGACCTTTCTCCGACAATCGCCGTAGAGCAACGGCAACAACAACAATGGGATTCAAAAGAACACCAAAGCAAATTGCAGAAAGAGCAAAAAAAAAGAGAAAGGAGACAACAGCAACGGAGAATTAGACAGAAAATGTCATCAAATTTTCTCAAGAACGCACCACCAAAGCCGACTAGCCACAAAACTTACAACCACTTGCCTAAGAGAAAACCAAAGAAGAAGACGCATCGAAGTATAAATACAAATCTCAAACATGCCGAGCAAATAGCATTGAAAACAGTAAACAAGGATGGGTTTAAAGGTAAATTCATGGAAACTAGTTGGGATGAAAAAATAGTAGGATCAAAGGAATATACATTGACAGAGGCTGTGTCTATTGATAGTTTTGAGACATTGGATAGTACAGATAAGAAGCATATTATAGCGTTCAATGAATCTGAACCATCACTGCGGATCTTTGCAAAAGTTTCCAGAGAAAAAGCAAAACAACACTTGGCTCGATACTCAAATATCCAAAATACAAGAAAATTTGCGAAAAAAATTGTTGAAGCTAAACCAGAAGTTGTCAGAGAAACAAAGTGTACTAGTATCAACAATGGATATGCTGTTCTTGGTATTCGACCCAATCGCTTGTCATCTGACAATGGTGTGTATGTTTTCAAAAAAAATGTGGAACAACACACAAAAGAGGAGCTTGAAAGGACAGCAGTGCACATTGTGGAGGAAATGCAGGAAAGTTTAGGTCCTATTGCCAAATTTTTATACCTTGAAACAAACGTGATGACACAGGTTGTTCAGCAAACAACAATCAATTCAATTGGTGATCAAGCTACTGCCTTCTCTATAGGAAAGGATTATCATTCCAAATGTCATGTCTATGAGGACTATTACTACACTTGTTTGATGGTTATTTCTCTGACGCATGTAAGTGATGACGAAGTGATTTATTACTTTGTCTTCCCAATGTACCATATCAAAGTGCTGTTGAAATCAGGGGATACACTGCTATTTAACCCTTTGGTGTTGCATAGCTGTTCAAATCCTAAATACAAAGGCTGTTATATTATGAGCGCTTATGTATCACACAAAACTGTACTAAGAGCTAATCCTCTATAATAATGTTAAACGATAATTTTAAGTTGACAGAAAGGCTTTCTGTCAGTAGTGGTTTTTGGAACATATTATCACGTCCATTTTATTCAGTCATGCTATTTGGAACCTATTATCAGGTCCATTTCTGTCAGTCGTGGTTTTCGGAACCTATTATCAGGTCCATTTCTGTCAGACGTGGTTTTTGGAACCTATTATCAGGTCCATTTTATTCAGTCACGCTATTTGGAACCTATTATCAGGTCCATTTCTGTCAGTTGTGGTTTTCGGAACCTATTATCAGGTCCATTTCTGTCAGATGTGGTTTTCGGAACCTATTATCAGATCCATTTTATTCGGTCACACTATTTGGTACCTATTATCAGGTACAATTCTGTCAGTTGTGGTTTTCGGAACCTATTTTCAGGTCCATTTCTGTCAGTTGTGGTTTTCGGAACATATTATCAGGACCATTTCTTTCATCCGCACTATTTGGAAATATTTTTTCAGATAAATTTTTTCGGAGAGATAACTTTCCACCGTGCTATTCAGAACCTATTGTCAGGTCCAATTATGTCAGTTGTGCTCTTCAGAACCTATTGTCAGGTCGAATTATTTCAGTCATGCTATGCAGAACCTATTGTCAGGTCCCTCGTTAAAGATGTAGTACTACTTTGGTGTTTTTTACATACGCCGCCAAAGAATGAGTGGCAATCATACTTTTTTTCTCTCTTCCCCTTCCACTACTCACACACATAGTACCTACCTATCAGGTATTATCGTAATCCTATTCAATGAATGCCGGGTCGAATCATGTCATCTACCCAGCCAAACGACGCCAGTAATCTTCTGCTGAGCATTATATTGCACCAAAAACAAAATATCGCATAAACCAGTGGGTCCAGTCTTGTCTTAAACCCAAAAGTAGTTTTCATTAAGTGTCATACAAGAAGCTTATCCAAGCATGTGTCTTCCAATAAGAAACAAAAAAATTCAACATGACATTACATGGATCCGGCCTCCTTTGCAGAAGTAATAAAGATCCACAAAGAGGACATGGCACACTTGAAAAAGAATTCAAAAAACAATATCTCCAACCGTAAGAATACTGAGGCCTGGAATTTGTTTTGGAAACAAGCTGGGCACCTTGAGAACAAGAAAAAAGGAGTGGTGGTAAGTTTTGGAGGGAGTCTCAATTGTCCCTCTGTGGTATTGTGGAAGTAAAAGTGAATTCCAACGACAAGGATATTGAAAATGACCAAGTGGAATTGGTCAACCTCAAGGTTGGAAAAGAGTCCCAGATGAACATTCTAGACAATGATCCACAATACGACGATGAATATGACAATGTTCCACTAATCAGATTGTTGAACAAGCTCTAATATAATCGCTGTTATCACATTTTGGATTGCTATCCAGAACAAAAACATGTTTTCATTTATTTTTTAACCTAATTGACCACCGAAGTGACTGTCGAATTGATTTTTTTGAAACATTAGGTACTGCTGCACCATTCCTTTAACGTTACTTTAAAGAGTATTCTCTCAAAACTGGTTTTGTTAGTCTTTCTTCATCGTAATGTAATGTGCTGACCTCCTCTACACATTCTGCAGAATGCCCCTTTTCCTTTGATGACGTACTATACCCAACATTCAACAAATTTTTAGGTGATTGAGTATCCTTCAATTTATTCTCGGGTGTTATCTTCGGTGTGTCCGTTGACACGCCTTTTGGATTTCCCTCCTCATTAAAATCTTTGTCATTGTTTGCCACCGTTTCTACCAGCAACCTATTATCCACTCTAATATCAGATGTTTCTGGAGATTGAGACTCCATTGACATCACCTCTGGCGTGGTCGTCTTTGAACCCGATGGTTCTGTTTCTGTAGGACGTTCAAACTTCCGTCCCCCTTCATTGTTGTTAAATGAATCAACTGGTTTCTCCTTTACTGACACACCCACTGTGGGAATTTCGGACTTTGATTTCTGCACAGAGTTCGTTGTAGACAATTTTGTTTTGTATGACGTTGAAATTTTATTTTCCGACTTCAATTCAGTGTCCTCCGTTTTGCGTTTTTCAATGTTTTCAGATCATACATCTACCAACTCAGAATTATCACCTGTTAGAACATCAGTAATCTTCCCCTCTACACCCTCTATACCTAATTGGTTATACTTCTGCCTAAGTACCTTGATGAAATTTGCATACTCTTTTTGGAATTTGACAGGGCACATACCAGAAACAAATGAACCGAATTCATTTTTGATTGCTATTGCAGAAATACCTTCTGATGTTTCATCGTGTTCTCTGTCCAATTCATATATGAGTTTACTGCCATTTTGAGATATCCAGCATACATAGAAGCAGACAAATACTTCGCAGTTGAATGAGTCTTTTTGTATTGGAAAAGAAGAAAAACACATCTGGTTTCTGTATCTTTTTTGTTGCACTTCAGATGTATTCTGACGGCATTATAGTAACAGTGAATCCATATATTTCTGTACTTACGTCCTCAAGACACTTACTGCCAAGACGTGATTCGATATAAGAAGTGTGAATTGTTTTAGTCAAAAAAGGACCCGGCCATTTATCATTCATAGATTCCTCCAAGTCTGGAAAGTAATTTTTGGAAACCTTACCCACCATTGACATAAGACTGAAGTCTAATCTACCAGCCTTGATTCTCTCTGGTTTGGGGGGTCTCCAGTCAATAATACAGTCGTAGATAGGTATCTGTATATCCAGATTTACTGGGTGAACGATCATCAAAACATTCTTGTCCTTTTTTGAATTACAAACTGCGCTGGGTTCTTATCTCTGCATTCTATTGTCAAAGCTTCTATAATGTCACATCAATTTGTTATCTTTCCATTAGCAGGGCTACCATTACTTTGTATGTATTGGAAATGATTGGAACTCCGCGTGAACTTTAGCTGACCTGTATCCATTCCTTGCACAGGTGAGGGAGGAGGACTCTCCCAATCTGTATCAGATTTGGATCCGTTTTGGACCACACACCCTATTTTCTGGGGTGTGCGAGATTCTTCCTCCAGGCGGTACACCTCAGCATATGCATTGTCTCATTCAATTTTTTGTTGTATGTATATAAGTTCACGCTCTTCCCAAAAGCTTTTTTTCATCTGAAGATGAAAATTGACCAAGACAATTGGAACAAAAAGATTTGTCTTGTACCTCCTGTTTGGTTTTTATTATCCGATCTTCTTTATCGGTAGTTGGGGATTTGGTAAAAAGCTGACAGCAAATTATACATGGTGATGAGATACTACAAGTCAAAGACACAACCGATTAAGCCATATGCACCTTTAGTGTTTGGAATAATGAGACTCAGCCGGTTATGCACTCCTGTATGCAAGATTGGAGTATCTCGCTATGGAGGGTTGAAATGTTCTTCTCGGATCATGTACTACTCTTAAGGCATAGGGCCGGTGACTACACCCAGCTCATATCTTATGGACAATGACCGGAAAGGCTCATTCTTATGATCAAAGTTCAATGCTTAGTAATTGAAGAAGAACACACACTAGAAGTTCACACATGCAATCTTTTATTAAGTGTGCTGTTTTCAAGAAAAGACAGCAGAGGTTCAAGTGCTTGCTCACGAATTTGTTTTCTGCTGTATACATAAAATTACGTGCTGTATTAGTGGCAGCACAGTCTTTCACTGCATTAAAAGAGCTAACTTGCTCTCCAGCAAGCTCACGCTCTTTATCTCATACTTTTAGATTATTTGATTATTCAACCTTAAACCTTGCACCAGTTCCCATGTCGGGACCTACTGTAGAACTACAAGCCTAGGATCTAACTGGCTGTGCCCTCGGTAGCTAGAATAGATCTAGTTGAGCCTACAAGCTCAATCGTAGTGGATATCAGAGAAATATTAGAACAAACAGACCGGCACCTCAACCGGCCTGCAGCTACAGCTCCTGTTGCTCTCCTTTGCCTTTGGACTGAGTCAGCTTAACAGCCACTTTCAGAAGGAAATTAATGCTTGCCACGGGTTACATTGGATTCTGGCCAATTAACAACATCAGAAAACCACTTTTGGGACAAGTCATCGCTCAGTAACTACCTCAGAGGCAATTTGTTCATGGTTGATTTGTACCAGATATTGAGAACAAAATGAAGTGCTCTCAGCTCTTTGGTTTTCACGAGTTTCAAGTCTTCGAGCAATGGTATTCGGTCCGATAGGGTTCTTGTGTCAATTATCGGTCAGGGCTTTGTGATTTTTTCTTTGGGTTGCATACAGGTAATTTAATACTATTCCTTTTATTGTCAGCCACAGGACATCTTTTGTGTTTGTGTGTGTGTGTGTGTGTGTGTGTGTGTGTGTGTGTTAGGCTTGTTGAAAGAGGCTGTGCCTGAGAAATGGACAATAATAAGGTCGTGGATACTCAATGGAGTAATGCATTTCTCAAGTATAATTATTAAATTCCTTTTGTGTCCAAAAGTACCAAAGCTACACGACAGTAGCTATTCTATTCATATGAATCAATGAGTCCCGTATCAACCAAGTAATTGATTCCCATGGCATATCGATTCCCACAGAGCATCGATTCCCATCGTGTATTGGCGGTGAGCAATCTCTGTTTTCTAATATTGCCCTTGTTCTTTGGTGAGCAAACTTTGATTTTGGAAAGTATCACACAAGCTACGGGAGCAATTCCTGATCCTAATGATAAACATATCATAGGATCTTCCTAACGGAACAAGAGAAGAAAACCGTTGGTGTGTGCTTCTCACACAATATATATATATATATATACATACAGATATATACGGTCAACGATCAATGCATGTACGGAAATAATCAGCGAGTAATCTCATCACTACGCAACAGCAGTTGCAATGTATTTCACCTCAATAAAAGAGATATCTTGCGTTTTGGCAAGATTTCACTTTATCTCATACTTTTAACATTCAACTGATCTATATCCCAAAATTCACACTAGTTGCTATCAACTAGTACCTATAATCTACATTACTAAGGTCTGTCTCGCTGTATCTGAACAAGTTCACAGTAAGAAGAGATCCGGTGTTTCCATAGTCTCGGCTGTAGTCCAATTATCCGTTGTCGAAAGTATCCGACCACAATTGTCACGCGCAGAGTACAATCGTTCGTCTACTAGCACACTAACGCAGCGTTGCTGTTCTTCAGAAGCCTCTGAATCAGACTCTCTCTAGAAATCACGCGGTTAAGGACATACATGCAGACTGCGAGACGTACACCAGACAGACTGGATCACTTACTCGTGATAGTCACCAAAGTAAATAACTGTTTATATGATTCATTTCAACGCACATACGACACGTAAAGAGAGACCGGTGGAGGTGCAGTGCAAGTATCACTCAATCCTAATGCTCACAATTTTAGAACCTAATCAATTTTACACTGAACCAATCTTTTGCAATCTAATGAATATGGAGTAGGAATCAAAGTTTATCAGACCCACAACTGAGGATCTAGTCAACAATTGGCTACCGTTTCCAATGGATGATGAGTGGTCTAGCGGTTCACATGACAATGGAAGGGGCGAGACCAATTACTGGCTGATCACTGGTTAATCAGAGACCCTCCTGAAGGCTATGTTCAAGTTTGAGCACTTAGATGGGTAATGGCACTAGTGCAGCCGGGCTTGAGCTCATACCTCTTGCTTCTCTCAAATGACATAATGGCCTAGGGGGAAAAGCAAACGCCATCGATACAAGATATCGAACGAATCCGGGGCCGAAACAGCCGCAGTCTTTACATTCAAAAGTAAATGTGTTCCAATTCAAGCATGGAGAGGCCCACATGGTGCCTCAAACAACACGATATGGACTGACAACACACCTAAGTGTGCATAGAAACGGCTACAAGGAGGTACCGGCCCCAACGTCTAGAGGCGTACGGCCTCATAGTAGTAGCTGGAAACACAGCCAAGGATTCGTAAGCCAAGTATTGGGGGAACGCTTGTCCTCCGTACGAGAAGGAAAGATGCTATCATGTGGCGGGGCAGTGCACAGACGTGTGCACTAAGCTGGGCCTAGCCACTACACGGAGAAGACAGTTGAACTATTCGAGAGCAATTTCAACTCCCGCTCATTAGAGGGACCCGTTGAACTTGTAACCATAAAATAACGGGAAAACAAACCAACGGACCCAATTCCAGGGGAAACAATCCAACGGCCCAAATCCTTGCCGGAACAAGGAGCGAGCCAATCCCAAACGGCCATCAAATTCCCGCACGAGTAAATCCAACGGCTAGGGAAGGGAGTCATAAGCCGAATCAATGGCCCTGGTTCGAAATCAGAACCCGAACGATTTGCTTAAGTACAGGGCAACTGAAAATAGTGCTCGGAATGTAAACATTTGCACGATTTTGCAAGGAGTAGTTGTTAGAAAAATTACCCACTACTAGTGATAACGTGTGGAGAGTGATTGTTCAGAAATACGAATTCTCCTCAGAACTCCTCAGAAAATCATTCATATATTCGCTTCCAGAACAAGCAAACAACCACTCCAGGAGCAAACTACTAACCATGGCAAGAGGAAGACCAGCCCGACAGAATCAACGCAACAACAACATCGCAGCTGCCAATCTGGCAGCTGTCAAACCAGCCAACAATGGACCGGGTGTCGATGTTCCTGCCAATCTTGGTTTCACTGCGGCGCAAATGGAATTCATTAGGACCATGATGGACACCAACCGTGCCCCAGCACTCACACAAGAGGTCCAAGACGCGATCGAGCGTGCCAAGCGGCTGGAGGGAATCCCCGGATATGCAGGAGAAAGATCTCTGACTCCAACTGAGATAGTGTTCAGGGAGATTCTGGAATCTTTTGGATTAAACCGGATTACTGCAGATGAGCTCTTTTGGACTGGTTACAGCAGTACTGACTCCCTACGGGACATGGACAAATCTGCTATCAAATCCATGGTTAATGGGGTCAACAAGACCAGACACAACTACTGCCCAGATCCGAAGCAAGTGTACGTTGGGAGAGTCTTTGGGGACCAGCTCAAGTTGTTTGTGGCTTGGATCGAATTCCAGCCCCTCAACGGGGCCACCGCTACCCCGGTTGACAGGATGTCTGATCCCGAAGCAGAGGCCAAGACTCGTGCGCGTCTCAAATCCTTGAAGGAAGACTGACAGCAACACCGCCACTGGGGACCTGACTCTCCCGGAGCCACTCACAGCAATGTCAAAGTTCAAGGAGTTTGATGAGAGATTCCGGGAGTACCTCCGACATAAAAGGGGGGTCACTAAAACATCTCTACTCTACACAATCCGAGAGGACTCCACGGTAGGCGACGCTGAAAGAGGGGGAACGGTTGGGCCTGCTTCGACAGACATGTATGCCGACTGGACTGAATACTCTACACAGTGCACAATTCACTCCGGATCCCACTGGACCAAGGACAACAACACGCTATGGGGAATCTTATTCAAGTTGGTAGGGGCGGGTCCCGGTTGGTCCTACATTCAAGGACTTGGTTCCGAAGGGGATGGAAGGAAGGCATACTTCACACTATACTCCCAGGCATATGAATCGACAAATATCAGACTCCTAATAGAAGAAATGAGGGCCTTCCTGCAGAGTTCTACCTACTCCGGGGATACCAAGAACTACAGTTTTGACAAACACAAGAGGAGGTGGTACGATGTGAAAGAGTTTCTGTTGCAACACAAGGCTTTCCCACCCGAAGACCAGTTCGTTACTGACTTCTGTCACTCTATATTGGACCCAAGACTTGACATCGTAGTCCAACTGGTACTAAATGAAGAAGGGGGCATGTACAACAATTTCGACAAAGCTGCTGCCCATTTCACTCAAGCACTTGGTATTAAGAAGATGCAGGCCAGTTGCAAAGGCGGTCAAAGAAATATCTCCTCCCTCAAGGGAAAAAGGGGCAATAAACGCAACAATGAAGGGAACTCCTCTTCCAGCAAGAAGTCTGGCAACAAGAAACAGAAGACTTCCGGTACATATGAAAGGCCTCTCGAGGGTAAAATCTATCCAAAAGAAGTCTGGATTACTATGTCTGCGGCCCAGAAAAATCAAGTGCGAGCCCTCCGCCCGGCTCTCAACTCCCCTGGAAAGTCCGCACAGGTTTCTCTGGTTGAAGCAAAGGGCGAGAATACTACAGCAAAGGGATCGGCCGGCGACCAATTTGGTAGCCATACTCACAAGAAGAAGAACCAAGATTTATTCGCCGGCCGGGGCCTGTCGATAATATACCGGGTAGGCCAGCCGGTAGTCCAGATCAAGAGTCTTGGCTCACCATCCTCCCATACTGGTCGCTGCGAGTTGGACAGCCATGCCGATACCACCGCTGCAGGATCCAATATGGTATTACTCAATCCGTTGGATTCTCTTTTGACCTATGTGGATGTTGCACCCTTTTCGGACACTTACTCACCTCTTAAGAATGTCCCCGTTGCCTGTTGTGCCACAGCTTGGACAGATCCAACCGATGGGATTACCTATATCTTGGTGCTTGGGTAGGCTCTGTTCTTTGGCGCCAAGTTGCAACACAGCTTGGTATGTCCCAATCAAGTCCGGGACTGCAACTTCAACAAGGTTGAGGACACTCCGAGACAATACGACTCAACTTCTACACACGGGATTACTCTCCACTCTGATAACACCAAGCTCTTTATTCCTCTCAAAATTGACGGTGTCATATCCTATTTTGACTCCCACAAGCCTACGAAGAAGGAGTTGGCGACCTGTGAGCGTGTCCTGGCTACCAATACCCATACATGGGATCCCTACTCCTCCCACTTTGCTGAGGAAGAAGATGCCACCAACACCTCTTTTCCGCGAGTCGTTGCAACCCTCTCAGGATGCTTGCCAGTTTGCGGGACTCCAGTCAAATATTCATCCACAATTCATCCTGAACCTCTTGGTGTTGGGTACGACAAGTACCGGCTACGTCATCTTGCCTCTGTATGCAATGGCCGAGTTCCTTTCCAACGCACAGGATATACCCCAACGGACGTCTCTACACGATTGATTTCAGCCCTAGCCGGAACCAACGGGGAGGACCAAGAAGATCTTCCAAATTCAGAAAATTCTATGATTTCTGATGTTTCTACCAAGCCTTCATCGTCCTCATTATCTGAAGCTGAGCTTGCTATTCAACAGGAAGCCAAGGCTAGAACCAAGGAGAGGAAACTACTAAGGCGGCAACAAGATGTCCTAGACCAAGAAATGTCCCTTGACAAGAAGTCTTTTATACAAAGGGGACAATGGGGACCTCCAATAAGGATTCCTGATAAGGTCAACAGATATGATGCCAAGGCCATTGCTAAGATATGGAACATCAGTGAGAAGCGCGCCAAGGCTACTATCAAAGTGACTACCCAAGATGGTATTTGGCAATTATCTCAGCCTATTACAAAAAGACTGAAGACACAGAAGTGGAGGAACCGGTGGACACTGAAGGGACGATGGTATGCTGATACTATGAAGTTCAAGGTTCCCAGCATCATTTGCAATGATACGGCAGCCCAGATCTTTGCAAATGGAAAGGGCTATGTGGCCTTCTATCCTGTCAGGGGAGAGGTTTGATGTCATGATGGCTTATCTTGCTTTATAAATGAAGTGGGAATCCCAGAACACCTTGTTACTGATGGAGCAAAGGCCCAAGGGAACCATGAGACACACAATACTGGGTGGGACAAGCTCAGGTCAGAGTATCGCATTCGCCAAACATATATACAGCCACACTGTTCATGGCAGAATACAGCCGAACACAGTGCAGGGGACTTAAGGAGGGCAATTTGTTGGATGACTTCTAAGAAGGGCAGTCCCAGGAGGTGTTGGGCCTTCTGTGGGATGTTAGCGGCCGGCCGGATGAATCTCATGGCATCAAGTGACCCTTCTTCAATGGGGAGGACTAGCTTTGAATTGGTACATGGGTATACTCTGGATATCACACTGTATATGATCCATGACTGGTATGATTTCATTTGGTGGTACGACTTTAATGGGAAGACAAATAGGCTCGGCCGGTGGTTGGGTCAATGTGGAGATACTTTTGGTGGAGGGGACTGTCATTATGTCTTATTTAAGACCGGAAAAGTTCACATAACAAACAGCACGCGGGCCATATCAGAAGAAGAATGGCGGCACCCGGATATCCTATCACAGTTGGAAACACACAACAAAGCAATCAACGCAAAGATAGGTGATGAGGTTAAACCTTCCGATACTTATCTAGAAAACAAACTTGGCGAACCACCTCTGGGCCTATTTGATGGCAAATATGAGGGAGAGGATGAAGTTCTCATGGCAGAAGCTGAGGCTTCTTCCCTGGATGTTGATGACTTAACTGACAAGGATCTTGACGAGTATCTTGGGACCGAAGTGTTACTCCAGATAGGGGACCAACAGATCCGGGGACTAGTCAAGAGTTGTTGCAGGGATAAGAATGGTGTGCTGATTGGTGAAAAGAACAACAATCCACTCTTACATTTGAGGTCTTACAAGGTCTCTATGCCAGATGGATCTATCGAAATCTATACAGCTAATATGCTTGCAGAAAGTATCTATTCTTCAGTCAATGATGAAGGGCGCATGTATTGTTTGATGGATGAGATCATTGATTTCGAAAGGGATGATGAGGCCTTAACTATCGGACAGGCTACTTACACAACAAAATCCGAACAAACCAGAACGAAACCAACAACCAAAGGATGGAGGTTCCTTGTTAGGTGGAAAGATGGCAATACGTCCTGGGAAAAGTTAAGTGATATGAAGGAAAGCTTCCCGGTTGAAACAGCAATATACGCCCGTGAGGAAGGCATTATAAATGAGCCAGCGTTTAAGTGGTGGGCCTACAAGGTCCTTTGGAGAAAAGACCGGATCATATCTGGTGCTAAAACCAAATACTGGACCAAGGCCCAATAAGTACAGGGTACGGCTCCCTAAGTCAATTGCAGAAGCAAAGGCAATTGATCGAGAAACGGGGACCGATCATTGGGCTCGGGCTATTGCGAAAGAAATGAAGAACAGTTCTATTGCTGTTGAATTCACCGATGACGATAAAGTCCCAGCGGGGCATACAAAAATAACTATGCACATGGTCTTTGATGTCAAGATTGACTTGACTCAAAGGCTCGATTGGTCGGTGATGGCCACAAAGTCCTCTGAAATCTCTGAAGGAATACACATATTCCAGTGTACCCAGCAGGGATTTGGTTCAATTGTTCTTCCTAGTTGCAGCACTTAACAATCTTGAGGTACTCAGTGCGGACATACAAAACGCTTACTTAACAGCACCCATCAAGGAGAGGTATTTTACAATAGCCACGGAGGCCCAAGATTTTGCGCCAGAGTTATGTGGGAGGCCCTGTAAGATTGTGAGGGCTTTATATGGGCTTCCAGTTGCAGGGGCATCTTTTCGATCCCACTTGGCTAGTCACTTAAGGGATCTTGGTTATGTATCTTGCAAAGCCAATCCTGATGTGCATCTTCGATCTGCGTTCAAACCGGATGGTACGGCCTACTACGAGTACTGCGTGGCCTATGTTGATGATATTTCTTGTTTTGCTCTCGTGAGCTTACTACTTCACTAACAGGTTTACACATGTAGTCTACTAGGTAAGTCTAGTAGTATTCAGTGATTTCAAGTATTAGTATTTAGATTTGTGAGTGTTTTTCATGTAAGATGATTACTTGTATCGAACCTCTATTGGTGCACTATTAGCGCACCCTTACTGTTAGCGATTCAGCGAGTCGGCTCGCTTATTTGTCTGTTAGTCATTCGTGTGTTATCTCATTTGTGTGTAGCTCCGAATGTCCGTACGTCTGTACGTTTGCTACCGGCGCATTTCTAGAGTCCCCGTGTCATCATACTCGTAGTGTTAAGTACTTGTAGAAGATACCTTAAGGGTCGGTCCTTTTATTTGCACCTCCACATGCATCTCCTACATAAGGAGAATAGCTTTACTCCACCCATAAGCTTACTGAGTAGATCTGCAATATTAGTTTCACCGGGTTCCTTGCCAATCCGGATAATCTTTCCTGCAATGCATTTGTGTGCCTTGTGGTAAGCAATACTGTTGTGCTTCTTCTTACAAGGGCTTTCCGGGTGTGTTACATTCTTAGCAACCGAGTCATTGTCACAATACATGTTGGTCAGTCCTTCTATCAGTATGCCCATCATTCTGACCTTGTACCGTAGGCCTTCTACCATTTCAATTGCAATCTTGAGTGCCATAATTTCTGAGCCAAACGTGGATGTTTCAACGGTTGTTTGCCTCTTAGAGAACCATAGAGTTGGTGCCCTGTTAACAAAGATGATGATTCCCCTATGAGATCTCCTAGTAGCCTTGCAGCCGGCGTGGTCGGCGTCCACAAAGCATGTGGTAGTTACAGCCTTTTCTCGTGGCTTGGGCATATCTGGAGGAATTAGTTCCCCCGCTTCCGGATAAAATTCAGCCCAGTCACATTCATGGAATACTGATTCGTCAAGTTCCAGGATGGAGCAGTCAAACACCAACTTTGATTTGCTGTAATTCTTTAAGTATGCAAACAAATGAAACAATTGGTTTAGATGCCCTTCTTGGGCCTGTGCAAGATACCGGGACATAAGTGAAACAGGCATTACGATATCTAGCCTTCCGAGTTCACAATTCCAATGGTAGAAAAAGTGTGTCGTAACAAACAAACAAATCGCAATCGGTCTTATGAACGATTGATTTAGTGAGTAAGACCTTTGTTACAATTCGATCGTCCTTTCCTTTGTCGATCGACAGGTTAATTACTCGTAGGTAAATTACTCTTCGTATCGTGTAATTTCAAGCATACAAAACACATGTAATTCTTAAGACACAAAACACACGCAAACCATCTTTGATCGGTCTTTTACCGTATAATTCACCGTGATATTCTCATTGGAATATCACAGTATTTGTACCTTATTATGTAGAATTAGTACTAGGTTGTACATAGATTTTAGGGCATGATAGTGTTTTAGAGTTGTTAATTCTTCGAAGAGTGAGCTGATGGGGAAATCCGGTAAAGAGACAATCCACATGAAAGCGCCGACGATTATTCAATCAAGTTGAAATAACCTTACGAATAAGGTTATTTGCCCTTATGACTTTTCGTACAATACGCCCGTTACGTACGAATACGCGTCTACACGGTGAATTCTTTTCAGTCCCCTTCAGTCATAAATCCTCCAACCGTTAAGCGGCTGGATTCTATGACTTAATATGTTCATCGTGAGTCATTCGTGTGTTGAATACCAAACTGTATCCAGTCCACCATCAGAGGCCCTATCAAAAGAAAATGGGGAGGCATTTTGCCATTCATTCTGGCTCGTATCATGGCATTTTGCCCTGATCCTTGTCGGTTTGATATATTGTATTCATGGATCAAATTATCCATTTTTCTTTCGAAATGCTCATTGCAGATCGATTCGTCGCCATGATCGAACTTTAAATCAACTTGTTGCTTCGGTCGAACTGATCGATCGAACATTCCATCGAACGATTGATTTTTACTTTACCACATGCAACGAGAACAATGTTCTCTGAAAACAGCGCCACTCATTAGCTTTGTAAACAAATCAGCAATATTTGTTGAACCTGGTTCCTTTGCAACTCTGATAATTCCTGCTGCAATAGATTCGCGTGCTTTGTGGTATGCAATGCTGTTGTGCTTCTTCTTACATGGGCTTTCAGGTCGCGTAACATTCGTGACAACAGAATCATTATCACAATACACATTGGTGCTTCCATCAATTGGAACACCCATCATTCTCAACTTGTACCTTAGACCTTCAACCAATTCTATTGCAATTTTCAAAGCAATGATTTCAGATCCAAAAGTTGATGTCTCAACTGTTGTTTGTCTTTTGGAAAACCAAATGATCGGTGCATTATTAATGAAGATAATAACACCGGTATGAGACCTTCTTGTTGCCTTGCATCCAGCATGGTCAGCATCAACAAAACAACTCATCGTCACATGTTTTCCCAAAGCTTCAGGCATATCTGCTGGTATGACTTCAGCAGCACTAGGATAAAATTCAGACCAATCACATTTTTGAAATTTACTCTCATCAACGCTTGGTACAGTATCGTCAAAAACCAATTTCGACCTGTTGTACTTTTTCAAATATGCAAATATATGAAACAACTGATTCAAGTGCCCAATCCTTGCTTGTGCCAGATACCTTGACATCAGCGCGACTGGCATTACAATGTCTAGCCTTCCTAATTCACAAATCCACCTGAGAACTCCAATTAAACCTTGATAGTAAGTTTTGCAATTCAGGATTCAATTCTTCTGATATATCAATTTCCGGTTGATAATCATGTGACAGTGGACTGGATGCTGATTTTGGTAGATACTTGTAACCGTATTTTTCAGTTCCTAACTCTTGTTCGACTGCTGCAACAGCTTTCGCCGTATATTTAGTGCTTGATAATGACCATCTTGGCTTTGAATCACCTTCAAAGTAGAACTTTCCAATATCTGCTCCCAGATACAGAGTTGGCTCTTCAATAGTATCATCCTTCAATTTGAACTTTCGCTCAATGTTTTCAAGCTGGAACTTTGGATCTTCACCAGAACATAAGATGTCGTCTACATAGGCAATGAGCATTGCCCAGTATCTGGATCCGTCTTTCCTGGTTTCAATTCGTAAGTGCACATCCGGATCTGCTTTGCAAGGTGAATATCCAAGATCTCTCAAATGCTGTGTGAGATATGACCTGAAAGATGCACCTGCAACCGGCAGTCCATACAATGCGCGGACAATCTTGCAAGGCCTTCCTGCAAGATGTGGTGGAAAACCATCTTCAGCTCTCGCTCTTAGAAAGTATTTCTCTTTAATTGGGGCTGTCAAATATGCATTTTGAATATCTGCTGAGAGAACCTTCAAATCATTCAGCGCTGCCAGCAGGAAGAATATCCTTACTGAGTCGCGACTGGGGACAGATGAGTAGGTATTTTCTTTTGCCACTGCAGGGACTTTATGACCAGTCCCCTACCAATCTAGCCTTCCTTGTTAGGGATCCAAGCTTGATGTCAAAAATCATGTGGGTTGTTATTTGTTTATGACCGACTGGAATAACATCATCATGGGAAAATTCAAACGCTGCCATATTGTTGGTCATTTCTTTGTGAATTGCCCTTTCCCAGTGATCAGTGCCTGTCTTCTTATCAATAGCCAGCGCTTGTTTGATTGAATGTGGCAACTCAACGCCATACTTGTGCGTCTTCAACCAATACTTGGCTGTTTTGGCCGCCTTAAGGATCCGTTCCTTCCTTCTCAAAATTTTGTGCACCCACCATCTGAATGCTGGTGATTTCTCAAGATTATTGTTGACAGCATACTCAGCTAATTGCACTGGAAATGATTCTTTCACATCGCTTAGCTTACACCATGATTCAGTGCCATCTTTCCAACTGGCAAGAATCCTCCAACCCCTAGTTGTCGGCTTATGGGTTTTCCTGCCATTTTTTGCTATGGTCGTGGCTTCATCATCAGTTAGTGCAGTGTTGTCGCATTCATGGTCAATGAGCTCATCCAGTAGGGTGAACATCCTTCCGTCATCATCAACAGAACTGTACAGACTCTCTGCAACAATATTTGCCGTGTATTCCTCCATGGTGCCATCAGGTAGTTGCAATTTATACAGCCTCGTGTCTAGTATGGGATTCTCATTTCTGAGTCCTATCGGTCTGTTTTGCAAGTCACGCACTCTATCCTTGACAACGCACCTGCGTCTTTCATCACCTCTTTCAATGATTACCTCATTCCCCAGATATTCATCTGGTTCATCAATATCTTCTACTGACGCTTCTGGTTCAGCCATTTCAAGTTTCAAATCAGGTGATTCTACTGGTTGATTCTTAAATAGCTCCATTTGAGGCTCCGAGTAGTTTTCCTGGAAGAAGGACGCGCTATCCTTCACCTCATCGCCAATCTTGGATTCAATTGATTTGTCAATTGCTTCCATTCTTCTGAGGATATCTCTATCTCTCCATTCGAATTCTTTGACAGGCCTTATTGAATTTGTAGATATTGGTATTGCTGATTCAGTCAGGAGCCAAAAACAATCACCCCCACCTACCTTATTGCCACAGGGACCCAACCATCGTCCCAGCCTTTCAATGCCTCGAGTAGAAGAATCACCTTTATCATAGTAAAACACAAAATCATACCATTCTGATGAAGTATATAGTGTAATATCGGGCCTATAGCCATGGACCAATTCAAATGGAGTTCGCCCCATTGAAGACGGGTTGCTCGATGCTGTTTGCTGCCTGATATTAGCACATAGTTCACCACAAAATGACCATAATCTCCTCGGTGACTTCTTCTTTGCAGACTTGGTTGTGATTGCACCCCCAAGATGACCAATTGCTTGCTCTGCTCGATTTTGAAATGGGCAATGTGGTTGGATGAATGTCTGATGAATATGGTTGCGCTTTACAATTGAATTCCAGTGTGTTTTGTAGGTTCTTGGTGATCCTTGTTCTGGTGCACCATCAGAAATCAAATGCTCTGGGATTCCAATTTCATGAATGAATGTTTTCAATCCTTGATGCGCCTGGGATTTGTCCTGTATTGGTATAAATACTTCAAACCCATTCCCATTTGTGAAGATCTGTGCACATTTTTCCTGTCTCATAATACTGGTCGTTCTAGCATGCCACGTATCAGTGTACCAGGTTCCTTGTGCAACTCTCTTGTTCCTGAAGCGCTGTGTAGGCAGCCTCTTCATCAATGGTAATTGCAAATTCCTGAGCGCCTTCTGAGTCATGACTTTCAGTGTCTGTTCAGCTTTCTTGAAACTAATATTCCAAGTCTTGGCTAATCGTTCACAGTCAACTTTGTTAGGACCTTCAATTGTTATCACTGATGGCCCCCATTGATTTCTTCTATCAAGAGACCTTCTCTCAAGCGTATTGTCAATTTCTTGCAAGCTAGGGGCCTGTTTTGATTCTTCTTCATGAGCTTCCATAAAGTCAAATTCTGTATCATCAAACAAAAATTGGTCTACCCTTCGCGCGCTTGAAATGTTCCTTACTGAAGAAATTTGGTGAGCAATATTTCCATCTGTTGCAATTTGGCATTCAGTTAGCATTCTTCTTGTGGATACCTGATGGACTCTCATCAGTTTGCATTGCTGCATGACACTTGGATGCCTTTTGTCTAAGCTGGTCTTGGGGAGCATACCTGTAACATTACTAGCAGGTTCTGTTACAACCGAACTTGTATCCATGGCTTGATCCTCTTTGGTCGACATAGCTTGAAGGCTAAACTGGTCCCCTGAAATTGGATCTCCATTGTCAATGGCTAGCTCGGCCATCCTAAACTTCAGTGAATGTGGATCCCAAGGGGTATCATTTGTTGCAATCAAATGTTGACATTCATCAAGCTCCATTCTTGTTGG
Source organism: Pseudo-nitzschia multiseries (assembly GCA_037355745.1). Taxonomy (NCBI): domain Eukaryota; phylum Bacillariophyta; class Bacillariophyceae; order Bacillariales; family Bacillariaceae; genus Pseudo-nitzschia; species Pseudo-nitzschia multiseries. The sequence continues at coordinate 19,721,407 of CM074785.1, read as the reverse complement.
CTTTCTTGTGGGAAAATATGAGATCACATTTCTCATACTCAGTTTGATAAAAACTTTCTTCGGATCATCATCTTCCATTGGCGTTTGAATTGTAATTCCATGCTTGGATCTTGGATCAAATTGACGAGGTGTCTCTTCAACAGAGTTGAAATTGCAGTCCCTCACTTGATTTGGGCATATCAAGCTGTTCTTCAATTTGTTCCCAAAGTACAGCGCTTGATGGAACACTATGATATATACTTGGCCTGATGTTGGATTTGTCCAAGCAGTAGCGCAACTTCCAATCGGGATTTTCTTGATGGGCTTGTATTCTTCAGAAAAAGGTGCAACATCAACATGTGTTGTGATCTGATCAGGATTCAGCAATACCATATTGCTTCCAGCGGCAGTGGTATCTGCATGTGAATCTAGCTCACAGTATCCTTCTTCATTTTCACCATCATCAAAATCTACAGGAACATTCATCTTGTATAATGACCGACTCACCATTGTTAACAATTTGTGTTCTAGTGATAGTGTCCGGTTATTATGTCATTTCTTAGATTTTGAGCCAAAGCTGTCACCTGCGCCTTCATTCTCAGTTTCTTTCTTTTTAGTCTCAGCAGCCTTGAGATTTCTTTTCTTCTTTGCTTGTCTCATCTGGTAAAGCTCCTGTCGCTGTTCTTTTGACATTGTTTTATAAACACTTGTTGGGTAGGGCTTGCACTCAACTTTTCCTGTAAACAATCCAGTTGTCTTTTGCTTTTTATTGCTTGATGTGCCCACAGAATACACACTTCTGGAACCCCTTTTATGCTTCCCATTTGCAAGCTTCTTCAATCCAAGGCGATTGGTGAATAGGATAAGACATTCATTGAAATTGTCCCGGTAGTCTTTACTCTCATCAATTGCATCAGCCTTGGCAGCGTCAAGTCTCTCATCACTGATTGAATTGATAAAATCCCAAACAAATCTCCTTTCATTGTGGTTCTTTTCAAATCTCAGGATCGTTCCATGAAAAGCAGTCCAGTTTCTCTTGTGCTTGTTCCAATCATAATTCTTAGCATCGCCAGTGTAATGTGATTCTTTCATTTCCTGATAGGTCTTGTTCAGAACCATAGTGATATTGGTATCAGTGTAAGCATGTTGCATCAATGAAATGAAAGCATTTCTGGAATTACCAGAGTTCAGAGCAGTGTTTTGGAAATGTGCCACGTATTCCCAACCAGGGCCTTTTCTTGTTGCATCACATAACAGCCTCCAGACGACGTTGTTATCTTCATCATACTGGTGACCTGACAGGACGCCACACCTCTCATTGTAGTCACTCCAAGTTGGGTAGGTATCTGTTGTACTTTGCCCGACTGTTCCAGCCCTGGCTTCATCGGTAACTTCTTCCTTTTCTTGGGGTCTTATGACATACAAGATTGGGAATCCCTCAGAGTTGAATCTGTATCTCAGGTTTTGTCGAAAGCCTTCATCCCATTCTCTGAACTTCGTAAGGTCCTTTAACTCAGGTGGAGTTGACTTTTCCTGTGATTTCACACTCGATTCCATCATCTTGATTCTGAATTGCTGCAGTTCCAGGTTGTTTGGGTTTGCTTTCCAGTCGATAGCCCTTGGCTTGACTCCAATCAATGGTTGATACCGGGCCCAATTTGCCCAAGTGAGGAGCCTCGATGATAGTCTGTTACCATAGTGGATACTTTTTGGGTTAGGACAGTCTGGACTGATAGATTTCAATCCATGCATGAACGATTTGATGCTTTCCTTGTTGAGGTCTGTAATTTCACGAATATTAGACATCCCTCCCCTTATAATTTCTTCAGCTGATTCATAGTTGATACCAAAATCCATTAGGCTGCTCCTGAAAGCAAGCTGTTCTGGGTTCAGAAATCTACCATTGTTGAATCCCCTGATTTTTATCCTGGGTTGGGACGGCCTTCTCCCCAGTCAATCTGCTCTTGCATTCTCGGCATTTTGGTTAGCATCGTTTCCCTTGTCATTTTCACTATCCGCGTCATCTGGGTTCTCACCCCTCCTTTCTGCATCTCTGATTGCTCTGATTCTCTTCTTTACTTCTTGGTCGATAATTCTCTTCATGGTTGAGTTTGTTTCTGGGTCCCCAAGGGCCCTTTCCATTACTTCCATGATTTTATCTTCAAGCTCTTCATCGTCTCCCATACCTCCTCCGTTGTTGATCTCATCAGAATCCTGTGGATCGTCCACTTCCATTTTTTCTTCTTCTTCTTCACTGTTTTCGTGTGCTCTAGTTCGTACCATGGTGGAGGGAATACGTCAAATGAAGTTTCGGATTGTTCGGCGAAATATGGATGGTCGATTCGTAGGGTGGTATTCGATAGTGGTATGTGGAGAGAGAATTTAATCGAATCGAGAGTTTGGGTGTGAGATATGGATGGTAAATGTTGACTGACTGTTGATTCGCTTATCTGCTTTGTATTCTGTATATCCGGATTGAATTTTTGTTCCGGTTTGCATATACTTTTGTTCGGATCGAGTTTTCGTTCCGTTTTGTGTGAGCTTTTGCCTTTTGTTGCAAATCAAGATTGTGAGCTTTCCTATCCTTTCTTGGGATTTTGCTCATTCTGTATTTCTGTAGTGAAAGACTGCTTCCTGAGAATTTAGTGTTCTCTTTTCCATTTTGGATCTTTCGATCTTCGAGATTTTGTGTTCTCATATCTTTGGATTTTTGTTTTTCGTGCGGGCAGATGCTTCTTGCAATCTGTTCATTCCGGTCTTCGCAATCTGTTCCGACACAGAATACTTCAGGCTCAATCTTCTGGCTCACGTCATTCCTGTTTTCAGTGAAAGATCAGTGTTCTCGAATTGGATATTGATTCCTTTCAACTGATGCCAACCTGGGCGGCTCTTTCGACTGAGCCGTCCAGCTTCTTTTCCCTTGCTTGTTTTTGCTGGATCTCGAAACCCGATGGAGCCTACCATCTTGGTTCATGTCTTTGGCCTCTTCTTTCAGGGAGGCCGCCCTGGTGTTGGTCTATTCCAGGGCTCCGCAAGCAATTGCCGCTTTTACATCCTTGAGGGTTGATGCCGGTAGCTGATCAGGCTAATCCGGATTCGGGTCTTCAAGCTCAACTGCGTTTCTCGGTGGGAAACGCGGTCCTCAGCATTGTAGGATGCTGGCCACAGCTCGTAGAGAGTGCTGTGGGTCTGATAAACTAGAAAAAGTGTGTCGTAACAAACAAACAAATCGCAATCGGTCTTATGAACGATTGATTTAGTGAGTAAGACCTTTGTTACAATTCGATCGTCCTTTCCTTTGTCGATCGACAGGTTAATTACTCGTAGGTAAATTACTCTTCGTATCGTGTAATTTCAAGCATACAAAACACATGTAATTCTTAAGACACAAAACACACGCAAACCATCTTCGATCGGTCTTTTACCATATAATTCACTGTGATATTCTCATTGGAATATCACAGTATTTGTACCTTATTATGTAGAATTAGTACTAGGTTGTACATAGATTTTAGGGCATGATAGTGTTTTAGAGTTGTTAATTCTTCGAAGAGTGAGCTGATGGGGAAATCCGGTAAAGAGACAATCCACATGAAAGCGCCGACGATTATTCACTCAAGTTAAATAACCTTACGAATAAGGTTATTTGCCCTTATGACTTTTCGTACAATACGCCCGTTACGTACGAATACGCGTCTACACGGTGAATTCTTTTCAATGGAGTATACCTATTAAACCCTGGTAATAGTTTTGTTTCTCCGAACCAAGTTCCGGTGAGGCGTCGATTTCAGGCCTATATCCAGTTACCAATGGTGATTTTGCAGATTTTGGGAATATCTTGAAGGCATATCGCCCTCTGCTCAATTCCTCTTCAACAGATTTAACAGCTTTGGACGTATACTTAGTTGAAGACATGGACCAGTACTCAGCCCCATTAACGGACGTGTTGCCAATGTCTGCCCCTAGATAGAAAGTGGGTGGTTCAACGGTCCCATCCTTAAGTTTGAATTGCCTTTTGATTGCATCCATTTGGAACTTCAGATCCATTCCACATACAAGGATATCATCCACATATGCCACACAGTATTCATAATAAGCCAAGCCATCTTTCTTTATAGCCGGCCGCATATATACGTCCAGATCCACTTTGCAAGACTTATATCCAAGTCCCCTTAAGTGCTCAGACAGATGAGATCGAAATGATGCGCCCGCGACTGGTAAACCATACAGAGCTCTTACAATTTTGCAGGGCCTTCCACATAACTCCGGTGCAAACCCTTGTTCCAGTGTAGCCACTGTGTAGTACTTTTCTTTTATTGGTGCGGTTAAGTATGCGTTTTGGATGTCGGCACTTAAGACCTCAAGCTCGTTAAGTGCAGCGACTAGGAAGAACATCGGGACTGAATCCCTGCTGGGCACGCTTGAGTAAGTATACTCCCGTGATATTTCGGGCACTTTATGCCCGTCGCCAACAAGTCAGGCCTTCCGGGTTAGATCTATTTTCACGTCAAATACCATGTGCATGCTGATTTTTGTATGTGCCACCGGTACTTTGTCCTCGTCGTTGAACTCAAAGGCTATGAAATTGTTCTTCATTTCTTTTGCAATAGCCCGGGCCCAATAGTCACTGCCGGATTCTTCATCTATCCTTCTTGCTTCAGCAATTGTTTTCGGTAGTTCAACCCCATACTTATGGGATTTGGTCCAATATTTGGTCTTGGCGCTGGAGTATTAAATTCCTTTTGCACGTACGCGAAGACTACAGTACTCTAAATTACGTACGTACATTCCTACGTAACTTACAGTACTGCAGCTGGAATAATACGATACTACGAATGGAAGTGCACCTTTAGTGTTTGGAATAATGAGACTCAAAGGTTATGTTTTCTCTCTGTGAGATTGGAACAAGACCGAACCAGAGGTGCAATCGTCATTCTGACACCCAAATTCGATACTTAGCGATCGAACAACAGTCATTCTTACGATCAAAGTCCGGTACTTAGTAATCGAAGAAGAACACACACTAGAGGTTCGCACATGCAATTTCTTGTTAAGTGTGCTGTTTTCAAGAAAAGACAGCAGAGGTTCGAAGCGCTGCTCACGAACTTGTTTTTTGCTGTATACATATTATCGTGTTGTATTAGCGGCAATGCGATCTTTAGAAGAGACACTTGCTCTCCAGCAAGGATCATCTCTCTATCTCTCATACTTTTAGATTATTTGATTATTCAACCTTAAACCTTCCACCGGACGCCCCTTTGCGTCCTACTGTAGAACTACAAGCCTAAGATCTAACCGATTGCATCGGTTGCCGATAGTCAGAATAGATCTGGTTGGATTAGCGTCCAATCGTAGTGGATATCAGAGAAATATTAGACCACAACAGACCGGCACCTCAACCGGCCTGCAGCTACAGCTCCTGTTGCTCTTCTTTGCCTTTGGATTGAGTCAGCTCAACAGCCAGTTTCAAAAAGGAAATTAACAGATTAACAGTCGCAAGCTTGTTGAAGCTTGCAAAAGAAGAAGACGACGCAGTAGGAGCACTCTACGACGACGAAAACAATCCGACAGCAGATCATCAATCGACTCGACTACGGACGACAATTGATAGTTCTCTGATCCGATTACATAACAAAGACATAAATCAAACAAGTCAAAGTCTTTAATAGAAGCCCATTGCATTGGACACGCCAATAGCAAACTCTCCATCCAAGGACCGCATTACAAGTTCTCCGGATCTCATTTTCCACGTCTACACTCCTTGTGACACCATCTCGTCAAGGATACATCGACGCCCATCATTTGATCGTGCTAAGCACCAGAAACCCACCCACTACAACTATCATTGAGAGTTGTTTTTACACCTATTACTAAATGTAATCTACGTCAACTGCTCAGCGCAAGCCCAGCAATTACAACCAACGACGCAACAAAAAACAAAACAAACACGAATTTTGTTGCTCCTCCAACCCCTTTTACTCAGTAAACGACCTAGCAATTCCAGGACAAGCCAAAAGTAGCGGTTTTCAAATAACGGCGAGATTGCAGCACCCAATTTGTCTAGCTCGTTCCAAGGCCCTCGAATACGCGTCCCTTCTGTATTACTGAAGACACCAATATAATCCGATCTTTCTTCGAATTAACCAATAGGCCCACCACTTGAAAGCTGGCTCATCTATTATGCCTTGTTCTTTGGCAAACAGAGCCGTTTTGATGGGGAAACTTTCCTTCATGTCACTTAACTTCGCCCAAGAAGAAGTTCCATCTTTCCAACTGACCAGGATTCTCCACCCTTTGGTTGTTGGCTTAGTCTGTGTTTGTCCGGACTTAGTAGTGATAGTTGCCTGCTGTATCGTCAGAGCCTCCTTACCCTTTTCATAGTCAAGTAGCTCGTTCAGGAGACAGTACATGCGTCCCTCGTCATCCACGGAGGAATAGAGATTCTCCGCAAGCACATTTGCCGTGTAGATCTCGATGGATCCATCTGGCATAGAAACCTCATAGGATCTTGTGTCTAGGAGTGGATTGTTATTCTTTTCTCCAACTAAGATCCCACTTGCGTCCCTGTACCGGTTATTAACCGTACCGCGAATCCGTTGGTCCCCTATCTGCAGTAACACTTGGCTTCCAATGTACTCGTCAAGATTGTCGGTTAAATCATCGATGTCCGGGGAAGACGCCTCTGGCTCAGCCATAAGTACCTCGTCCTCACCCTCATATTTGCCATCGAATAGGCCCAAGGGTGGTTCCCCTAACTTGTTCTCCAGGTAAGTATCCGAGGGCTTTGCCTCATTACCAATCCTTTCATTAAGTAGTTTGCTGTGTTCCTCCAACTGCAGGATAGTGTCTGGGTGCTTCCACTCCACTTCGGATATAGGCCGCGTGCCGTTTGTTATGTGTACTTTTCCTGTCTTATATAATACATAATGGCAGTCGCCACCTCCGTAAGTATCCCCACATGGGCCCAGCCATTGTCCGTATTTCTCCAACTTATCCTGTAGGCCGTACCACCGGATTAAATCATACCAATTGTGTATCATGTATGGGGTTATATCCGGAGTATATCCATGGACTAACTCAACTCTGGTCCTTCCCATAGCAGATGGATCCCCAGATGCGGTGTTACTTAACCTTCCGGCCGCCAACATTCCACAAAAGGCCCAGCACCTCCTCGGGCTTCCTTTCTTAGAAGTCATCAATCGGATTGATCTCCTTAGGTCCCCTGCACTGTGTTCTGCCATATTCTGCCACCAACAATGGGGCTGTATATAGGTTTGGCGGATGCGATACTCCGATCAAAGCCTAGTCCATCCAGTGCTGTGTGTCTCATGATTTCCTTGGGCCTTTGCCCCATCAGTGACAAGATGTTCCGGTATTCCTACCTCATTTATGAAGCAAGATAGTCCATCGTGGCATCGTTTCTCCCCTCTTACTGGATAGAACGCCACATATCCTTTCCCATTGATAAAGATCTGTGCGTCGGTATCATTCCAAATGATACTCGGTACTTTGAACTTCATGGTATCAGCGAACCACCGACCCTTAAGTACTTTTCTGTTTCTCCACTTTTGGGTCTTTAGTCTGCAGGTGATTGGTTGCGTAAGGTTTCTTATGCCTTCCTGGGTAGTGACCTTAATCGTTTCTTCGGCCCTCTTAACACTGATGTTCCACATCTTTGCAATGGCTTCTGAGTCATATCTGTCCACTTTCTCCGGAATCCTTATCAGAGGTCCCCATTGTCCGCGCCGGATGAACGATCTCTTCTCTAGGGAAGTTTCCTTATCTATCACATCTTGTTGGCGTCGGAGTAATTTCCTTTCTTTTGTTCAAGCTTTTGCTTCCTTTTGGATGGCAAGCTCTTCCTCTGTTAGTGAAATCGAAGTTTTGGTTGAAGTAGCTGAAATTTGGAGTATCTCCAAGCTTTCTCCGTCCCTGGTACTCTTAACAAAAGCTGAGTGTAACCGGTTGCCAATCTCTTGTTGAGTATACCCCAACCGTTTAGTGCGGGTGGTACAGATCTTCTGTAGGTATCCGAGTCGGTACTCTTGGTGTTTTACGTTGATGTGTATAGGGTTGTCTGTGGATCTTATCCAGGGCTTGACTGTGCCAGTTGGTCCTCCTCCTGAGAGGGCTGCCACCACTCGTGGGAAAGACGCGTTGGCTGCTTCTTCATCTTCTTCGAAGTGGGGGGCGTATGGGTCCCAGGTATGTGTATCGGTTGCAAGGACGTGGTCACATGTATCGAGTTTGTGGCGTGTCGGCTTGCGTGTGCCAAAGTATGACAGAACGCCGTCGACTCGCAATGGTATTGTCAATTCAAAACCTTCAGACCAAAAGATGAGGCTGTGACTGGAAGAATTGCAGTATCTTCTTGGTGTGTCTTCAACCACATTCAAATTGCATTCTCAGATTTGGTTTGGGCATATGAGACTGTGCTGCAGTGATTCTCCAAAATAGAGGGCCTGTCCGAATACCAGTATGTATGTGATACCGTCCGTTGGATCTGTCCAAGCAGTAGCACAACGGGCAATAGGGACATCTTTCATTGGTGAGTACACATCAGAAAATGGGGCAACATCAGCAAATGTCATTATAGAATCCAGTGGATTGAGTAATACCATATTAGATCCTGCTGCAGTCGTGTCTGCGTGGCTATCGAGCTTGCACCGGCCTGGCTTAACACTGGATGACTGGGTCATCTCTTTGAGATGGACTATCGGCCGGCCTACCCGAGGTTCTATCTTAAGGCCCCGGCCGGTGAATCAATTTCCATTCCCGTTTCCAATATGGCTGTGACAGCCAAACTGGTTTCCCGCTGAACTGGAGTTATTGGGAGGGTTTGCAGCAGTGGCTGCTGCCACTTTTGATTGTTGGTTGCCCCCGCTATTGCTTGCATTCTTTGCTTGTTTTAGCGCTCGGACTCTTGTTGCTGCTCTTTAGACATGCTGAACCATATTTCTCGTGGGTAGAACTTGCATTTAACGGGCCCTTTATAGGTCCCTGGTTGTGCTTTCGAACCACCACTACTGTTGTTGCTGTTGCCTTGTGGCTTGCTGGAAGAGAAGTTGCTGCGTTTGTTGTCACCTTTCCTCTTTTTGTTGTTAGTGAAGGCTGACATGATCCGACCCCTCTTGTTTGGTTGGTTCTGGAGTTTCTTTAGTCCAAGTGCCCGGGTAAGATACGCGGAAGCTTTCTCAACATTTGCATAATAGTCAGATCCTTCTGTTATTACGATTGGGATGGATTGCTCGAGTCGTACATCCTGTAGGGATTGTATGAAGTCATACACAAACTGATCCTCGGGCAGGAATGCCTTGTATCTTATCAAGGTTTGCTTTGCATTGTGCCATAGCCTCTTGTGCCTGTCAAAATTGTAGTGCTTGGAATCCCCTGTGTATACTGATTCCCAGATAAATTGTCGTTTGGTTTCAACAATCAGCTTTATGTTGGTCTCCTCATATGCCTGAGAGTAGAGGGCAAAATATGCCTTACGTCCATTGCCTCCTACCCCGTTTTTGGTCCCAAAGCTTTGTATATAGGACCAACCAGGTCTGGACCCTACCAACTTATTAAATTCCTTTCGTGCCCAGAAGTACCAAAGCTACCCGATGGTAGATATTCTATTCCTATGAATCAATGAGTCCCGTATCAACCAAAGTAATCGATTCCCACGGCATATCGATTCCCACAGAGCATCGATTCCCATCGCGCATTGACGGTGAGCAATCTCTGTTTTATAATATTGCCATTGTTCTTCGGTGAGCAAACTCTGATTTTATAAAGTATCACACGAGCTACGGGAGCAACTCCTGATCTTAATGATAAACATATCATGGAGTCTTCCTAACGGAACAAGAGAAGAAAACCGTTGGCGTGTGATTCTCACACAATATATATATATATTTATATATACACAGATATATACGGTCAACGACCAATGCATGTATGGAAATAATCAGCGAGTAACCTCATCATTACGCAACAGCAGTTGCAACGTATTCATCTCAATAAAAGAGATATCTTGCATTTTGGCAAGATTTCACTTTATCTCATACTTTTAACATTCAACTGATTTATATCCCAAAATTCACACTAGTTGCTACCAACTACCTGAAATCTACATTACTAAGGTCTGTCTCGCTGTATCTGAATAAGTTCACAGCAAGAAGAGATCTGGCGTTTCCATAGTCTCGCCTGTAGTCCAATTATCTGTTGTCAAAAGTATCCAATCACAATTGTCACGCATAGAGTACAATTGTTCATCTACTAACACACTAACACAGCGTTGCTGTTCTTCAGAAGCCTTTGAATCAGACTGTCAACGGATCGGATTCAGAAGGAAAATAATAGATTAACAATCGCAAGCTCCAAGGTGGCTTGCACACAAAGAACAGGGACGAAGTTCAACACAATCCCTAAGCTGGCATATGCCAATCACAAATCGTCTACGGAGCAGTTTCCTTTCACCACGCGATTCCTCCGACAAATCCGAATCATCACCAAGACTGAACATGCCTGCCTAATCCATTCGGTGGTGGGAATAGCACTGGAGATGGCACCGCCGCTACCGCAAACAGTTTTCCTAGTTGGTGGAGTTGTTAGTTGAACGTTTAACACTAACCCTAGGAGTTGACAACGTAACCTTGTAGACGGAGTTTATGTGGGGGGGGTTTGGGGGGGGGGAAAATACGTAGAAATATTAAAAAAATCTGTTTTTAACAAGTAGACTTGGTACAAACGCTACGACTAAAAATCGTAAAAAACAGTACCAAAACATTTATTTACGGAAATGAGATGCTTCTTCTAAAAGCAATAGTAATAGCTAGTGGCGCGCGCTCATTTTTATGGTAGCAAACTCTCATTTTTATGGTTGCAAGTAACCATAAGATTTAACCTGAATAAAGAAAAAAATCATACGATTAAAATCTGTCTTAGATCAAGTTGGTCGTCACGTTGTCATCAACCTTGCCAGATGAGAGAGTTGGTGAGAAATAATATCGGACTTGTTAGAATTGGTACAATTTGTACATGAATGAGTCGGACTTGATGTATTTACAGCTATCTACTCTGATACGAATCGAATTTATTCGATCGAAACAGACGGGAAGGAAAGATACCTCAATTCAAATAACAGCTTTTTACCTGATTCTTCTGGCTATGCCTGCGCGCGCACGCGCGCGCATGCCAGCCGCGGTTAAGGGACAGACCTAAAAAAAAAAAGGGTAAAGGACGGACCAAAAAACGGAAAAAGCACAGACCATAAAAAAGGAAAAAGGACAGACCATTAAAAAGGAAAAAGGACAGACCATAAAAACGGAAAAAGGACAGACCATAAAAACGGAAAAAGGACAGACCATCAAGTACATGCCAAGCAGTACAAGTACTACTACAGGTACTACTACCAGTAGTAATGCAAGTACCACATAGACAGTACACACTAATTTGCAATTAAAAAATAGAAAATCAGATACAACTTGCTCGGACCAAAAAAACGGAAAAAGCACAGACCATAAAAAAGGAAAAAGGACAGACCATTAAAAAGGAAAAAGGACAGACCATAAAAACGAAAAAAGGACAGACCATAAAAACGGAAAAAGGACAGACCATCAAGTACATGCCAAGCATTACAAGTACTACTACAGGTACTACTACCAGTAGTAATGCAAGTACCACATAGACAGTACACACTAATTTGCAATTAAAAAATAGAAAATCAGATACAACTTGCTTGCTTGTTCGAATTTAAAATAGAACTCGCGCGAATGACGTCACTTGATTGGTAGTAAAGTTACTTAAATACGTATATTATTATTATGATTGGTAGTATACTAGATCACTTGGTAGGATCGATATGAACGTATGTAGCTTGCTTGCTTGATTGGTAGTATCAGCCATCTACTCTCATACAGTTTTTGGGTTGATGGCTGAGTTAAATTTTGGTCGGGGATGAGCAGGATTTGCACTGTCTTCAAATCTGGTTAATTTTTGGATTGATGACTGAGTTATATTTTTGTCTTGGATGGGCAGGATTTGCACTGTGTTCAAATCTGGTAAGTTTTTGGGTTGATGATTGAGTTATAGTTTGGTCGGGGATGGGCAGGATTTGCACTGTCTTCAAATCTGGTGAGTTTTTGGTTGATGATTGAGTTATATTTTGATCGGGGATGGGCAGGATTTGCACTGTGTTCAAATCTGGTGTATTTTTGGATTGATGACTGAGTTATAGTTTGGTCGGGGATGGGCAGGATTTGCACTGTCTTCAAATCTGGTGAGTTTTTCGTTGATGATTGAGATTCATTTTAATCGGGGATGGGCAGGATTTGCACTGTCTTCAAATCTGGTGAATTTTTGGATTGATGACTGAGTTATATTTTGGTCGTGGATGGGCAGGATTTGCACTGTCTTCAAATCTGGTGAGTTTTTGGATTGATGACTGAGTTATAGTTTGGTCGGGGATGGGCAGGATTTGCACTGTATTCAAATCCGGTGAGTTTTTGGATTGATGACTGACTTATATTTTGGTCGGGGATGGGCAAGAATTGCACTGTGTTCATTTCTGGCTAGTTTTTGGGTTGAGTATTGAGTTATATTATTTAAATCTGGTGTGTTTATGGGTTGATGACTGAGTGATATTGTGGTTGTGAACGGGCAGGATTTACTATTGTTAGAAACTATTGGTAACTTTTTCAATCAACACTGATGGTGGTTGTTTTTCCTTCTGGAATTCATCATAGAAATTTTTAATTTCTTTACACATTCCCTTGACTTTGGTATGATCTATCTCATCCCTCAAGTACAATCCATTCAATGTTTTACACCTTGATAAAACAACATATATCCAATGTTGCATCCTATAGTTCCAACTTGAAACCAAAATATTGTCTATGGAACGCCCTTGTAATTTATGCACAGTTCTAGCATGGGAAATGTTGAGAGGGAATTGTTTGAGTTTGACGCTCAAATTCTGTCTTGATGATTTGTGACTGATGTGCTCACTAAACAGAGAAGGATACTTGCACAAGGCATAAATATCTTTTTCGGGCAATTTGAGGTTGTATATGGGTTGTTCTTCTGGAGTATTGGTATCTGTTAGAATAACTTGTATAGATTCAATTTTATCAGCATCAATGCAATTGACATAATAGCCATTGATCACAACACTCTCAAGGGCTTCAAACCTGTTCATCTCTTGTTTCAAAATCAAACCTTTAAATTCACACATTGAACCATTAGCTATAGATTCTTCAACAGATATATTGCTTGTTATCATGATGGGACAACCAATATATAGCTTTAGAAATGGATCAACATGTGTACTTCCTCTTCTTTCTGTAACATCTGCATCAGAGCAACAACTGTAAAATATATCTCCTTTATCTGGAAAGGCCTTGTAATCTTTTCTGCTTTTGGCATATTTGTATTCAACATTGGATGCTCGAATGCATATGGTGTGCAAGGGAATAGGGTCTTGAATGTTCTTGGAATGGGTTTGTTGTAAATGAAGGGCAAAAATTGCATCATTGATTGCGCACCTGTCTTTGTTTCTTGCTACCGCATAAGATATTGCCATTGGTAAAGAATCACTCTCAATCACTTTCCTTGAGTTGATAAGCTTAGCATCTTCTTCACTAAGCCCAATTTTAAAAATTCTTTCTAACAATTTTCCATATGATGCATCTTCCTGAAACCTGTGGTTTGTTTTTAATTCCAGCATCACATTGACAGCATCCCTGAACATTGTTGTATATTGCTCATCATATATTTTGGTTCCATTTATGGGAGGTAGCTGATTGAAATCTCCAGCAAAGAGTACATTGATACCACCATACAATGTATTTGTTCTTGGAGCATCCTTCAATTCATTTAATGTTTTATGCAGCCTGTTTAACAATGAATAATTTGCAAAGGATATTTCATCAATAATGATCATTTCTGTGTCAACCCAATCTTCTTTGAATTCACTTAATTTTTCAAGGGATGAATCGTTCTCTTTCACTGGAATGTGGCAAGCACTATGAAGAGTGCTACCATGAATTGACACTGCTGCACATCCAGTTAAAGCTGTAACAACAATTGTTTGCCTTGTAAACTTGATGTTCAAATTTTCACAGAATTCCTTGCAATAAGACAGAATTGCTCTGATCACGCGACTTTTCCCTGTACCACCTGCACCCGATAGAAATGCTATGGATTGTTGTCTATGTTCATGCATTTCTTTCAACATCTGAACTGTTGTACTGAAGTTGATCTTGTCACGCCTTGAAATAGATGAGTCAAAATCATCGTTCTCTTCCTCCTCACCAAATTCATTGAATGGTGCAAGTCTTCCCAATTCACCAGATAATCTTCTCCTTGTGTTTCTTGTTTTTTGCATTCCATTTTTCTTTTGTTTTTCATAAACTCTCAGTACAAATCCAGAGACAATGTATACAAATGCTATCATTTGATGTTTGTCACCATTGAATATCTCTTTACCATATGCAATCATGTTTTCACAAGTACCCGTGGCAGATAAGTTTGTGATCTCTTCATTTGTAACAACAGTATGGTGTGTTACCATCACTTTAATCATGTTTGTGATGTCAAGCTCATGCCAATCCCTGCCCATATCTGTATCTTCACCATCTTCCATTAATGATACTCTAGAAGCTGAACAAAATATTGTTTTTGTTTGGTCAATATTTGGTGCCTTAATCAAATTGTGTCCACAATGATTGCTTCCTGCCTTAGTAATGATTGATGTGTTGAAGGAAAATAGATTATGACTCGTTCTAAAACAGTTGTCATCATCCAATCCTAAAACTGTGTTTCCAAAAAGATCCAATTCATCCAAGATGTTGATATTATTTCTGTTGTTGTCTTCTGCATTTGATTCATCATGTGTCCACCTAGTATCTGGTGGTAAGGTCACTCTCTCTAGTGCATCTTTTGCACGTCCACCCATCAAGCTGTTATGTGTCCTTTGAATATTCTTCAAAATATTCTGATGCTCTTGTTTTAGCAAACCATTTGCTAAAAAAGATTGAAAATAGGGAAGATATTTGGAATTCAATTGGAGGTCAGAAAGCTTTCTGAATGGTGAAAATAACACACTTGCTCTTTTAGCATAATCTTCCATTGCTAAAGCAATTTCCTGGTGTTCTTCATTTTCATGCTGTGGGACAAAATTCCCAATTTGTTTGTTCCTAAAGTTTGACGTCGATTTCAAATCATAGTGACAGATACCTGGAAGTTTAGGTTTTTTGTATTCATCACAAAATGAATGGTTTTTGGAGGGATGGTTATCCGTAAAGTCCAGTGATGTCTTACTTCTTCTCATTTTTGTATAATACTTTGATGCAAAATCATAAAGACACACACCCTCTAGTTCTGTTGGTCTGCAAATATAATTTGCTACTTGTGATATGTAAACTGGCAAGTCTTCTTCATTGTCACTTTCATTGGCTTCTTTCAGTTTTAGAACACCATCAACAACATGATCATTCTCAATATAATTGCTCAACACCAATGTTGAAAACTCTTCTGAGAACCTAAATCTTGTATGGTTTCTTGTCAGGTAGGCAGCCATTGGTGCTGAAGTGATGTTATCTTGTGTCACTTTGAACAATGCATTTAGAATAGCTCTTATTCCAACTTTTTCCCTCATCAGATCATCTTCTTCATTTGTTTCGTTCAGTTGTGCTGTAGAGTCATTTCTGTGGTTTACTGTGTTTGGTTCATCATGTTCTTCATCATTCATTGTGACATTTTCATTTTCTTGTCTCTGTTGTTCACCAAGTTGTTTGATTACTTTTTCTGCAACTGCACTGATCTTTTCTTTATCATCCTTTTGTGTACTTTTTGAGGCATAACATGTAAGGTAATAAATCCCTGCACCATCCACCCCCCAAATAACATTGTTGTTGCATTGAAAAATAGAACTTACAATACTATTGTTTGAATTGGCAAAACAATCCTGATGTGTTCTCTCATGTTCCCAGACAAACAATTGTTTCTTGTTGCATTTGCCTGTCCAATCAAATGATGTTAATTCTTCATCTTCAAAATGTATCTTTGTTTCATCACAAGCAGGAAGCGGGAGCTTGAACCTACATTCACCATTTTTGTCCTTTTTGTGACATGAGCTTGCATGTGTTGAGGCATGCAAATTGCGTAACAAATTCACAATGTGAAGGTTTTTTTTGTATTTCATTGATCCAAGGCGCGGGAAAAACCCACTTTTAATTTGGGCAGCAGTTTCTTTATGCAATGCCATTTCCATTGTCACCTGACATTTTGATTGCTTAGTCACACCATTCCAAAACTTGTGATACATGAAATATTGTTCTCCAGTTTCATTTGATGTTGGTATACTTTTGAGGAAATCTAAACTTTCACGCGCCAAATCTTCACTTGTGTAAAGTTTCGAGCAGGCTCTGCATTTGAAAATTGCTTTGTCACCCAGTGATGTGTGACCATGTTTAAGTCTCAAGCTCCTTAAATCCTGTTCTGTGCATTTCTCAAAAGATTCTGAAACCAAACTCAAACACTCAGGATTCCTGCACTGAATAGAATCAAAGTTCTGAAACAATTTTGTTGTCAGTATGTTTTGTGCATAGTGTTTCATGGTCTCTATTGCCCCATCTTGCTTGTCCTCCGTATGCAAATCTTGTAGCAGATCATTCCATTTATTTATCCACAAAACAAAATGTGCATGCAGAGTGCCACGTCCTTGTTCTTCAACTGCAACACTATATGCTTCTAAATCGCCAAATAAACCCCTATCTTTGATGTTACCTTCCTTGTTATCCCATCCCAATATGAACTTGATGGTTATTTCCAAAATATTTTCAAATTCAATAGCACAAATACCTGGATATGTTGTTCTTATCGATGAGCACTCTGTCACAAACTGAAAAAGATCACAATCATCAATGGGTGGTTGTTCTCGCTTAAAAAGATCTGGGAAATCCTCAGAAGTAACTTCTTCATCCTTGGATTTTGACATCACTCTAATCCTAAAATTGATTGAATCATTTGGAGTGATGGTGAATAGAATGCAAGGCAATCCATAATGTGCCATCAGTTGAAACATTTTCTTTCTAGCAAGATCAGAAGCTCCATTTGTATTTCCCATTGAACTTGTTACTCCCCTTATTTTAGATAGAAAAAAATCTTCATTTGTTTCTGGCACCACATTTCCATCTAGAAAATTGATTGATGCTTGTTTGAGTTGAACTGGGTCAAGCTGTGAAAAGTTGCACCTCAGGTTTTTTGTTGTTTTTAAATAGGAATGTTTCACCATTTTGACTCTTTGTACAAAATTGTACATAACTGCTACAAATTCACCCTTATGAAAGCATGGTGATGATAACTCTGATAAATATTTCAGATAATCAGGACTCATTCTCTCTTCTCCATCCACATCAACAGATCCAATGCCATATGGAAATTGAAGTGGGAAAGAACGCAAGAAATTGTTCCCTTCATAATCTTTCAGTATGTTGTTGGATGTTCTACAGATCATGGTGGCATTCTTGTCAATGAGATCTTCTATACAGTGGTCCTTGAAATGTTTATCTGTGTCAAATCCTCCATTGGTTGTGCTGGGTAGATTCTCGTCAGGAAAGATGACATGCATTTCAAATTGTTGTTCAATGTTTGAGTTCGAAGATGGTATTTGATTGGTCTTGTCAACAAAAAGAGGTAAAATGATATGAGTATCATTTATGTTTTCATCCTCAAGGTAACCCATATTTTGTTTCATCCAATGCAAGGCTTTTTTCACTTTTTGTATTCTGAACTCCATTTTCTTTTTTACTGCCAGTTTTTGTTGGTTAGTGAATGATCCTGTTAGGATCACTTGGATTTGATTCTTCCCAATTGATTCCAGATAGTTGATAACGCCACTTGTATATTCCAAATTGTTTCTTCTCAAAAAGTGATACCCTTTAATCATTTGATGCTGTCCAGCATGGAAATGAAATATGTGTTGGCTGATTCTCACATCTGAGATAATGGCAAGTTCTGTTGCTGTCAAATCTAATAGTTCGTTAGGAGGATATCCATGCAAGAGTCCATTTGCTATAGCATATTTTGGAAGCTTGGCTTGTTTATTATTGTTCTTTTTCATGCTCTCAATACCATTATAGCATTGGCTGCAGCACCCAAATTGGGAGATAGCTTCTCTATCACTAGAAGGCTTGATCGCATATGTCTTTGGTGACAAAATGAAATCATTGAATAAAATTTGTTGATTGTGGATTATTCTTCTCCCATTGATACATTTTTGTGTGTATTGCTTCAGAACTTGGTTCCTAACTGACACAGAAGCAAATTTAAACGGCATATTGTCCCACTTGATTTTCTTCTTGTGAAAATAATCTCTAACATATGGATGTGCTAGAGAACTAAAGTCAAGTTTTTTTTCATCACCTGTTCTTATGAATCTGTCACAGATACAGCAAACTTTTGCTTTGAACTTTCCCTGAGAAAAAGTAATCAATTTATTTTTTGCTTTAAATGCCTCTTCATAGGCTTTTTGAATGGCATGAGTTGTCACAAGCATTATCAACCTGTTTCAGAATATTGTAGTGAAAATGATCAATGATATTAGGTAAGAAACGGGATACTCAGAGCCATGTAGATTTGAAATAGTTGAAAACATTTCCAATTTGCTTGCCTAACGTACCTGAAACATAAATTTGGGCCAAATCTGGTCAATATTTTGATAGTCAACTGAGTTAATGTTAGGTCGAGGATTGGTAGGGACTGGAAAGATTTGCACTGTCTTCAAGGAAAGATTTGCACTGTCTTCAAATCTGTTGAGTTTTTAGGTTGATGACTGAGTTATATTATATTTTGGTCGGGGATGGAAATATTTGCACTGTGTTCAAATCTGGTGAGTTTTTGAATTGACGACTGAGTTATATTTTGGTCGTGGATGGGCAGGATTTGCACTGACTTCAAATCAGGTGAATTTTTGAATTGATGACTGAGTTATATTTTGGTCGGGGATGGGCAGGATTTGCACTGTCTTCAAATCTGGTGTGTTTTTGGGTTGATGATTTAGTTAAATTTTGGTCGGGGATTGACAAGATTTGCACAGTGTTCAAATCTGGTGTGGTTTTTCGGTTGATGATTGAATTATATTTTGGTTAGGGACTGAAAAGATTTGCACTGTGTTCAAATCTGGTGAATTTTTGGATTGATGACTGAGTTATAGTTTGGTCGGGGATGGGCAGGATTTGCACTGTCTTCAAATCTGGTGAGTTTTTGGTTGATGATTGAGATTTCTTTTGATCGGGGATGGGCAGGATTTGCACTGTCTTCAAATCTGGTGAATTTTTGGATTGATGACTGAGTTATATTTTGGTCGGGGATGGGCAGAATTTGCACTATCTTCAAATCTAGTGAGTTTTTGGGTTTATGATTGAGTTATATTTTGGTCGTGGATTGGAAAGATTTGCACTGTCTTCAAATCTGGTGAGTTTTTTTATTGATGACTGACTTATATTTTGGTCGGGGATGGGCAGGATTTGCACTGTCTTCAAATCTGTTGAGTTTTTGGATTGATGACTGAGTTATATTTCGGTCCGTGATTGACAGGATTTGCACTGTCTTCAAATCTCTATAATTTTGGTACGGAAATAGACTTATTATGTTTTGTTTTTGTACACAAATGTTATGCTGTGCCGTTTTGTTTTTGTACACAAATGTTATGCTTTGCTGACTTAGATTTTTCAATTTATGACAGTTGCGAAAAATATTATGAATAATATGTTTTTTTTGTATTTGTTATGTAATTGCTTTTGGGATGGTATGCGATTATGTCAATTGTTTTTGATGCGATAATTCTTTTTGGTAAAATCTGATAATCTTCTGATAACGTGGCATTGACCCTTTGTAATTACCATGATTTCTGTTAATCTGGAGATGATACTTCAATCCTGATAGTTCTGTCCTACAGGAAAGCCAACAAAGCGTGTTGCATAGTAGCTGTATTCACCATTGTTTTTGCGTGTGAAGATGTCCCACAAATCATTCTCACGGATGTATGAATATTTCTCTTCTGGAGTCTTCACCTCTTCTGGACAATGATAGGTTTCAAAGATTGCATGTGTACTATCATCCTTGAATATTTTGTCAATGGAACTATTAGGAGGAGCATTGTTTGGGATTTTGATATGAGTTGGAGAAAATGGAAGAAATGTTTTTTCGGCATCTTTCTGTTCTTCACTACAAAAAATCTTGACGATCAAATCTCTGAATTCTTCCATAGTCTCTGTTTCAATGGTAGGGTATCTGTCAGGATTAGGGAAGGCAACAAAAGCAACATGTCCATATTTGCTGGTGGGTGTGTCTTTTAGAGCTTTGTTAGTGTCATGTGATTCCCTCAGAATAAGAGTTTCCGTGCATCTCACATCAAAATGATCAGGACCTAGCTCAGGATACTTGTTCAAATTACCTTCTCTGATTGCTTTCAACACAGGAAACGCAAAACCAGCTTCACCCATAACATTAAGAAGCTGTGCACCCATCATTCTATCATCCGTGCAAAATTTGAAAACTTCTACCACATTCTGCTGATACTTTCGTGGGCTGCTCAACTTTCTAGGTTTAATGATTTTCTCTTTTTTAACTGGAGATGGAGGTTTTCTGGTGACAATGGTAGTCTTTTTCTTAGAGTCATCAATGGAGTTTACAGCCTTTCTCGTTGGCGCCATATTGAAAAGAATGATTGATTAGATGCTGCTGTATTTGAAGTGTTTATTTTATCGTGATTAGGATGGGTTTTTCATCGTGAAAAAAGTGTGCAAAAATTGCAGTGGTAATGCACGGACCAAAATACCTTCAAAACCCACACAGTAGTGTGTGAAGTAATTCCAAATTAATTGTTTGCCTGCTAATTGTACGTTATCCTGTCAAACGATTTTGAGAACCTGGGACTTGACACTGTTGTGATAGATTAAAAACAATGAAACAAGATTGCCTTGGAATTTGCAATAGGTCAATTGGATTAATCATAGATAATAAAATAAAGATTTTTTCACAAACCTGGGACTTCATAGTAATGGAATTGATTAAGATGATCGAATTGAAGATACTATGATGTGAAAAGCACTCTAAAAACTATTCAACATGTGTCTTCCAATTATACCATGCGTGGGGCACGTGTCATGTATGTGCATGTGATGTATGTGCGAGCATGTCTCGCGCACAAAATGAATTCAAAGCATAGAGGGAATGAGAAATTAACATCTAACAAACAAATTTTAATTTTTTTAATGTAATCTGTCTTTTGCACGTATTAGACCCCCCAAAAAGGGGGTCGTGGGGAAAATAACTTAATTTTCCTTATAGTTTCTTTTATGTTTTTTTGCTTCACGGTGATATTGAACCTTGAACAAACGTTTAGTATAGGTGGAAAGCAATTCAGTCATTTTTTGATTCTTCTCTGCATCTGATTCACATTCACATATAATGTGAAATTTTGAAACAAGTGTGTGCACTTCAGAAAAATTGCCTTGACTTGCAAACATTCCAGAGGCTGTAGGCTTGTAAGCTTCTGCTGAAACGTAATATGCATAGTAGAGTAGATGAATCATATATTCTTTGTCCAAATCATCAATATGTTTCCAAACAGACTCTGCAATCATAACCATATTCTGCAGAAGTGTAACCTGTAAACCAGCATCATACTGTTTTGTTTTAGTCTTGTTATATGCAGTCCAAAATAGCAAAATACGGATCGTGTTTATGGATGAACCACTACCAGCATGGATTACTCCTCCTGGAATTTCAGAAAAAGACAGCAAAGGACACCGTACGAGTCTGGCTGCTTTGAATTCAAAATTTTTGAGCAGATTGGGTGTAATCGATTCATTTTTGTCGCATTGGACATGACGTTCACCATGAATAATCCTGAATAAATCACCAAATGCTGTTTGAAAATATTCATCCAAGGCTTCTTCCGTTTCTCCCATATTTTTGATTTTCTGAAAAAATGAATCTGGAATATTTATCCAATTCAAAGCCCGAACAGATGATAAACCTTTCTGAATGAGATCAATCGCTGTTCTATAACCAACCTTTTCTTTTTGACTTGGTTCAACCACTTTTGTTGTACTCTGCCCTCCTGTAAGCAGCATTCCAAATTGTTTTTCAAAACGATGTCCCATCAAATCTAAGTGCATGGCCTGATCACCACGTACTTCAGTGATTATTAGGCTTGGTGTAGCAACCTTCCAATATTGAATTTCTTCTTTTGGAATTGTTCGTGGTAAACACATATTCATAGTGGTTTCTTCAATAAATTTTAACAAAGAAACCATATGACGCATTTCAAAACCAGTTTTATCACAAAACTTTTTCCATGCCGGTTTAAGTGCTAGGTGCGTTGGACTGAAAGACAGATGCATTTCATATCTGAATGCTTGTATTGGTTGTGCGGAATGATCTGCTTTCCTTGCCTTAGAAACAACTGACTTGAAAAAATCCCAATGTTTCATAATTTTGGCTTGGATGCTATCAACAATTTGCAACTGTGTAGCAAACAATGGATCTTCAAGTTTTGGCACATAAAACGCAGCTCTTTCAAACGTCATAGTAACAAATGGGTGATCTATCATTTCTTCACATTTCATGCGTTTGTAAGATATTGAATGATTGGGTTGAGAAATTTCAAGCAAAACATCATTAGAAAAAGATCCATTTGTCATAGATTTCAATGGTTGAGGAGTAGCATTCCTCAATTCAAATTCCTTGACGCACTCTGCAGCAAATTGACAGGCATTAGCATGAGTGGAAAAAGCTGTTATTCCATGCATCTCACCACAGATACAAGCAAATGTTTTTTGTTTAAGACTCAATTTCAACTGAAGCTTGTTCTGATACCATGCATATCGAGATTCAGCTCTATAATTCATTTCATCTGGTATGCATTTTGGGACAGTGTCTTCCATGGATTGGCAGTTTTGTAAGTGTTTACTTGCTTTTTTTGCATGGCCCATAACTTGCCCACATTTACATATGAAACCCATCACCGAAGTTGGCATCGCATATGGTATTTCCTTGTCATTATCATGAAAGATATAACTGCATAATCCAGACATCATGTCGATTGCTTTTTCTTTAGATAGTTTTCTAATTTCCACTAGATTGGGTTTGTTGTATTTTGATAGAGGATCATTTTTTTTCTTTGAACCGATTGGCTTCCCTTTATTCTTTGTCTCAGGATTATCTGACATCCTTTTAACAATATGGTGATCGTCCGGTGGGGTTGTCTCATTTGTCGTCACATCTATTTCTGTTGTTGTTGCTGTTGCGTCATTACCAGAAATTGTTGTCATCTCTGTCCCTGCAACCGTTTTGTAAATCACCGTGTCCTGTCCAATATTTTCTAAATTTGTTTCCTTAACAATGCCGACATTCACATTGGCATTACCATTGTCATCGATTGCTGTTTCTACCATGACAGAAATTGTTTTTGACTCCATTTTCCCTTCAAGTGTCTTCTCCGTACCCACAGTTATATTGGCATTGTCATTACTTTCTTTACCCTCTAAATCCACGGGAGTTAGTGTCGTCAAAGCAGGATTGTTGGTGTTCGATAAATTGCTGTTCATGATGGGATTTTTCCTGTCGGGTGCTGTATCGGTTGCTACGTTGGCGGGTGATAAATTGCTGTTCATGATAGGGTTGTTCCTGTCGGGTGCTGTATCGATTGCTGCTTCTAGCATGACAGAAATTGTTTTTGACTCTGTTTTTCCTTCTAGTGTCTTCTCTGTACCCACAGTTGTATTGGCATTGTCATTGATTTCCTGATCATCCAAATCCATGGGAGGTATATTGCTTTTCATGATGGTTTGATCCTGTCGGGTACTGTGAAGTTATGTGCTTGTTTTCGTCTTTTCCTCTTTGTAGATCAGTATTCTTATGTTTTGTGTCTCCCAACAGCTGAAAAACCCACGAGATTTGAGCACAGTGCAAATTATTTCAATCCCTGACTAAAAAGTAACTCAGTCATCAGTTCAAAAATTGAACAGATTTGAAGCCAGTGCAAATCTTTCCAATCCCCGACCAAAATATAACTCAATCCTCAACCCTAAAACATAACAGATTTGAACACAGTGCAAATCCTGTCAATCCCCGACTAAAATATACTCAGTCATCAATCCAAAAACCGACCAGATTTGAACACAGTGCAGATCTTTCCAGTCCCTAACCAAAATAAAACTCAGTCATCAACCCTAAAACCCACCAGATTTGAACACAGTGCAAATCCTGCCAGTCTCCGACCGAGATATAACTCAGTCATGAACCCAAAAACCCACCAGATTTGAACACAGTGCAAATCTTTCCAGTCCCTAACCAAAATATAATTCAGTCATCAACCCAAAAACCCACCATATTTGAACACAGTGCAAATCCTGGCAGTACCCGACCAACATAGAACTCAGTTATCAAACCAAAAACCCACCTGATTTGAACACAGTGCAAATCTTTCCAGTCCCTAACCAAAATATAATTCAGTCATCAACCCTAAAACCCACTAGATTTGAACACAGTGCAAATCTTTCCAGTCCCTAACAAAAATATAATTCAGTCATCAACCCAAAAACCCACATGATTTGAACACAGTGCAAATCTTTCCAGTCCCTAACCAAGTTCGAAAAAGAATCTCGTACGTACGACGTTTGAAAAAGATTCGTACGAAGATTTTTTTTTTCGGTACGTACGGTACGACTACAAAATCATGTACAATTCTACATAATGTACTAGATACTTCAACGAAATCGGACGCGAAAAAAAAAAAAAATTCTCTCTCACACAAACACACAGTAATTTTATTTTCTACCCCCGGACAAAAAAATCACTTTTTCTATCTCGCAACAAAAAAAATTCACTTTATAATCAGCCTTCTGACATCCAACTTATTTGAGTAGAGTTGCTATTTGGCACTCCGTCGGTGAACGTGGGATTCCACCTTATACTTAATTATCAGTATTCGGCAGGTTATCCGTGCTCTTATATTTTAGTCTGAAATAACAGCCTTGTACTGGAAAAAGAATTAGCTCGCATTGGACAAGAGGTGGTTTGCTGGATAGATAGTAGTGTTCTTGGACTTGATCACCCAAACATATACGTCTTGAGAGCAATAAATCTGCATCCATTGCTTCTATATCAACAGGCACGAGGTACTGTTTTTCGTGACAGAGGAAAAAGAAGGCTGCAAATCAACAGCAGCAGCAACAACAACCATTTCATCGCGACGATTGTCGGAACAACAACGATTGCCGGAACAACGATTGTCGGAAAGATTGTCGGAACAACGGAACAAGCAACGGTACGAATGAGAGAGATAGAGAATGATTATACTGCCTCTGGCATTGTTGATACTCAATGTATTTCCTCCCTTTTGTTTTTTGTCTTATTTCCATAGGAGCGGATCGGAACAACGGATTGAACAATAAACGGTACGGATGAGAGAGATAGACAATGATTATACTGCCTCCGGCATTGCTCAAACTGATTGTTTTTTCTCCCTTCTGTTTTTCTCTCATTTTCATAGGACCAAATCGTAACAAAGAACAATCATCGGAAGATTGAGGTGCGGGGAACAACGATTGTCGGAACAACGATTGACTAATTTCATCAGGACGATTGTCGGAACGTCAGAACAAGCAAAGGTAAGAATGAGAGAGATAGACAATGATTATACTGCCTCGGGCATTACTGATAATGTATTTCCTCCATTCTGTTTTTTCATCTTCTTTCCATAGGACCGGATTGGGACCAACGAATCGGAATCAGCAGATTGGAAGCAAAAGATTGGAAGAACGGATCTTTCCTGGTTTCTTCCCTGTAGGTGCGGCGAATTTTCCTGGTCGATCGTCATGTACATTTATTATATTATTCTGTTGTTATTATTTACTCTATGTACTACCTCATTAGATACTCACCCATTTTGTTCAATTATCATGTATTTGAATAGGATTGGCAACGAATCGTCGGTATCTATTTGCTCCTCCTCCTCCTCCACCGGCGCTCCACCAATAGGAACGGCAACGAAGGCATCGAATCGCTCCACCTCCTCACGGAAACGCTCCTCCAACGAATAACGGAAACGCTCCTTCAACAAATCACGGAAACGCTCCGCCTCCCCCGGCGCTCGGCAACGAATCACAGAAACGCTCCTCCAACGAATCACGGAAACGCAACTCCTCCACCAGCGCTCGGCACCAGCGAATCACGGAAACGCTCCTCCTCCACCGGAAATCGGCACCAACGAATCACGGAAACGCTCCTCCAACAAATCACGGAAACGCTCCTCCAACGAATCACGGAAACGCTCCTCCAACGAATCACGGAAACGCAACTCCTCCACCAGCGCTCGGCACCAGCGAATCACGGAAACGCTCCTCCTCCACCGGAAATCGGCACCAACGAATCACGGAAACGCTCCTCCAACGAATCACGGAAACGCTCCTCCAACGAATCACGAAAACGCTCCTCCAACAAATCACGGAAACGCAACTCCTCCACCAGCGCTCGGCACCAGCGAATCACGGAAACGCTCCTCCTCCACCGGAAATCGGCACCAACGAATCACGGAAACGCTCCTCCAACGAATCACGGAAACGCTCCTCCAACGAATCACGGAAACGCTCCTCCTCCACCGGCGCTCGGCACCAGCGAATCACGAATCGATCCAACACGAATCGATCGACAACAGCAACACCAATCGATCCGAACACCAATCGATCCAACAACAATGGGATTCAAATCAACAACAAAGCAGTTGCCAGCAAAAGCAATCAAGCAAAAATCCAAGAGGAAACGCGGGAAGACTGAGAGAAAGAAAACGACTTCAAATTTTCTCCAAAAAGCACCACCATCCTCATCAACAATCCACCAGACTTACAAACACTTGTTGGAGATCAAACCTAACAAGACTGCAGAAGGCGACAGGAATCGAGATGCAAAAGCAATTTTCAAACATGTCGAGGAAATAGCATTGAAAACAGTTAACAAAAATGGGTTTAAAGGAAAATTCCTGGATACGAATTGGGGCCGGACGACAGTTGGAGAGAAGAAATATTCTTTGGCACAAGCAGTCTCTATAGACAGTTTCACGACATTGGATAGTACCAACGAGAAGTTTGTTCTAGCGTTTGCAGAATCAGAACCATCATTGAGAATCTTTGCAAAAGCTTCCACACAAATCGCAAAACGACGCTTGGGTACTCCCAAAAATATAGAAATCACAAGAACATTTGCTGGGCAGATTGTTGAATCTAAACCCAAAATAGGTCGAGGAACCAAATGTGACAGTGTAAACAGTGGATATGCTATTGTTGGGATGAGACCAAATCGATTGAAATCAGGAAATGGTGTGTACGTTTTCAAAAACAATGTGGACTCGACAACAAAATACAACCTTGAACAGAAAGCCCTACACATTGTGAAGGAAATGCAGCTCAGTTTAACTCCAATGTCCAAATTTGTCAACCTTGAAACGACTGTTATGAATGAGGTTGTTAATCGTACAACGTTGAATGCAATCGGCCATCACGCAACGGCCTTTGCTATTGGAAAGGATTATCACTCAAAATGCCATACCGATGCCGATATGTTCTATACAAGGTTGACAGTTATTGCTCCAAAACATGTAAGTGATGAAGAGGTGATTTATTACTTTGTCATCCCCACGTATGGAGTGAAAGTGCCATTGAGGTCAGGCGATACTCTATTGTTCAACCCATTAGTATTACATAGCTGTTCGAATCCAAAATACGAAGGCTGTTATATTATGAGCGCATATGTATCTCGCAAAACTGTACTTAGAGCTAACCCTCTATAGTAATATTAAACAATAATTGAAAGTTAGTCGTTACATTCACCCTTGCTACTCAATCGGAACTGCTGTCAGAACTATCGCTGTCTGAACTGGATACATAATATCTAACTCTATTTTGGTTGGGGATTGGCAGGATTTGCACTGTGCTCAAATCTGGTGGGTTTTTGGGTTGATGAATGAGTTATTGCAAGATAATATGGGTTGGGAGAATAAGTCCAGGTCCAAGTGTAAAGGGAAGCACGAGGTGCAGTGGAGGGGTTCAAGGAGGTCTTCACATTATTGGAATCAATCGTTTTGGTATGAACCAGGCCGGTGGTACCAGAAGGAACATTCACGTGGTCATTGGCTTCCGCGGGTTGAACAGGGAGCAACTTAGCGGTGGTAGATGGTGGATCTCTGGCGTAGGCTTGCATGGAGAGGGTGCGAAACGAGCTTGGAAGGACGTTGTCGTTGTTTGTATCGGAAGGAATTGGCGCAGGAGATGAAGGCAGGATCACTGATTGGTCTTCATATATTTTATTGAAGAGGCTCGCGTTCCAATCTCGCCTGAATCGCCAATGGGTGATAGTAAGTTCAATTAAGACAGTAGGTTCTCCATCAGTGTTGGTTTGAATTGCATGCTTGGCCGCTGCATCAAATTCCGTCTTGGACCTCATTCGTTGGGTTGACCCGTTGCTCCTAACATGTTTTATAACACATTTGCTGAGAAGATTGGCAATGTGGCCTTTTGTGACCTCATCTGAGTCTATTAGATTGATAGCAATTGTTTTGGCGATGCAATTTAGAATATGGAGTTGTGGATCCGGCGCTATTTCTAGTGGTCCTTTATCTTCTTTGGCATCACGGGTCACAAAGAATTCTGAGAGTTCATCTTTGTCAATGATTTCAGAGTACGCTTTGTTGAGGGACGCGGCCGCAGTAGGGTTGCGAGCGCTGGTAAACCGAAATTCAATCCCAAAGATTGGAGTCCAGTCAAATGGGGTCGGCATTGCGTCGTTGTAGTTAATCCGTTGATGGTGGAGAAGGGGATTTCGAATTAATCCGTCGCTCCGTCGTTGTGTAACGAATTGGTGTGGCGGCGGTAGCGTTGTCAGTTCGATGTGTCGTCAATCAAATGTTGGGGATAATTAACCTTGCAGGCTAGTCACAGATGTCCGGAACGTTCCTTTGGAGATTGGTCGTGGGGAAAGGACCGAAAGACCGCCGGAACAAACCACGGAGAAATAGCCGGCAATGACGAGGTAATCAATTGCCGGAGAAGCGTAAAGGGAGTAACCGAGTGTCGGAGAAACAATTGGAGTACATTGGAGGTTGGATTGCAATTGCAGGGCGTTGCGCTGAGCAATTGGCGTAAGAGTGGTTTGGTAGGCCGTGGAGAGGTAAGTACCTGACGGGGTTGCGTGCCCGTTGGGTTAATCTTGGATTGTTCGTTGGGGAAGTAATTGTCGGTAGCGAAACAACCAAAGAAAGGTGGAAACGAAAGAACGGCGCTGGGGAAATAAACGTCGTAGATTGGAGAGAAAGTTCGTCGGAGCGATCCGCGGAGGTGCGGAAGAGAGGGCCGAAAAACGGGATTGATGTAATTTCGTTGGTTCGATCATTTAAACAAACAAACAAAAATTAGAGACACTGAAAACAGTTAATCATTGTTTTTCACCATTCAGATTCCAAAGAGTTGGCTTGAGGAAAACAATGCTTGAGTGTAAGCTCATATTATTCCACTGACATCATGAATACATAATTGCTGACAGAGGATGTGTCTTACCCACAAGACTATAGTCAAGTGTGCACACCATGTATTATTCAGCAAACTGTAATTAATGCCACTTGTAATGCAACAAGCTTCAAATTCAAGATTGAATTCATCATTGCAAGACAACAGTATCATTTCAGATTATACTTATGGAGAAAGCCTCAGCACCTTAAAGTACACCACTGTGAAACGATCTGCAAAGCAGATTTTCGCACGCACAATGTACAAGTGGGCTTTGTCTCCATAAAGCGACATTCTATCCTCCCCTTGAAGAAGGTGAAGGATGGTAATGACATCTTACTATGGCTGTTCATTTGTCTGCAAATTTGCATACTCCAAGAACACTACTACTTCCATGCTACAACACAATGCACTTCACACAATTCAAAAACTGTACCTGGTATCAGAATTTGTATCCTCACTGCTATCCTCACTGCTGCGGTCACACCAACTGCTATCGCTTGAGCTGCTGTTGCTGTTGCTGTTGCTAGTACTCAAATCGTCGTTTCGATAGTATTTCCAATCGGGAATGTGCTGAGTAGTATACAATGTACACCGCGTCGTCGGAACTGAAAAACTTGTGACAGCCGGTCCGATTGCTCTTTGTTTTGCGCTCGACCGAAGTTCGATAGTATTTCCAATCCAACTTATGGTGGATGGTAGGATTTTTACACAGCGTCGTCAGAACTGAAAAACTTGTGACAGTCGGTCCAATTGCTCCCATGCTTCTACCTTTAAGGTAGCTCGACCGCAAGTTCGATAATATTTCCAATCAGGAATGTGCTGGGTAGTACAGAATGTACACAGCGTCATTGGAACTGAAATACTTGTTACAGTCGATCCGTTTCAATTGCTTCTTGCACTCTCTTGTTTTGCGCTTGACCGAAGTTTGATAGTATTTCCAATCCAACTTGTGGTGAATAGTACAATTGTACAGAGAGCAGTCGGAACTGAAATACTCTTGACAGTCGGTCCGTTTTTTGGTTGCTCGCATCCCCTTGTTTCTGCCTTTGAAGTAGCTCGACCGGAAGTTCCATAGTATTTCCAATCGGGAATGTGCTGAGTAGTATACACTGTACACAGCGTCGTCGGAACTGAAAAACTTGTGACAGTCGGTCCGATCGATCCGGTTTTTGGTTGCTCTTTGTTTTGCGCTCAACCGAGGTTCGATAGTATTTCCAATCGGACTTGTGGTGAATGGTAGGATTTGTACACAGCGTCGTCGGATCTGAAAAACTTGTGATAGTCGGTTCAATTGCTTGCTTGCTTCTCTGCCTTTAATGTACCGTAGCTCAACCAGAAGTTCGATATTATTTCCAATCCAACTTGTGGAGAATAGTAAGATTTGTACACAGCGTCGTCGGAACTGAAATGCTTGTGACAGTCGGTCCGATCGATCCGGTTTTTGGTTGCTCTTTGTTTCACTTGACCGAAGTTCAATACTATTTCCAATCCAACTTGTGCAGAATGGTATGATTTGTACACAGCGACGTTTGAACTGAAAAACTTGTGACAGTCGGTTTTTGGTTGTTCTTTGTTTCGCGCTTGACCGAGGTTCAATAGTATTTCCAATCCGACTTGTGGTGGATGGTAGGATTTGTACACAGCGTCGTCGGATCTGAAAAACTTGTGATAGTCGGTCCGCTTGCTTGCTTCTGCCTCTGAAGTACCGTAGCTCAACCGGAAGTTCGATATTATTTCCAATCCAACTTGTAGAGAATAGTAAGATTTGTACACAGCGCCGCCGGAACTGAAATGCTTGTGACAGTCAGTCCGATCGATCCGTTTTTTGGTTGCTCTTTGTTTCGCTCTCGACCGAAGTTCAGTAGTATTTCCAATCCAACTTGTGCAGAATGGTATGATTTGTACACAGCGCCGTCAGAACTGAAATGCTTGTGACAGTCGGTCCAATCCACTTGCTTGTTTCTACCTTTAAAACTAGCTCGACCGGAAGTTCGATAGTATTTCCAATCGGGCTTTTGCTGAGTAGTACAGAATGTACAGAAACGAGCCGGAAAAGAAATACTTGTGACAGGTTGGTGAGAAATATAATCGGACTTTTTACAATTGGTACAATTTGTACATGAATGAGTCGGACATGATGTACTTACAGCCATCTACTCTGATGTGCGTCGTCAACAGATTGTTCGACGGCAGTTTCCGTATGCCCGATTAACACTTCCTACTGAGTTCTGGTAGGTGTTGTGGATGTATTCTGACCGGTCGACGTTTTTGTCCTTCAAAGTTTTTGTTGTTTCTTGCTCGTGTCGGCCGACGGCAATTTCCGTATGCTCGATTGCACTTCCTACTAACAGATTGATCGACGGCAATTTCCGTATGCCCAATTACACTTCCTACTCAGTTCTGGTAGGTGTTGTGGATGTATTCTGACCGGTCGACGTTTTCGTCCTTCAAAGATTAAGTCGGCAATTTAAAATAGAACTCGCGTGAATGACTCACTTGATTGGTAGTTTACATCAATTGGTATGATCAATATGAAGGTAGGTAGCTTGCTTGTAGATCTGGTAGCTCGTAATTACCTGTAGCTCGTACAGCTTGCTTGTTCCAATTTAAAAAAGAGCTTGCGCGAATGACGTCACTTGAATAGTAATATATCAATTGGTATGATGGGTAAGAACATAGACAGCTTGCTTGTAGATCTGGTAGCTCGTAATTACCACTAGCTGCTACAGCTTGATTGTTCAAATCTAACCCCAACCCTATGAATGTAGATACCTTGCTGATAGCTTACACGTAAATTTGGTTGGTTGGCTAATTGTAGAATTGGTACTGGTAAGAATTGGTACAGATCAGAACACCTTTGGTAATTATGATCTTACTTGATGCACACTACTAGTAGAAATTGTACGCGTTATCGTACGAGTACTTCTTACCATAACTTTAGTGACACATACTTACAATACATACAATAACTACGTATTCAACAACTCCACAGGGCCCCTGCAAAGCACTAATTTTGATTCCCATATGAAGTTGATACTCATAACCATATTCCGTCTAGCAAAGGAAGAAAATAGCTATCTGTTTGAAGCTCTCCGAGAGGGAGGATTACGTGAGTGGCCGACCTTTCTCGATGCACTCATTGAGCCTGATTTTGCCTGCGAGCTTACCTACACTCACAGTGGACTACCAACCCATCTCCATCAATCCATCCAATGGACCATAGAAGCACTTGGAGAATTCTCAAATGATCTGCGTAAGAACGAGAAGAATTGGATGGATGTAATGTCATATACGTATGAAGGCTTCAGAACTTTCCGTATGGGACGCGCTCTGCACCTTCAGAATGAATCTATCCTGAATCCCCCAGCTCCTCCCCCGGGAACCAATAAAAAGTCACCTCAGCAAGTGAAGTACGAATCTTGGTGCCAAAAATCACGGGATGAAAAGTCTTTCACGCCCCTCACGAATGACTCAAGATTCCAACATTGGCTTGTGGGTTTCAAGGCTAAACTCGAGGCATACGACATTGACACCAAAACATTCCTTGATGAAACTTGGCCTCCTGTTGCACTACAAGGCTATACACGTGACCTTTTCGTCAAACAGTGTGCCTTCTTCTGGGTTCTTATGTTCAAAGTCTTCAAAAGTGACTTATCTGCGTCATGCGTTCACAGCCACTCCCTCACACGCAATGGACGTCAAGCATATTTTGATTTTGTGAGCCTTCACAGCGAATCAAAAGCCAAAGTATATGACAACTCGACTCAATTGCAAGCTTTGCTGAAGTTGAATCTCAGCAACTGGAAAGAATCTAAAGTGAAGTTTATCACACATTGGTTTGAAGAATTGAACCACCTCAACAAGCTTCGTCCTCCCAACAAGCCCCTTGAGTACCATACTGCAAAATCAGCATTATGTCAGGCATGCTATTCCAGCTTTCAGCTAAGTGAACAGTTTGCTAAAGTCAAGGATCCAGGCGGCACGAATAGTACCGTCACAGATGCAGTCGCTGAAGCAGCTGCTATCCACAAACTCAAGATCACGCTCCTACTCGAAGCAACTCAACTTGATTCTCAGTCCGCAATGTCGGCCCCGAAGTCCACAGTACGTGCACATGTGCACGACTTCTCATCTGGACAAGGCCAAAACCATGACGACTATGCTCTCCCTATCGAATTCGAAGGTGACTACCAAGACTATGCGGTATTCAAGGCTGGACGTTCACCTGACCCTACCACACGCTTGCCCACTGGCATATGGAAGGCCCTATCACGTCAAGACATGAAGAGTTGGCTGAATTTTTCCCCGGAAGGCAAGAAAATAGTGGTTGCATCATTACGGCGTGAATTGCTCCCAGAAAATCAGCCGGATCCCAATGCTGTCAAACCCATCACCCGGAAGGCATACACACATGGGCATTCCGTCTCATTCCTTGAAGATGATACCTCGAGCGGTGATACACATACCAATGCCTCTGCAGACCTCCATCCCTCTGTGGAAAATGACCGTAGAGGTGTCTTCCATGCATCACTTGGTGTATACAAGTCTCAGACTTCTTCCCCTAAGGACCAAAGACCCCTCAAATCTTCCGTGTCGCCTGCACATCCCGCAAGATTCCTCTCTGAGAATCCTGACATTCGGTACAAAAAGGACGGTGATACTATGATACCTGTGGGAGCATCCTCTTATTCCGTCAATTTTCATCAATGGTATAACCCTGACGATGATCTGACCTTCCCACATGATAATCAAATACCATCGTACACCTACCGTGCTCACAAAGCTACGGTCACCAATCCCGGCTTCGCTATGGTCGACCGCAGTGCAAATGGTTGTATCATCGGTAATGATGCATGCCTCATCTCCAAAGATATTCCGCCCCGATATGTCAATGTCACAGGCATCAACAATCACCAAGTGCAGAATATTCCCATTACAACATGCGGCACCTATTCCGTTTCAAATAGAGGTCCCATCATCCTCATTTTGAATGAATGTGCATGTACGGGACGACTCCCCTCTATTTTGTCCTCCGGCCAGATGGAAGCATATTTCTCCAATGTAGATGACACATCCATCAAAGCGGGCGGTGGACAGGTAATCACCACCTCCAATGGATATGCACTGCCTCACAGCATTCAACATGGTTTACCATACCTTGCCATGCGAAAGTACACGACTATTGAATTTGACAAGCTCCCACATGTTATCATGACATCCGAATAAACACTGGGACCCATCTGTCCTTGATACCACAATCAGTGCTAAAGATGAAAACTTTCTTCAGAAATATCCTCCTCAGTCGCAACAACTTCCATATCCCGAATACGACGAATACGGAAACCCACGTTGTCTTGAAGGGTTAGATATCTCTGTATCTCCTGGCTCATCCACGGTTACGTCTCTCAGTTCGTACTCCAGTCACTGCACTCAATCACCCTTTCTCCCTATTGATGATCATGGAACCAACGACCGCTCATTTTGGCTTACACCTACCGACTATGTTCATCAGGAGCGCCTCGCATGCTGCATTCCCCCTTCAATCTCCGAGACGGTCACTGCTTTTCCCACGGATTGTACTGCTAGTGATGCTACACGTATCGCAACTACACCCCGTGAACGCTATCCCAACAAACATGATTACTTATCTCTGAAACCTTTCTTTTGCTGGGTTTCTACAGATCGCATCAAAGCTACCTTTGACAATTCAACGCAATATGGTTCGTTAGCGGTTAGCCCTGATGGTAACATTTTCAAACGTTTTCATTCCCCCCAGCCGGCTATGAACGCTCGACCATTCAATGACAACTTCTTGTCTGACGCTGTCTATTCCGATGTCCCAGCAATTGATGGCGGTTCCAAACTTGCCCGGATCTTCTTTGGTCAGAAGTCTCATATCATACATGTTGAAGAGATGCGCACCACCGGCGACTTTCTATCTTGCTTTCAGAATTTCGTTCGAAAATGGGGCAGGCCTCTTCGCCTCTTATGTGATCATGGGAACTACCAATCTAGTAAGAGGGTCACCAATTATCTCAAAATGTTATGGATTGGACTCTGGCAAAGTGAACCCTATCACCAACACCAGAATCAATTTGAACGGCGATATCAAACGTTTAAGTGTATTGTCAATCGTGTCATGGACCGTACATAAAGAAAGTGTGTCGTAACAAACAAACAAACGCAATCGGTCTTACGAACAATTGATTTAGTGAGTAGAATAATCTAATTACTCCCGTCATTGTCATATCGATTGTTGGCATATTCATCGACCAACAGGTTAATTACTCGTCGTATCGTCGTATCGTCGTATTGTCGTGTCGATTTACAGCATATTACCGTGTAATTCTAAGCATACAAAGCACACGTAAAAAAGACACAAAACACACGCAAACCATCTTCGATTGGTCTTCCGTTTTACCGTATAATTCACCGTGATATTCTCATTGGAATATCACAGTATTGTACCTTATCATGTAGAATTAGTACTAGATCGTACGTAGATTTTAGGGCATGATAGTGTTTTAGAGTTGTTAATTCTTCAAAGAGTGAGCTGATGGGGAGAATTTCGCTAAGAGGCAATCCACATGGATAATCGCCGACGATTACTCACTCAGGTTAAATAACCTTACGAATAAGGTTATTTGCCTTCGTGACTCTTCGTACGTACGAATATGCGTTTACACGGTGTATTCTTTTTAGTCCCCTTCAGTCATAAATCCTCCAACCGTTAAGCGGCTGGATTCTATGACTTAATATGTTCATCGTGAGTCATTCGTGTGTTGAATACCAAACTGTGCTGTTGTGCTTCTTCTTACATGGGCTCTCAGGTCGTGTAACATTTGTGACAACTGAATCATTATCACAATACACATTTGTGCTTCCATCAATTGGAACACCCATCATTCTCAACTTGTACCTTAGACCTTCAACCAATTCGATTGCAATTTTCAAAGCAATGATTTCAGATCCAAAAGTTGATGTTTCAACTGTTGTTTGTCTTTTGGAAAACCAAATGATCGGTGCATTATTAATGAAGATAATAACACCAGTATGAGACCTTCTCGTTGCCTTGCATCCAGCATGGTCAGCATCAACAAAACAACTCATCGTCACATGTTTTCCCAAAGCTTCAGGCATATCTGCTGGTATGACTTCAGCAGCACCAGGATAAAATTCAGACCAATCACATTTTTGAAATTTACCCTCATCGACGCTTGGTACAGTATCGTCAAAAACCAATTTCGACCTGTTGTACTTTTTCAAATATGCAAATATATGAAACAACTGATTCAAGTGCCCAATCCTTGCTTGTGCCAGATACCTTGACATCAGCGAGACTGGCATTACAATGTCTAGCCTTCCTAATTCACAAATCTACCTGAGGACTCCAATTAAACCTTGATAGTAGTTTTGCAATTCAGGATTCAATTCTTCTGATATATCAATTTCCGGCCGATAATCATGTGACAGTGGACTGGACGCTGATTTTGGTAGATACTTGTAACCGTATTTTTCAGTTCCTAACTCTTGTTCGACTGCTGCAACAGCTTTCGCCATATACTTAGTGCTTGATAATGACCATCTTGGCTTTGAATCACCTTCAAAGTAGAACTTTCCAATATCTGCTCCCAAATACAGGGTTGGCTCTTCGATAGTATCATCCTTCAATTTGAACTTTCGCTCAATGTTTTCAAGCTGGAACTTTGGATCTTCACCAGAACATAAGATATCATCAACGTAAGCAATCAACATTGCCCAGTATCTGGATCCATCTTTCCTGGTTTCAATTCGTAAGTGCACATCCGGATCTGCTTTGCATGGTGAATATCCAAGATCTCTCAAATGCTGTGTGAGATATGACCTGAAAGATGCACCTGCCACCGGCAGGCCATACAGTGCGCGAACTATCTTGCAAGGCCTTCCTGCAAGATGTGGTGGAAAACAATCTTCAGCTCTCGCTTTTAGAAAGTATTTCTCTTTAATCGGGGCTGTCAAATATGCATTTTGAATATCTGCTGAGAGAACCTTCAAATCATTCAGCGCTGCCAGCAGGAAGAATATCCTCACTGAATCCCGACTGGGAACCGACGAGTAGGTATTTTCTTTTGCCACTGCAGGAACTTTATGACCGTCCCCTACCAATCTAGCCTTCCTTGTTAGGGATCCAAGCTTGATGTCAAAAATCATGTGGGTTGTTATTTCCTTGTGACCGACTGGAATAACATCATCATCAGAAAATTCAAACGCTGCCATATTGTTGGTCATTTCTTTGTGAATTGCCCTTTCCCAGTGATCAGTGCCTGTCTTCTTATCAATAGCCAGCGCTTGTTTGATTGAATGTGGCAACTCAACGCCATACTTGTGAGTCTTCAACCAATACTTGGCTGCTTTGGCTGCCTTAAGGATTCGCTCCTTTCTTCTCAAAATTTTGTGCACCCACCATCTGAATGCTGGTGATTTTTCAAGTTTATTGTTGACAGCACACTCAGCTAATTGCACTGGAAATGATTCTTTCACATCGCTTAGCTTACACCATGATTCGGTGCCATCTTTCCAACTGGCGAGAATCCTCCAACCCCTAGTTGTCGGCTTATGGGTTTTCCTGCCATTTTTTGCTATGGTCGTGGCTTCATCATCAGTTAGTGCAGTGTTGTTGCATTCATGATCTATGATTTCATCTAATAGAGTGAACATCCTTCCGTCATCATCAACAGAACTGTACAAACTCCCTGCAACAATATTTGCCGTGTATTCCTCTATGGTGCCATCAGGTAGTTGCAATTTGTACAGCCTCGTGTCTAGTATAGGATTCTCATTTCTGAGTCCTATCGGTCTGTTTTGCAAGTCACGCACTCTATCCTTGACAACACACCTGAGTCTCTCATCATTTCTTTCAATGATCACTTCATTGCCCAGATATTCATCTGGTTCATCAATATCTTCTACTGACGCTTCTGGTTCAGCCATTTCAAGTTTCAGATCAGGTGATTCTACTGGTTGATTCTCAAATAGCTCCATTTGAGGCTTCGGGTAGTT
Organism: Pseudo-nitzschia multiseries; assembly: GCA_037355745.1. Lineage (NCBI taxonomy): Eukaryota > Bacillariophyta > Bacillariophyceae > Bacillariales > Bacillariaceae > Pseudo-nitzschia > Pseudo-nitzschia multiseries. Next base: position 19,682,831 of record CM074785.1, on the reverse strand, counting down.
TTCCTGGAAAAAGGACGCGCTATCCTTCACCTCATCACCAATCTTGGATTCAATTGATTTGTCAATTGCTTCCATTCTTCTGAGGATATCTCTATCCCTCCATTCGAATTCTTTGACAGGCCTTATTGAATTTGTAGATATTGGTATTGCTGATTCAGTCAGGAGCCAAAAACAATCACCCCCACCTACCTTATTGCCACAAGGACCCAACCATCAACCTTTCAACGCCTCGAGTAGAAGAATCACCTTTATCATAGTAAAACACAAAATCATACCATTCTGATGAAGTATATAGTGTAATATCGGGCCTATAGCCATGGACCAATTCAAACGGAGTTCGCCCCATTGAAGACGGGTTGTTTGATGCTGTTCTCTGCCTTATGTTTGCACATAATTCACCACAAAATGACCATAATCGCCTCGGTGATTTCTTCTTCGCTGACTTGGTTGTGATTGCACTCCCAAGGTGTCCAATCGCTTGTTCTGCTCGATTTTGAAATGGGCAATGCGGTTGTATGAATGTCTGATGAATATGGTTGCGCTTTACAATTGAATTCCAGTGCGTCTTGTAAGTTCTTGGTGATCCTTGTTCAGGGAGCACCATCAGAAATCAAATGCTCTGGGATTCCGATTTCATGAATGAATGTCTTCAATCCTTGATGCGCTTGTGATTTGTCCTGTATTGGTATAAATACTTCAAACCCATTTCCATTTGTGAAGATCTGGACGCATTTTTCCTGTCTCATAATACTGGTAGTCCTGGCATGCCACGTATCAGTGTACCAGGTCCCTTGTGCAATTCTCTTGTTTCTGAAGCGCTGTGTAGGCAGCCTCTTCATCAACGGCAGTTGCAAATTCCTGAGTGCCTTCTGCGTCGTGACTTTCAATGTCTGCTCAGCTTTCTTGAAACTAATATTCCAAGTTTTGGCTAGGCGTTCACAGTCAACTTTGTTTGGACCTTCAATAGTTATCACTGATGGCCCCCATTGATTTCTTCTATCAAGAGATTTCCTTTCAAGTGTATTGTCAATTTCTTGCAAGCTAGGGGCCTGTTTTGATTCTTCTTCATGAGCTTCCATGAAGTCAAATTCTGTATCATCAAACAAAAATTGGTCTACCCTTCGCGCGCTTGAAATATTCCTTACTGAAGAAATTCGATGAGCAATATTTCCATCTGTTGCAATTTGGCATTCAGTTAGCATTCTTCTTGTTGATATCTGATGTACTCTCATCAGTTTGCATTGCTGCATGACACTTGGGTGCCTGTTGTCTAAGCTGGTCTTGGGGAGCATACCTGTAACATTACTTGCAGGTTCTGTTACAATCGAACTTGTATCCATGGCTTGATCCTCTTCGGTCGACATAGCTTGAAGGCTAAACTGGTCCCCTGAAATTGGATCTCCATTGTCGATTGCTAACTCAGCCATCCTGAACTTCAGTGAATGTGGATCCCAAGGGGTATCATTTGTTGCAATCAAATGTTGACATTCATCAAGCTCCATTCTTGTTGGCTTTCTTGTGGGAAAATATGAAATCACATTTCTCATACTCAGTTTGATAAAAACTTTCTTCGGATTATCATCTTCCATTGGCGTTTGAATTGTAATTCCATGCTTGGATCTTGGATCAAATTGACGAGGTGTCTCTTCAACAGAATTGAAATTGCAGTCCCTCACCTGATTTGGGCATATCAAGCTGTTCTTCAATTTGTTCCCAAAGTACAGCGCTTGATGGAACACTATGATATATACTTGGCCTGATGTTGGATTTGTCCATGCCGTAGCACAGCTTCCAATCGGGATCTTCTTGATGGGCTTGTACTCTTCAGAAAAAGGTGCAACATCAACATGTGTTGTGATCTGATCAGGATTCAGCAATACCATATTGCTTCCTGCCGCAGTAGTGTCTGCATGTGAATCTAGCTCACAGTATCCTTCTTCATTTTCACCATCATCAAAATCTACAGGAACATTCATCTTGTATAATGACCGACTCACCATTGTTAACAATTTGTGTTCTAGTGATAGTGTCCGGTTATTATGTCATTTCTTAGATTTCGAGCCAAAGCTATCACCTGCGCCTTCATTTTCAGCTTCTTTTGCCTTTTTGGTCTCAGCAGCTTTTAGATTTCTTTTCTTCTTTGCCTGTCTCATCTGGTAAAGCTCCTGTCGCTGTTCTTTTGACATTGTTTTATAAACACTTGTTGGATAGGGCTTGCATTCAACTTTTCCTGTGAACGTTCCAGTTGTCTTCTGCTTTTTGTTGCTGGTTGTGCCCACAGAATACACACTTCTGGAACCTCGTTTATGCTTCCCATTTGCAAGCTTCTTCAATCCAAGGCGATTGGTGAATAGAATCAAACATTCATTGAAGTTGTCACGATAGTCTTTGCTCTCATCAATTGCATCTGCTTTTGCAGCATCAAGCCGCTCATCACTGATTGAATTGATAAAATCCCAAACAAATCTCCTTTCATTGTGATTCTTTTCAAATCTCAGAATTGTTCCATGGAAAGCAGTCCAGTTTCGCTTGTGCTTGTTCCAGTCATAATTCTTAGCATCGCCAGTGTAATGTGAATCTTTCATTTCCTGATAGGTTTTGTTCAGAACCATAGTGATATTCGTATCAGTGTAAGCATGTTGCATCAATGAAATGAAAGCGTTCCTAGCATTACCTGAGTTCAGAGCAGTGTTTTGGAAATGTGCCACATATTCCCACCCAGGACCTTTTCTCGTTGCATCGCATAACAACCTCCAGACAACGTTGTTGTCCTCATCATACTGGTGACCTGACAAGACGCCACACCTTTCATTGTAGTCACTCCAAGTTGGATACGTATCTGTTGGACTTTGCCCGACTGTTCCGGACCTGGCTTCGTCGGTAACATCTTCCTTCTCTTGGGGTCTTATGACATACAAGATTGGGAATCCCTCAGAGTTGAATCTGTATCTCAAGTTTTGTCGAAAGCCTTCCTCCCATTCTCTGAACTTCGTAAGGTCCTTTAGCTCAGGTGGGGTTGCTTTTTCCTGTGATTTCACACTCGCCTCCATCATCTTGATTCTGAATTGCTGCAATTCCAGATTGTTTGGGTTTGCTTTCCAGTTGATAGCCCTTGGCTTGACTCCAATCAATGGTTGGTACTGTGCCCAACTCGCCCATGTGAGAAGCCTCGATGATAGCCTGTTACCGTAGTGGATACTTTTTGGATTCGGACAGTCTGGACTGATGGATTTCAATCCATGCATAAATGACTTGATGCTTTCCTTGTTTAGGTCTGTAATTTCACGGATATTAGACATCCCTCCCCTCATGATTTCCTCAGCTGATTCATAGTTGATACCAAAATCCATAAGGCTACTTCTGAAGGCGAGCTGTTCTGGATTTAGAAATCTTCCATTGTTGAATCCCCTGATCTTTATTCTGGGTTGAGACAACCTGCTTGCAAGTCGGTTAGCCCTTGCGTCGGCACCTTGGTCAGCATCGTTTCCCTCGTCATTGTCACTATCCTTGTCATCTGGGTTCTCACCCCTACTTTCTGCATCTCTTATTGCTCTGATTCTTTTCTTTACTTCTTGGTCGATGATTCTCTTCATGGTTGAGTTTGTTTCTGGGTCGCCAAGGGCCCTTTCCATTACTTGCATGATTTTATCTTCAAACTCTTCATCATCTCCCCTACCTCCTCCTCTGTTGTTCTCATCAGAATCCTGTGGATCGTCCACTTCCATTTTTTCTTCTTCCTCATCGCTGTTGCCGTTTGCTCTTGTTCGGACCATGGTGCAGAATTGTGTATTCTAATGGTCGGATGGTTGCTTTGAAGAGGGTTTTGGAGTATTCAGAGGATGGATATTCTAAAGATGGTATGTGTATCGGAAGTGGTATGTGGAGAGAGAATGTAATCGAATCAAGGGTTTGGATGTGAGATATGAATGGTAAATGTTGACTGCTGTCGAGTGTGATTTGTTTTATCTGTTTGTATTTGTATATCCGGATCAAATTTTCGTTCCAGTTTGTTTATACTTTTGTTCGGATCGAGTTTTCGTTCCGGTTTGTGTGAGCTTTTGCTTTTGTTGCAAATCAAGATTGTGAGCTTTCCTATCCTTTCTTGGGATTTTCCTCATTCTGTATTTCTGTGGTGAAAGATTGAAAGATTGTTTCCTGAGAATTTAGTGTTCTCTTTTTCGTTTTGGATCTTTCCGATCTTCGAGGATTGGTGTTCTCATATCTTTGGATTTTCGTTTTCGTGCGGGCAGATGCTTTTTTTTCAATCTGTTCCTTCCGGGCAGATGCTCTTTGCAATCTGTTCCTTCCAATCTGTTTCACCACAGAATACTTCAGGCTCAATCTTCTTGCTCGCTCATTCTTGTTTTCAGTGAAAGATCAGTGTTCTCGAATTGGATATTGATTCCTTTCAACTGATGCCAACCTGGGCGGCTCTTTCGACTGAGCCGTCCAGCCCTTTTCCCTTGCTTGTTTTGCTGGATCTCGTAACCCAGTGGAGCCACCACCTTGGTTCGGTTCTTTGGTCTCTTCTTTCAGGGAGGCCGCCCTGGTGTTGGTCTATTCCAGGGCTCTACAAGCAACTGCCCCTTTTACATCCTTGAGGGTTGATGCCGGTAGCTGATCAGGCTATTCGGATTCGTCTTCGAGCTCAACTGCGTTTCGGGAAACGCCATTCGTCGGTCCTCCACAGCTCGTAGAGTGCTGTGGGTCTGATAAACTAAAGAAAGTGTGTCGTAACAAACAAACAAACGCAATCGGTCTTACGAACAATTGATTTAGTGAGTAGAATAATCTAATTACTCCCGTCATTGTCATATCGATTGTTGGCATATTCATCGACCAACAGGTTAATTACTCGTCGTATCGTCGTATCGTCGTATCGTCGTGTCGATTTACAGCATATTACCGTGTAATTCTAAGCATACAAAGCACACGTAAAAAAGACACAAAACACACGCAAACCATCTTCGATTGGTCTTCCGTTTTACCGTATAATTCACCGTGATATTCTCATTGGAATATCACAGTATTGTACCTTATCATGTAGAATTAGTACTAGATCGTACGTAGATTTTAGGGCATGATAGTGTTTTAGAGTTGTTAATTCTTCAAAGAGTGAGCTGATGGGAAGAATTTCGCTAAGAGGCAATCCACATGGATAATTGCCGACGATTACTCACTCAGGTTAAATAACCTTACGAATAAGGTTATTTGCCTTCGTGACTCTTCGTACGTACGAATATGCGTTTACACAGTGTATTCTTTTTATACAGGCACACCACCAAATCTCTGATTGTTGTGCATGACATACGTCGCCGGACTCCTCAATGTTATTTCTGATCCTACTCTGTCGGACAAACAACCGGTCTTCATTGCTACTGGTACACTTGGTGATATAAGCGCGTACACCATTTTCTTCTGGTTTGAACCTGTTTATTTCAAGACCAATGACTCCCCTTTCGGTACCCAGTCTACCAAACGCCTCGGTCATTTCATAGGCATTGCCGAACATGTTGGCAATGGACTTTGTTTCCACATCTGGGATCCAGTCACAAACAAATTGCTTGACCGTTCTGATGTACGTTCTGCTCTTATACCTGAGTCACGCAACAAACGAGCTGGCCTCTTTACAGATGACAGCTTCATCAAATGGCGTAAGGCCAAGGATTCCTTACCCCAATTGTACGCCACTGGTGACACCTCTACACTCACGAAGCATGGGGAGCATATCACTCCAAATAGTCCCACTAGCCGATTCCAAATCATAGGACGTCCCAGCTACTCCTACTCTTGGCATCTCTACTACTGACTCTGACACCGATCGAAGCCTCGACACTCCTGCGGAACATGACGACACCACGCCGTCTGTACCTACCGAGCAACCAGGTACAACACCTCCCGCATCTGGTAATCAGGTTATTATCAAACCACCCTCCCACCCCTTGTTACCAAGCTTTCTATATAAGAAGGTCGATGACAACCCGAGCTGGTTCCCTTTTCCACTCCCTAACAACTATGGGGAGAGTTTTGATGGTCCTCCTACAACACACATCTTCAGCAAAACATCCGATGGTGTTCTCCTTACTGAAGATGATTTTGATCCACCGGAGCTAGCATACTTTGATGTTAGTGACGTCACGACTCCACACACCAACCCTGTTACTCCTACAGTAGACCCATCACAGGTAGTTGTTACCGATGAAGAAGGCAATGCACAACTTGACAATGATGGTAAACCCCTTACCATTCCTATGGTCCCGATTGCCGATCTACACGGAAGATCTTTCCTTGTAACCAACCCCAATGGTACTCAAGAGCATCTTACCATCGTCGATGTAGAAGACAGCTCGAACGCAATAACGACTTCATCAAATTCAAGTGCAAGCACTCTGATGACAAACTTGATGATATCATTGCATACAATGATGTCATGACTTACATCCACCGTGATTCGACCCAAGAAGATTGAATACTTTGGTCGTTTCGCCGAATCCTAGGACACCAAGGTCCACTGGATAACAAGCACCCTCAATACAAAGGTTCCAAGTATAACCTTTGGATTGAATGGGAAAATATGGAACAGACATATGAACCATTAGCCAACATTGCGGCTGATGATCCTGTTACCGTTGCCAAATATGGGAAAGACAACAACTTGCTTGACCTCCCAGGTTGGAAACGTCTCAAACGAATCACTAATCTAGCACGACGAACCAAGAAACTTGATCGACTCGTGCATCAAGCCAAACTTTGATCTTTCCGTACCACCCCACAGTATCAATATGGATTCAAGGTACCATCGTAACCACGAAGAAGCCCTCCAATTTGATCAAGCCAACGGAAACCACAAATGGGAAGACGTCACCACTCTGGAAATGGAACAGCTCAATGAATACAATACATTCATTGATAAAGGCATGTACAAGGCAAGCTCCATCCCAACCGGGTTCCAACAGATCAAGGTACACATGATATATGCTGTCAAACATGATGGTAGACACAAGGCTTGTCTTGTTGCAAACGGTAATCTCACTGAGGCCCCCATCCACAGTGTCTATGCCGGTGCCGTATCTCTCCACGGTCTACGCATGTGCCTGTTCCTAGCCGAACTGAACAGCCTAGAAGCATGGGGCACCGATATAGGTAATGCTTACCTCGAAGCAGTTACTTGCGAGAAAGTCTGCATCAAGGCAGGTCCCGAATTCGGATCACTAGAAGGTCACCTATTGATCATCTACAAGGCCTTATATGGCCTCAGATCTTCAGGCAAGTGCTTTGGTGATTTACTAGCAGCATGCCTCATCAAACTCAGCTTCAAACGATCCCGCGCCGAACCGGAAATCTTTCTCAAGCCTGGAATGAACAAAGCATGGCGAACCTGTATATGAACTCATATGCACATATGTTGATGATCTATGTCTTTGCATGGCAGATCCCAATTCTTTCCTGGAAATACTACAGTCGGAGCCATACAACTTCAAACTGAAGGGATCCGGACCTATGAATTTTCACCTAGGGTTGTAGGATTTGAGCGCGACGCGCATGGTGTTCTTTGTATGAATCCCATCAAGTTCATCAAAAAGATGGAAGCATCGTATGAACAAATGTTCGGATGCAAACCTAACACTAGGTTCCAGTCACCCATTGCGGAGAACGGCCATCCCGAATTGGACTCCTCGGCTTTTCTCGAGGAAACTGGTATACAGAAATACCAAAGCATGATCGGATCACTTCAATGAATCATCGCCATTGGACGATTTGATGTTCAAACAGCCGTGATGACACTCTCAAGTTTCAGAGCTCAACCACGAGAGGGACATCTTGATCGTGCCAAACGTATCTACAGATATATCTCCAAGTTTAGACATTTTAAAATCAGGTTCCGCGTGGAACCCCCAGATTTTATATTGACTAAACCGGACACCATCGGACACCATCGGTTGGTCCAACACCGTCTATGGGGAGCATTCTGAAGAGCTACCCAAAGACGCTCCTCCACCACTTGGGAAGACAGTAGTGTTGATACACTTCTATGATGCAAATCTCATGCATGATATTCTCAGTGGTAAGGCTGTAACCGGCATCCTTCACTTTGTGAACAAAACTCCTATGATGTGGTTCTCAAAGAAACAAGCTACTACGGAAACAGCCACCTTTGGAGCTGAATTCGTTGCAGGAAGAACTTACATCGAGCAAATCGTTAATCTATGTCACTCATTCCGATACCTCGGAACACGAGTCCATGAAATCTCCTATTCATGGGGAGACAATGAGAAGATGATTCAGACGTCAACCTTCCCTTATGCAAGGTTGCATAAGCGTCACAACATCCTATCGTTTCACTACGTACGAAGCATGATAGCGAAAGGCTTCATTCTAATGCTGCACATTCCTGGTAAAGATAACTGTGCAGATATCCTCACCAAGCATTGGGGACACTCAGTTGTGTATCCACTGCTCAAACCCATCTTCCACTTCTGCGGGAATACCGGCGACCTCCTCCAAGACGATGGAAGCATCATGTAAAACGTGATGACCTTTCACAAGGAAACATGGGGAGTATTAAATTCCTTTCGTGCCCAGAAGTACCAAAGCTACCCGATGGTAGATATTCTATTCGTACGAATCAATGAGTCCCGTATCAACCAAAGTAATCGATTCCCACGGCATATCGATTCCCACAGAGCATCGATTCCCATCGCGCATTGACGGTGAGCAATCTCTGTTTTCTAATATTGCCCTTGTTCTTTGGTGAGCAAACTCTGATTTCATAAAGTATCACACGAGCTACGGGAGCAACTCCTGATCTTAATGATAAACATATCATGGAGTCTTCCTAACGGAACAAGAGAAGAAAACCGTTGGCGTGTGATTCTCACACAATATATATATATATATACACACAGATATATACAGTCAATGACCAATGCATGTATGGAAATAATCAGCGAGTAACCTCATCATTACGCAACAGCAGTTGCAACGTATTCATCTCAATAAAAGAGATATCTTACGTTTCAGCAAGATTTCACTTTATCTCATACTTTTAACATTCAACTGATTTATATCCCAAAATTCACACTAGTTGCTACCAACTACCTGTAATCTACATTACTAAGGTCTGTCTCGCTGTATCTGAATAAGTTCACAGCAAGAAGAGATCTGGCGTTTCCATAGTCTTGCCTGTAGTCCAATTATCCGTTGTCGAAAGTATCCAATCACAATTGTCACGCATAGAGTACAATCGTTCGTCTACTAACACACTAACACAGCGTTGCTGTTCTTCAGAAGCCTTTGAATCAGACTGTCAACGGATCGGATTCAGAAGGAAAATAATACAACTTAAACAATATCCCCCAACGAGTATTGTTGTCTTTGGACCAATGAGAGTTGGCATGGATCATTCACCTTATTGCATACTCAGTCCAGATTGAGTATGCGTTGTCTGGGCCTGGACCGACAGTTCCACACCTGTCGGTTTCTCCGACTGTAGATTGTTGTCTTATTGTGTAGAGTAGGGATGTTTTGGTGACGCCCCTCTTATGCCGGAGGTATTTGCGTAAGTTCTCATCAAATTCCCTGAACTTTGACATCATAGTCAGTTTGTTGGGTAGTGTCAGATCCTTTACTGCTGTATTTTCATCGTCCTCCTTTGTAGATCTCAAGCGTTCCCGTGTATCTATCTCGGCCGTTGGGTCCTTTATCCAGTCCACTTCGGTGGCCGTTGCGCCTATTATAGGCTGGAACCTAATCCAAGCCACAAATAGCTTCAGTCGATCGCCGAACGCTCTACCAATAAAGACTTCTTGTGGATCCGGGCATAGATGGTGTTTTGCCTTGCTTAACGACCCTAGGAAAGACTTGATCCCTTCTGAATCAAGATCTGCAACAGCCTTTGTGTTGGAGTATCCATGTCTGAATATCTTGTTGGCTGTAGGCCTGCTGACTCCGAAAGACTCGAGGATCTTCCTGAAACAGACTTCAGCTGCTGTTAGCGCCCTTTCCCCTGCGTAGCCAGTGATGCCAAGATTGGCGTCTGCTCTTTCCTTGGCTTCTCTTGCTGTGGATGATAGAGATAAGTTCCTGCTTGATAGCCTTGCGACCAAAGATCTTGTAAGTTGCTCAAGCTGTTCCGGGTCCAACCTTGTTGTTACCGATGGAGGTAGTAGGCCCACCTGGATACCTCCTGCCTCCGTTGCCGCCGCGTCTGCTGCTGCTGCTTCTGCTGCTGCCGCTGCCGCGGTTGCGGCCAGTTGAGCTCTGGTTGGTGGCGCCATGGTGTTGTTTTCGGAGTATGTTGTAGGAATTCTTAGGCTTGTAATAAGGAGGTTGTTAGCTTTTGCTTTGGTGAGGAAGCTGTAATTGTGATTTTCTGAGCTTCGAAGCAACTTGTGGAGTATTTTCTTTCCCACGCGCTTTTGCTAGTAGTAAACAGGTTCATTTCCACGGTGTGAGGAATGATTCTTATCCAAACTCGAATTTTTCAGTTCCCCAATACTTAAGCTCAACAGTTGTTTCCCTTTTATCAAAACGGTATCAAATATTCGTTCGTCTCTGATTAAATATTTGGTTCGGCATTTTTTGTCATTTCTATTTTTTGTGTATGTGTTTATCCAATACTGGGTATGTAAATTACCTCGGCTGGTTTTGTCATCATATCATTTGTACACGAGTGAGTATACCTGAGCTCTTTTCTGTAGGAATTAAATTTGATTCCCATTTGATTTGTTTTCGAGGTCACGTTCTCGAGGTCGCGTGCCTCTCTTTATTAACGGTTCTTTTGTAGCCGTTATGTGATTCCTAGTACTGAACACACGTACGTCACATTCTTTCCAGCCGGTAATTGGCTGTGGTAGGTTTTGACACGTCCCTTTGCTATCCCCATCGATGGGGATCTCTTGCAAGTGTCTTCATAGGTGAATAACAATCTTTTGGTGTTCTTTTCTCCCTTACAAACCTCAGTAGAAGCCACGGGTATTAGCCTGGTGTGCTCTGCTGCGCTAGTGTTGTTAAGCTTCTAAGCGCCTGAGTCTCTTCTGTTGAGGAGGGTCTTTAACGTCCAGTCTTTGGCTTCAGTTGGTGATTAATCAATGATCAGTCGGCAATCAGCTTTCATTTGTTACCTAGACTCTTTGAGTCCATTTGGGTCTGATAAACTCTAGTTTTGCTCTCGTGAGCTTACTACTTCACTAACACGTTTACACGTGTAGTCTACTAGGTAAGTCTAGTAGTATTCAGTGATTTCAAGTATTAGTATTTAGTGTAACGTACTACGGACATACACGGCAAGGTACGTACGTACCGAGCTATGTAATACCCGTACGTACGCACTACTATCAATCTACCGTACGAGTCGTACTATCCAAGATACCACTCGAAGGATACGTGCGATCGAATTAATGAGACTTGGTCTACTCTAAGAATCATTAAGTAGCGAAGCATCATCTGTATACAATGGTATACTGATAACAGGCGGGCGCAGGATTCATAGCCCGCCACTCTACATGAATATCCTTGGGCGATCGGAGCCAGCCAGCTCGATCGCTCATTATTTTATCTGTTAAGTTTCCATCCATTTTTCGTAAAGTATTAATCCATTCATAATTATCACTCCTACTCAAATTCTACCCCTAGTGTGTTACACAGTAATTACTCTTACAGCTACTGTAGAATAACGAATCTTCGAACGAAAACGGTTTTTTTTTCGGAATAACGATCGAAGTTTCGAACGAATAACCTACCGAAATTTGCAACGTTAACGAATTTTCGAACGACAACGGCTTTTCTTTCTCGCTAACAAGAAGAAAAAGGAAACGAAAAGCGGTCTCGGACGCCCAGTCGACATTGTTAATCAGTAAAACAAAACAAAACAAAACAAAACAAAAAAAACATCCGCCGAAAACGTCGGAACAAAGAAAAAACACCAGAACAACAGGCAAGTATCTTCAACCATGTCGACCGGATTGCATCGAGAACCACCAATCAACTATGATTCCAGTTTTGACCGGACTAAGAACAAACTTGCCACTTTGAAAGTCTATGATGCCGATGGCAATTCACAGGAATGGAAGGTGCCCATCTTTTCAGAAGACAGGGGCCTGGAAGAATTATTGTACTGTGAGGAAGCTTTTCTCATCGCGGCAAGCACCCTGCCACTCTCTGAAGACCGGTACTATGAATCATTCACCAAGATTCTATGCCCGGAAGCACAGCGCAAATGGCAGGAGACAACCCGCGACGACAACAACGATATAAATTATCCAGCGAATATTGAAGGATATGAAGAAGCAATCAAGGACTACATTCAAGAACACTACTGCGATGCAGGGGATGCAAAAGACATCATGCAAACCTACATCCGCAGTGAGGCATGCAAGAAACCACATGATACCACCGCCAAGGATCATGCATTGCGCATCAACCGGCTCATTCGATACTCTGAGAAGCTGCAAGGTCATGGCCAAAATCTCAACAAAATCAACAAAACAACAATACTGCTCCACACCTTCCCCAACCTGTGGGTTGAGCAATATGGACAAATTCATGGTGGCATCACTGCAGAAACATCCATCCAGAAAATTGTGGAATATATGTCCAGTCGAGAACGCGAGTCCAAGCTAAGGAATGGAGGAGGCAAAAAACAAGGGAGACGTCCTGGAAACAATGCCAACAACCAATCCAAACGCAAAACCAACAACAAAAACCAAGCACAAAAATCTTCTAATCCCTGTCGCATTCCCGGACACCACCATGATTGGTCTGAATGTCCCAAGAACAGGTACTCCAAACAGAAGAAAAAGCAGCGCGCCGACAAGAAAAACAATAATGACTCAGCCGGAAAAACTACCACAGCCAGCAATGAATCATTCCAAGCACACATGCAGCGCGCAAAGGAAGCTTTCCTCCAACAACATGGCGGCAAAGCAGAACACAGCGTACAGAGCGGTGAGCAAATCTGGCTTCCTTGAGGCCAAACAAGAGCAGTCACCCTGCCTCCAGCTCCACAGGACCTGGATGCCAATTTGGCACAGCCAATTGGGCTCGCAGGAGGAACTCTCTCCACAGAAGGGGAGAAACCTACAGAACGTATATCTGATGTTGACAAAAGCTCACGACGAGTCCAGTTTATGGATGAACGCGTCGATAAAAAGAAAAATAAGGGTACAAACGCCAATAACAAAACAGCCAAACTGAATGACGATTCAATTGGCACGGGTACAAACGACCAAATGAATGGGGCAGCGACATCGACAGCCAAATCGGATGAGAATTCGATGGGCCCGGGGACGATGACCACAAGCTGGACCTCGCGTCTAGCAAAAAGCACAGCCCTACAACCAAATACCGAATATCCCGTATCTACCAAACATAAGAGTGATGTGGCTCCTATTGTTTTGACGACCATCCAATACATTCAAGGCATTCCTGTAAAAACAACAAAAACAATGCTTGCCCTACTCGACAGCGGCAGCACAACAACCCTCGTCAACAAAAGGGCACTTCCCTTTGGAGTTCTACCAATTCAATCCAAAACAAGAACCATCACAACCACAGCCAATGGATCATTCGACACCTCGTTGTTTGTCGTAATGAAGAATCTCAAGCTACAAGAATTTGGGAACACAACAATCGAGCGTTGTGAGGCCAGATTATTTGAATCCAAATCATGCAGATATGATATTATCTTCGGTCGAGACTTTCTATGCAGCACCAACATCAACTTGTTATTTGAGTCCAGCATGATTCAATGGAACAACCGACAAATTCCAATGCGCGAAACAGCCAGTTTTGATATTACTCCAAATCTGCAAGAAGCATATTTTCAAGCATTACTGGAGGAATCCATTGATTCTGAGCTATTTGTGCATGATGCAGTATCTTCGTCGCCCATCATCCTTGACAGAGCATATGAAGCTACGGATCCAACATCAGTGGCAGAACAGCAATCGCATATGACAGCGTTAGAAAAACAACAATTCCAAGCTGTCCTATCCAAATATCCAAACGTTTTCAATGGCAAATTAGGAAAATACCCGCACAAGAAAATCTCACTCAAACTGAAGCCCGATGCCAAGCCAGTCCACAAGAAGCCATATGCAGTCGCATACAAACGAGAAGAACTATTCAAAAGGGAGCTCCAGAATCTGGTAGATGATGGGGTCCTCAAAAGATGTGATGGCCCAGCTGAATGGGCATTTCCTACTTTTATCATTCCAAAGAAGGATAACAGGGTCCGTTGGGTATCGGATTTTCGAGAACTCAATGAACTGCTAGTCAGAAGACCATATCCAATACCAAGAATTCAGGACATCATGCATCGACGCGGCAAATACACCCATTTCACCAAAATTGACTTGTCTATGCAATACTACTGTTTTGAATTGGATGAACCAAGCAAGAAACTATGCACAATTGTAACACCATATGGCTGCTATGAATACCAAAGACTGCCAATGGGCGTGAAAATCTCTCCGGATGTCGCGCAACAGCTGATGGAGGACATTTTGCAAGGTACCGACTGCACCGTCTACATTGATGACATTGGAATCTGGACAAATGACACCTTCAACCACCACATGCAAACAGTGGACACAATTCTGCAACGCCTGAATGAAAATGGTCTCAAGTGCAACCCTCTCAAATGCGACTGGGCTGTACAGGAAACTGACTTTCTCGGATTTTGGATGACTCCAGAAGCCGTGAAACCTTGGAAAAAGAAAATTGAAGCTATTCTGAGAATGGACAGACCCAAAACAATCACTCAAGTCAAGTCCTTTCTAGGTGCTGTTGGTTACTACCGGGATATGTGGCCGAGAAGATCACATGTCCTCTCTCCTTTGTTTGAACTCACGGGAACCCCCAAGAAGACTGCCAATGGGCAGCCTAAAACAACAACAAAATCGGCCTTCACATGGGGGCTGGCTCAGGAAAAGGCCTTTGAAGAAATGAAAGCCATGATAGCAAGTGACGCGCTGAACACATACCCAGATCTGAATCTACCATTCGATATCTACACAGATGCATCAGATCTACAACTTGGCGCAGCAATCCTACAAAAGGGAAAACCAATTGCTTATTGGTCCAAGAAGCTGAATGCAGCTCAGAAGAATTATACTACAACTGAAAAGGAACTACTTGCAATAGTCTTGTGTTGCAAGGAATACAGGAAACTACTTTTAGGCTGTGAACTCAACATTTACACAGACCACAAGAATCTCACCTTCAAAACCCTCTCTCCACAGCGAGTGCTCCGATGGAATCTCTTTCTCCAAGAATACAACCTCAAGTGGAATTATGTGGAAGGACCCAAGAATGTGCTCGCGGATGCATTCTCAAGATTACCCAGGATGGATCCACCTACAGTGGGGGAGAAACAGAAGCAAGGCAAAGGAACTTTAATCGATTTTCTCAAGTTAGACGTCCCTGAACAAGCAGATGAAGAGCTCTTTCTACAAGAATTCCCAGAGGTATTCCCAAACCTATGCCATGACGCAGACGATGAATTATATTCATGTCTACTGAACAATGAGTGTCTGGTCAACCTGCCAACACTCCAGGAGATGGAATGCCCAGTGAATTACACCAATATTGCTCAACATCAACAGAACGACGACACGCTACCAGCCAAGCTGCAATTACCAACCTTCTTCAAACAACAACTGGGTAATCAGGAAATCACGTGCTACTCCAAAGCAGAAACCACAGAAGAATGGAAAATCTACATTCCAACCTCCCTTGCTCCACAACTGCTCAAGTGGTACCATCTACTATTAGGGCACTGTGGATCCACCAGGCTCAACCAAACAATAGCCGCCAGGTTCCACGTGGAACGTCTTGCGAAGCTGTGCCAAGAATACACATGCCCGGATGATTGCATCAAGTACAAGAGCAGAAATGCTAGTTATGGATTGCTGGCGCCCAAGCAAGCGCCATTGGCACCATTCAGTGAAGTGCATGTGGATTTGATTGGACCATGGAAAGTAACAGCCCAAGGAAAAGTCTACAACTTCAAGGCTCTCACGTGCATTGACCCAGTTACCAACCTGCTGGAAATCATTCGCATCAGAGATAAATCAAGTCAACATGTCTCCAACCAGTTCACCAACTGCTGGTTATCCAGATATCCAAGGCCAGTCAAGTGTGTCTATGATAATGGTGGAGAGTTCCTAGGCCACGAATTCCAAAATACACTGGCAGCCTATGGAATTGAGGGTGTAGCTACCACAGTCAAAAATCCTCAGAGCAATGCCGTCTGCGAAAGGGTTCATCATACCATTGCAGACACCCTACGCATATTAGTACATGTGAATCCGCCTCAAACCAACACGCAGGCCACACAGCTCATGGACAATGCGTTGGCTACTTGCATGCACGCAACCAGGTGCGCAATCAACGCATCTATGGGGTCATCTCCAGGAGCCCTTGTGTTCAACAGAGACATGCTGCTGGATATCCCACTTACATCCAATCTCATTGCGCTACAACAAATTCGACAACAAGGCATCAACATGAATCTGCTCCGTCAAAATGCCAAGCGCATCAAACATGTTTTCAAGGTTGATGATAAGGTATGGATGAAAGAACCAGATCCAGACAAATTACAACCTCAGAAGAAAGGCCCATATCAAATTGTCCAAGTACATACCAATGGCACAGTGAAACTGAGGCTGTCTCCAAATGTCACCGAAACAGTCAACATCCGAAAGCTGACCCCATACAAGGAACACCCAGCAAATGAGGATCCAGCACAAGACGATGCACCGGCCAACAACAATCTAGACATGGAAGAAGTCTAGTAATGAAAAGATCATCCTCAAGTCACTCATTGGGGGACTCTGTAACGTACTACGGACATACACGGCAAGGTACGTACGTACCGAGCTATGTAATACCCGTACGTACGCACTACTATCAATCTACCGTACGAGTCGTACTATCCAAGATACCACTCGAAGGATACGTGCGATCGAATTAATGAGACTTGGTCTACTCTAAGAATCATTAAGTAGCGAAGCATCATCTGTATACAATGGTATACTGATAACAGGCGGGCGCAGGATTCATAGCCCGCCACTCTACATGAATATCCTTGGGCGATCGGAGCCAGCCAGCTCGATCGCTCATTATTTTATCTGTTAAGTTTCCATCCATTTTTCGTAAAGTATTAATCCATTCATAATTATCACTCCTACTCAAATTCTACCCCTAGTGTGTTACATTTAGATTTGTGAGTGTTTTTCATGTAAGATGATTACTTGTATCAAACCTCTATTGGTGCACTATTAGCGCACCCTTACGGTTAGCGATTCAGCGAGTCGGCTCGCTTATTTGTCTGTTAGTCATTCGTGTGTTATCTCATTCGTGTGTAGCTCCTCCGAATGTCCGTACGTCTGTACGTTTGCTACCGGCGCTTTTCTAGATATTCTTGTATGTGGAACGGATCCAAAATTCCAGATAGATGCGATAGAAAGGCAATTCAAGTTGAAGAATGGGATAGTTGAAGAAACTTCTTTCTACTTAGGGGCTGATATTGGAAAGACCTATATTGATGGTAACCCGAATTGGTCCATGGCCTCATCTAAGTATACTGCAAAAGCCATCAAATTGGTTGAAGAAGAATTACTAACCGGAAAATATGCGTTTAAGGTATTACCTAAGACAGCAAGATCTCCATTGAGCGCTAAGTATAGGCCTGAGATAGACGCGTCACCAGAACTTGGTCCGGAGAAACAAAACTACTATCAAGGATTGGTTGGGATACTCCGGTGGATATGTGAACTCGGCCGTATGGATATTGTTATGCCAGTGTCACTTATGTCTCGATACCTTGCCCAGGCAAGAGAGGGTCATCTCAACCAGTTGTTTCATCTGTTTGCATACCGAAAGAATTACAGCAAGTCTAAGTTGGTATTTGATGCATCTATGCCTGAGGTCAATGAGACCATTTTCCCGGAGTGTGATTGGAGTGAGTTTTATCCAGAAGCCAAAAAGCTACTGCCTCCAGATATGCCCGAACCAAAAGGGAAATCTGTCATTACCACATGTTTTGTAGATGCAGATCATGCAGGTTGCAAGGCTACCAGAAGATCTCATACAGGAATCATCATCTTTGTTAATAGAGCACCTATTTTGTGGTTCTCTAAGAGACAAACAACCGTTGAGACATCTACATTTGGCTCGGAAATAGTCGCGCTTAGGATAGCAATCGAAATGGCAGAGGGGCTAAGGTACAAGCTACGGATAATGGGAATCCCTTTGGAAGGTCCTACCAATATCTACTGTGACAATGGGTCAGTTGTGAAGAACACTACAAGGCCAGAGAGCCCTTGTAAGAAGAAGCATAATAGTGTTGCTTATCATAAGGCAAGGGAGTGCATAGCAGCAGGAACTATCCGGATTGCAAAAGAGCCAGGCGAGTCAAATATCGCGGACTTGCTCACTAAACTAATGAGTGGAACAAGGCTGATCAAAATAGCCATGAGATGCATGTGGAGAGATGGGGTTGATGAAAAAATGAAACCCACGGGATAGGTCTCTTCTACTAGTACTGCACTACCACAAAGACACGGAGACTCTAGAAATCACGCGGTTAAGGACATACATGCAGACTGCAAGACATACACCAGACAGACTGGATCACTTACTCGTGATAGTCACCAAAGTAAATAATTGTTTATACAATTCATTTCAAAGCACATACAACACGTAAAGAGAGACCCGTGGAGGTGCGGTGCAAGTATCACTCAATCCTAATGCTCACAATTTTAGAACCTAATCAATTTTACACTGAACCAATCTTTTGCAATCTAATGAATATGGAATAGGAATCAAATCTCAGCAGACCGGATTCAGAAGGAAAATAATAGATTAACAGTCACAAGCTCCAAGGTGGCTTGCACACAAAGAACAGGAAAGAAAGTGAACACAATCTTTACGCTGACATATGCCAATCGCAAATCGCCTACAAATGCATTCTCTTTCACCACGCGATTCCTCCGATGATTTGGACGCATCTCAATTGAGCATGCCTGCCAACCCCACTGGCGGTGGGACCAATGATGGAGATGGCGACAATGTAAACGCAATCAGTCTTCCTAGCTTTGACGACCATATGAAGCTGATACTTGTATCCATATTCTGCGTCACAAAGGAAGAAGATAGCTTTCTGTGTGAGGCTCTTCTTGAAGAAGGATTACACGAGTGGTCGACTTTCCTTGATGCGCTCCTTGAACATGGTTTTTCTCGTGAACTTACCTACATGGATACTAGTAGCGGACTACCAACCCAACTTCACCGATCCATCCAACGGACCATTGAAGCTCACGCGGACTTCACCAAGGATTTACGCAAGAGCAAAAAGGATTAGAGGGATGTAGAATCATATTCGTACGACAGCTTCAGTGCCTTCCGTATGACACGTGCACTACGTTTTCAAAACAAATATATCTTGAATCCTCCAGCTCCACCTCCAAGAACGAATAAGAACAAGTCCCCTCAACAAGTGAAGTACGAATCTTGGTGCCAAAAATCACGCGATGAAAAGTTGTTCACGCCCCTCACGAATGACTCAAGATTCAAACACTGGCTTGTCGGCTTCAAGACATAACTCGAGGCATACAACATTGACTTCGAAACATTCCTTGATGAAACCTGGCCACCTGCTGCATTGCAAGGCTACACACGAGACCTTTTCGTCAAACAATATGCATTCTTCTGGGTTCTCATATTGGAAGTCTTCAAAAGCGACCTATCAGCGTCATGCATCCACAGCCATTCCATCACATGCAATGGACGGCAAGCATATTTTGATTTTGTGAATCTACACAGTGAATCAAAGGCCAAGGTGTATGACAACTCGACTCAATTACAAGCGCTACTGAAGTTGAACCTCGGCAACTGGAAGGAATCCAAAGTGAAGTTTATCATGCACTGGTTTGAAGAGTTGAACCACCTCAATAAGCTTCGTCCTCCCAACAAACCCCTTGAGTACCATACCGCAAAATCAGCATTATGTCAAGCCTGCTATTCCAGCTCTCAACTAAGCAAACAGTTTGCCAAGGTGAAGGACCCCGGTGGCCCGAATAGTACCGTCACAGATATAGTAGCTGAAGCCTCTGCTATCCACAAGCTCAAGATCACGCTCTTACTTGAGGCTACTTGCCTAGACTCTCAGTCCGCAATGTCTGCTACGAAGTCTACAGTACATGCACATATTCACTACTTCTCCTCATATCAAGGGCACAATTCTAGCGAATATGCTCTCCCTATCGAATTTGAAGGTGACTATCAAGACTACGCGGTATTCAAGGCTGGACATTCACCTGATCCTACCACACGTTTGCCCACTGGAATATGGAAGGCACTATCACGTCAAGACATGAAGAATTGGCTGAATTTTTCCCCAGAAGGCAAGAAAATAGTGGCCGCTTCATTGCGGTCTGAATTGCTCCCAGATGGCCAACCCGACCCTAACGCCGTTAAACCCATCACCAGGAAGGTATATACGCATGAACACTTGGTCACGTTCCTCAAAGATGACACCTTGAGTGGTTATAATCATACCAATGCTTCAGAAGATCTACATCCGGCTGTTGAAAATGACCGCTGAGGCGTCTTCCATGCATCACTTGGTGTCTATAAGTCTCAGACTTCCTCCCCCAAGGATCAACGACCCCTCAAGCCATCCGTGCCGCCTGCTCACCCTGCCAGATTCCTTTCTGAGAACCCTGACATCCGATACAAAAGGGATGGTGATACTCTTGTACCCGTGGGAAAATCTTCCTATTCAGTTAACTTTCACCAATGGTACAATCCCGAAGATGACTTGACCTTACTGCACGACAATCATGTATCTGCATATACATATCGTGCCCATAAGGCTACTGTATCCAATCCCGGGTTCACTATGGTTGACCGTGGTGCGAATGGTTGTATCATCGGTAATGATGCATATCTCATCTCCAAAGATATCCCGCCTCGGTATGTCAATGTAACAGGCATCAACAATCACCAAGTACAGAATATTCCAATTGCAACATGTGGAGCATATTCCGTTTCGAATAGAGGCCCATTATCCTCATTTTCAACAAATGTGCATACACGGGAAGGCACCCTTCTATCCTATCTTCCGGGCAGATGGAAGCATATTTCTCTACTGTCAATGATACATCCATCAAGGCAGGCGGTGGACAAGTAATCACCACCACGGATGGATACGCATTGCCTCGCAGCATTTGTCATGGCTTGGCATATCTCGCCATGCAAAAATATACCACTGATGAATTCAACGCACTCCCACATGTCATCATGACATCAGATAAACACTAGGACCCATCCGTCTTTGATACCATCATCAGTGCTAAGGATGAAACCTTCCTTCAGAAGTATCCACCACAATCGCAGCAGCTCCCGTATCCGACACATGACGAATACGGCAACCCACGTTGTCTTGAAGGTCTGGATATCTCTGTATCTCCTGGTTTGTTCACGGTTACATCTCTCAGTTTGTACTCCAGTCAATGCACTCGATCAGCTTTTCTCCCTATCAATGATAACGGCATCAACAATCGCTCCTTCTGGCTTACTCCTACTGATTATGACCATCAGGAATGTCTATCTCGTTGCATTCTGTCCCCAACTTCCGATACGATTCTTGCTTTTTCCACGGCCTGTACTGCTGATGACACACCCCGTGTCGCAACCACACCTCGTGAACGTTATCCTAACAAGCACGACTACCTGTCTCTGAAACCCTTCTTTTGCTGGGTCTCTACAGATTGTATCAAGGCGACCTTTGAAAATTCAATGCAATATGGATCCTTAGCGGTTAGCCCCAATGGTAACCTCTTCAAGCGCTTTCATTCCCCTCAACCAGCAATGAATGTTCGACCGTTAAATGACTACGTATTGTCTGATGTCGTGTATTTGGATGTCTCAGCAATTGATGGCGGTTCCAAACTTGCACAGATCTTCTTTGGTCGTAAAGCGATTCGTACCACCGGTGATTTCCTATCATGTTTTCAAAATTTTGTCCGAAAATGGGGCAGACCCCTTCGCCTCTTATGTGATCATGGTAACTACCAATCTAGCAATAGGGTCATCAATTATCTTAAGATGCTATGGATTGGACTTTGGCAGAGTGAACCATATCACCAGCATCAGAACCAATTTGAACGGCGATATCAAATGTTTAAACGTATCCTCAATTGCGTCATGGACCGCGCGGGCACACCACCACATCTATGGTTGTTGTGCATGACATATGTTGCCGGACTCCTCAATGTTATTTCTGATCCTACTCTATCGGATAAACAACCAGTCTTCATTGCCACCGGTACACTTGGTGATATAAGCGGGTATACCAGTTTCTTTTGGTTTGAACCTGTTTATTTCAAGACCAATGGCTCCCCTTTCGGTACCCAGTCTACCAAACGCCTCGGTCATTTCGTTGGCATTGCCAAACATGTCGGCAATGGACTATGCTTCCAGATCTGGGATCTAGTTACTAACAAAGTGCTTGACTGTTCTGGTATCCGCTCCGCTCTTACACCTGAGTCACGCAACAAACCAGCTGGCCTCTTTACCGACAACGGCTTCGTCGCATGGCGTAAAGCAAAGGATTTGGTACCTTGATTGTATGCAATCCGTGACACCCCTACACTCACAAAACATGGGGAGCATACCACTACAGATGCTCTGACTGAGAAGCCCAAACCGCAGGACGTTCCAACTGCTCCTACTACTGTCGCATCCACTACGGACTCCGACACCAAGAAGAGCCTCGACAATTCTGCGGCACCTCAGCCTCCAGTCCCTACCAAGCACCAGGCTCCGTCACCTCCTATTCAAACACCAAAAGTTGGCCAACCTCCAGCATCTGGTAATCAGGTTATTATCAAACCACCCGCCCACCCCTCGTTACCGAGCTTTCTATATAAGAAGGTCGATGACAGCCCAAGCTGGTCCCCTTCTCCACTCCCTAACAACTATGGGGAGAGTTTTGATGGCCCTCCTACGACACACATCTTCAGCAAGACATCCGATGGCGTTCTCCTTACTGAAGATGATTTTGATCCACCAGAGCTAGCATACTTTGATGTTAGTGACGTCACGACTCCACACACCGGCCCTGCTACTCCTACAGTAGACCCATCACAGGTAGTTGTTACCCACATAGAAGAGAATGCGCCATTCAATGATGATGGTAAACCCCTTACCATTCCTACGGTCCTGATTGCCAATCTACATGGAAGATCTTTCCTTGTAACCAACCCCAATGGTACTCAAAAGCATCTTACCATCGTCGATGTAGAAGACAGCTCGAACGCAATAACGACTTCATCAAATTCAAGTGCAAGCACTCTGATGACAAACTTGATGATATCATTGCATACAACAATGTCATGACTTACATCCATCGTGATTCAACCCAAGAAGATTGAACACTTTGGTCGTTTTGCCAAATCCTAGGACACCAAGGTCCATTGGATAGCAAGCACCCTCAGTACAAAGGCTCCAAGTATAACCTTTGGATTGAATGGGAAAATATGGAACGGACACATAAACCATTAGCCAACATTGCGGCTGATGATCCTGTTACCGTTGCCAAATATGGGAAAGACAACAACATGCTTGACCTCCCAGGTTGGAAACGTCTCAAACGAATCACCAACCTAGCACAACAAACCAAGAAGCTTGATCGGCTCTTGCATCAAGCCAAACTTTGATCTTTCCGTACCACCCCGCAATATCAATACGATTTCAAGGTACCACGTAACCACAAAGAAGCCCTCCAATTTGACCAAGCCAACGGAAACCACAAATGGGAAGACGTCGTTACTCTTGAAATGGAACAGCTCCAGCAATACAATACCTTCATTGACAAAGGAATGTACAAGGCAAGCTCCATCCCAAATGGGTTCCAACAGATCAAGGTACACATGATATATGCTGTCAAATATGATGGTAGACACAAGGCTCGTCTTGTTGCAAATGGCAATCTTATTGAAGCCCCCGTCCACAGTGTGTATGCCGGTGTCGTATCACTCTGCGGTCTACGCATGTGCCTGTTCCTAGCTGAACTGAACAGCCTGTAAGCATGGGGTATAGATATAGGAAATGCTCATCTTGAAGCAGTGACCTGCGAGAAAGTCTGTATCAAGGCAGATCCAGAATTCGGATCACTAGAAGGTCCCCTCTTGATTATCTACAAGGCCTTATATGGACTCAGATCATGGGGCAAATGTTTTGGTGATTTACTAGCAGCATGCCTCATCAAACTCAGCTTCAAACGATCCCGCGCCGAACCGGAAATCTTTCTCAAGCCTGGAATGAACAAGCATGGGGAACCTGTATATGAACTCATATGCACATATGTCGACGACCTATGTCTTTACATGGCTGACCCCAATTTGTTTCTGGAAATCATACAGTCAGAGCCATACAACTTAAAACTGAAGGGATCCGGACCTATGAATTTTCACCTAGGTTGTGGATTTGAACGAGATGAACATGGTGTTCTTTGCATGAGCCCCATCAAATTCATCAAAAAGATGGAAGCATCTTATGAACAAATGTTCGGATGCAAACCTAACACTAGGTTCCAATCACCCATTGCCGATAACAATCATCCTGAGTTGGACTCTTCAGCGTTCCTTGAGGAAACTGGCATCCAGAAATACCAAAGCATGATCGGCTCACTTCAATGAATCATCGCCATTGGACGATTTGACGTCCAAACAGTCGTGATGACGCTCTCGAGTTTTAGAGCCCAACCCCGAGAAGGACATCTTGATCGTGCCAAACGTATCTACGGATATATCTCCAAGTTCAGACACTTCAAGATCAGGTTCTGCGTGGAGCCTCCAGATTTTATATTGACTGAACCAGACACCATCGGTTGGTCCAACACCATCTATGGGGAGCATTCTGAAGAGCTACCCAAAGACGCTCCTCCACCACTTGGGAAGACAGTAGTGTTGATACACTTCTATGATGCAAATCTCATGCATGACATTCTCAGTGGTAAGGCTGTAACTGGCATCCTTCACTTTGTGAACAAAACTCCTATGATGTGGTTCTCAAAGAAACAAGCCACTACGGAAACGGCCACATTCGGGGCCGAATTTGTCGCAGGAAGAACTTGCATCACGCAAATTGTTGACTTACGTCACTTGTTCTGATACGTCGGAACACGAGTCCATGATATCTCTTATTCATGGGGAGACAACAAGAAGATGATTCAAAGGTCAACCTTCCCTTACGCAAGGTTGCATAAGCGTCACCATATCCTATCATTTCACTACGTACAAAGCATGATAGCGAAAGGCTTCATTCTAATGCTGCACATTCCTGGTAAAGATAACTGTGCAGATATCCTCACCAAGCATTGGGGACACTCAGTTGTGTATCCACTGCTCAAGCCCATCTTCCACTTCTGTGGAAATACCGGCAACCTCCTCCAAGATGATGGAAGCATCATGTAAACGTGATGACCTTTCACAAGGAAACATGGGGAGTATTAAATTCCTTTCGTGTCCAAAAGTACCAAAGCTACACGACGGCAGTTATTCTATTCGTACAAATCAATGAGTCCCATATCATTCAAGTAATCGATTCCCACAGCATATCGATTCCCACAGCACATCGATTCCCATCGCATATTAGCGGTGAGCAATCTCTGTTTTCTAATATTGCCCTTGTTCTTCGGTGAGCAAACTTTGATTTCGGAAAGTATCACACAAGCTACGGGAGCAATTCCTGATCATAATGATAAACATATCATAGGATCTTCCTAAAGGAACAAGAGAAGAAGAGAACCGTTGTTTTATGCTTCTCACACAATATATATATACACACAGATATATACAGTCAACGACCAATGCATGTACGGAAATAATCAGCGAGTAATCTCATCACTACGCAACAGCAGTTGCAACGTATTTCACCTCAATAAAAGAGATATCTTGCATTTTGGCAAGATTTCACTTTATCTCATACTTTTAACATTCAACTGATTTATATCCCAAAATTCACACTAGTTGCTATCAACTACCTGTAATCTACATTACTAAGGTCTGTCTTGCTGTATCTGAACAAGTTCACAGTAAGAAGAGATCTGGCGTTTCCATAGTCTCGCCTGTAGTCCGATTATCCGTTGTCAAAAGTATCCAACCACAATTGTCACGCGTAGAGTACAATCGTTCGTCTACTAACACACTAACACAGCGTTGCTGTTCTTCAGAAGCCTTTGAATCAGACTCTCAGCAGACCGGATTCAGAAGGAAAATAATAATAATTGACAGTGACAAGGACACTTGGTGTCAAACCTTCATAGTAGGAGGAGGTATCTCCTCTTTAGGATTTGTAGTCATGGATGAGAAGGAAAGTCTGTTCATTTCATGAAATACGCATATACTTTAATCAAATTCTGGATACAGATTTGATAAGATATATGTTTTACTATCTGACTTTGTCCATGGACGTGTGGTTGTGTAGTTGTTAGGGTTGAGAACGTGAACAATGAGATGCTGTGAGAAATTATTCAGTAATTTGATATCGTTCTGAGTACACTTTGGATGGTAGATTGGTACTTCGTTCCAACACCTGGGATACACCATTATTAAATTCCAAAGGAACATCGTACAAGAAAGATCCAAAAATGTGAAGACCGGGAAATAGATTATGTTTGGACTGCGCCATCATAATCAAACACATAATTAATCTTGTAGGATGGTCTCACAACACCATAACACAGGGCATTGCAGTGAAAGAAACGGGGTCTAACACAATCCAACAGAATACTCTGATGATTGAATAGATCAACAATAACATTCAGCCAGAGCGGTAGGTGCCATGATACCTTGGTGCTTGTTGAATAAACCACGAACAGCCTTTGATAATTCGGATGCCTCTTGATTGAACGATATGAAGTAGGAATCAAAGTTCGTTCGAAAGTTCGTTTGTTCGAAAAATTCGTTACGGTTTTCTAGGTTATTTGTTGATGTAGCGAGCCGAATGAAAGGAATGATAGTGCCACGTGGAACCCATACGAAGTATGGACGATGTACGAAGCACGGACGCCGTACGAACCAGAGAACCCTTGAGTATACAGCGTGCGTACGACAAAGATCTCACTGTATCAGCAACATTCTTGGTACAATAGGATACACAGAACGTTCTGTAAGCAGAGATTCTGTAAGCAGCAAAATGTCTGTAAGCAGCGAGTACAGTCGAAATTGCAGGCCAGCGCTAACAGGCCTGTCCAGGATTCCTCCAGCAGAATTCAAGCTTACAGCCGCTCACTGCTCTTTTGCTCCTAAACCGATTAGTAGTAGTAGTAGAATAAGTAAATCGGTAACGCGTCCTAGTCCAATAGCATCCTATTGTACCCGTATGACAACCTATCTGTCCTGGTCTAATAGCTTTATCTATTGTACCCGTACACACAGGCCCTGGGCCGATAGTCGTATCCACGAAGATTGATACGACTCCGAAATCGCTGGCTTTGACAATTCCGAATCCCCGGCCTCGGCACCCTTCGACAAGCCTCCAACGACTCTCTCTTCAACAATTCCGAATCACTGGCCTCAGCACCCTTCGACAAGCCTCCAACGACACTCTCTTCTGCATAGTCTGCACCCGCTTCCGCATTGACGGCCAAGACCACACGGACGCGACCCTCCAAGCCAGATACGATTCCCCGCCAGCTTCGACAAATCCGCCTCCACACACGAGTGACACGCTGTACTGACAAGCCTTTGATAATTGCCGTGGGATACCGACTCCGACTAATCCGCACCTCCAGTCTCAGCACTACAGCTGCACAACGACGACTCTGACCGACTCCGACTAATCCGCACCTCCAGTCTCAGCACTAGTACAGCTGCACAACGACGACTCCGACTAGATCCGCACCTCCAATCTCAGCACTACAGCTTCAGCTTTGAACGTCACAACATGCTGACCTACTCCAAGTATTTCCAAGCCGCAGCCAGTCCCTTTGGAGGTGGACCTGACAGGGACCTTGCCTACTCAGCCATCTATGACTACTTTGCAGAGGACACAGACACGCCCACACTCCTAGGCCATCTCCTTGACCTCTTTGAAGCCCAGACTGTGGGCGCCCTAGGGATATTCCTGGTTGACACCTTTGGGAGGGCGCAACTCTGGCTGGTGCATGGCCCCAGGAAGTACCCTGGTCCCCTAGCATTACCCAGTGCCAACAAGGGCAAGGCTTTTGGCTACCTGGATGACGTTGAAGGTGATGCCAGGGAGCTAGTGCAAGTGAACGCTGACCTGCTAGAGTGGGCCCCTGAGACCCTGGTTCTGTCCCTAAACCACCACCTTGACACCACTGCAAATGCACACCACTCTCACATAGTCCCAATGATTCTAGGTGGAGACCCTCACATGGAGGTGATCAATCCCTACAAGGCATGCTTCATCCCCTTTGAGTTGGTGCCCCTACTGCTAGGCAAGGGCCTTACACCAATCCAAGCCCTAAGAGTCATCCACCCCTTCCTCGACAACCTCAACCTAGTGCCGACCTGTGCCTCCTTGTTGCATACCCTTCGGGTTGCAGGCACCAAACCCAGCCTAGCTGAGGGGAGTGTCCTCTTCACCAAGCCTGGCACCTCGTTCCGGAGTGAGCCGGGCCTAACCTTGCACATGAGAAACAAGGTGCCTAGCTTGAGGCTCCCCATCCAGTCAGTGCCAGTGGGAGATCCGGCCCTTGCGGCCACACTTACAGCCCTCACCGGCCATCATATTAAGCTCAGTGAGAGCCTAGACCACCGGCGCCCGCCAGCCACTGTCAAGAACACCTGGGGCCCCTTGTACACCCAGCGTTTGTTGTTGCTCTGTGGTAAGCTAGAGGAAGCTGATCTCCCTCCCATCTACCAAGCCTGGGCCCAAAAAAGCAAGCCTGAGAAGACCCACATGATCTTCCAAAGCCAAGTAGCTACCTGTGCAGCCGAGTTGCTCATCCAGGCGCCCCTTGTTACCACTGCAGCACTCAAGAGGTTCCAAGATGGCAACTTCCATGGCACTGACCCCTTCGATGTGGCCAAGGGGATACTCCCCCTAGCCTTCACCCCTCCGGATGGATCAGCAGCCACCTTGAAGAGGGAACAAGAGGCAGCTGCCAACGTGGCTGCCTACGACATCATGATCTCTACTGCAGGCAACTCCCTCACCTTGAAAGACTCCCTCGAGCTTCAGAAGACCAAGGCCTACCTACCTGTTGACTGGATCAAAGCCACCACCCAGCTGGAGAGCTACCTGGCTATCCTGGCCACCATTCTGGGGCTGCACCACCCCGTCGTGCAAGGCTACCAGAATGGACTCATGAAGCTAAAGCTCCAGCAGATGCCTCTCCGTAGGGCCATAGCCGATGAAATGGGAGAGCTCATCATCCCAGCCATTGTTGTATACTACTTCCAGATCCGAGTGAGGGGATGGCTGGAAGAACAGTGGGGCTCCACCTTCAACATCCCTTCCCCAGACTTTGGGAAGGACTTCCAGGCATTCAGAATCACCCAGAACCTCCACTGGCTCCCCAACGTCTCCAATGTAGCAGCCTAGCGACACATCTGCCACACTTCTGCCCCATTGCCACCCCTGCAGCTGGCCCCACCACCAAGACAGGCGCTCCCTGGACCACCCCAAGCACCGGCGGCCAGGGCTCTTCAGGAGGGACCCGGGTATCAAACCCCAGCCTGGATCCCTGGCTACAGGCCACCAATGTGGTTCACAAGTTGAAAACTTCCCGGCTGCGTGAGGTCATAGGGGCTATGAAAGACAAAAGCAACAGCCCCTTGTTGCGTCCGGATGGCCTAGACAGGTGCCATTCCTGGCACATCCAAGGAACCTACTTCTCCAACTGCAGAAACATCCAGGACCAGCTATCACCAGCAGTGAACAGGACCAAGTCTGGCAATGGTGCCAAGAGGCCTATGGGGTCTGACCAAGTGGCAAGCGCCCCCACAACCAGGGCGCCTTGCCCTCCCCAACCTACCTACCACCAGGGAGACCCATAACTACACACTGACGAGTATCTAATCCTACATCCTCTAATCCACCTTTATGACTCACACATGAATTAGGTAAGCCCCAAAAGCCACCCAAACGCGTGCGTTTTGATTTTTCTATGCCCGTGCACCTGGATTTGTCTACGCCTGCGCGTCTTGATTTGTCTACGCCCGCGTGTCTTGATTTATCTATGCCCGCGCGTCTCGCCCCCTCCACAAGACCTAGGTCCGAGCCCCTAGTTCCTTCCCCTATCCCCGCAACAAGGCCTAGGTCCAAGCCCCTGCCCACGTGTCTCACCCCCTCCACAAGGCCTAGGTCCGAGCCCCTAGTTCCTTCCCCTACCCCCGCAACAAGGCCTAGGTCCAAGCCCCTAGTTCCTTCCCCTGCCCCCTCCACAAGGCCTAGGTCCAAGCCCCTAGTTCCTTCCCCGGCCCCCTCCAGTCACACCGAGACAATGCCCAAATTGCACATACCTGCCACACCGCCATCTACAGCGCCCCCATCCCCCGGTCCCACACACACCGGCGACCGGCTGGATGTGCACATCTCCCGCGCCATCACTCTCTACAACAAGAGCACTAGCTGGGGGGACTTCATCCGGACCATCCGGGGGCAGGGAGACATCCATCCCAACGTCGGTGCTCTCCCCCATCCCGCCACGGGTCTGCTTCACCAGTTTGGACGCAAAGGCACCCCAGCCTCTATGACTGACCCCCCTTGGGACCCAGCCAGGATTACCACTGCCATCGCCAGAGGGCCTCACCAATGCTTCCACCAAGGCATTGACTTCCTTCGCAAGGAGTGTGGAGATATGATGGACAAGCAGCAATGGACTGTCCTCCCAGCCAGTCTCTTCCAACACCTCCCAGGCCTGCGCCTTAGCCCCCTGGGGTTAGTCCCCCAACGCGGGCGCTGACCCTACATGATCTCTGACTACACCTATTCTGCGGTCAACCAAGACACCATCCCTCTCGCCCCGGCAGATGCCATGCAGTTCAGCTGCACCCTTCCTCGGCTCCTCACCAGGCTGCATCGGGCCAACAACAGGTTTGGTCCAGTGTATATGTCCAAGATTGACCTCGCGGATGGCTTCTACCGCATCCAGTTGAAGCCTGAAGACACCTTGAAGCTAGGAGTGCTCTTTCCTTCCAAGAAGGGGGAGTCTCCCCTCATTGGCATACCCCTCACCAACCCCATGGGCTGAAAATCCAGTCCACCAAACTTATGTGCCTTTACCAAAACCATTGTCGACCTGGCCAATGCAACTCTCTCCACAGGGCTAGAACCGGCTAGGAACACACCCCATTGCATGGACATCCCCTCAGAAGCCACACCAGACGCGCCTCCAGGCCCCCCTCCGACCCCTCCTTGTACTGACCCCTACTACTAGTACCATCCCCAGCAAAACGCCCGTTCGATACTGGGATGTCTATGTCGATGACTTCTGTGGCCTGGCTCAAAGCAACCAATGGACCAGACGCGCCATCAAGAGGGTGCTCTTCCAATCCCTGGACTGAGTCTTCCAGCCACTGGATGCCACCAACACACCCTTCCGACAAGAACCAGCCTCCCTCAAGAAAATGCTCCAAGGGGATGCCACTTGGACCACCCAGAAAGTTATCCTGGGGTGGCTCATCGATTCCATCAACAAAACCATCAGCCTTCCTCCCCATCAAGCGGACCGCCTACAGGAGATTCTTCATTCCATTTCACCCAACCAGCGCCATGTCCCAATCCAGCAATGGCACCAAGTCCTTGGGAAACTCAGGTCTATGGCACTGGCCATTCCTGGCTCCATTGGCCTCTTCTCCATCCTCCAAGAAGCCTTCTGACACCAGGACCCAGGCAGGCGCCGGCTCAGGCTTACCAAACGTGTTCACAGCTTTCTTCAGGACTTCCAATGACTGGCCTCTGATCTCTCCAACAGGCCTACTTCCTTCACAGAGCTCGTGCCAGACACCTTCCCTGCCACCATGGGAGCCTGCAATGCATCTGGGGCTGGCATGGGCGGCATCCATTTTGTACCACTCCCCAATGGCGCCGTGCAGCCACTCTTGTGGACGCAGGCATTCCCCAAGTGGGTATCCACCCAACTCGTCTCCTTTGACAACCCTGAGGGCACCATCAACAACAGTGACCTTGAACTGGCCGGCTCCATAGCTCACAATGATATCCTTGCGCAAGCAGCCTGTGTCGAGTCCAGAATCACCCACAACTGCTATGACAACACAGGCAGCTGTATACTGGCAAAGGAAAGGCGCCACCACTACCACGAGGCGTGCAGCTTACCTCCTTCAAATTCAGTCCCTGCACCAGAGACTCCACCAATATGTCCCCCTCAGGGATTACATCCCCGGCCCAGTCAATCACCTGGCTGACCTCCTCTCCCAATCTGAGCTCTCTGACACTGCCTTGCTCCATCATTTCAACTCCACCTACCCACAGGACTTGCCCTGGCTCTTATGCCCCCTCAGGCCTCCCATGCTTTCTGCTCTGACCTTGGCGCTATCCAGGAGACCATGTGCGCTTCAGTCACTGAGCTCTACGCCCACCAAAAGGATGCCCATTGGAATCAGTGGGTTCACTTCTGTTTGTCTCAAGGCTTTAACCCCCTCCTCCAGTCTGTTAAATATCCGGTCCCCATACTCCAAGTCTTTGCAAAAAGACTCCATGATGGCTGACTGTCCTGTAGCCACAAGCCCCTTTGATCTCGCACGGTATTGGACACCGTCAGGTCAGTGGGACAGACGCTGGCTCGCTTGGGGGCCAAAGACCCCCAAACAAACTCCACTGGCAGTCTTGACTTCAGGCTTCAGGCTAACAGCCCAGTTCAAGGGCTATGCCAAGCTGGATCCAGTCCCCTCCGGAGTCAAGCCGGTTCCCATCACCCTGGTCATGCATGCCCTCCAATTTGCATACCATGACTCCCCTTTCCCTACCCGACAGGCCATTGCAAACATGATCTGTATAGCCTTCTTCTTCTATCTCCGCCCTGGTGAGTACACCAGTACTACCAGGGATGACCAAGCCTTCCTCCTGCAAGATGTCTCCTTCTATCTTGGCTCCAAAATTGTCCACCACGATGGCCCTGTCCATGAGCTCCAAGTTGCTACCTCTGTCACCCTCACCTTCACCACACAGAAGAGTGGTGATAAAGGGGAAGTGGTGGCTCATGCCAGGAGTGGTGACTCACTCTGCTGCGTTGCAGCCTGTGCGCGCCAAGTCCTTCATCTACAGAGCTGCTACCCTAGCACTAGCAGCTCCCCTTTCAGCCCAACCCTCAAGCTTGCCAGTTACTTCGACAATGGGGTGTCAACCCTCGTACGCGCCACAACTGTCACTTCCTCCATGCGGGTCTATGCCCAGACCCTCTACCACACAACAGGCATCTCCCCTGCAGCAATCTCTGCTTGCTCCCTTCGCGCGGGAGGGGCTATGGCCCTGCTACAGGGCAAATGCAACTCTAATGTCATCAAGCTCCTTGCACGCTGGCACAGTGACTGCATGATGAGATACTTGCATCAGTAGTCCCTCCCCATCTTCAAGAATCTTTCCTCTGTCATGTTCAACAATGGAACATACTCCTTCCTGCCAGAGGAATGGGTGCCGGCCTCGGCCCCCACTCCAGCTGGCAGCTCTCTTTGAGTTATCCCTGATGACTCTCCTTCCCTCACGCCCCTCCTAGCCCTCACGCTAGGCCCTTTGCGCTCTCCCAAGCCGTTCCCACCCGGTGGCTTGTGGCCCAATGGCAGAAAAGGCTTAACAGCCAGAGGCTTAACAGCCCAAGCTGTTAAGTCCACCTGTACGCCGGTGTGTGTGGGCACAGCAAACTAAGGGACCAGACTCCAGGCAATACAAACCAGAGTTCCGGATCCCCCTCTAGCACTGCTTAACCCACCAACACACCAATGAACTACAAGCATTTCACATCCAGTACTACAAGTAGGTTGGCTACTGAGGCTATCACGAACGTAGTGAGTGATAGTTGATGTAGCGAGCCAAATGAAAGGACTGGTAGTGCCACGTGGAGCCCGTACGAAGTACGGACCAGGGAACACCCTTGAGTATGCAAAATATCTCACTGTATCAGCAACATAGGTATGGTAGTATGATACGAGATGCTCACAATAACAAGCAGCAATCGACTGTAAAATCGAATTACAGGCCAGCGCTAACAAGCCTGTAAAGGATTCCTCCAGCAGAATCCAAGCCTACAGCTTACTCTTTTGCTCCTAAACTGATTAGTAATAGAATAAATAGCCCACCACGCCCGCCCGCAGAAAAGGCTTAACAGCCCAAGCTGTTGAGCCCACCTGTACGCCGGTGTGTGTGGACACAGAAAACTAAGGGACCAGACTCCAGGTAATACAAACCAGAGTTCCGGATCCCCCTCTAGCACTGCTTAACCCACCAACACACCAATGAGCTACAAGCATTTCACATCCAGTACTACAAGTAGGTTGGCTACTGAGGCTATCACTCACTACGTTCGTGATAGCTTGTTAGTGGGGAAAAAAAACTTTACCGTTTATTCTACAGTAAGAAGTACGAGTACATGTGCGAATGACGAAGAGACAACGTAGGGTTACGTAGAATTTATACTGTAAGCAAAGCCTTACAATTTTGCTCTCGAGCAACTTTGTCCGACGTTCCAAATTCCCAATGTTCCAGTACTAAAATCACGTAGATTTCTACACAAATCACCCCTGCCATATCTTGCTCCCTTCTACCCCGCCACACACGGCACCAGGACCTACCTGTATGAACCAAGACCTGGCCTTTTCGATTTTGCTATCAGCTCAGTCTCTTGTTGCCTCTCTTGGTCCCTCTTTGTCTCTTTTTCACCATCGTCGGTCGTCACAGTGGTCGTTGAGCTTGCAACCCGACACTAATTTCCTTCTACACTGAATCCAGTATCAATTCTACCTACACTGAATCCTGTAGACCAGTACGGAACCCACAAAGCTACTTCTTCGATCTGTTTTCGCGAAGCGCTAACACTTTGATCTGTTTCCAAGCAGCTTGTCCCCCAAGGCTCCTAAGTATCTTTACTTACCAGCTCTATCCTGTTACACTCAACGTTCTTCATTCCTCAAGGTTCTTTTGAACTGTTTCCAAGCCCTTCAGTACTTTTCACCTACCGTTTTTGGTTTCAAGTCTTTTCCAGTTGAAGTTGACAAACATACACATATCTCTCCCTTTTAGAAGACTCCTAAAGTCCTGACCTTGTGCATTCACTTATCACCCCTGGTCCCTAAGTGTTTTCGCCTAAGGCCCTACTTCCTACACATACCTTTCAGGTATGCCTTACCGCTGGCATCTGTTTTCACACCTACAGCCCCTTGTTGGTTCCTAAGCAGTTTCAATAATAGGCCAAGTCTACATAGGACCCCCTTTCCAGTGTACCCCCGGTTCTTCAAGTCTCTTGCGAGATAAGAGAGGTCTCGCAGGTTGAACTTCAAGTTCCATTCTGTTCCTTTGCTGACCTTTCAGTGCAAATTCACTTATGGCCCCTGGCCTCTAAGTGTTTCCACTTAAGATCCTACCTCCTCCATATACCTTTCAGGTGTGCCCTACAGCTGGCATCTGTTTTCACACCTATAGCCCCTTGGTTCCTAAGTGGTTTCGATTAGAGCCCATTTCTACATAGGACCCTTCCAGTGTATCACCCGGTTCTTCAAGTCCCTTCCCTGTGAGATAAGAGAGGTCTCACAGGTCGAACTTCAAGTTCCGTTCTGTTCCTTCCCTGACCTTTAAGTGCGAATTCACTTATGGCCCTTGGTACCTAAGTGTTTCAGTTTAACGCCCTCCTTCCCATATACCTTCCAGGTGTGCCCAACAGCTGGCATCTGTATTCACACCTACAGCCCTTTGGTTCCTAAGTGGTTTCGATGCGAGACCGATTCTACATAGGCCCTTCTCCAGTGTCCCATCCGGTTCTTCAAGTCTCTTGCGAGATAAGAGCGGTCTCACAGGTTAGCTTCAAGTTCCAGCCTACATACCCTGTGCCCCTAAGTGTTGTTCTTTTATGGTTCCCATCCTACATAGGATCCTCCAGCCTACATACCCTGTGCCCCTAAGTGTTGTTCTTTTATGGTTCCCATCCTACATAGGACCCCTCCAGTGTACAGCCTGCATTGTTCTTCTTCCTCCAAGACCATTGCCCCTGTGCCCCCCACAAACTGAATTCTGTTGTCGGCGAAAAATACGGACTTTGTCGGCATCAAATTTGATCGAAAAAGCCGACAAAACGAAAACAACGACCGAGGTGCAAAACGAGATACAAATACTCCGATGATCAAGCATTATAACCAAACGCACCTCCACTACTTGAAAATCCCTAAGTGGTAAAAACGATATCACTTAGGACTACAAACAAAAGGGATTAATCGGTTAGAAACAAGACATATCCAAAGACCTGACCAATAAGTAAACACTTGGAATTCATAAGTACATTCAAAAGAATATACTTGATATCCCGTGAGGAAATTACTTATTGCAATCAAGAGAATCAATGCCGATACCAGATGGGCCTCATATCTGGCATATATACCACAAACAAGCATACGCCCCATTGAGTAAATCACTTAACCCCGTAAACGAACTGATACAGTAAGACCGACACACTAACACAGAAACAGCAGCGACAGTATCTGTACGATGATAAAGAAGATAGTAACAAATAACCGGGGAAGATCTCTACCATGGAAAATACAGAGAGCCCCGATACAGTGAAATACACAGTAAAAATAAGAGCGTCTCTCTGAGCTCACTTCTCTTTAAATTTTAACATCATATACCTTTGGTCATTTTTTAGAGTTACAACAGGTTATAGAGCCCTTATACCTTCCACTAACAAGTGGATACCTTAAGCTACCTATCTCCGCCCCGTACAGCACCTCCACTGCCGGTTACAGCCAGAGTATACTTGGTACGGGACTCGCACGCCGGGCTGTATCAATAGACCTCCCCCCCGCCTCTCTTTCTTCCTTTCTTCTCCTCCTTACTCGCGTATCAAGGGGTGTATACAGATCCTTCTACCAAGAATCTTCTTCTGTAATACACGACCAAGAAGCATACGTATCAAGGGGTGCATCTCCTTCTGCACCTACATCGCAACATCGACGATTCGACGATCAGACCGATTGTTCCTCCAACGAACGTTCCAGCACAGTTAGTTCCATCCCAAGAACGAAGAATCGAACATCACATCGAATACGCTCGAACCTTCTACGAGAATCTCCTCTCATTCCCCACGATCGATTACCACGGCAACGCCGACATTTTCCGGAAGTTTAATCCAAGAACGCCGAGGACGATCATTCATTATTTCGACAACGACGAACGTTCATCTGTGACCGAACAAGGCTAAATATTGTCGTCGCCGCCATAACGCCGACGTACATCAAAACAACGGAATAAATTTACGATTCTACCATGCCGGCCACTGAATTTGACTGGAATCAGATCCAGGACATTGCAATTCAATTTGGACCATTCAATACCAAGGGGAATGCCCACAAACATGAAGAACTCAACCAATCATTCTCCCATGATCTAGAAGACACCACCGGCCTGTTTATCACAGACGATGCCGATACCGAAGGACCCAAGACGATGGCTCCAGATCCGGTTACCATGCTCAAGGAAATCATTGTCAATGCTATCATGGATATCATCCCCTCTAAGGAACAAACTGAAGTCAACAAAGGACACATATCCACCCTTCTCGCAGATGCCACTTTCTGGTATGTTGCTCCAAACAAAAAGACAAAGAGACTCAGAAACAAGCACGTGATGGACAAGGCAGGAGCACTAGCCATCGAACAAGGACAAGACACCCTTCTCATAGAAATCAGAGCAACACACTGGGGTTTCAAACCAGATTGGGATGCAGTACACTTCGATGAGGTTTATAACGCCAACATCTACAATTTCCCTGAACCAAATGACAATGTGAACACACCCACTGCTCCCGCAGAAGGCACCGACATGAGTCAACTGACCAATCTATTACAGCAATTGGTCAACAACAACAACAACAACAACAACAACAACACCGGCGCCAACCACCAAGCAACACTCGACCTACCATGGAATCCAGCAACCTTACCACCACCAGTCATGGAAAGATACAACACAAGAGACGAATTCCTCACTAGCGATGACATGAAAGCCTTTCCAATCACCTACACGGACTCATCAGGAAATGAAACAATTGTCAGGCAAAACTACTATCTTCACAACCTAGGCAGTGGTAGAAATGACCAGCGCCTGATCACAAGAAGTGGTGACTGCTTTGATCTAACCAGAGCCTCTGATAAATCCAAGGAAGCCGCGAGAGACAAATTGTTTCTCTCTGGTTTCCCACAACTAAAGGATTCAACCCATCCTCAGATTAGAAAATGGTACAGGGAAATCACTGCTCATGCCCAACAACACCACATCTACATCCACCCATACTACCTCTACAGGCGTGAAGCTGATCATCTCCGAGGATTTACCATTGGAGATAGCCTCCCGCATGATCTACCTACAAGATATGAATTGGCTATTCACGAATGGGGAAACCTCATCTACACTGCACTCAGAACTGATAAGATCATCCCTGATTCATGTGGAAGAATGAAGGCCACCATTCAAAGTTTTGAAGGGGGACAAGGATACGAAGCTCTATACACAGTCATTGCCCAGACACATCCCAACTCCAAAAGGCCATCCAATGCAGGACGAATGGTCAGGAATCCTCCAAATCAAGATGCAAATGAATCACTTGAAGAATACTACTTTCGTTACAAGGATTATTTGAGACTTAGAGCCTTCCTCCACAATCAACCCAGCACAATCAGTTCCACAGAAGAAGTCAGCAATCTTATTGAAGGAACCACTCTCTCACAAGAACTCTTTAAGAAAACAGAAGATGAACGCAACTCCGATGACCAATTCAAACGAGACAAATACAAAGCAGGTAGGCTTCTACAAACCCTTCAAACATATGAGCAAGAGATAATGGCTGAAACAAAGTACAGGGAGAAAACCTCCAAATCAAGTCTGCCCAAACAATTGCCCATCACAGGAACCAGACCAGGTCCTCGTCATAGTGATAGGTTCCAAAAACGCGCTGGCAACAATACTGTTAGAACACCTTCTACTTTGTTTTCTCACTCAATCAGCCTAATTGAATCACTAGGATACCCTGAAATGGATGAAGCATCTGACAGTCCCTTCCTCCATCAAGCATATTGCAATGCCATCACTGCATTCGACAAACAACCCAGCCTCTTTGACACATCCAGAAAATGCATTGTTTGTCACACATCTGGTCATGGTTTTGATAATTGTCCTGAATTACAAGATGTTGAGTCCCTCAAGAAACATAGGATTGCCACAGCTGTGTTTCTAAGCAAATGCAGTAGAGAAACCCAACAGCTCTTAGATTCTACTCAACAAATCTCTCAGATCAATATTGAAGATGAAGATCAAGATGAGGTCCCCCCAAATGATGCAGTAGAAGACCAAAATTTTTGCCAAGGCCAAGAATAGACAGTCTTTCTTGCAGCCATATGACAACACCTCAAGATGATCCCCAAGGATTTGACAATGCCACAGCCCGTCAAGTGAAAAGCTTATGCCCCTCGTTGGACTCCAGCA
The DNA here is from genome assembly GCA_037355745.1 of Pseudo-nitzschia multiseries. Classification (NCBI taxonomy): domain Eukaryota; phylum Bacillariophyta; class Bacillariophyceae; order Bacillariales; family Bacillariaceae; genus Pseudo-nitzschia; species Pseudo-nitzschia multiseries. The sequence goes on along the minus strand of CM074785.1, from coordinate 19,643,150 downwards.
GTGTCAGCTCCTATGAATCTGTCCAGATTGGTGCTGTCAATCTTCTCCCGAGGGATAGCCTACAGCCTTCAATCCCAATTGATGTCTACTGTGATATGACATCACCTGAGGTTACAGCCCCTGTATTGGAATCACATCTGGAGACCAATGAAGATCCCAACTTCGACAGAGACAATTCTATCCCAGGTGATACCAACCATGTAAAAAATCCTTGTACCTCCAGATCCTATTGCAGCTGCAGCATATTTCCAACAAGGTGTCAGAGCGCAGATTGATACCGGGGCTAAAGTCTCATGCACAAACCTGCGGCATATACTCCATGGTTACAAACCTCACACCAAGCTGAGAAAATGTCCAGTCAGGCTCACAGCAGCAATTGGAGGCAAGGCAGCAACCTGCATTCCTGAAGGATCTGGCTACTTGCATATCCCAGCACCCAATCACATAGGCTATCTAAAAGTCTTCTTCTATTATTCTCCCTCCCTTTCAACAACATTACTGAGTGAGAATGACCTGTGTGGAATGACATCACAAATGAGACATCAGTTCAGTGGACAGTCCATACACAAAGCCTTCACTGACATCCATGACTCATCTGTTCAACAAAATGGTGGCAGCCTCACGATTATTTGTCATCACAAGCAGAGCACTGCCAAAAGCATTGTGCTACATGGAAGCATCATTGATGGGCAGTGCTTCACACACCCAGTATTGATTCCAGACATTGATTTTGCATCCCCATATGTGAATTGTGCAACTTCCTCAGCATATGCTTTAGCCACTGACCTGGAGTTCAAGACAGCTTGTGACCTAGCCTCTAAAGAAGCCATTAGCAACTTCAGGTATGATACCTACACGAATCTTGTTACACTACAAAAATGCACTGAAGCTGCCAGAACACAACCTGCTACCAGCAACACTCCTCTGTTTGATGCAAAATCCTTTTTCACCAAGATTGTTGACAAACATATGCCCATTCAAGCCATCAAAGCCAAGACATCAAAACTTCTCTGTCATCAGCGACTAGGACACCAATGTAATGACTTCCTATACCAACCTCACAAGCACATTCTGGGAGTACCAAAGTTCCAACGGCAAACCAGTATCCTTGACCAATGCCCAACCTGCATCCAGTGTAAACAAACAAAACATCCTGCTGGATCCCATTCCACACGTAAGGCTACACAGCCTTTTCAGGACTTGTCTATTGACTTTGCTTTTTCCGGCGCCAGATTCTCCAACAGTAAACAAAAGCGTGACTATGAAGGCATAGTACATGGCGAGACAGCTTGGATCCTCATCACAGATCACTATACTGGTATGAAGTATGGTGATACCAGAATTTCCAAGGCAGCACCCCTCCATTGGCTCAAACATTTCTTCTCCCAGCACAACCCAGCTTGTGCCAACAAGTATATCTCAGTTGATCAAGGAGGAGAACTCTATCACAACCCTGATATCAGAAATCTCTTCTCAGCTTTTGGCTACTCCATTTTCCCAACTGGTGCTGATGCTTCACATCAAAATGGTACAGTTGAAAGAGCCCACAGAACTCTAGCAAACTCAATGCGGACCATGCTCAGTGGTGCAAATTTGCCCATCAAGTTCTGGCCTTTTGCATTCTATCATGCCCTGCGGTTGTCCAATGCATTCCCTGAAGGCAACCAGCAGCATTCACCCTTAGAATTGACAACGGGTCATAAGGAAAATCTCTCTGACTTCAGAACCTTTGGTTGCAGAGTTTGGGTGAGACCTCCAGGCAAGCGATCAATCAAGCTCAAACCGAATGCGCGCAAGGGGATATTCCTGGGTTTTGTACCATACACTACCAGAAACATCCTTTGGTATGATACTGAGACGCACAGAGTGAAGATAGCCACCCATGTCAGGTTTGATGAAGGCATGAATGACTTACCACTTGCAGACCTTCCTACAAATGTCAAGCATCTGCTCAGGACTGATGACAACCTTCCTCTACCACCGGAGCCACATGAGGTGTCATCCAGTGATTTTCAATTCTCCATCTCACCTTTTGCAGATCTCACCAATCTCAGGCTCACTGTTTCACGTTCCTGTACTGATCCAGCATTTGGTCTCCAGTATACAAATGATTTGCTACTTGGCAGAGCCTATGTCACAGATATACTTCCAAAAACTCCTGCCTGCCAGCTTTTTTCCTCCCACAAGAGGGCCCTTTCCAAGCTACGGGGTGCATACATTATCTCTATTAATCACAATCGTGTGTTCACTGCAGCTGATGTCACCACAGCGCTGCATTCCTCATACGATTGAGGGGTGCAAGATGATTCGATAGAGATACCCATAACATTTGCACTTGAAGCAAAATTATCAATGAAGGAAGTCAGGAAACACTCAAACGAATATGGTCTTTTTGCCCCCAACACTTCTTGGAAGGAACCCACTGATGAAGAAGACCCACCTTTTTTGGACCGGATTTCATCCATCAAGACAATCAAGCAAATTGGCACCAAATACAAGAATATCATCCAATCCAGAATCAACCAAGTTGATAACACTGAAGCACTCCATGCCTCCATCCAAAAACACTTGGCACCAACTGAGGATGACATGGATGTTGTCATTCCCACTATTGATATTGCATCACTTTGAGCCATCACCAAGCTTCATAAGGCAGGCAATCATGCATTACCTCTAGATGCAGATTCACTACCAACTGAACAAATTGAACTTTTAATCAAGGCCATCAATTCAAAAGCCACTACACCCAAAGAACAAGCACTAGGGCACTTCACTCGAAGGAACCTCAAGTCATTACCCACATGGGCTGAATGGGAAACCGGAGAGCGAAAACAACTTGATCAGTTTGAAAACTTAGAAATGTTTGGATCACCCATTCCATACCCTAATGATCCAGAAGCTATTATTCTCAGACCCCATTGGCAATACAGTGTCAAAAGGAATGGTGTCAGACAAGCAAGACAGTGCTGCAATGGAAGCAAATATGCAGCCCCAATCCTGCACGCCATCGCCTTGTCATATTCATCATGTGTTGAACACCCCATCCAAAGATTGTTCTTTGCCATTGCAGCTAGCCTCAACCTCAAAGTGTACGGAGGTGATGCCCAAGACGCCTACGGACACAGTCCTGGACCTGAAATCCCAACCTTCATGACTATAGATGATGCGTATGCAGACTGGTACAAACACAAGCATGGCACAGACATAGACAGAATATTGGTGCTTCCTGTCCTTCGAGCACTTCAAGGCCATCCAGAATCTGGAAGACTCTGGGAGACCCACATCAACAAGATTTTGAAAGGCCCTGATCTCAACTTCAAGACCACCACACATGACAGGACAATCTATACGACAGTCTTTGAGGGTGAAACAGTCTACATGCTGAGACAAGTCGATGATTTTGCACTGGCTTGCACATCAGAATCCATATCTGAAAAGATCTATGACATCATTGGGGCAAAACTGAAGCTATCTAAAGAAGATGTAATCCCCTTCACAAAAATGGGATTGCTTGAAGACTTCAATGGAATTGACGTCAAACAGACAACTGATTACATTGAACTGTCCTGTGCAAATTACATTGACAGAATTATGACATCCCATGGTTGGGAAACTGATTCTAAGATGAAACCTCATTCCAAGCCATCGGCGCCATTATCAACTGAAGTGCTGAGCCAACTGTAATCACATGCGGATGGACCATTAGAAGGCACCAAGGAACATGCTGAATTGCAATCCACATCTGGCTTCTCCTACAGGACACTCTTAGGTGAAATGATGTTCACATATGTCAGCTGCCGGCCAGACATTGGCTATGCAGTGACCCTGATGTCAAAATACAGCTCCAATCCCACTGCTTTCCACTATTCCAGTCTGAAGAACATAGCTCAATACCTCAGAACAACCAGATCTTGGGGTATTAGGTTCTACAGACCAAATGCTGAGCCATCTCTGCCTCCAGGGGAACCATACGACAACGTAGTCCAAGATGCATCACTCCCAAAATTCCCTGAAGATATCAAGCAAAACAAACTTATGTGTTTTGTTGATGCCGCATATGGAAATGATCCGAAACATTGCAGGTCCACCACAGGATATGTCTTCACTTATGCTGGCGGAGCAATTGTTTACAGATCCAAAGCTCAGTCACTTACTGTGCAGAGTTCTACAGAAACTGAGTTCATTGCTGCAGTCACAGCGGCCAAGACAGCCAGATATCTCAGGTCTATACTCAAGGAATTAGGATTTGTCCAAGTTGGTCCGACTCCGATCTATGAAGACAATGCATCAGCAATTGAAATCATCAACGCTCAAAAGCCCACTGAAAGAACCAGGCATATTGAAATCAGGTTCTTTGCAATTCAAGCTTGGAAAGAAAATGGTGAAATCAAGACGATTCATATCCCCGGAGTCATCAACCCTGCTGATGATCTAACCAAACCATTGGGATGGATCTTGCACGCCCGACATGCAAGATACATCATGGGACATTGCCCAGGTTAAATCATTCGCGTTAAGCCGCGGATTCGATCGAAATTCCAATCGTCCTCGATACAATTATCCTATTGATCGACAGCCGAATCTAATATCACAACTGCATCGATTCAATTCCAGGTTAAACAAAATAACTTCAATCCAAATCGTCGACTCAATTAATACAGAATACACCAACAGTAATCCAACGTTGATACGTGTTGGATCAAGGGGTGTGTTGTTGGCGAAAAATACGGACTTTGTCGGCATCAAATTTGATCGAAAAAGCCGACAAAACAAAACAACGACCGAGGTGCAAAATGAGATACAAATACTCCGATGATCAAGCATTATAACCAAACGCACCTCCACTACTTGAAAATCCCTAAGTGGTAAAAACGATATCACTTAGGACTACAAACAAAAGGGATTAATCGGTTAGAAACAAGACATATCCAAAGACCTGACCAATAAGTAAACACTTGGAATTCATAAGTACATTCAAAAGAATATACTTGATATCCCGTGAGGAAATTACTTATTGCAATCAAGAGAATCAATGCCGATACCAGATGGGCCTCATATCTAGCATATATACCACGAACAAGCATACGCCCCATTGAGTAAATCGCTTAACCCCGTAAACAACTGATACAGTAAGACCGACACACTAACACAGAAACAGCAGCGACAGTATCTGTACGATGATAAAGAAGATAGTAACAAATAACCGGGGAAGATCTCTACCATGGAAAATACAGAGAGCCCCGATACAGTGAAATACACAGTAAAAATAAGAGCGTCTCTCTGAGCTCACTTCTCTTTAAATTTTAACATCATATACCTTTGGTCGATTTTTAGAGTTACAACAAATTCCACTTAGGGGCTTCCATTTCTTTACTGTACGATCTGAGAGAGTCGTTGTCGGCAGCAAATTCGATCGAAAAAGTGTTGTGGGCGGCAAATTCGATCGAAAAAGCCGACAAACCGAGGTGCAAAATATTGTACCGTACTCTCATACGAATTGATTGGTAATAGATCACTTGGTAGCTGTCGGGGGCAAATTCGATCGAAAAAGCCGACAAACCGAGGTGCGAAATATTGTACGTACTCTCATACCGGTACGAATCAATTGGTAATAGATCACTTGGTAGCATCGGTATGTACCTTGTTCGAATTTAAAATAGAACTCGCGCGAATGACGTCACTTGATTGGTAGTATAGATCGATTGGTAGGATCAGTATGAAGGTAGCTCACTACAGTATGAATATGTACTGGATGGGGGGGGGGACTGAAATTAAAAATTAAAAAAAATAGTCTCTTTCACCCCCTACTACAATTTAAAAAAAATAGTTTCTCTTGAACCAAAATTTAAAAAATAGTTTCTTTCACCCCCTCCAAAATGAAGTACGACACAAGCATGATAGTATGCAGTATGAGTATGTACTGGATCTAAAACAAATCTTTTGAAAAACTAAAAATTGAAAAAATAGTTTCTTTCACCCCCTCAAAAATAAAGTATGACTCAAGCAAGGTATGTAGTATGAGTATGCACTGGATCTAAGAACAAATGCAGTCATCTACTCTAATCGTTATTGTGATACGTTACATACCAGTATCTTGTAATTATCGGTAGCTTGTACTGGTACAACTTGCTTGTTCGAACTTAATTTTTTTAAGAATGATGTCACATGATTGGTAGTATAGATCAATTGGTAGGATCAGTATGAACATATGTAGCTTGCTTGCTTGGTTGTGCGGGTAGTTTCCAACTGTGTCTTTTCAAATAAAAATCGCGCGATCAATGCCTTGATTGGTAGAATTGAATCATACAATTGAATCATAGCATTGAATCGTGGATTTGAGTCAAAGAATGAAATCATAGACTTGAATCATAGACTTGAATCATAGACTTGCATCATCATAGACTTGCATCATCATAGCCTTGAATCATTGAATTGAATCATTGCATTGAATCGTAGATTTGAAGCAAAGAATGAAATCATAGTATACTTGACTCATAGACTTGAATCATATACTGCAGTCAAAGAATTGAATCATTGAATTGAATCATAGACTTGAGTCATTGAATTGAATCATAGATTTGAGTCAAAGAATGGAATCATAGATTTGAATTATGGAATTGAATCATGGAATTGAATGCTTGAAGTGAATCATGGAATCGAATCATTGGAATGAATCATAGACGACTTGAGTTGTAGTAGACTTGAATCATAGAATTGAATCATACTAGAGTTGAATCATAGAATTCAATTGAATCATTGAAGTGAATCATTGAAGTCAAACAATGAATTGAATCATAGAATTGAATGCTTGAAGTGAATCATGGAGTTGAATCATGGATCATGGAATTGAATCATATAATTGAATCATGAAATTGATTCATGGAATTGAATCATAGACCTGGATTGAAGAATTGAATATAGACTTGAGTCATGGACTGGAATCTTTGACTTGAGTCATGAAAATAAATTATATAATTGACTCATAGACCTGACTCATAGACTTAACTCAACATTGAATCATAGGATTGAATCATAGGATTGAATCATAGACTTGTATGATGGAATTGAATCATGGATTTGAATCATGATTTTAAATAATGAATCATGGATTTGAATCATGGAATTGAATCATATCATTGAATCATTGAATCATGGATTTGAATCATAGACTTTAATCATATAATTGACTCATGAAATTGAATCATGGAATTGAATCATAGACCTGGATTGAAGAATTGAATAACAGACTTGAGTCATGGAATGGAATCATTGACTTGAGTCATGAAAATGAATCATATAATTGACTCAAAGACCTGACTCATATACTTGACTTAACATTGAATCATATAATTGAATCATAGAATTGAATCATAGACTTGTATGATGGAATTGAATCATGGATTTGAATCATGATTTTAAATCATGAATCATGAATTTGAATCATGGAATTGAATCATATCATTGAATCATGGATTTGAATCATGAATCAAAGAATTCAATCATAGAATTGAACCATAGACTTGGATTGCAGAATTGAATCATAAATTTGAGTCATGGAATGGAATCATTGACTTGAGTCATGAAAATGAATCATATAATTGACTCATAGACTTGACTCGTAGACTTAACTCAACATTGAATCATAGATTTGAATCATAGGATTGAATCATAGACTTGTATGATGGATTTGAATCATGGATTTGAATCATGATTTTAAATAATGAATCATGGATTTGAATCATGGAATTGAATCATAGACTAAGGTTTTTTTAGTAAACACGCAAGCTCATGAAGCAGGGAATTTTGAAAATATGGTAGGGAGTTTTGAAATATTGCGCGATAACCCACGGGGGGGTAGAGAAACAGTTCTCGGATGTAGACTTGATTCAAAATTGAATCATAGACTTGTATGATAGACTTGTATCATGGAATTGAGTCAAAGAATTGAATCATGGAATTGAATCAATAAATTGAATCATAGAATTGAATCACAGACTTGAATCATGGAATTGAAGCATAGACTTAAAGTACTGCTTTGAAGCATAGAGTTTAATCTTAGACTTGAGTCATAGCCTACAATCATATATTTGAATCATAGAATTGAATCATAGAATGAAATCATAGAATGAAATCATAGTATTGAATGTTATAGTTGAATCATAGAATTGAATCACAGAATTGAATCTCTGTCTTGTTGAATCATAGAACTGTATCTTAATTTTGAATCACAAACTAGAATCATTTATTCAATTCATAGTGTTGAATCATAGGATAGAATAATAGAATGAAATCATAGAATTGAATTATAGGAATGAATCATAGACTAGAATTTTAGAATTGAATCACAGATCACAGAATTAAATCTTAGATTTGAATCTTAGAATTTAATCATAGATAAAAATCTTAGACTGGAATTATAGACTTGAATCATTGATTATAATCATTGATTTGAATTGCAGAATTGAATTATAGAATAGAATCATTGAGTTGAATCATCGACTAGAATCATTGATTTGATTTATAGATTTCAATCGTGGAATTGAATCATTGAATGGAATCATAGAATGGGATCATAGAATGGAATCATAGAATACTACTAATATGTAAGAAAACTATGTACACAACAACTCCACAGGGCCCCTGCAAAGCACTAATGATGTACACTCACAGTGTGTTACTAAGTACAGTTAACAGCATGTTGCGAATATGAGAGAAACTCATTCCTGCGTAAGTTTGACACAAAATATAGTTTGTCACAGCAACTTTATGATATCGCTAACCCTGAAATTGTCATTTAATTGATTATTTGTATTCCACCAGGCCAAGAGTGAGTTTTAGGTCATGATCCAGATAGGGATCGATAAGATATTGTCTAGAAAGGGGAAGCTTGCAACACGCGAGGTTTTTTAGTGAACACACGGGCTCAGAAGGCAGGGAGTTTTGAAAGCACCATGCAATACCCCGCGGGGGGTAGAAAAACAGTTCTCAGACGCAGCCTTCCATCTTTAGACGCCCACATCTTCACAGCACCCTGTTGCTACGACATAATCCTTGGACACGACACCCTTTGACATTTCAAAATTATTTTGAATTTCTATAAAAATCTCATAGAAAGCGCAAAACACATCGTACCCATGGGAACCTTCCCTTGCCTTCTCATCAGCCCTGCAGCGCTTGCCCTTCAGATTCATACACTGCAAATCAACACAGCATCACCAACAGCAAAAGACGAGTTTATTAATTTCCTTCTGAATTGGCTGTTGAGCTGATTCATTCCAAAGGCAAAGAAGAGCAACAGGAGCTTTAGCTGCAGGCCGGTTGAGGTGCCGGTCTGTTGTGTTCTAATATTTCTCTGATATCCACTACGACTGGATGCGAATCCAATCAGATCTATTCTGACTATCGACCAATCGACGCAATCAGTTAGATCTTAGGCTTGTAGATCTACAGTAGGACGCAAGAACGTCCGGTGCAAGGTTTAAGGTTGAATAATCAAATAATCTAAAAGTATGCGCTTTATCTTGCTGGGGAGCAAGATAGCGCTTTAAAGGTCGTACTGCCGCTAATACAGCACGATGTTACAATTATATGGTGAATATCGTGTTGCCGCTAATACAACACGTAATTTTACACAGCAGATAAACAAGTTACTTGTATCCCAGGCTCCAAAACAGCAGAGAACATCAGACGCCTCTTCAAAAATTGCTGGCTCTCTCGTTACCCTCGCCCAGCTTGCATCATTCACTATCATGGACCTGAATTCAATGGACACGTCTTTCAATTTCCGCTTGATTATGCAGACATTAAGCCAATCAACATATCTCCCCACACTCCCACTGTCAATGGTATCATGGAATCATCCCACAAAATCATCGGACAAATCATACGCACAATGATCAATCTCAAACTGCCAAAATCAGAAGCAGGCGCAAACAACCTCATTGATGAAGCAATATCAACAGCAATGCACGCTCTCTGCTGCAATCCCATTTCCACCCTCAGAAACCTTTTGCCCGGCGCACTTGTGTTCAATTGCAACATGCTCCTCAATATTCCACTTCATGCCGACATCATGACTTTGACCAAACATCGTCAAGCTCAAATTGACAAATGCCTCATTCACGCAAATCGCAAACATACCAAACACAAAGTCACTGTAGGTCATGGTGTAGCTGACAATATACACAACCGAAATAAACTCGACCTTGTTCACAAAGGTCCCTATCCAATCCTACAAGCTCATACCAACAACACCGTCACCATCTACCGTGGTCTCGAATATGAACGCATCAGCATTCCCCACATTCCCCTCGCCAAACCAAAATACTATTTATATTTCATGGTAAGGGAGACTGAACAACGCACAGACACTCCAGTCATGAGTCAATGACACACTCCATCAGTCATGAGTCAATGGCATATTCTCGGTCCTCATCAGCCATGATTGCTGCTGTTCAATCGTATTCGAATATCAAGATGATGGTTTTCTCCTTGAAGTTCTAATCCGAGTTCCAATCATCAAAGAACACATCTCTTTTCCAATTGTATCATAGATCAAGCTGAGAAGCATCTCGAAGTCATCTTAGATTCTAAAACTCAATAGCACACAATTTCATCTACAGCGTAGTTCACGGTACTCGTACCTGTAGTTACTCACATTGAGTCCCCTTTACGATCCGGACTTAAGTGGCTCATAACCTCACAACACACCATTCAGCTGCTATTCGTCTCAACGATCAACGAATTTCTGCATTACAATACTACCGTATTGTTATCATTATTTGTTCAAACATCAACACACGATCACGCCAGTACAAGTAAGATTATGTACAAGTCGCTTACTGTTCTATTACCGGTACGAACTTGCCCTTTTCATGCGTGTGAAAACGAAACAGAAAAACTTGCGTTTCTGCAAAGAAAAGATTCGTATGGCCATGCAAGTATCGTACTGGTACAGGACGAGAATTCAGCAAGACCTTCGAGCGAACGAAAGCAAGCCAACAAAATTCTCTCCGGTGGGAACTCTTAACTTTCTTAATTTAAACGCAACAACAAGTCAAGGAGACGTCGTGTTTTCACCCTTTACAAAGTGTCGTCTCGAAAGCTGTCTGCGAAGCATAGCCATCAAATTGACGTTTCGATGAAATAGAATACCGTCGGCGAAAGAATCAAAACGACGACGTAGATCCTTGGCGTTCCTCATACATCACTCGACACGATGACGGACACGCTACAGATAATACTGATTCTCTCTCTCATTCTTTCGGTTTTCTGTATATGCGGAATCGACGCATTCGGTCAACATATTCGTCCGCTCCACGAACGTCCCATCGGCCGAAGACATCACAATTGTCGACAGAGCCTAAACAAAATCACTAGATTACCGCTGCATTCGGTTTCTCCAAAGGAAGCACCAAATGAAACCAAAAACGGGACCAAGAACTACAAAGGAAAAAAGAAACATAGTCGTAACAACAATGGTTACAGACGCCAGGGGGCTGGGTTTACCGAATTTGGTCAACTCAATCAGAAAATTACACAACAAGAAACCGCGGAAGATGTTCTGAAGCTTTTGGCAGCTACGAAAGGTGCCCTGTCTTACCTTGCGGGTGGCGGAAAGATGAGTACCGTCAATTTTTCTACATCCATCCATCGCATTGCACGGCACCTTACTCTTTACACAAGCAAGAACAAACCGGGCAACGAACGGTCCCAGATTTTATCAGATCCACGGTTTGCTCTCTTGATTTGTAGTATGTCTGAGGCATTGCTGGATGGGGCCGAAAAAGTCGATTCACATTACAAGCCTGCCATGAACAAAAATAATCAATCGCCATCTGGTAAGGTTCTCTTTGGGGCAAGAGAACTGTCGAATATTGTGTGGGCCATTGCGAAGATTAACATCGCACCTCCAAATTCTGTGGTACCAGTAGATATTGACAATGCCGAAATTCTTCTGAGAGAGAAAAGCAAGATCGTTCGGTCTCTTATATTTGATATTGCAAAACAAAGAGCATCGTCCGGGTCGTCGTCCTCCGCGTCGTCAGCCTCTTCCTGGATTCCGGCCCTATCAGAGCTTTGTGGAGCCCTGGTGGATGCTGTCTCTGCGAAAGCGTTGGATCTTGATCCCAAGCGATTCCAACAACAAGAATTATCGAACTTGATGTGGGCATCGGCAACTACCCAAAGGCCGAGTGAAAGCGTGTTCGAATACGTCGTGAGTAGCATTATAGCGTCAGCCGAGCAAAGGAAGCGTGTCAAACTTTGCAACGAAAACAATCCCAATAACAAAGATAGCATCAAGAACGAAAAAGGGGCGGTGCCACAAGAATGGTCGATTCCACTGTGGGTTTTAGCGAAGAGTGGCACCGATCTAGGTCACGAAGAAGAGCTTTTGCCGTTTGTCAACGACATGATGGACAATGAACCTGGATTTTTGGAACGATTCAAACCGCAAGAACTTAGCAACAGTGTTTGGGCCGCAGCAACCATTATAAGCAAACGGCCACAGGCAGCAAAAGGAGCAGCAAGCGATGCCGCATTAGGAATCCTTCGGCACACTTCTCGAGAGCTGGTTCGACGGAAAGGAGAGGGATACAAAACTCAAGAGCTAGCGAACAGTGCATGGGCGATGGCTACGCTAGGTTTTGGTATCAGAAAAAGCACGGCCTCAGTCACGAAAGATTGCCATCTGACACATACGTATACTTATCTAGCAAGTGATGATCTCGAAGGCGATCGAGCGTTGATGGAAGAAGCCATTAAAATAACACTCGAAAAAACGAAGCAGAACCTGAGCCGATTTACGTCACAAGAATTGAATAACTTGTGTTGGGTAATGGCTCGGTTGGATGAAAAAGACGAAGAGCTTGTCAAAATGATTGGAATAGAACTTGCCAATCCCCGGAAATCGGTAAACTCCCAGGATTTGAGCACTTCACTTTGGTCTATGGCTACAATGGAATATTATGATGAGGACATGTATAGATCAATTGTAGCTCGATTTCCCAGTATTGGTGCCCACGGATTCAACCCACAAGAGTTTAGTAACACCGTTTGGGCTCTCGCAACAGCGGGCATAATTCCCAAATATCCACTTGTTTTTGACGATAAGCTACTCCCCACTGACCTCCGACCAACGATGGAAGAGGCAATTCGTGACCCAGCCACTGCGATCTTCGCAGCGGCAGCTTCTGAATTAATTCGACGACCAAACAATTTTAAGGTGAGTCGCTTGAAAGCGTTTGCGACAAATACAATGAGGCCCAAGAAATCTATTTGCTCCAACTGTATGATATTCAAAATAGCACAAGTATTAATACATTGAGTGCTTTATATTCACTTATTTGAAACAAGACACAAGAAATCAAGGATGTCCTCTGGTCCTTCACACGAGTCGGAATGAGACACCCAGAACTATTCCGATCAGTGGCAGAGCACTTGGTGGGTAAAGATAATAATGCGGAGATTACGGGTAGAGGTTTGGATGAATTTAACACCCAAGGGCTTGCAAACCTAGCTTATTCCTTCGCCCGGCATACTCAGCTTGGAGGTGAGACAATGAATAAATATGAAAGGCGTTGTCGCATTCCATTCACGGGTGGTAAATTAGCATACTACACAATTTCGTATTTGGATGTTGGAGAAGGGTTACTAAGGAAGCTATTCGCAGCTATTGCGAAAGCTGATATTGAAAATTTCGGTAAGTTCATTTCTTTTTCGTCTCCTTCAAGTGCGGAGCCTCGTCGAATACTCACTTGACAAATCACTTTTGACGTTGGCATTATCGTAGATAATATGGCGAAATGCTCAGCGCAAGATGTATCAAATACTGTTTGGGCCTTTGGCATAATTGGTTTGAAACACGAAAGATTTCTCAAAGCTGTCGAAGGAACACTTCGCCAACGGATGGAGCGGTATTTGAGCGGAGACAAAAGCGCTTTTATTCAGGGTCAAGAGATGTCGAATGCGCTCTGGGCTCTGGCAACGCTCAATTATATTCCGAGTGGGCTTCTGAGTTTTGTAGAACGCTATTTCATGGAAATGCTCCAAAATGACCTGACTGTATCTAAAATATCCCGACTCATTACTCGTCAAGAATTGGCCAATATTGCGTGGGTAGCTGCTGTATTTGGTGAATATCCCCCGAAGCTCATTGAAATGCTATATATGGGGATACTTGGAGTGGGTGAAAGACCCGATCCAGTCTACATTCAGAATCTCTACAACGACAGTGGCATTCAAGCAACCCATTCCAATAGCATGCTTTACCTTCAAATCATGATGGATTTCGACTTGGGATTAAAGCAAAATACTTTTGCTCTACCCGAGGACTTTCCATCGGAGTGGGCGATGTTAGGCGACAACGAGTCATCATCTGCCGAGAGCAGCAACGGCATTATGGAAATAAATACCACTACCAGTGGGATACAAAACCGAATCAGTAAGGTTTTTGATCGAATCGGCTTTGGTCACGTTGATGAATATCTCTTGACCATGAAGGACTTGACCTCTGAGTTTGCGATAAAAATGTCTCCATTCCCGGTTGAGGTACTTTCGCTAGATATTGCCAACATCGAGTCAAAGATTGGAGTCGAGGTGGACGGTCCCGGTCACTGGGTCAGTAACATTGACCCGGAAACCAACCACAATATTTTATGTAGTGTCGGAGAATATCGAGGCCCAGCACCTAACATTGGAGACAACAAGAAAGACAGCAACAACCGTATTTTCGAATATAACTTCAATTGGAATTCAGAAGACCAAATGATCAATGGTGCCACGAGTCTAAAGCAGCGCATGTTCCAACACATGGGGTGGAGGATCATAAATATCCCCTTTTGGGAATGGAGTCGAGTGGACAATCAAAACACCAACGATTCCACGAAAATTGAAGCGCAAGAGGAATATTGCCGTTCACTATTGTCCTAGAATTCTAGTGAAGATGCCAGCGAAAAGAATAGAATTTATACGAATTATGAACCGGTAATTGAAATTGTGTTCTAATTATCTTGTTCTAAGAATCCGGACCTCTCTTGCGATTCTCCCGTATTCTTCCGTGTTAACTCTTTTGTACTTCCCTGTATTCGGATTTTTGAAGGTAGACGTCGTCCTCAAAAAGAGATAGCGCAGCTGGACTCATTCGTGTGCTTCCGGTAAAGATACGCGGAGAAAGGAAAACGTAGAAAGTCGCTGACTCCAATGGTTAGTCAGCCTGCTGTGGATGAAAGTCGCTGGCCCCGATTGTTGGCCAGCCTGCTGCAAAATAAGAATGTCTCTTCTTCGACCAAGTTCCAACCTCGGGAGCGCTCCGTAATTCTTCGAAGAATGTTTGGAGGGCTCTAAAAATGGAGGTGAAACAGTCGGTATTTGGTTGTTTAACTGGTTGGTTATTACATGAAATTGTTACTTGAAATTGTGAGCAGAAAATTGCTCATTTTACTAAAATCACCATGTTGGTGCATCGGCCTGCTAATACTCCAATGCACACACTAAATCACTAATAATCGGCATCGACCCGCTAATACTTCGATGCGCTGCACGTGTCCTTGTACCAGTGGGCTGTAGGGATCCACCTTGCGCCCAGTATATCCGGTACATAAGGACCTATTTTTAGTAAGAAGGAGAACCGGAACCGGTAAGTGGTAAATTCTCATTCCCACTTCCATTCCCATCTCCAATCATGTTGGTCCATTTCTGTAGAAGCAAGATTCATCGGACGTTCGATTCTTGTCTCATTCGCGTCTCATTCATTCACTCGTGTCTCATTCATGTCGTACGCCTCTAAAATAAGGTACTAAAATAAGGTTTATGTATTGGTTAAAAACTAAGATTGTGAGCTAGCTTTGTCAACTACTCCGAGGAGCCGTTGAGAAAGCTTGTAACAGTAAAAAGGCGTTGAATCGAAATTCAACGTACATTGCACATAGAGAAGCACATGGAGAATTTGGATATGTTCTTCATCCAGTCTTCAAGGTTGAAGACCGGCTTGTGTGGCATTGCTTTTCAGATTTTCTTGAATCGTGGGTAATTTTCAATCGTGAGCGTTGGAATACCACACTCTTCTCCTTCTCGTAAAAGTTTGATTGGTGGCACAGAATTTTGTTAGTCGTGTGCGACCAGTATTGCTTAGATAAGAAATTTTTAGTTGGTGTGATATGGTTTCAGGTTTCGAATGTTCATACGTTGGATTACTTGATTTCGTAAAAGAAAGGAAACTGTACCATTTGTGTGAATTTGCTGTATGGTGTAGGGGCCTTTGCTTCTTGCTTCAAAAGCTCCGGGGATTTGCTTTTCATTTTTCACCATAACTTGATCTCCTACACTGTAATCATGAATCTTCCTGTGGCTGTTCTCTTTCATAGCATTCTTGTCGATTTGAGCTTGTCTTTTGTTTCTGACCATGGCCAAGTCAGTAATTACCGGAATTGGTAGGAACATATCTCTGTGGAATACAAGGGCTCCGGGCGTCATTCCAAAGGTCTTGTTAATGGTCGATCTAACCGCAAACTGGGCAGAAGCAAACACGCTGTCGATGATGTCAGTGGCTTCCTGGAGGGTCTGTGGAGGTCTGTATTGAGCTCAGTTCGCATTGCCGATTTCATGGTGTCATGGACCCTTTCGAGTACTGCATTGGATTGAGGGTTGCGGACGGAGCAAACTTTGGCTTTGATTCCAAGGTTGGCAAGATGGAGTTGGAAGTCGTTGCTCATGAAGTTGGTTCCTTGGTCGATAATACAATTTACTGGTTTGGGATATCTGGAGAGCCAGCCATTGTCGAGGGCATGGACTGCCATGAGGCCGGTTGGATTTACTTGTGGAGCTCGGATGATCTCGAGGAGGTTGGTGCACATGTCC
Organism: Pseudo-nitzschia multiseries; assembly: GCA_037355745.1. Lineage (NCBI taxonomy): Eukaryota > Bacillariophyta > Bacillariophyceae > Bacillariales > Bacillariaceae > Pseudo-nitzschia > Pseudo-nitzschia multiseries. The sequence goes on along the minus strand of CM074785.1, from coordinate 19,626,293 downwards.
ATGATGGTAAAGCCATTGAAGGAGACTGTTCCATGGCCAGGGATCTTGATTTTCCAAGGGCCTACTCCATCAATTGCAATGATGTCCCAAGGAACATATTGGTGTTCTTTGGTAGGGAGCTGTCCGTGGCTTTGGTGGCTATTCTTGTATCGTTGGCACGTGTCACAAGTTTTGTAGAAGGCGTTGATTTGGTCCTTCAGGTTTGGGGCATATACAAATTGGTTGATGGTTCGGTACAATCTTTCTGCGCCGGCATGGCCAAGCACGTGGTGGTAGTACTTGATCGTGGCTTGCACTCGATTTGGAGGGAGTACAATTTTCTGTCGACCTTTGGAGTCCACAACTTTCAAGTCGGTGCCATTGAAGTTTTCAGTTGTGTAACGGGAATTGGTAGAGATATCTGCATTGGCTGCTTGATCTTGGGCGAGTTGGTCGAAGGCTAAGGGGTACATAGGAATGTCTTCTGGGTAGTTAAGGAACAATTCAGAAAGAGAGAGAAGGTCGGAGTCGGTTGAGTCAGTTGAAAGGTCCGAGTTGTCCGTTGGATCGGGAGTTGCAGTTGAAAGGTCCGAGTTGTCCGTTGGATCGGGAGTTGGAGGACCGAAGAACTCCTTCTTCTTCTCCGGAGTGTCTTGCTGGAGCGGGAGCCTTGAGAGGGCATCAGCAATGACATTGTCTTTGCCTTTGATGTACTTGAATACTGGGGAAAATTCTTCGAGGAGCATTCTCCAGGTCATAATTCGGTGGCTGGTAAGATTTTGCCTGGTTAAGTTGATATGGTCGGTCCACACTATGATTTCAGCACCCCACAGAATGGTTCGAAATTCTTTGAAGACTTCTACGATACAGAGCATCTCTTTATCGACCGTTGGGTATTTCCGTTGAGCGGCGTTGAGTTTTCTGGAGAAGCAAAGGATGATTTTGCCGTTTTGGAGGATGACAGCTCCGAGTTGGTAGTCAGAAGCATCAGTGTAGACATGGAATGGCTTGTTTGGATCAGGAAAGGCGAGGAGGATGTCATTGGCGATGAGGGACTTGGCTTTGTTGAAAGCTTCAAGTAGTTCTGGAGTCGGAGAGATTTTGCCTTCGTCACACAAACGAGATTCAGGGTTATTTCAGAATCACGCGCATATTTGGGTCGAACTCCACTGGTCCCCCTTTGTAATTTCACCCTATTTATTAAAATTAATGTCGAACTCATAATATTTTTATGCACATTTCATTTTCCTACCCCACTGGCATCTGTTTCCGAAGTAGTGGCATGTTACTGAATTTTATGCCTGAAACAAACAGTGCATGGTCGCAATTTTTCAATCTCAATCGTTTCTCCATTTTTATTGTTATTACTGGCTATCATACGGCTTCAGCAGTAACGATGGTCCGCACTCCCAAATATCAGGTATATTGTTTACGTTGCTACCGTGACTCTCCTTTGATCACTACTGGTTACGGAAAGCAGAAGGTTACCAAGAAGAAGAAACCCCCCTTGTTTACAGCGCGACGAAGAAAGAAAACGGGAGTAGTTGTTTCTCCCGGTCTTCGGGACCATATTGTGAATGACGCATCATGCTATTCTTATTTCACGCAATCTTCGGGGATAGTAGATTTTGCATCATGCATATTCATTAGAAAAAAGAGGAAGAAGCTTGAGGATGTTAGTCAACAATTAGGTCTAACGAACACCCGTAACGGTCCACAGAGTAGTGACGGCGCATTACCAGAGTTGCTCGACAATCAAGTTATGTATGACCCTTCTGTCGAATCGATTGGGCGTGCCTTGATTGGTCAGGAATTATCAAACATAGAGGATGACGATGATTCTGTCTCCGAAGACAATTTTTTCTTCCCTAACAATGACGATGAGGAAGAAGGAAGTGAGATCATAGAGGCCCCCCACTCTTCGATTGTCAATGATGAAGAAGGCATCAACATTGATGTTGACGATTCCCATCGTGCTTCAAACACGCTATTAATTACGACACCCAATGTAGGTAGGAACATATCTGACGAATTGAAGGTCAAGATCAAGTTAATGAAAATCATGCGGAATCATAGCATACCATTAGTTGCCGAGAAGGAATTGTATGAATGGGCTATTGAATCGGAGCGGCTTAATTTATTTTCATGGACTAAAGGCAATCTCATAAAGACCAGGGCAAGTGTTATGAAGGAGATTTCCGCAACTGTGCCTGAAATAAAAGGCGATGGGTTTGAACCTCATCTTATTGACTGGTGTTCTAAGAAATCACAGAATGCTGATGTTTCCAGTCGCAAACAAATCTACGTCCGGTCGTTCCAAAAAGCACTTCATTCCCTATTAACAAATGTGACTTTGGTGAAGGAAGATAATCTGTCATTCCCCCATGCTGAAGACCCCACCTTACCCGTCCGTTATCCAGAACTTCAAGGGAATATTGATATTGACGAACTGCATCACGGTGAATGGTGGATCAACACTTGGGAGAAGAGATGCAAATCTGGATCGAATGAAATTCTGGTTCCTATTATTCTCTACATGGATGGAATTGCAATTGACAATAGTGGTCAAACCACTCTTACCCCACTGAACATGACTCTTGGCATATTCAACACCCTAACTCGAAACTCCCGGCCGGATGCGTGGGAGGCTATATACTATCACCCAACATGTCCCGGTGATAAAGGTGCCGAATCAATTGACAATGTGAACAATCTTCACTCTGGCCTTCGTTTTGCTCTTTCATCTTTGAAAGATGCCTGCAACCAAACGGATGGTATTGAATGGTCTAATTTGCCGTGGAACAAGAAGAAATGGTCGGTTCGAATGAAATTTGCGGTTGCTTATTTCATAGGTGATACTCCCCAGCACGACCAACTTTGTGGTCATTATCAAACATCGAATTCAAAGATGATCTGTAGGCATTGCAATTGTCCCAGAGCACTTGGTATTAACGCTCGTGTGAATGTTTTGAAGGTTCCTGTTTCAGTTGAAACTGGTAACATGCAAGTGTCTAAGCACCAAAATGGGGAAGAGTACCAATCCATTCGGCTCTGGAACATATCTGATTTTACTGCTCCAATGGTTGGCGAAGGAGTGAATGTTGAACAGTATTTCAAAAACATTTCTCACCATGGTGTACATAACGGCAACGCTTTTTATGATCTTGATTTTGGGGAAAACCCACATAATATTCATCTAGCGTCTCCCGGAGAGAGACTCCATATGCACCAACTTGGTTGCGCAAAGCGTGCAGCAGAGACGTTCCGCGAGGACTTTTTAGGCAATAACCAGCGGCTTCTTGGTGAGATGGAAAGGTTAGCCAGTTACTACGGTGGTGCTGTCCAGAGGCAATCCGATCGTGACTTCCCACGAACCAATTTTTCAGAATCAATACATACAGCGAAGAAGGAGGGTAACCAGTACATTGGAATGCTTTATATTCAGATGCTGTCACTTCTGTCTGCTGGAGGTCGTCAATTGTTGTTGTCTCGAAAGACTCCTTCCAATCTCGAGAACAAGAGCAGAAAGTGTGAAGAGGAAATTGACCGACGTATTTACGCCATTGAGTTGTTGTTGGGTATGGAAGAGTTCCTAAAGTATGCTGGAACGTTCGACGAGGTTTTCAAACAAGACAAGAAAGGTGTTTTGAATGTGGACAAAATGGTTGTTCTTTTCATTAACTGTATAAATAACAATCTTCAACGAAGTAAGGGAGAGGGTAACAATCTTGTGAAGAATCACATGTATTTTCATTTATCACAGTACATGAGATTATTTGGTCCTCCAACTGGGTGGGACTCTGCCGCGAGTGAGAGCAATCATAAAACTGAAGTGAAGGGTCCTGCTAAGAGAACTCAACGAAACAAGTCCACACTTATCAAGCAAACTTGCAACCGAGTGATGGAGTATCGAACTATTGATCGACTTGACCGTGAATTCGATTTGTTCGAACATAGACCCATAACCGGACCAAATCATCCTAAGGAGGGTGGTTGGTCAGGTGGGTCTTCGTTTTGGATTGGTGTGATGAATGGTCTCCCTTACATGAAGTGGGATGAAAAAAAAAACTCAAGTTTACCCTGGTTTCCATCTGATGTTCTCAAATTTTGTTGTGACGTGGTCCTACCGGCTGTGGGCAGCAGCAAGGTTTTTGGAACCACGGAGCACAAGAGGTATGACCAATCTCGCGAGATGAAATTATTGTTTCGTGCCCACCCATCGTTTAAGTCTGATTCTGGACAATTGTCCAATGTATGGTACGATTGGGCTAATTTTCAACTCGACCTCCTTGATGGACGTGGACTGAAAGTTTATCCATGTCAGATTCTGTGCCTGCTTTACCTCGAAGGTCCGTTCCCCGTGGGTAGCTCCGTTAGTGGTTTCGAATTAGTGCACGATGGTTATTATGCCGTTGCTCGTTGCTTTGTTTCTGCAGACCCCATACCGAGCAAGAGGGACAAAGGAAAAAAACACCATCATGCGTTGGTAAAGCTAGGTGAGCTTCGGAACAAATTGTATTTGTTCGACTGCAACGCCATTGAGTCCGAAGCTGCCGTTGTTAGAAACCATGGTAGTCCTGACCAATATTTTGTGCTGGGTAATCGTGAACAATGGTTGTTTAATTTCCGCGAGACAATGGCTTCACTGGAAAAGAAGGATTTACAATCAATAGTACGAGATGGTGAAAACAGCACATGACTTCAATGAACAAGTTTATTTAGTATGGTACAATCATACCCCCCTTCTCAGATGTATTTTGCGTTTTTTTATTTTCTGTAACGGCGTTGCACCAAATGCCCTTTTCCCGTGTTTTGAATGGTATACTAGTATAATACAATCATACCCCCTTATCATGTGTATTTTGCGTTTTTCTATTATCTGCAACTGCGTTGCACCAAATGCCCTTTTCCCGTGTTTTGGATGCTGGTTTTCCTGTATATTTTGTGTTTTTCTATTTTCTGCAACGGCGTTGCACAAAATGCCGTTTTCCCGTATTTTGGATGGTATACTAGTACAGTACAATCATACCCACCTTTTCATGTGTAATTTGCGTTTATCTATTTTCTGCAACGGCGTTGCACCAAATGCCCTTTTCCCGTTTTTTGGATTGTATACTAGTATGGTACAATCATACCCCCCTTCTCATGTTTATTTAGCGTTTTTCTATATTCTGCAACGGCGTTGCACAAAATGCCCTGTTTCTGTATTTTGGATGGTATACTAGTACGGTATAGTCATAAATTTTTTGTCATGAGTATCAAGTTATTATTATAATGGATTACTTCTTAGTATAGTTTTGCGCGATACATAGGCGCTCATAATATAACACCCTTCGTATTTGGGATTCGAACAGCTATGAAACACTAACGGATTAAAGAGCAGAGTATCCCCAGAACGCAACGGCACTTTGATGCGGTACGTTGGGAAGACAAAATAATAAATCACTTCGTCAGCATGCACTCCCGACGGAGCTATGACTGTTAAACGAGTATAATACATGTCATCATCAACATGGCATCGAGAATGGTAATTTCGACCAATCGAAAAAGCTAATGCCTGTTTCCCAATGGCATTGAGCTGCGTACGAGTCAGAATCTGAGACAACACCTCCATTTCATCCTCAACAAATGGTTCGATGTGTGTTAAACTATGATGCATATGCTTCACAATTCTCACTGTCGTGTGTTCCAGCTCCAGTTTCATGTTTGGTTTCACATGACTTTTGAACACGTACTCACCATTGTTGGAAGACAATCTTTCTGGTCTAACTCCAATGATAGCATAATCATCGTTGATACTGCCGCGCTTCTGACCTCTGGCAACTGTCGGTTTGGATCCAACAATTTCCGGAGCAAACTTTCTTAACAGTTTGATATTATTCTTCGTAGCAAGGTGTCGCTTGGCAAATTTTCTGGAAACTTTTGCGAAAATGCGCAACGACGGATTATTCTCGTCAAACGCAACAATATGCTCGTCGTTTCTACTATCCAATCTATCGAATTTATCTATCAACAAAGCCTGTTCCGGTTGATACTTTTTCTTTCCTCTTATTTTGCCACCCCAGTTTGTCTCCATGTATTTTCCTTTGACCACATTTGTTCTGTCTTTGTTTTTCAACGCTATTGTACTGACACAATCATTGCAAGTACTACGCCTATTTGTCGTTTCCTTCTTCATTGGTTTTATGTCGGACAACTTTGTATAAGTTTTATGGCTTGTTGACACCGGTGCTGCAATCCTAAGAAAGTTCGATGACATTCTCTGCTTTCTTCTTTTCTCATGTTTCCTATCTCTTTTTTGCTTCATAGCCCGGTCCGAGAACTGATTTCTTGTCATGGTTGGAGTACGTGTAGCAATTTGAAGCCAATGATTCGTTGCCGTTAGTTGTTTCGCCCGTGCGCTTGTTCCTTGACACTTTTCGCTTGCCGCTTTTTGCTTGACACTTTTCGCTTGCCGCTTTCCACTTGCCGCTTTCCGCTTGCCGCTTTTTGTCGCTGCCGATTGCCGCTGTTTCTCTCGCTGCTGCTTGCCGCTACCGCTGTGGCTGTCGCCGCCGCTTGCCGCTGTTGTTCTCGCTGCTGCTTGGCGCTGCCGCTGCCACTGTGGCTGCCGATTGCCGCTTTGTTGCTCTCGCTGCTGCTTGGCGCTGTGGCTGTCGCTGCCGATTGCTTGCCGCTGCCGCTGTGTCTGTCGCTGCCGATTGCCGCTGTTGCTCTCGCTGCTGCTTGGCGCTGCCGCTGTGTCTGTCGCTGCCGATTGCCGCTGTTGCTCTCGCTGCTGCTTGGCGCTGCCGCTGTGGCTGTCGCTGCCGATTGCCGCTGTTGCTCTCGCTGCTGCTTGGCGCTGCCGCTGTGGCTGTCGCTGCCGCTGTGGCTGCCGCTGTTGCTCTCGCTGCTGCTTGGCGCTGTGGCTGTCGCTGCCGATTGCCGCTGTTGCTCTCGCTGCTGCCAATTGCCGCTGTTGCTATCTGCGGTTCAACGAGTTGTTGACGTTGTCAACGACTTTATTGGAATATTTGGTATGATAATTGAACAAAATGGGTGAGTATCTATTGATGTAGTACAGTAAATAATAACAACAGAATAATATAATCTACATGCTACCAACGTACACCGTTTGCTTCCTTTCGTTGTTGTTGTTGATTGGTGGTGTTGCTGTGTTGTTGCCGTTGTTGTTACCTTCGATTCTGTGTTGACTTCGATTCAGTGTCGCGTTCGATTTGTTGTATCCTTTGCACCTATAGGAAAGATTTGCCACACCAGGAAAGATTGGTTCTACCGATTCGTTGTTTCCAATCCCTTACGGTCCTATGAAAATGAGAAGAAAAAGAGAAGGAAGAAAATACATTATCAGGAATGCCAGAAGAAGTAAGATCATTGTCTTTCTCCTCTCTCATTCTTACCGTTGCGATTGCCAATTTCTAATCCGTTGTTTCCAATCTGTTATTCCGTTCCGGTCCTATGAAATAAGGAAGAAAAACATAAGTGAGGAAATACATTATCAGTAATGCCGGTCGAGGAAGTATTATCATTGTTGTCTATCTCATTCGTACCGTTGCTTGTTCTGATTCGTTTTACCGTTGATGTCACCGATACGTTGTTATTCGTTGTCGTTGTTCTTTCTGCTGCCGTTGATTTGCAGACTTGTAGTAATTCCTATGTCACGAAAAACAGGGACTTGTTCCTGTTGATATATAGGCAATTGATGCAGATTTTGTGCTTTCAAGATGTTTATGTAAGGCGGCCGTCCAAACAAGAATATCTTTCCAGCAACTAATCCCTAATCGAATGCTTTCTACTTCTTTTGCAGTACAAGGCTGTTATATCGGACTGAAATATCTGAGAACGGATCGTTGTGCTCGTGACATCGTCGCCCTAAGGCATGTGACGAAGAGGGTCGGATCCCACGTTCTCGGACGGAGTGTTGTTGGAAAGAAACAACACTCTACTCAGATAAGTTGGAAATTGATGTTTGTCGGAAAGTGAAAAAAAGTGACCGAAGTTAGTGAGCAACATACTTTCATTGTAAGCTAACTACTCCGTACAAAGTACTGTTCGTGTCCGATAGATCAAGTATCAACATTCGAACGTAAGAATGACACCACCAGTTCCATACATTTTCTGCTAAGTAAACAAATTCGAACGTAAGAATGATATTGGTCCGTTAAGTATTATGTTCTTTTTTTTTTTTTTTTGCAACGGCGTTGCAACAAATGGTCTTTTTGGTATTTAGCGTGATAAGAATGACACCACCAGTTCCATACATTTTCTGCTAAGTAAACAACTTCGAACGTAAGAATGATATTGGTCCGTTAAGTATTATGTTCTTTTTTTTTTTTGCAACGGCGTTGCAACAAATGGTCTTTTTGGTATTTAGCGTGATATGGTTCATACGTAGTTAGCGTCATGGTTCATACGATAGTACTGGTCATACCAAAGTACCTTTGTACCCCACAAAATGCACCAAATAATCGATCGGACCATTTTTTTTTTTTGACAACGTCGTTGCAACAAAAGCCCTTTTTAGTATTTAGCGTGAAAAGTTTCATACGACTGTACGTTTCTACACAAATTGCACCAATTCAGCAATCGGATCATTTGTTTTTTGGCAACGGAGTTACACCAACCAATGCCCTTTTCCCTATTTAGCGCTACTAGGTGTTCATAGGACTGTACTTTTGTACACACAATGGAACAATTCAGCGATGGGGCCATTTTCCAAATTGGAAAATGTTCCTTTTTATCTTTTCTTCTTCTCACCTTTCATTCCACCCAAAAAACCCTTTTTTCCGTTTTTCGGGAACGGCGGTTCCAGTTACAAAAAATGGTTTTTTGATCCCAACGGATTCACAGACAAATCCCCGCCCTTGCATTTGTCGTTGCAGGTTTTATTTGTCCAATTATTGTGACGATATTGTTTAACTCTTTCTCAGGTTAGTGGTAGAACGTCTTTACGAGAACAAGGACACGTTTACGGGCACCTTCTACGTTTTCGATTTTTTGAGAAATGGTTTTTGAGACATGATTATCACTGTCGCGTCGCTACGTGAGTGGTGATATCTGGTGAAAGAAGTTTCAAGTTGTACTACTGTCCTTCTTTCATTCAATGTTTGCTCGTAACTCGGGTAAACTAGATTCACACAACAGTGATTCTCATTGTTTTCAAACAATAAAAAGATTGTCTCAAATACTGATAACATTTTACATTGCCAATGACACCTACGACTAATAGTGCTCGCAAGCGCGGTGCCAACCCAAATTCAAATGAGAAAACGCCTACGACTAATAGTGCTCGCAAGCGCGGTGCCAACCCAAATTCAAATGAGAAAACGACAAGTTGTAAGAAGGGTAGATTGAAAGACCCACCAACCAATAGTCTTGACAAACATGATACCGATCAAAGAGATCATCGACAGGCAGTAATTAATAACCTTACAAAGGCTTTGAAGGGTGAGTCATATGGAACAGAGGAGTTTGTGAGGAACCTCAGTCTTGAGGTTACAACATGTTTCACTGCATTGTTGACGAGGGTTTACCTTGTATCAAAAATTATTGAATCCGAACCTACACCAGATTTCAGGAAGTCAATGTCTACTACTAACTCTGCGGAAAAGAAGAAGGGGAAGGGAAAGAAGAAAAAACCCGATACAACCTTAAGTGACTTAGGGCCAATTCCCCATCAAATAAACGTCATGGTGGATTTATTTTTGTTTGAAATTGACAACGGTATGACTGGAGTGTTGAAATTGTTGAGCAGGAAGCAATTAACCGATCGATTCAATGACTACGACATGGCGAACAAGTGGGATAGGTTCGAGTCACTGTTGAAGAATGTTAACGACACATCAGGCGTGGATGCTATTTATGGGCGCAACGTCGTCAACTACGTTACAATGAAGAAGTACATGATAATGTACCGTGAGATATTGGTTTGGTACATGAAGAATGTGAAGTATCCACCTGGGTCGGATATTTTGTCTGAGGATTTGTGTTTCCATACCAAAGGCGACAATTGTTCTCCCAGTCAGTTGAAAGGATACGTCAAATCAATGAGGAACTTCTTGGACTGCCTTATGGCAAAGACCTCTCTACGTGTTTCAATGACTCATAGCTGCAATCAGGTGGACTTAGACAAACATTTCAAGAAGCAGCGTATTGAATGCTTAAAATCCTTACCAACAGAAAACATCGAGTTTAAAGAACTTATTGTGTCAAACAATAAGTTGATGAAGATAACGGAACGAGAGACTGCTTTTCAGGAGCTCATTCGTGAACATTGGTTACGCTTTCAAGGGAAGGCGAAAACCATTTGTACCATCATCGACATGAGACACGTCGACATCAAAGTTTTGACACACGAAGGTTTTTATCAGTATTACTTACCCGAATTAATTAACAATTCATTCGTCTTGGGCACAACGGTACTTTCTGGGGAGAAGTGGGTTCCAGTAGGATTTCATCGAAAAGGGGACACGCAAATTCCGGAAACGGGAAATGTGTTATTACCACTCAATACTCAATTGGTTTTCCACTACGTCATCAACTACAAGCACACGGTCACAAAATATTACAACATACATTTCGATATCGATGAGGACCTTGTCACCCTGTCGCCATGCAAACATGGAACCGGAAAAATAGATCTGGCATATTTCAAGGTGCCGAAAGGAATCCTATATTTGGTGCATCAATGGCTTATAACAAAATTTGTCCAAAACGGGAACAAGATTGGGGTAAACGTGGTCGATTCGTTGGAAACAGCATGTAATTTGTTCATTTCTCAAGTACTATGTGCATCAATGATTCGAGTCGACGGCGTTGGTTCGTCCTTTGATTGTTCAATTGACAATGTTTGTGAGAAAATGATACCAAAAGTCTTCAAAACCAATAACCAATCATTTGTCAGTTACGATCATGTGATGGAAACCATTGAAGATTTGGTATTGACCGAGAGGAATTTTCTAAAAGGAGCTATGGTCACCGAATCGACGGAGGGAAGTGTTCCGTATTTTCAAAGGAATGATCGATTGTACATTTTCCCGACGGAATGTGTTTCTGAGTAAGACAAAATTTGCCCATGTCAATTTTGACGATAAACCAGAAGAACTTGTAACAGGTATTTTGGAACTGTCCGGATTGGAAGAACAACATAAGAATCAAACTTGTGTTACAAGATTCCTTCAATACGATGTTAACTCACAACAAGAGGTGCACCAACGAGTTTTTATGGAACACATTCCATACGTGTTCCGTGAGATATTCGTAATTGATCCAGAAGTTCTCCAACGTCATACTTGGGTGGAAGAATTCATTCAGTATAGCTACCTTCCAGAAATGGGTACCATATTTACCCCGTTGACAGAAAAACTAGCAATATATTTGTTGGAAAAGTCGGATGATCTATCATCGGCTAACCTTGTAGTTCAATTTTTGGACGATAAGGTTGTCAACAATTATGGAAAGGGAACGGGAGAATTGAATCTGGCATTCGAACACCTCCAGGGTCGTGACTTTGTTTTTTACGAACCATCGGACTTTCTAACTTGGGATTGCTTCAAAAGATCCAAGGTTCAAATAAATGAGTTCAACAAATCAAATAACACATACCGGGTAGGATGGGTTACTTTCAATCTCAATACGACAAATGATTCCAAGCGTGGATTCATCCCACCCTGGGATGATAACGTTGACGGTGGCAATGTTGGCAAGACGAACAATATCAACGATGGGAGAAAGAACATCAGTGGATCGAAAGTAACCAGTAACGGTTCGAAAAATAAGCCAAACGAATCTAAAGAATCGGGAATTGACACAAGTAAGGGTAATTCCAAGGATACTGGTTTGACTGACACAACGACTAAAAGCTGTGAAAAAAAGGGTTCAAATGTAAGCGAAGAAATGATTATAGATGTTGCGAAAAATCATCTTAACGCCACTGTAACACTGCCAGTTTATCCTATCATGATCAACGAGAAGGAAACCAAACGTGAATTCCAATGTTCTGTGCTGTTGAAAGATCAGGATCCAGAGATATTGTTTCCTATTTACGAAGTAAACGAACAAGTTCGTTATACTCCAGAAAAAAAACGGACCAGTTGAAATTGGAGAAGTTTATAGGTACGTTTTCGGAGACTACGACCAATATGATCGAGTGGCGGGTTATATATGTACTTTCCACAAACGTAAGGTGGGGGAGAAACGACAATTTTGCCCATACTTTCAGATTTCCGGCATGAAAGAAACCAATCCTCGACGCATTAAAAGAGTATCGGATTTAGTAAAATGTTTCAGCAAGGATGTTGGGATTAGTGACCCGACGGATGGAAGTGAGGAGGTATCCGATTCATCTTCTGACACAACCACAACCGTGTCAGAGTTCAGCACCAGTTCCACCAAATCATCCAAGATTGGATGAGTGAGGCATACTATGTTACACCAAATGCAAGCATCCGTTTGTAACTTATCCATTATCCTTCATAGTTCTTTATTCAATCAATATTATGCGAAATATTGATCATGAAATTGCAGCCTAATTTGCACAATCATAAACATACTAACTAATATTACTAGGACTAATAAATTTTAAAACTGACTCAAGTATAAGTAGAAGATTTCTGGTCAATTCTGTTTCATGTAGCCAATGCCACACATTTGCACTCGAAAACTGCCTAGGAATCACTATTTGGGTACATGCAGCAATGCCAGAGGGGACTAAAATTGTTCTAAATCTCATCCTGAAATTGCAGTCAATGGCACTCATTTGCACTCTAAAACTGACTAGGACTCAGTATTTTGGTACATGCAGGTCCAGGGACAAACATTATTCTAAAATTCATACAGACTAAAGTATCAACCTGTTTCTTGTCCGGTTTGTTTCATAGTCTCCCCAATCCATAGTATGAGCAATATTCATCCTGAAATTGCAGTCAATGCCACACATTTGCACTCAAAACTGACTAGGACTCACTATTTTGGTACATGCATGTCCAGGGACAAACATTATTCTAAAATTCATACTAACTAAAGTATCAGCCTGTTTCTTGTCCGGTTTGTTTCATAGTCTCCCCAATCCATAGTATGAGCAATATTCATCCTGAAATTGCAGTCAATGCCACACATTTGCACTCAAAACTGACTAGGACTCAATATTTTGGTACATGCATGTCTAGGGACAAACATTATTCTAAAATTCACACTGACTAAAGTATCAACCTGTTTCTTGTCCAGTTTGTTTCATAGTCTCCCCAATCCATAGTATGAGCAATATTCATCCTGAAATTGCAGTCAATGCCACACATTTGCACTCAAAACTGACTAGGACTCAGTATTTTGGTACATGCCTGTCCAGGGACAAACATTATTCAAAAATTCACACTGACTAAAGTATCAACCTGTTTCTTGTCCAGTTTGTTTCATAGTCTCCCCAATCCATAGTATGAGCAATATTCATCCTGAAATTGCAGTCAATGCCACACATTTGCACTCAAAACTGACTAGGACTCACTATTTTGGTACATGCATGTCCAGGGACAAACATTATTCTAAAATTCATACTAACTAAAGTATCAGCCTGTTTCTTGTCCGGTTTGTTTCATAGTCTCCCCAATCCATAGTATGAGCAATATTCATTCTGAAATTGCAGTCAATGCCACACATTTGCACTCAAAACTGACTAGGACTCAATATTTTGGTACATGCATGTCCAGGGACAAACATTATTCTAAAATTCACACTGACTAAAGTATCAACCTGTTTCTTGTCCAGTTTGTTTCATAGTCTACCCCATCCATTGTATGAGCAATATTCACCCTGAAATTGCAGTATATGCCACACATTTGCACTCTAAAACTGACTAGGACTCACTATTTTGGTACATGCATGTCCAGGGACAAACATTATTCTAAAATTCACACTGACTAAAGTATCAACCTGTTTCTTGTCCAGTTTGTTTCATAGTCTCCCCAATCCATAGTATGAGCAATATTCATCCTGAAATTGCAGTCAATGCCACACATTTGCACTCAAAACTGACTAGGACTCAGTATTTTGGTACATGCATGTCCAGGGACAAACATTATTCAAAAATTCACACTGACTAAAGTATCAACCTGTTTCTTGTCCAGTTTGTTTCATAGTCTCCCCAATCCATAGTATGAGCAATATTCATCCTGAAATTGCAATCAATGCCACACATTTGCACTCAAAACTGACTAGGACTCAGTATTTTGGTACATGCATGTCCAGGGACAAACATTATTCTAAAATTCATACTGACTAAAGTATCAGCCTGCTTCTTGTCCAGTTTGTTTCAGCACAGTGTACCCCATCCATAGTATGAACACTATTCATCCTGAAATTGCAGTCAATGCAACACATTTCCACTCTAAAAATAAGTACTAGGACTCACTATTTTGGTACATGCATGGCCAGGGACAAACATTATTAGAAAATTCATAATGACTAAAATATAAGGCTGTGACTTCTCAATATGGTTTCATAGTCTCCCCAATCCATAGTATGAGCAATATTCATCCAAACATTTCAGAAAATAACACACTTTGACACTCAAAAAGTAAATGAGAAACACTAATTTGGTTACTTGTTCATACAAAAATCAAAAAACTAATAACCAAAATTTACGGAGACTATCCTTGGTACACCAGATCTCAACGGAGGAATCGATCCACTGGACACGTTCACCACTATATCAACAACCAATTATACGTGATCGGGAAAAGTTACACTACATAAAGCTAGTCAGTTTTTGAACCACATAATTGGTGTGCACCGTCCCAATACTACAATAATAAAAAAATTATACAAAAGTAATACGTAGGACACACCTCGGACATATGTCTACGGGGGAATCGATCCAATGGACACGTTCACCTCTACCGGTATATCAAGAACCAATCTTATCCAAAGGGGAAAAGTTACACTACTTAACGCTAGTCTGTTTATGAGTCAGACAATTTATGTGCGTCGTACCAATACCATATTAAAAAAATAGTACCAAGGAAGTACGAAGAATACATCTTGTACACATCTCTATGGAGGTATCGATCCACCGGACACGTTCATCTCAACGATATATCAAGAACCAATCGCATGCAGATGAGGAAAGTTACATTACTTAAAGAAGCTTGTCTGTTTTTGAATCAGACTATTTGCGTGCACCGTCGTAGTGTTGGTACGGGTACGTAAAAATAGTAAGAATTATGCGTGAACGGGAAAAAGCAGCCACAACCAAAAACTGCAAGTTACAACGCCTGGAGAAAACAACAAATACCAACTTTATGATGCGGCGTGGGAGTACGAACGTTAGGTGTACTGTGGTACAAATAGGTGCATGACTGCGTTACAAATGGGAAATAACAGGAAAATGAAAAGCAAAACACCGAAACCGACACACAGAACAACAGTTGTGCCAACACGGGGTACTGTCTTCTCCACGGATTACAACAAACAGATGCACGAGCTAAACCACGATGATGTAAACAACGACGGAAACCCGTTTCTATATCATTTCGAAACAGGATTTGATGCCTTGTGTGCCAAAAACGGACACTTGGTTAACACAATCCTTAGTGGATGCCAGAAGATAGAAGAAGTGCGACAAAGACTAAACAGCAAAAAAGGACATTTCGAGGAGGACGAAGCTTTGAACATTTGGGAACAATGCTTCAAGTACATAACCGAGGAAGTATTTCCCGACTACAAAGAAGGGAACACTGACGGGATGGACCATGTATGGGCAATGGGAGTCATTCTTGCATACATTACATGTGGTTATCCCGCATTGAAAACATCGGAAGACATTAAGTGCTACGACAACGTGGGTATTGGACCGGAAGTAAAATCAATAGAACGAGAGAGAATGATACAAGACGGTCGTACTTTCCCGGCAAAAAAATGGAGTAATCTGACACCGGAGGCAAGAGAACACATAAAAGACTGTATACATTACCACCCTGGGAACCGTCCTTGTATGACGTACATTTGGTTCAACAACTGGCGCAAAATGACGAATGAGGCAATCATCGAAACTGACAGATTGGAATGGTATTGCAGATCAAAAGACGATAACGAGTGGTACTCAACACAAGAAATATTGCCGCCAATTAAAGAAGAGAACATAAATAACAAAAACACGGAAAAAAAATGTACCAAACATAAGTGGGATTCCTTCATGAACAAAGCAAGAAAACAGTCAAAAAAGAAAAAACGGAAGGTAAAAGAAGTGACAAACAGGGGGGGAAAGAGCGAACAAGACGAAAACGAGTGGAAAATTGAGAAATGGCTAAGTCTTTACGAAAAACGTTGGAATTCGCCGGAAGATTTAGAGGAATATAACAACTATCCCGTTCCTTGTGGAGCATGGGGACGCGTGAAACACTAACTCTGCAACTCTGTAAGGATTCCATTACAAAAAAAAACAATGACAATATCGAAGGTATCGCCGGTACAAATTAAGTGCAAAAAATAGAACGGAAATTATGTAAAATATCACCTAAAAAAAATATACATTCAAAAAAATACTCATCAGAAAGCAACAAAACAACAACAACAAAATTCCCTCCGTTGAACCTACAAATTGTGATCCAATCCATAATTAATTAAGGGGGGAGTGTCAACCACCCAAAATATAGAATTTACTGCAACGCCGTTGCAGAAAATTAAAAAACAATAAGTAGATAAATAAATATGGAATGATATGGTACCGTAGGGTAAGTACGGTAGGGTAGGGAAGAACAAAATGTTCGGGTCCGCGCCAAAATTTTGAGGACTCCACATTCCAGAATATCACGGCACGCTCGAAAATAAGATAGGCAGGCGACAGTACAAGAACAACACTCACAGATAGTACAATTAGTTGAAATACAGCTATTCCTTGGAGACAGTAAATCAAGAGCTTACAGTGTGTACAGTAGGAATGAAAAAAAAATACCAAACGATTCCTACAAACAACATTATTATCATAAAAATAGCGCGCCAAATCAATCAAAGGTAAAAACGGTAAGTTGATGTGCACGAGTTAACAAAAAAATTATGGTGGAACTGAGTACTATTTGCAGTCCGGTGACAGGTAGAACCATTGTTACCCATAACACAAACAGCCCAAACAGCAGTGTATCGGGAAGTGACCGAACAAACACAAACGATAGCCAAACATATACAACCACCAACAGTAGCAACAGAAATATTCTACTGACAACAAAACAATACGATAACGATAACTTGGAAAACAACATTGTCAAACACGTCAAAGAAAAAGCATTCAGGAAATTTAAATTCCCGCCAGAGATTACATTCGTTAAGGCGACGATATTCAAAATTGTAAAACAAGCGAATAACAATGAAATACCAAATACAATCGATATAAAAGACCAAAAGTGGAGTGGAATTTATTGCCGAGCAGTGACTGCGTGTAGGCACAATGCTCAAACTCTTGCCAGGAAAAACTACAAAGGTACGCAACCAACAAGAAAATGACTGCCGGCATGCAATCGTTCATAATCCATTCTAACATTTTGGTCGTATTAACACTGACACGTAGACGATAAAAGAAACAACCAGATACCAGATAGTTTCCCAGGAACGGTTCTAATCACGGACACACAAGACGTTAACTCAGAAAATAGGTACCAATTGCACGAAGACTATCGGCGGAAAAATTCACCAGAATTCAAATACTTCATGAAAAGAATTCTTGGAGCTGTGTCACCAAAACAGACAGACTTCAAAAGAAAATCAGTCAGAATGACAATCAGTACCATTTTCACACCAAGCGATGAAGCTTTTGCATTGCTTTTCCTTTACAACGACTACGACTCGTGGATAAACACAACAAAGGGCACGAGGTTGAGAAAAAAATTCACTGACGGTAAGTCTGGAAATAAGGAGGGGTGGAGTAACGAGGGACAAGATCTTTACGAATACCTAGTAAGCGAATTAGAAGAACGAAGGGAGGAACAACAGTCAAAAGAATTAGAGACGGAAATACTTAAAATGTACCAAAAGCAAAATAGCAATCGTAAACAACAAGATAAGGAGGAGAACAAAGAGGGAAAAACACGGAAGCGAAAACGTACCTTGGTTGAGATTCTTGGCGAAGATGATGAGGACTACAAATTTTTCATGGAATACAATAAAAACGAACAAGAGTAATGGATGATATCAACATCAATAGTAGAACGGCTAGTTCATTATTATTTTATGGTTTGCACAATATTGTTCCGGGTCTTCTGTTCGAATATAATACAATAAACAAGATAATTTCAAAGGCTGATAAAATACTTTCGTATTTGTTACAAAATATGTTTGTTGTATTTCCGTATTTGATAAGCGTAGCGTGAATATTGTAAAATGTCGGAGAGTATTGCAAATACGGATAAAATATTTTCTTATTAGTACAAAAATATGGTTGTTGGATTTTGATATTCGAAAAAGATAGTGTGAGTAACGTGAAAGTGACGTAACAGAATACATTGCTGGTTATCAAGAAGCTCGTATATTTGTTCAGAAAATGGTATCAACGCTACGACAATATCAGTGTACATAGAGGATATTATTACAAAAGATGAGTTTCGTGTGGAAAATAACAAAAATTAAATGGCGAGTAAATATTAACGGGGTAAGCATGAAACAAAATTGTAGAATAGAAAAATTTGGAAGCAACCATGAAACAGGGGGTGAAAATATGGATAGGAAAATAGTCCTACTTGAAATTGTTGCGTGCAAAAATAGGTAGAGAATTATTTATTGTGCGCGCAACAAAATGTTTCGGAATATTTTAAAATATCGCACGAATTTTACGAAAGCACGAGCATCGTTTATGTGACGTTTGGCGCGTCACATAAACGATGCTCGTGCTTTCGTAAAATTCGTGCGATATTTTAAAATATTCCGAAACATTTTGTTGCGCGCACAATAAATAATTCTCTACCTATTTTTGCACGCAACAATTTCAAGTAGGACTATTTTCCTATCCATATTTTCACCCCCTGTTTCATGGTTGCTTCCAAATTTTTCTATTCTACAATTTTGTTTCATGCTTACCCCGTTAATATTTACTCGCCATTTAATTTTTGTTATTTTCCACACGAAACTCATCTTTTGTAATAATATCCTCTATGTACACTGATATTGTCGTAGCGTTGATACCATTTTCTGAACAAATATACGAGCTTCTTGATAACCAGCAATGTATTCTGTTACGTCACTTTCACGTTACTCACACTATCTTTTTCGAATATCAAAATCCAACAACCATATTTTTGTACTAATAAGAAAATATTTTATCCGCATTTGCAATACTCTCCGACATTTTACAATATTCACGCTACGCTTATCAAATACGGAAATACAACAAACATATTTTGTAACAAATACGAAAGTATTTTATCAGCCTTTGAAATTATCTTGTTTATTGTATTATATTCGAACAGAAGACCCGGAACAATATTGTGCAAACCATAAAATAATAATGAACTAGCCGTTCTACTATTGATGTTGATATCATCCATTACTCTTGTTCGTTTTTATTGTATTCCATGAAAAATTTGTAGTCCTCATCATCTTCGCCAAGAATCTCAACCAAGGTACGTTTTCGCTTCCGTGTTTTTCCCTCTTTGTTCTCCTCCTTATCTTGTTGTTTACGATTGCTATTTTGCTTTTGGTACATTTTAAGTATTTCCGTCTCTAATTCTTTTGACTGTTGTTCCTCCCTTCGTTCTTCTAATTCGCTTACTAGGTATTCGTAAAGATCTTGTCCCTCGTTACTCCACCCCTCCTTATTTCCAGACTTACCGTCAGTGAATTTTTTTCTCAACCTCGTGCCCTTTGTTGTGTTTATCCACGAGTCGTAGTCGTTGTAAAGGAAAAGCAATGCAAAAGCTTCATCGCTTGGTGTGAAAATGGTACTGATTGTCATTCTGACTGATTTTCTTTTGAAGTCTGTCTGTTTTGGTGACACAGCTCCAAGAATTCTTTTCATGAAGTATTTGAATTCTGGTGAATTTTTCCGCCGATAGTCTTCGTGCAATTGGTACCTATTTTCTGAGTTAACGTCTTGTGTGTCCGTGATTAGAACCGTTCCTGGGAAACTATCTGGTATCTGGTTGTTTCTTTTATCGTCTACGTGTCAGTGTTAATACGACCAAAATGTTAGAATGGATTATGAACGATTGCATGCCGGCAGTCATTTTCTTGTTGGTTGCGTACCTTTGTAGTTTTTCCTGGCAAGAGTTTGAGCATTGTGCCTACACGCAGTCACTGCTCGGCAATAAATTCCACTCCACTTTTGGTCTTTTATATCGATTGTATTTGGTATTTCATTGTTATTCGCTTGTTTTACAATTTTGAATATCGTCGCCTTAACGAATGTAATCTCTGGCGGGAATTTAAATTTCCTGAATGCTTTTTCTTTGACGTGTTTGACAATGTTGTTTTCCAAGTTATCGTTATCGTATTGTTTTGTTGTCAGTAGAATATTTCTGTTGCTACTGTTGGTGGTTGTATATGTTTGGCTATCGTTTGTGTTTGTTCGGTCACTTCCCGATACACTGCTGTTTGGGCTGTTTGTGTTATGGGTAACAATGGTTCTACCTGTCACCGGACTGCAAATAGTACTCAGTTCCACCATAATTTTTTTGTTAACTCGTGCACATCAACTTACCGTTTTTACCTTTGATTGATTTGGCGCGCTATTTTTATGATAATAATGTTGTTTGTAGGAATCGTTTGGTATTTTTTTTTCATTCCTACTGTACACACTGTAAGCTCTTGATTTACTGTCTCCAAGGAATAGCTGTATTTCAACTAATTGTACTATCTGTGAGTGTTGTTCTTGTACTGTCGCCTGCCTATCTTATTTTCGAGCGTGCCGTGATATTCTGGAATGTGGAGTCCTCAAAATTTTGGCGCGGACCCGAACATTTTGTTCTTCCCTACCCTACCGTACTTACCCTACGGTACCATATCATTCCATATTTATTTATCTACTTATTGTTTTTTAATTTTCTGCAACGGCGTTGCAGTAAATTCTATATTTTGGGTGGTTGACACTCCCCCCTTAATTAATTATGGATTGGATCACAATTTGTAGGTTCAACGGAGGGAATTTTGTTGTTGTTGTTTTGTTGCTTTCTGATGAGTATTTTTTTGAATGTATATTTTTTTTAGGTGATATTTTACATAATTTCCGTTCTATTTTTTGCACTTAATTTGTACCGGCGATACCTTCGATATTGTCATTGTTTTTTTTGTAATGGAATCCTTACAGAGTTGCAGAGTTAGTGTTTCACGCGTCCCCATGCTCCACAAGGAACGGGATAGTTGTTATATTCCTCTAAATCTTCCGGCGAATTCCAACGTTTTTCGTAAAGACTTAGCCATTTCTCAATTTTCCACTCGTTTTCGTCTTGTTCGCTCTTTCCCCCCCTGTTTGTCACTTCTTTTACCTTCCGTTTTTTCTTTTTTGACTGTTTTCTTGCTTTGTTCATGAAGGAATCCCACTTATGTTTGGTACATTTTTTTTCCGTGTTTTTGTTATTTATGTTCTCTTCTTTAATTGGCGGCAATATTTCTTGTGTTGAGTACCACTCGTTATCGTCTTTTGATCTGCAATACCATTCCAATCTGTCAGTTTCGATGATTGCCTCATTCGTCATTTTGCGCCAGTTGTTGAACCAAATGTACGTCATACAAGGACGGTTCCCAGGGTGGTAATGTATACAGTCTTTTATGTGTTCTCTTGCCTCCGGTGTCAGATTACTCCATTTTTTTGCCGGGAAAGTACGACCGTCTTGTATCATTCTCTCTCGTTCTATTGATTTTACTTCCGGTCCAATACCCACGTTGTCGTAGCACTTAATGTCTTCCGATGTTTTCAATGCGGGATAACCACATGTAATGTATGCAAGAATGACTCCCATTGCCCATACATGGTCCATCCCGTCAGTGTTCCCTTCTTTGTAGTCGGGAAATACTTCCTCGGTTATGTACTTGAAGCATTGTTCCCAAATGTTCAAAGCTTCGTCCTCCTCGAAATGTCCTTTTTTGCTGTTTAGTCTTTGTCGCACTTCTTCTATCTTCTGGCATCCACTAAGGATTGTGTTAACCAAGTGTCCGTTTTTGGCACACAAGGCATCAAATCCTGTTTCGAAATGATATAGAAACGGGTTTCCGTCGTTGTTTACATCATCGTGGTTTAGCTCGTGCATCTGTTTGTTGTAATCCGTGGAGAAGACAGTACCCCGTGTTGGCACAACTGTTGTTCTGTGTGTCGGTTTCGGTGTTTTGCTTTTCATTTTCCTGTTATTTCCCATTTGTAACGCAGTCATGCACCTATTTGTACCACAGTACACCTAACGTTCGTACTCCCACGCCGCATCATAAAGTTGGTATTTGTTGTTTTCTCCAGGCGTTGTAACTTGCAGTTTTTGGTTGTGGCTGCTTTTTCCCGTTCACGCATAATTCTTACTATTTTTACGTACCCGTACCAACACTACGACGGTGCACGCAAATAGTCTGATTCAAAAACAGACAAGCTTCTTTAAGTAATGTAACTTTCCTCATCTGCATGCGATTGGTTCTTGATATATCGTTGAGATGAACGTGTCCGGTGGATCGATACCTCCATAGAGATGTGTACAAGATGTATTCTTCGTACTTCCTTGGTACTATTTTTTTAATATGGTATTGGTACGACGCACATAAATTGTCTGACTCATAAACAGACTAGCGTTAAGTAGTGTAACTTTTCCCCTTTGGATAAGATTGGTTCTTGATATACCGGTAGAGGTGAACGTGTCCATTGGATCGATTCCCCCGTAGACATATGTCCGAGGTGTGTCCTACGTATTACTTTTGTATAATTTTTTTATTATTGTAGTATTGGGACGGTGCACACCAATTATGTGGTTCAAAAACTGACTAGCTTTATGTAGTGTAACTTTTCCCGATCACGTATAATTGGTTGTTGATATAGTGGTGAACGTGTCCAGTGGATCGATTCCTCCGTTGAGATCTGGTGTACCAAGGATAGTCTCCGTAAATTTTGGTTATTAGTTTTTTGATTTTTGTATGAACAAGTAACCAAATTAGTGTTTCTCATTTACTTTTTGAGTGTCAAAGTGTGTTATTTTCTGAAATGTTTGGATGAATATTGCTCATACTATGGATTGGGGAGACTATGAAACCATATTGAGAAGTCACAGCCTTATATTTTAGTCATTATGAATTTTCTAATAATGTTTGTCCCTGGCCATGCATGTACCAAAATAGTGAGTCCTAGTACTTATTTTTAGAGTGGAAATGTGTTGCATTGACTGCAATTTCAGGATGAATAGTGTTCATACTATGGATGGGGTACACTGTGCTGAAACAAACTGGACAAGAAGCAGGCTGATACTTTAGTCAGTATGAATTTTAGAATAATGTTTGTCCCTGGACATGCATGTACCAAAATACTGAGTCCTAGTCAGTTTTGAGTGCAAATGTGTGGCATTGATTGCAATTTCAGGATGAATATTGCTCATACTATGGATTGGGGAGACTATGAAACAAACTGGACAAGAAACAGGTTGATACTTTAGTCAGTGTGAATTTTTGAATAATGTTTGTCCCTGGACATGCATGTACCAAAATACTGAGTCCTAGTCAGTTTTGAGTGCAAATGTGTGGCATTGACTGCAATTTCAGGATGAATATTGCTCATACTATGGATTGGGGAGACTATGAAACAAACTGGACAAGAAACAGGTTGATACTTTAGTCAGTGTGAATTTTAGAATAATGTTTGTCCCTGGACATGCATGTACCAAAATAGTGAGTCCTAGTCAGTTTTAGAGTGCAAATGTGTGGCATATACTGCAATTTCAGGGTGAATATTGCTCATACAATGGATGGGGTAGACTATGAAACAAACTGGACAAGAAACAGGTTGATACTTTAGTCAGTGTGAATTTTAGAATAATGTTTGTCCCTGGACATGCATGTACCAAAATATTGAGTCCTAGTCAGTTTTGAGTGCAAATGTGTGGCATTGACTGCAATTTCAGGATGAATATTGCTCATACTATGGATTGGGGAGACTATGAAACAAACCGGACAAGAAACAGGCTGATACTTTAGTTAGTATGAATTTTAGAATAATGTTTGTCCCTGGACATGCATGTACCAAAATACTGAGTCCTAGTCAGTTTTGAGTGCAAATGTGTGGCATTGACTGCAATTTCAGGATGAATATTGCTCATACTATGGATTGGGGAGACTATGAAACAAACTGGACAAGAAACAGGTTGATACTTTAGTCAGTGTGAATTTTTGAATAATGTTTGTCCCTGGACAGGCATGTACCAAAATACTGAGTCCTAGTCAGTTTTGAGTGCAAATGTGTGGCATTGACTGCAATTTCAGGATGAATATTGCTCATACTATGGATTGGGGAGACTATGAAACAAACTGGACAAGAAACAGGTTGATACTTTAGTCAGTGTGAATTTTAGAATAATGTTTGTCCCTAGACATGCATGTACCAAAATATTGAGTCCTAGTCAGTTTTGAGTGCAAATGTGTGGCATTGACTGCAATTTCAGGATGAATATTGCTCATACTATGGATTGGGGAGACTATGAAACAAACCGGACAAGAAACAGGCTGATACTTTAGTTAGTATGAATTTTAGAATAATGTTTGTCCCTGGACATGCATGTACCAAAATAGTGAGTCCTAGTCAGTTTTGAGTGCAAATGTGTGGCATTGACTGCAATTTCAGGATGAATATTGCTCATACTATGGATTGGGGAGACTATGAAACAAACCGGACAAGAAACAGGTTGATACTTTAGTCTGTATGAATTTTAGAATAATGTTTGTCCCTGGACCTGCATGTACCAAAATACTGAGTCCTAGTCAGTTTTAGAGTGCAAATGAGTGCCATTGACTGCAATTTCAGGATGAGATTTAGAACAATTTTAGTCCCCTCTGGCATTGCTGCATGTACCCAAATAGTGATTCCTAGGCAGTTTTCGAGTGCAAATGTGTGGCATTGGCTACATGAAACAGAATTGACCAGAAATCTTCTACTTATACTTGAGTCAGTTTTAAAATTTATTAGTCCTAGTAATATTAGTTAGTATGTTTATGATTGTGCAAATTAGGCTGCAATTTCATGATCAATATTTCGCATAATATTGATTGAATAAAGAACTATGAAGGATAATGGATAAGTTACAAACGGATGCTTGCATTTGGTGTAACATAGTATGCCTCACTCATCCAATCTTGGATGATTTGGTGGAACTGGTGCTGAACTCTGACACGGTTGTGGTTGTGTCAGAAGATGAATCGGATACCTCCTCACTTCCATCCGTCGGGTCACTAATCCCAACATCCTTGCTGAAACATTTTACTAAATCCGATACTCTTTTAATGCGTCGAGGATTGGTTTCTTTCATGCCGGAAATCTGAAAGTATGGGCAAAATTGTCGTTTCTCCCCCACCTTACGTTTGTGGAAAGTACATATATAACCCGCCACTCGATCATATTGGTCGTAGTCTCCGAAAACGTACCTATAAACTTCTCCAATTTCAACTGGTCCGTTTTTTTCTGGAGTATAACGAACTTGTTCGTTTACTTCGTAAATAGGAAACAATATCTCTGGATCCTGATCTTTCAACAGCACAGAACATTGGAATTCACGTTTGGTTTCCTTCTCGTTGATCATGATAGGATAAACTGGCAGTGTTACAGTGGCGTTAAGATGATTTTTCGCAACATCTATAATCATTTCTTCGCTTACATTTGAACCCTTTTTTTCACAGCTTTTAGTCGTTGTGTCAGTCAAACCAGTATCCTTGGAATTACCCTTACTTGTGTCAATTCCCGATTCTTTAGATTCGTTTGGCTTATTTTTCGAACCGTTACTGGTTACTTTCGATCCACTGATGTTCTTTCTCCCATCGTTGATATTGTTCGTCTTGCCAACATTGCCACCGTCAACGTTATCATCCCAGGGTGGGATGAATCCACGCTTGGAATCATTTGTCGTATTGAGATTGAAAGTAACCCATCCTACCCGGTATGTGTTATTTGATTTGTTGAACTCATTTATTTGAACCTTGGATCTTTTGAAGCAATCCCAAGTTAGAAAGTCCGATGGTTCGTAAAAAACAAAGTCACGACCCTGGAGGTGTTCGAATGCCAGATTCAATTCTCCCGTTCCCTTTCCATAATTGTTGACAACCTTATCGTCCAAAAATTGAACTACAAGGTTAGCCGATGATAGATCATCCGACTTTTCCAACAAATATATTGCTAGTTTTTCTGTCAACGGGGTAAATATGGTACCCATTTCTGGAAGGTAGCTATACTGAATGAATTCTTCCACCCAAGTATGACGTTGGAGAACTTCTGGATCAATTACGAATATCTCACGGAACACGTATGGAATGTGTTCCATAAAAACTCGTTGGTGCACCTCTTGTTGTGAGTTAACATCGTATTGAAGGAATCTTGTAACACAAGTTTGATTCTTATGTTGTTCTTCCAATCCGGACAGTTCCAAAATACCTGTTACAAGTTCTTCTGGTTTATCGTCAAAATTGACATGGGCAAATTTTGTCTTACTCAGAACACATTCCGTCGGGAAAATGTACAATCGATCATTCCTTTGAAAATACGGAACACTTCCCTCCGTCGATTCGGTGACCATAGCTCCTTTTAGAAAATTCCTCTCGGTCAATACCAAATCTTCAATGGTTTCCATCACATGATCGTAACTGACAAATGATTGGTTATTGGTTTTGAAGACTTTTGGTATCATTTTCTCACAAACATTGTCAATTGAACAATCAAAGGACGAACCAACGCCGTCGACTCGAATCATTGATGCACATAGTACTTGAGAAATGAACAAATTACATGCTGTTTCCAACGAATCGACCACGTTTACCCCAATCTTGTTCCCGTTTTGGACAAATTTTGTTATAAGCCATTGATGCACCAAATATAGGATTCCTTTCGGCACCTTGAAATATGCCAGATCTATTTTTCCGGTTCCATGTTTGCATGGCGACAGGGTGACAAGGTCCTCATCGATATCGAAATGTATGTTGTAATATTTTGTGACCGTGTGCTTGTAGTTGATGACGTAGTGGAAAACCAATTGAGTATTGAGTGGTAATAACACATTTCCCGTTTCCGGAATTTGCGTGTCCCCTTTTCGATGAAATCCTACTGGAACCCACTTCTCCCCAGAAAGTACCGTTGTGCCCAAGACGAATGAATTGTTAATTAATTCGGGTAAGTAATACTGATAAAAACCTTCGTGTGTCAAAACTTTGATGTCGACGTGTCTCATGTCGATGATGGTACAAATGGTTTTCGCCTTCCCTTGAAAGCGTAACCAATGTTCACGAATGAGCTCCTGAAAAGCAGTCTCTCGTTCCGTTATCTTCATCAACTTATTGTTTGACACAATAAGTTCTTTAAACTCGATGTTTTCTGTTGGTAAGGATTTTAAGCATTCAATACGCTGCTTCTTGAAATGTTTGTCTAAGTCCACCTGATTGCAGCTATGAGTCATTGAAACACGTAGAGAGGTCTTTGCCATAAGGCAGTCCAAGAAGTTCCTCATTGATTTGACGTATCCTTTCAACTGACTGGGAGAACAATTGTCGCCTTTGGTATGGAAACACAAATCCTCAGACAAAATATCCGACCCAGGTGGATACTTCACATTCTTCATGTACCAAACCAATATCTCACGGTACATTATCATGTACTTCTTCATTGTAACGTAGTTGACGACGTTGCGCCCATAAATAGCATCCACGCCTGATGTGTCGTTAACATTCTTCAACAGTGACTCGAACCTATCCCACTTGTTCGCCATGTCGTAGTCATTGAATCGATCGGTTAATTGCTTCCTGCTCAACAATTTCAACACTCCAGTCATACCGTTGTCAATTTCAAACAAAAATAAATCCACCATGACGTTTATTTGATGGGGAATTGGCCCTAAGTCACTTAAGGTTGTATCGGGTTTTTTCTTCTTTCCCTTCCCCTTCTTCTTTTCCGCAGAGTTAGTAGTAGACATTGACTTCCTGAAATCTGGTGTAGGTTCGGATTCAATAATTTTTGATACAAGGTAAACCCTCGTCAACAATGCAGTGAAACATGTTGTAACCTCAAGACTGAGGTTCCTCACAAACTCCTCTGTTCCATATGACTCACCCTTCAAAGCCTTTGTAAGGTTATTAATTACTGCCTGTCGATGATCTCTTTGATCGGTATCATGTTTGTCAAGACTATTGGTTGGTGGGTCTTTCAATCTACCCTTCTTACAACTTGTCGTTTTCTCATTTGAATTTGGGTTGGCACCGCGCTTGCGAGCACTATTAGTCGTAGGCGTTTTCTCATTTGAATTTGGGTTGGCACCGCGCTTGCGAGCACTATTAGTCGTAGGTGTCATTGGCAATGTAAAATGTTATCAGTATTTGAGACAATCTTTTTATTGTTTGAAAACAATGAGAATCACTGTTGTGTGAATCTAGTTTACCCGAGTTACGAGCAAACATTGAATGAAAGAAGGACAGTAGTACAACTTGAAACTTCTTTCACCAGATATCACCACTCACGTAGCGACGCGACAGTGGTAATCATGTCTCAAAAACCATTTCTCAAAAAATCGAAAACGTAGAAGGTGCCCGTAAACGTGTCCTTGTTCTCGTAAAGACGTTCTACCACTAACCTGAGAAAGAGTTAAACAATATCGTCACAATAATTGGACAAATAAAACCTGCAACGACAAATGCAAGGGCGGGGATTTGTCTGTGAATCCGTTGGGATCAAAAAACCATTTTTTGTAACTGGAACCGCCGTTCCCGAAAAACGGAAAAAAGGGTTTTTTGGGTGGAATGAAAGGTGAGAAGAAGAAAAGATAAAAAGGAACATTTTCCAATTTGGAAAATGGCCCCATCGCTGAATTGTTCCATTGTGTGTACAAAAGTACAGTCGTATGAACACCTAGTAGCGCTAAATAGGGAAAAGGGCATTGGTTGGTGTAACTCCGTTGCCAAAAAACAAATGATCCGATCGCTGAATTGGTGCAATTTGTGTAGAAACGTACAGTCGTATGAAACTTTTCACGCTAAATACTAAAAAGGGCTTTTGTTGCAACGACGTTGTCAAAAAAAAAAATGGTCCGATCGATTATTTGGTGCATTTTGTGGGGTACAAAGGTACTTTGGTATGACCAGTACTATCGTATGAACCATGACGCTAACTACGTATGAACCATATCACGCTAAATACCAAAAAGACCATTTGTTGCAACGCCGTTGCAAAAAAAAAAAAGAACATAATACTTAACGGACCAATATCATTCTTACGTTCGAAGTTGTTTACTTAGCAGAAAATGTATGGAACTGGTGGTGTCATTCTTATCACGCTAAATACCAAAAAGACAATTTGTTGCAACGCCGTTGCAAAAAAAAAAAAGAACATAATACTTAACGAACCAATATCATTCTTACGTTCGAAGTTTGTTGTACTGTTGTATGATCCATATCACGCTAAATACCAAAAAGACCATTTGTTGCAACGCCGTTGCAAAAAAAAAAAAGAACATAATACTTAACGGACCAATATCATTCTTACGTTCGAAGTTGTTTACTTAGCAGAAAATGTATGGAACTGGTGGTGTCATTCTTATCACGCTAAATACCAAAAAGACCATTTGTTGCAACGCCGTTGCAAAAAAAAAAAAAAAAAACATAATACTTAACGGACCAATATCATTCTTACGTTCGAATTTGTTTACTTAGCAGAAAATGTATGGAACTGGTGGTGTCATTCTTACGTTCGAATGTTGATACTTGATCTATCGGACACGAACAGTACTTTGTACGGAGTAGTTAGCTTACAATGAAAGTATGTTGCTCACTAACTTCGGTCACTTTTTTTCACTTTCCGACAAACATCAATTTCCAACTTATCTGAGTAGAGTGTTGTTTCTTTCCAACAACACTCCGTCCGAGAACGTGGGATCCGACCCTCTTCGTCACATGCCTTAGGGCGACGATGTCACGAGCACAACGATCCGTTCTCAGATATTTCAGTCCGATATAACAGCCTTGTACTGCAAAAGAAGTAGAAAGCATTCGATTAGGGATTAGTTGCTGGAAAGATATTCTTGTTTGGACGGCCGCCTTACATAAACATCTTGAAAGCACAAAATCTGCATCAATTGCCTATATATCAACAGGAACAAGTCCCTGTTTTTCGTGACATAGGAATTACTACAAGTCTGCAAATCAACGGCAGCAGAAAGAACAACGACAACGAATAACAACGTATCGGTGACATCAACGGTAAAACGAATCAGAACAAGCAACGGTACGAATGAGATAGACAACAATGATAATACTTCCTCGACCGGCATTACTGATAATGTATTTCCTCACTTATGTTTTTCTTCCTTATTTCATAGGACCGGAACGGAATAACAGATTGGAAACAACGGATTAGAAATTGGCAATCGCAACGGTAAGAATGAGAGAGGAGAAAGACAATGATCTTACTTCTTCTGGCATTCCTGATAATGTATTTTCTTCCTTCTCTTTTTCTTCTCATTTTCATAGGACCGTAAGGGATTGGAAACAACGAATCGGTAGAACCAATCTTTCCTGGTGTGGCAAATCTTTCCTATAGGTGCAAAGGATACAACAAATCGAACGCGACACTGAATCGAAGTCAACACAGAATCGAAGGTAACAACAACGGCAACAACACAGCAACACCACCAATCAACAACAACAACGAAAGGAAGCAAACGGTGTACGTTGGTAGCATGTAGATTATATTATTCTGTTGTTATTATTTACTGTACTACATCAATAGATACTCACCCATTTTGTTCAATTATCATACCAAATATTCCAATAAAGTCGTTGACAACGTCAACAACTCGTTGAACCGCAGATAGCAACAGCGGCAATTGGCAGCAGCGAGAGCAACAGCGGCAATCGGCAGCGACAGCCACAGCGCCAAGCAGCAGCGAGAGCAACAGCGGCAGCCACAGCGGCAGCGACAGCCACAGCGGCAGCGCCAAGCAGCAGCGAGAGCAACAGCGTCAATCGGCAGCGACAGCCACAGCGGCAGCGCCAAGCAGCAGCGAGAGCAACAGCGGCAATCGGCAGCGACAGACACAGCGGCAGCGCCAAGCAGAAGCGAGAGCAACAGCGGCAATCGGCAGCGACAGACACAGCGGCAGCGGCAAGCAATCGGCAGCGACAGCCACAGCGCCAAGCAGCAGCGAGAGCAACAAAGCGGCAATCGGCAGCCACAGTGGCAGCGGCAGCGCCAAGCAGCAGCGAGAACAACAGCGGCAAGCGGCGGCGACAGCCACAGCGGTAGCGGCAAGCAGCAGCGAGAGAAACAGCGGCAATCGGCAGCGACAAAAAGCGGCAAGCGGAAAGCGGCAAGTGGAAAGCGGCAAGCGAAAAGTGTCAAGCAAAAAGCGGCAAGCGAAAAGTGTCAAGGAACAAGCGCACGGGCGAAACAACTAACGGCAACGAATCATTGGCTTCAAATTGCTACACGTACTCCAACCATGACAAGAAATCAGTTCTCGGACCGGGCTATGAAGCAAAAAAGAGATAGGAAACATGAGAAAAGAAGAAAGCAGAGAATGTCATCGAACTTTCTTAGGATTGCAGCACCGGTGTCAACGAGCCATAAAACTTATACAAAGTTGTCCGACATAAAACCAATGAAGAAGGAAACGACAAATAGGCGTAGTACTTGCAATGATTGTGTCAGTACAATAGCGTTGAAAAACAAAGACAGAACAAATGTGGTCAAAGGAAAATACATGGAGACAAACTGGGGTGGCAAAATAAGAGGAAAGAAAAAGTATCAACCGGAACAGGCTTTGTTGATAGATAAATTCGATAGATTGGATAGTAGAAACGACGAGCATATTGTTGCGTTTGACGAGAATAATCCGTCGTTGCGCATTTTCGCAAAAGTTTCCAGAAAATTTGCCAAGCGACACCTTGCTACGAAGAATAATATCAAACTGTTAAGAAAGTTTGCTCCGGAAATTGTTGGATCCAAACCGACAGTTGCCAGAGGTCAGAAGCGCGGCAGTATCAACGATGATTATGCTATCATTGGAGTTAGACCAGAAAGATTGTCTTCCAACAATGGTGAGTACGTGTTCAAAAGTCATGTGAAACCAAACATGAAACTGGAGCTGGAACACACGACAGTGAGAATTGTGAAGCATATGCATCATAGTTTAACACACATCGAACCATTTGTTGAGGATGAAATGGAGGTGTTGTCTCAGATTCTGACTCGTACGCAGCTCAATGCCATTGGGAAACAGGCATTAGCTTTTTCGATTGGTCGAAATTACCATTCTCGATGCCATGTTGATGATGACATGTATTATACTCGTTTAACAGTCATAGCTCCGTCGGGAGTGCATGCTGACGAAGTGATTTATTATTTTGTCTTCCCAACGTACCGCATCAAAGTGCCGTTGCGTTCTGGGGATACTCTGCTCTTTAATCCGTTAGTGTTTCATAGCTGTTCGAATCCCAAATACGAAGGGTGTTATATTATGAGCGCCTATGTATCGCGCAAAACTATACTAAGAAGTAATCCATTATAATAATAACTTGATACTCATGACAAAAAATTTATGACTATACCGTACTAGTATACCATCCAAAATACAGAAACAGGGCATTTTGTGCAACGCCGTTGCAGAATATAGAAAAACGCTAAATAAACATGAGAAGGGGGGTATGATTGTACCATACTAGTATACAATCCAAAAAACGGGAAAAGGGCATTTGGTGCAACGCCGTTGCAGAATATAGAAAAACGGTAAATAAACATGAGAAGGGGGGTATGATTGTACCATACTAGTATACAATCCAAAAAACGGGAAAAGGGCATTTGGTGCAACGCCGTTGCAGAAAATAGATAAACGCAAATTACACATGAAAAGGTGGGTATGATTGTACTGTACTAGTATACCATCCAAAATACGGGAAAACGGCATTTTGTGCAACGCCGTTGCAGAAAATAGAAAAACACAAAATATACAGGAAAACCAGCATCCAAAACACGGGAAAAGGGCATTTGGTGCAACGCAGTTGCAGATAATAGAAAAACGCAAAATACACATGATAAGGGGGTATGATTGTATTATACTAGTATACCATTCAAAACACGGGAAAAGGGCATTTGGTGCAACGCCGTTACAGAAAATAAAAAAACGCAAAATACATCTGAGAAGGGGGGTATGATTGTACCATACTAAATAAACTTGTTCATTGAAGTCATGTGCTGTTTTCACCATCTCGTACTATTGATTGTAAATCCTTCTTTTCCAGTGAAGCCATTGTCTCGCGGAAATTAAACAACCATTGTTCACGATTACCCAGCACAAAATATTGGTCAGGACTACCATGGTTTCTAACAACGGCAGCTTCGGACTCAATGGCGTTGCAGTCGAACAAATACAATTTGTTCCGAAGCTCACCTAGCTTTACCAACGCATGATGGTGTTTTTTTCCTTTGTCCCTCTTGCTCGGTATGGGGTCTGCAGAAACAAAGCAACGAGCAACGGCATAATAACCATCGTGCACTAATTCGAAACCACTAACGGAGCTACCCACGGGGAACGGACCTTCGAGGTAAAGCAGGCACAGAATCTGACATGGATAAACTTTCAGTCCACGTCCATCAAGGAGGTCGAGTTGAAAATTAGCCCAATCGTACCATACATTGGACAATTGTCCAGAATCAGACTTAAACGATGGGTGGGCACGAAACAATAATTTCATCTCGCGAGATTGGTCATACCTCTTGTGCTCCGTGGTTCCAAAAACCTTGCTGCTGCCCACAGCCGGTAGGACCACGTCACAACAAAATTTGAGAACATCAGATGGAAACCAGGGTAAACTTGAGTTTTTTTTTTCATCCCACTTCATGTAAGGGAGACCATTCATCACACCAATCCAAAACGAAGACCCACCTGACCAACCACCCTCCTTAGGATGATTTGGTCCGGTTATGGGTCTATGTTCGAACAAATCGAATTCACGGTCAAGTCGATCAATAGTTCGATACTCCATCACTCGGTTGCAAGTTTGCTTGATAAGTGTGGACTTGTTTCGTTGAGTTCTCTTAGCAGGACCCTTCACTTCAGTTTTATGATTGCTCTCACTCGCGGCAGAGTCCCACCCAGTTGGAGGACCAAATAATCTCATGTACTGTGATAAATGAAAATACATGTGATTCTTCACAAGATTGTTACCCTCTCCCTTACTTTGTTGAAGATTGTTATTTATACAGTTAATGAAAAGAACAACCATTTTGTCCACATTCAAAACACCTTTCTTGTCTTGTTTGAAAACCTCGTCGAACGTTCCAGCATACTTTAGGAACTCTTCCATACCCAACAACAACTCAATGGCGTAAATACGTCGGTCAATTTCCTCTTCACACTTTCTGCTCTTGTTCTCGAGATTGGAAGGAGTCTTTCGAGACAACAACAATTGACGACCTCCAGCAGACAGAAGTGACAGCATCTGAATATAAAGCATTCCAATGTACTGGTTACCCTCCTTCTTCGCTGTATGTATTGATTCTGAAAAATTGGTTCGTGGGAAGTCACGATCGGATTGCCTCTGGACAGCACCACCGTAGTAACTGGCTAACCTTTCCATCTCACCAAGAAGCCGCTGGTTATTGCCTAAAAAGTCCTCGCGGAACGTCTCTGCTGCACGCTTTGCGCAACCAAGTTGGTGCATATGGAGTCTCTCTCCGGGAGACGCTAGATGAATATTATGTGGGTTTTCCC
Organism: Pseudo-nitzschia multiseries; assembly: GCA_037355745.1. Lineage (NCBI taxonomy): Eukaryota > Bacillariophyta > Bacillariophyceae > Bacillariales > Bacillariaceae > Pseudo-nitzschia > Pseudo-nitzschia multiseries. The sequence continues at coordinate 19,591,425 of CM074785.1, read as the reverse complement.
CAAAATCAAGATCATAAAAAGCGTTGCCGTTATGTACACCATGGTGAGAAATGTTTTTGAAATACTGTTCAACATTCACTCCTTCGCCAACCATTGGAGCAGTAAAATCAGATATGTTCCAGAGCCGAATGGATTGGTACTCTTCCCCATTTTGGTGCTTAGACACTTGCATGTTACCAGTTTCAACTGAAACAGGAACCTTCAAAACATTCACACGAGCGTTAATACCAAGTGCTCTGGGACAATTGCAATGCCTACAGATCATCTTTGAATTCGATGTTTGATAATGACCACAAAGTTGGTCGTGCTGGGGAGTATCACCTATGAAATAAGCAACCGCAAATTTCATTCGAACCGACCATTTCTTCTTGTTCCACGGCAAATTAGACCATTCAATACCATCCGTTTGGTTGCAGGCATCTTTCAAAGATGAAAGAGCAAAACGAAGGCCAGAGTGAAGATTGTTCACATTGTCAATTGATTCGGCACCTTTATCACCGGGACATGTTGGGTGATAGTATATAGCCTCCCACGCATCCGGCCGGGAGTTTCGAGTTAGGGTGTTGAATATGCCAAGAGTCATGTTCAGTGGGGTAAGAGTGGTTTGACCACTATTGTCAATTGCAATTCCATCCATGTAGAGAATAATAGGAACCAGAATTTCATTCGATCCAGATTTGCATCTCTTCTCCCAAGTGTTGATCCACCATTCACCGTGATGCAGTTCGTCAATATCAATATTCCCTTGAAGTTCTGGATAACGGACGGGTAAGGTGGGGTCTTCAGCATGGGGGAATGACAGATTATCTTCCTTCACCAAAGTCACATTTGTTAATAGGGAATGAAGTGCTTTTTGGAACGACCGGACGTAGATTTGTTTGCGACTGGAAACATCAGCATTCTGTGATTTCTTAGAACACCAGTCAATAAGATGAGGTTCAAACCCATCGCCTTTTATTTCAGGCACAGTTGCGGAAATCTCCTTCATAACACTTGCCCTGGTCTTTATGAGATTGCCTTTAGTCCATGAAAATAAATTAAGCCGCTCCGATTCAATAGCCCATTCATACAATTCCTTCTCGGCAACTAATGGTATGCTATGATTCCGCATGATTTTCATTAACTTGATCTTGACCTTCAATTCGTCAGATATGTTCCTACCTACATTGGGTGTCGTAATTAATAGCGTGTTTGAAGCACGATGGGAATCGTCAACATCAATGTTGATGCCTTCTTCATCATTGACAATCGAAGAGTGGGGGGCCTCTATGATCTCACTTCCTTCTTCCTCATCGTCATTGTTAGGGAAGAAAAAATTGTCTTCGGAGACAGAATCATCGTCATCCTCTATGTTTGATAATTCCTGACCAATCAAGGCACGCCCAATCGATTCGACAGAAGGGTCATACATAACTTGATTGTCGAGCAACTCTGGTAATGCGCCGTCACTACTCTGTGGACCGTTACGGGTGTTCGTTAGACCTAATTGTTGACTAACATCCTCAAGCTTCTTCCTCTTTTTTCTAATGAATATGCATGATGCAAAATCTACTATCCCCGAAGATTGCGTGAAATAAGAATAGCATGATGCGTCATTCACAATATGGTCCCGAAGACCGGGAGAAACAACTACTCCCGTTTTCTTTCTTCGTCGCGCTGTAAACAAGGGGGGTTTCTTCTTCTTGGTAACCTTCTGCTTTCCGTAACCAGTAGTGATCAAAGGAGAGTCACGGTAGCAACGTAAACAATATACCTGATATTTGGGAGTGCGGACCATCGTTACTGCTGAAGCCGTACGATAGCCAGTAATAACAATAAAAATGGAGAAACGATTGAGATTGAAAAATTGCGACCATGCACTGTTTGTTTCAGGCATAAAATTCAGTAACATGCCACTACTTCGGAAACAGATGCCAGTGGGGTAGGAAAATGAAATGTGCATAAAAATATTATGAGTTCGACATTAATTTTAATAAATAGGGTGAAATTACAAAGGGGGACCAGTGGAGTTCGACCCAAATATGCGCGTGATTCTGAAATAACCCTGAATCTCGTTTGTGTGACGTGCAAGGACCTCAGCGCGTTTGGGGTAGAAGTTTCGATAGAAGTTAATCATCCCAACAAAGGATCGAAGTTGGGTTGTTGTTGAGGGAAAAGCAAGTTTCAGGATAGGAGCAATCTTGTTTGGATTGGGCCTAATACCATCGCGCGAGATAATGTGGCCAAGCCATGGTGCTTGCGATTGAAACCAGTGGCACTTGGAGGGCTTGACAGAGAAGTTGTGGGACTTCAGTAAGGACAGGACAGAAGAGACTGATTTGCAATGGGATTCGAGGGTGTCTGAGAAGATACCAATATCATCGATGTACACTTTGATGTCCTTCAGGTGTGAGAGCATTTGTTCCATACAGCCTTGGGCCCAACTTGGAGAGTTAAGGAAGCCCATTGGCAATCGGAGCAGTCTAAACTTTCCGAATGGAGTAACAAGGACACAAAGCCAGGTGGAGGCTTCATCAAGTTTGAAGGTGTGGAATTGCATGCTGACATTGATAAGAGTGACGTATTTGAAGCCTCTTCTTCTGTGGAAGATATCTTGAAGCTTTGGGAGTGGATAGTGAAGTTTCTTGGTGACTTTGTTGAGCTCTCTAAAGTCGCTGATGAGTCGACAGGAGCCGTCTGGTTTTGGCACGACAAAGGTTGGCATTCCCCATTCAGTTGCATAGCATTGTTCTAGAATACCAAGTTTTACTTGTCGGTCGATTTCTTTCTTCACTGCTTCTTGTTGGTGCAGTGGAATGGAATATGGTTGTTTTACATGATATGGAGTTGCGCCTTGCTGGAGATCAATGTGGAAGGTTTGATTAGGGAAAATGCCTAATTCTTTGTCGTTCAAGCCTTCAAAAAGTTCTTCGTTTTGGAGGAGTATTGGTAACAAGGCTTGTTTCTCTTGGTAGGAGAGATGGATCTGGTCGGTTACTAGCTTGTGGAGGTCAGTTTTCTCATACTTGGTGGTTCCATCTACATAAGATTGTTGGATTGATTGGTTGGAGTAACTTTCTGCAATAGCATGTGGTTCTGCAGACATGACCTTGTGGAGCAAGGACTTGTTGTCGAAATAATTTCGCGGGTGGAAGTCCATTGTCTTCTCGTACCATTCTATGGTACAAGTCTCGAAGTCCATTTTCATTCCAAGATCTCTCATTGTCTTTCTTCCAATGAGGAGATGGTAGTTGATATTCTGAGAGACGACAAAACATTTAATTTGTAGGACTTTCATGGAGTAGGATAGTTCTGGGAATATGGTGTTCTCCAAGGTTACATAGTGGTTGCAAGTGGTTTTGCCATTTGTTGTCTGCATTTGGATTGGTTGGTCTAGAAGGTTCTTCTTGATTCCCGAGGGAATTGCTGATTCCACTATAAGATTGTCGGTTGATCCAGAATCGAAGAGGGTTTTCAAGTAGTACTTGCCAAGGGATCCATTGATTGAGTTGCAGACACTAACTGTGGTTGGAGCAAGGTCAATGTCAACATTGTCGGTGCTGGGAGCAACATCTTGTCTGTTGTTGTCGGAATCGGTCTTTTCAGAGGGAAACCTTTGAAGATCCGAGTTGTAGTATTCTTCATCGATATCCATATCTACATGGAAGAGATCCGGCCAAGGTGTGGCAGGTATGGTTTCTTCTGGTTCATTGATGAAGACACACATGTGTTGCTCTGGTTCATGATAGCTACTGCCATGTGAAGAGGAGGTAGTGGATCGATTGCTGTTGTTGGAGTTACTGCAATCATTCACATGCGAGTCGGTGTTGTCTCTGTTGTTGTTATTGGACTGATTGGAGTTGGTGCCATACTTGTTGGTGTAGCATTGACCCCAAGTGTGATTGGTACCAGGGTGGATAGGACATGGTGAGTCATTTGAGATCCTAGTCGAGCCTTTGTTGTTGTTGCCTTGGTTGTTGCTGCGTTGATTGTTGTTGTTGTTGTTTTGTTGGTTATTGTTGTTGTTGTTGTTTTGGTTACGATAGTTGCGATTATTTCGGTTATTGCGATTGTTGTTTCCATTCCGGTTGTTACGGTTGTTGTTGGCATTGTTGTTGCTGTTGTTGTTGTTTTGAGACTGGTTATCTGATTTCTTGTTCTTTCTATTCTGTGCAGATTGGAATCTTTCAAATCTCATCATCATTTCAGAGAGGGAATCTCTATGGGGAGAGTGGTGTTGTTGATAGATATGTTTCCAGTCCTCAGGCATCGATTCAAAGACTAGATTCTTGAAATCTCTTTCGTTGATCTCTGCATCTTGTGGTGGGTGTCCCGGTAGTAATGGGAGGATAACATGGTTGTGGAAGTTGACTTGTGCTACAAATTGGTGTACGGTCATGGTGGTTGTCTTCTTGATATTGAGGAGGAATCTTTTATGATTCTGATAGGCATCAAGGTTGCTGTTGAACTTAAAGTTGATGAATGCTTCCACTGTCGTTTGGAAGTTGTCCACAGTTCTCTGTGGGACATTGGTTGACACATAGCTGTTCCACCAGCTACAGTCGGTGTAGTCTCTGAGGAGATCTACAAACTTGTCATAGATTCTTGGTCCTGTGGTTAGGTTGAGGGTCTTCTTAGATCTAATGAACTCGTTGATGGTAAAAAGGATTTGTAATTTGGTTGATCCTGCAGTAATCAAAGGGATTTTGATCTTGGTAACTTCTTGAGATCCATTGACTTCTTGGGTATTCTTGTATTCAATTTTGTCAATAGAATCTTGATCAAAGTCATACTTGAAGGGGATGACTGAGTAAGACATGCTGGTCAATTTCTTATTGTTACTGGACAATCTTCAGGATCGGTTGTTCGTTTGTTAGGTGTATAGTAGTGGTAATTTTTATTCGTGTAGTAGTTGAAGTAGTCTTTACCGGTAGTAATAAGGTCGAAGCAGTTATTCGACTGTTTAAACAGTGTCGTACGCCTCTAAAATAAGGTACTAAAATAAGGTTTATGTATTGGTTAAAAACTAAGATTGTGAGCTAGCTTTGTCAACTACTCCGAGGAGCCGTTGAGAAAGCTTGTAACAGTAAAAAGGTGTTGAATCGAAATTCAACGTACATTGCACATAGAGAAGCACATGGAGAATTTGGATATGTTCTTCATCCAGGCTTCAAGGTTGAAGACCGGCTTGTGTGGCATTGCTTTTCAGATTTTCTTGAATGGTGGGTAATTTTCAATCGTGAGCGTTGGAATACCACAATTCATTCACTCGTGTCTCATTCGTGTCTCATTCGTTCAGTCGCGCGCGCTCGTTCGATCGACTTCAAACAAACTCTTTTGTACTTCCCTGTATTCGGATTTTTGAAGGTAGACGTCGTCCTCAAAAAGAGATAGCGCAGCTGGACTCATTCGATATTTGGCACCAAGCAATTGGGCAATGGTCTGAGATATACCTGACTGTCCATATCCCACCAAATACGTTGCATACTTGGCAGCAAAGTACATCTCAGCCATTACTTCTAGATCCATCGTCTGGTGGATTTTACTATCCAACCCCAACCCTTCATGCCCGAGACTTTTATATATTTCGTTGTTAGCCAGATTCTTTTGAATAAAGTCGTTTTGATAAACAGGAATTTTTCGACCGCTTTCACTCAGCTGCAAAGCCGATGCCAAATATTCCTTAGCATCGTCAGCATTAGCTCCAAGTTCATCAGTCATGAAAAAAATGGATTCAAATTGCATCCCAGATAGACGCTCTGCAGACCCTATAAGTGCATGAATGTACTTCATGCTTTGTATGACTGAATTCTTTGTCAAATCCTCGTGATCCCCGAAAGCACCTCTGTCATTCACTTTGTCGGTGCGTCTCAAGTGAACTACAATCATTGGCATTTTTGGTTCAAACAACATTTCAAGTTCGTGAACTCTGTCGCGGACCGCCTTGGTTGGATGGAATGCTGCTTTCATCAACAAGGACCGAATCACAGGAAGCATTTCATCTAGGATAGGTTCTCGACTTTCAAAATGTTGAACTGTTCCATTCGCATCACGCAAGTGGAGATATTCTGGTTTTGGAATGTCGTTCGTCATGGATTTCCACCAGTGCCTTAATGAAAACTGCCAGCTGTCATCGATAAGACTTCGCCATGGCACTTCTCCTACTGGCAGTACTTTTCCTTGACAAGATGAAAATTTTTGAAAAAGACAAATCATGTAGCCATCATTGTCGACGTCATCTTTCATTTCACATTGATTCGGACCTATGTGGACCACTGCCTTATTTCTTGGCATTGAAGCGAGCATAATATCCATTGTATCTCGTATTCGAGATCCAACCCCCCAAGGTTGCCTCACCATTTTCTGGACAGTTTCTTCTGTACATGTTTCGGGATTTGCCACACGGTCGTACATCTTTTGAAACCATTCTTCTGTCGCCTTGCCCCATTTCCAATAGGAACGGCCATCAGTAACACTCACATGGGCTCTAGCATCATATCCTGCTACAAACAGGGTTCGCTTTTCCACAAGAAAGGGTGGTGGAGGCGAGGACGAACCAGGGTATAAGTCGTGTCGACGAACGATGGTTTGGGAGAAATTTTCGTTGTTCCACAAGCCTTCATTGTACCGGAAGATGCGCAGCAACGATATAAACCAGCCGATGGCGAAAAAAGCCATCGGTAACTTCCAATGAACTTTTCGCAATGCCAGGAGTTTCACCCTTCTCGTTAGTCCGTCTTTAGACTTGAACTTCATTACCAATCTCTGGAAAAAAAGAGTGATTCTCACTGTTAATGCCATGCGGACACGTAGAAAATGTACGAGAATCTACAGAGCATCAGCGCATATCATTAACCACTAAATCTTAACCTGTCCGCGCAGCATTCCTACAGCATTCCTACAGCAAAAACACTACCAAAATTTACCACAGAGGTGCGAAAACACCACAGAGGTGCAAAAACAGCGCCGAATCGTTACTACCTATGCTATTAGTGTGTTCATTCCTCCCAAAGCGTTGGAGTAAATAAGCTACAAATACATCAATGAAGAGCCCTTAATGTGGGTATTCATCTGCCTGCGCTACCAACTTTTACTGATCCTTTGTTAATGAGATACATTAGCGGGGACAGGTGCTTATATGGCAGTTTTTTGCCTTGTGAGTGAAATAACACGTAAAAAACTAAGCTCATAACCTGTCTTTTTAACGTGAATGGCATTAACCTCTAAACTCATACCTCGACAGTTATTATGCATAACAAACAAAGGTCTCTCCCAAAATGGCACACAAAACCTTTTTTGCGGTTTCCCCATACAGTAGTAATTTCTAGTAGAATCCCTACTACATCCTGGATTTTAAAACCCGTTTTTTCCTTCTAAGCATTTGCGTTAAGCAAAACCTATGGCAAAGAGGGAACTCGCAATAAGGATTTGCTTATTTGATTCCTTCTCATTGTGTAGAGAATCACTTAGAAGAATCGTATTAATTGTGGGATTTATCTTGTACCGTACGCGTACTGGTACATCTTGGTTGCAAAAAGCGTCGGTCTCAATTGATGTCGGATTCATTCGAACAGACAGTTACTGTTTCCTATTTAGAGATTCCAAATTCCAAATTTGTTCGGTTTGCATAGTTAATAAAAAATATTGGTGCGTTTACTCTATTAAATCTATTCACTCTCGAATATTTTTTTATTACTTCGGTCTTTTATTCACTTTTCGAGGTGGGAATCACTCAATACCGATGGCATACTACAAGTACCGGTACGAACGGATAGTGACACTGCAACATACACGCCTGATTGTATGAATTCCACATTACATCTATTCTAAAGAAGGCCAACACACACCATGAAGGCGTTCGACTCGGCCACTCGTGTCGGAATTTTTATCTTAGTATCAGTACAGCTCTTCGTTTTCTACACGCACATCAACGGCATGAAGCTAGCAGTTCCTGTCGACACCGACCACCCACCAGTAGTCCACAGCACGTATGCCATGGAAATCATCGAAATGAATTCTGGAGTGGAAGAAAGCAAATTCGACGCTGCTGGTGACGTCCAAGACTATTTCGATGTTGATAAGGCCAGGAGTAGACTGGCCCTTGAACGGAATGGACAAGCCAACCGGGTCATTGCAATGTCACTCTTTGGCGAGAGCGCCGATTACATCTCGGGGGCACTGGCAAACGCTATGATTATGAAAGAAGAGTGGGACAGCAGCTGGCACTTACGGGTTTACTACGACGACACCGTGCCCTTACATTGGATCCAAGCACTCCATGATCTCGACGTTCAGTTGGTGTACATTCAAAATCAAAACAAGGATAAATCCTATCTGTTTTGGCGATTCTTTGTCATCGAGGATCCGAGTGTGACTCGATTCATCGTTCGTGACAGCGACAGTCGGATCACCAGTCGAGACAGGGCGTGTGTGGAGGAGTGGGTCGAGAGTGATTATCTCTTTCACTCCATTCGCGATCACTTTCATCACAATATTCCAATTCTGGGGGGCATGTGGGGAAGCGTGGGAGGATTGATTCGACCGGAACTGATGACGGATTACAGATCCGCGTACAATGAGAGCCTGTTCGACGAAGACCAGTTATTCCTGGCCTCAATGGTCTGGCCATCAGTGAAAAGCTACACGCTCTCCCACGACTCCTTCCATTGCAATAGCGGTAGGTTTGCGTGTGCCGAAACCCGACCACTTCCCGTCCAGCGAAAGTCCAGGGAAGACTATGTTGGGTCCGCCTTACGGTGGAAGGACGGTCGATTAGTGTGCATTTATGGCGGTATCGACGCTGCAGAGTGTCTGGTGCAATGCCGACCCCAAAATCATATCGATTGGACACTGTGTTGAGCAGTGCGTGCGCATTCTGTTTCATTATTTTTTGGGGGTTTTTGGACTCGGTCGGTCGAAACAACCGGTCGTGCTTCTAAGGAAACTGCGCGTAACAGTAATTAAACAAAAAGAATTGTAAGAATAATCATCTTCGATAGGTTAATTACTCGTCGTCGTCGTTTACAGGCATACGGTATGTGTAATTTGCCAGAGTAATGTTTGTATGCGTTACCACCGTGTTATTTGCCCCAAACACATGTAATTACCGCGATATTCGTATCGTGGGATAACACATGTAAAATCTCCATATCTTATCATGTAGAATTAGTACTAGAGTGTACGTAAATTAGGGCATGATAGTGTGTTTTAGAGTTGTTAATTCTCCAAAGAGTGAGCTAATGGGGAAATCCGGTAAAGAGACAATCCACATGAAAGCGCCAACGATTATTCACTCAGGTTAATAAACTTACGAATAACAAGGTTATTGCCTTTTATGACTCTTTGTACGTGCGCCCGTGCTTAGTACGTAGTACGAACATACTCCACACTGTGAATTCTCTTCACTTCTACAGGAATCCGATACACCAGAATGAGTGATTCCCACCTAAGGAAAGTGAATTAAATGCCAAATTTGAAATTCAGAATCCCTAAAGAAGAAGAACCAGTAACTGTCTGTTTAATGACTACCCGCGCCACCTACCGGCCTAATTTTAAGATTCCGTTGAAATCTATTCAGTGTCAGTTAAGTGAATAAAAACTGTCAGTCGGACACATGTCGACTGACAAATTTTATTACGAAGTGAATGCATCTATATAGAAAACACATACTTTTTATGTGTTTTTTTATTAATTATATTCGTTTTCGTTAGGTGGGAATCACTCAATGAGTGATTCCCGGCAGTTCTAAACTAATAAAAGACCAAAGAATAAAAATATATTCACGAGTGAATAGATGAATACTTCTAGATTTTTTGGTGCACCCGACCAATGAATATTTTATTAACTGACAGATTTGGAACTTGGAATCTTTAAATAAGAAACGGTGCACATGACTGATTCGTGCATTGGGTGACTGAAACATTTGATTTTAGTGATTCCGTTCGAGTTTATTCTGTTTTTATTCATTTAATAAAAATTTAGAAGTCAATGCAGCCTCGACTGCCAAATTATATTCAATAGTGAATATATCTATGTACAAAGTGAATAAATTTATTCCTTTGGTCGCAAAATTTAATTAGTTTAGAACTGCCGGGAATCAATCAAATAAGACCGAATGTGAATGGGTCTAATTTCTTCTACGTCGTATCCCTTCCCCGCTACATGATAGTGGTACGGTAGTTAAAATATTAGTGATGTATTCAAGTAATACCATGGCTCGCACGGGAGAGCACGTGCACTTGATCTGATGGGTGCCTAAGTAAAAAAACTTAAAGACTCACGGGTTTAAAACAGACTCAATGGGCGCGAAAGACGTGCGAGGAGGGGGTGTTACTTTGGTAATTTCAAAAATATGCCGTAGAATTGCTACACGATTTCTAGTAGTATTTTCTGCCTCGACAATGGCATTATACTTTAGTAATTTCAAAAATATGCCGTAGAATTGCTGCACAATTTCTAGGAGTGTTTTCTGCTCTGACAATGGCATGATATTAAACTAATTTCAAAAATATGCCGTAGAATTGCTACACGAATACTAGTAGTGTTTTCTGCTCTGATAATGGCTTGACACTTTGGTAATTTCTGAAATACTCCGTATGAGTGGTACATAATATGAGTAGAAGTGGTACGTGATTTTCTAGTAGTAGTGTTACTCTGTGCCTCTGTAGCTACCGTACGGTAGTAGAATTTTCTGTCGTGATTCTGAGCACTTTTCACCTAGCACTCTTTTTGATACACCCGAACAGACTAATACACAACAGACTAGGGACCAGGGTATATTCCAAAAAAAGAGCTAGAATTAGTCTGTAGACCTATTTCTTGCTCGAGAGCAAGTCATGATGAATATTGAGGCTGTTGTCGGCAAAAAATACGGACTTTGTCGGCATCAAATTTGATTGAAAAAGCCAATAACAAACAAAACAAAACGACGACTGAGGTGCAAAATATTAACACAGAATAACAACAGAGATACGATCATTTTCGATGATCGATTCTTAGAATTAAACGCACCTCCACTACATGAAAATCCCTAAGTGGTAAAAACGATATCACCTAAGGCTACAAACAAAAGAGGTTAATCAGTTAGAAACAAGACATCTCCAAAGGCCTGACCGATAAGTAAACACTTGGAACACTTAAGTATATTCAAACGGATATACTTAATATCCCGTGAGGAAATTACTTATCCCGATCATGAAAATTGATACCGATTCCAGATGGGCCTCATCTATCATACATATCACGAACAAGCATATGCCCCATCAAATAAAACACTTAACCTCATGAATGACCAATACCATCAAATGACCGATATGACGAGACACTATAACAGCGACAGCAGCGACAATATCGGTATGATGAAGACAGTAACAAATAACCGGGGAAGATCTATACCATGTAAAATACAGCAGAGAGCCCCGAAAATACGTAGTAAAATAAGAGCATCTCTATGAGCTCACATCTCTTTAAATTTTAATTATCCTATCCTTTTGGTTGATTTTTAGAGCCACAACAACAGGTTATAGAGCCCTTATAACTCGCGCTGTTGAGCGTATACCTTAAGAGCCTATCTCCGCCCAATCAGCACCTCCACTGACCGGTCACAGCCAGAGGACATTGCTGTTGAGCGATAGGCCTTCCCCCCAGCGCAGAGATTGTCGCGAGCCCGCTGTTGAGCGACTCCCTTCCAATCTCCCTCCTACTTAGATTATTTCTCCGCAGAACGTTCCTTTGGTCCATTCCTCGGCTAACTATCTCCTCCGCTTCGACTATTCGCCGGCCTCCTCCGTCAGTCCCTCTTTCTTTGGTTCATTCTTCCGACGACCGCTTCCGATGACCGCTATTTTCTTGGCTTCGATCATTCCTCCAACAATCGATATTCTCGGCCTTGTTCCTTCAATTTCTTTGGTTAATTCTTTGGCCCATTCCTTTGGTCATCTTCGGCCACTTCGTCGGTTCCGCCGGTTATTTTCTTTCTTTGCACTTTGTTGCTTCTGCCGGTTAATTCTTTCTTTCAATTTTCGCCAATCCTCCGGTTATTCCCGCCAACTCCGCCGTTTTGTTCTTTTGACAATGACGCCTCGATTCGCCGCCACCGTTTTCTTTTCTTCCTATTTCCCCTCCTGCTTGTGAATCAGGGGGTGTATCCACTGTTTCTACACACAGTTCTTTGATAATCCACAAGCAAGCATGGTTGACCCCTTTGATTGGTATGCTATTGAAGGCATCCAATTCTGTTTCAAGCACAATAGCCCCTATGACAAAAAATTGAATGCTGTCTACTCCCAGATCATGGATGATACGGACATGGAAGACCTATTTGTGGAGAGCACAGAAGCAAAGGTGCTAGCAACCTCCATGATGCCTAACCTACGGGGCAGTGTTGCCAATGCAATCACCTCCTACCTACTCAGCTCCACAAAACTCCAAAAAGGACACATCACCCAACTCCTCTCCGGATGCACCATCTCCTATGTCACTTATGCTGGTGCTACCAAGAAAGTTCGTGGACCCATTGACTTGGAAAACGCTGCAAAGGAGGCGCTTACACACCACACAGACAATTCCACCAAACCATTCATCACCATTGAACTACTCATCACAGAATGGCAATTCAAACCCACCTGGAGAGCCCAACGCTTTGACAAAGTCTACGAAGGTGCAACCCAGGAGGACTCTGATGAAGAGCACACCGTTGACAACCCAGATACAGGGGCGCCTCAAGCCAGAATCTACGATGAAAAGATGATGGAACTCCTTGAAGGACAGTGCTCTCTCCTTGATAAACTATCAGAACGTGCTATCGACAACAACAACAACAACAACAACAACGCCGGTGCCAACAACCCAAGTGATCTACCATGGAACCCAGCAACCTTACCCCCACCAGTTAAGGAGCGATACAATTGCAGAGATGAATTCCTCACCAGTGATGACATGAAATACTTTGAAATCACTTCCACGGACGCATCAGGAAATGAAACAATTGTCAGACAAAACTACTACCTTCACAACCTAGGCAGTGGTAGAAATGACCAGCGCCTAATCACTAGGAGTGGTGATTGCTTTGATCTAAACAGAGCCTCTGACAAGTCCAAGGAAGCAGCTAGAGACAAATTGTTTCTCTCAGGATTCCCACAACTAAAGGATTCAATGGACCCTCAGGTCAGAAAGTGGTACAGAGAAATCACAGCCCATGCACAACAACATCACATCTACATCCATCCATATTTCCTCTACAGACGCGAAGCTGATCATCTCAGAGGATTCACCATTGGAGATATCTTCCCACATGACCTACCTACACGATATGAATTGGCCATCCACGAATGGGGAAACCTCATTTATACCGCACTCAGAACTGATAAAATCATCCCTGATTCATGTGCAAGTATGAATGCCACCATTCAAAGCTTTGAGGGAGGACAGGGATACGAGGCTCTGTACACTGTGATTGCACATACACATCCCAACTCCAAAAGGCCATCTAATGCAGGACGGATGGTCAGGAACCCTCCAAATCAAGAACAAGTGAGTCACTTAAGGAATATTACTTTCTATCGTTACAAGGATTATTTGAGACTTAGAGTCTTCCTCCACAACCAACCCAGCACAATCACTTCAATAGAGGTATTAAATTCCTTTCGTGTCCAGAAGTACCAAAGCTACACGACGGTAGCTATTCTATTTGTACAAATCAATGAGTCCTGTATCAACCAAAGTAATCTATTCCCACAGCATATCGATTCCCATGGCGCATTGATTCCCATTGCACATTAACGGTGAGCAATCTCTGTTTTATAGTATTGCCCTCGTTCTTCGGTGAGCAAACTTTGATTTTGTAAAGTATCACATGAGCTACAGGAGCAATTCCTGATCATAATGATAAACATATCATAGGACCTTCCTAACGGAACAAGAGAAGAAAACCGTTGGTGTGTGCTTCTCACACAATATATATATATATATATATATATATATACAGATATATATGGTCAACAACCAATGCATGTACAGAAATAATCAGCAAGTAATCTCATCACTACGCAACAGCAGTTGCAATGTATTTCATCTCAATAAAAGAGATATCTTGCGTTTCGGCAAGATTTCACTTTATCTCATACTTTTAACATTCAACTGATCTATATCCCAAAATTCACACTAGTTGCTACCAACTATCTGTAATCTACATTACTAAGGTCTGTCTTGCTGTATCTGAACAAGTTCACAGTAAGAAGAGATCTGACATTTCCATAGTCTCGCTTGTAGTCCGATTATCCGTTGTCGAAAGTATCCAATCACAATTGCCACGCGTAGAGTACAATTGTTTGCCTACTAACACACTAACACAGCGTTGCTGTTCTTCTGAAGCCTTTGAATCAGACTCTCAGCAGACCGGATTCAGAAGGAAAATAATAGATTAACAGTCGCAAGCTCTAAGGTGGCTTGCATAAGAAGAACAGGAAAGAAGGTGACCACAATACATCTGTTGGCATATGCCAATCGCAGATTGTCTACAAAGTCGTTCCCTTTCACCATTTGATTCCTCCGACAAATCGGAATCATCTCGATCAAACATGCCTGCCAATCCCTTCGGTGGTGGGAACAATGCTGGAGATGGCGGCACCGCAAACAAAATCAGCCTTCCTAGTTTTGATGACCATATGAAGTTGATACTCATATCCATATTCCGCGTCACAAAGGAAGCAAATAGCTATCTGTGTGAGGCTCTCCTAGAAGGATGATTATGCGAATGGCCGATTTTCTTCAATGCACTCCTCGAACATGATTTTGCCCGCGAGCTTACCTACGTGGATACTGGTAGCGGACTACCAACCCAACTTCATCGATCCATCCAACAGACCATCGAAGCACTCGCGGATTTCACAAATGACTTACGCAAGAGCGAAAAGGATTGGAGGGATGTAGAATCATATTTGTACAACAGTTTCAGTGCCTTCTGTCTGACACGTGCACTGCGTCTTCAGAACGAATCTATCTTGAATCCTCCAGCTTCTCCTCCAGGAACAAATAAGAACAAGTCCCGTCAACAAGTGAAGTATGAATCTTGGTGCCAAAAATCACGTGATGAAAAGTCGTTCACACCCCTCACGAATGACTCAAGATTTGAACATTGGCTCGTGGGTTTCAAGGCTAAACTCGAGGCATACAACATTGACACCAAAACATTCCTCGATGAAACTTGGCCTCCTGCTGCACTACAAGGCTACACACGTGACCTTTTCGTCAAACAGTGTGCTTTCTTCTGGGTTCTTATGTTGGAAGTCTTCAAAAGCGACCTATCTGCGTCATGCGTTCACAGCCATTCCCTCACACGCAATGGACGTCAAGCATACTTTGATTTTGTGAACTTGCATAGTGAATCAAAAGCCAAGGTATATGACAACTTGACACAATTGCAAGCGTTACTTAAGTTGAATCTCAACAACTGGAAGGAATCCAAAGTGAAGTTTATCACGCATTGGTTTGAAGAGTTGAACCATCTCAATAAACTTCGTCCTCCCAACAAGCCCCTTGAGTACCATACTGCAAAATCAGCATTATGTCAGGCCTGCTATTCCAGCTTTCAACTAAGTGAACAGTTTGCTAAGGTCAAAGATTCCGGTGACTCGAATAGTACCATCACGGATGTAGTCGCTGAAGCCGCTGCTATCCATAAACTCAAGATCACGCTCCTACTCCAAGCGACTCGTCTCAACTCTCAGTCTGCAATGTCTGCTCCAAAGTCCACAGTACGTGCCCATGTACACGACTTCTCCTCAGAGCAAGGACACAACTCTAGCGACTATGCTCTCCCTATCGAATTCGAAGGTGACTATCAAGACTATGCGGTATTCAAGGCTGGGCGTTCACCTGACCCTACCACACCCTTGCCTACTGGGATATGGAAGGCCCTATCACGTCAAGACATGAAGAATTGGCTGAACTTTTCTCCCAAAGGCAAGAAAATAGTGGTCGCATCGTTGCAATCCAAATTGCTCCCAGATGGTCAGCCGGACCCCAATGCCGTTAAACCCATCACCTGGAAGGCATATATTCATGAACATTCTGTCACATTCCTTGAAGATGACACCTCGCACGGTGATAACCATACCAATGCTTCAGAAGACCTCCATCCGGCTGTGGAAAATGACCGTAGAGGCGTCTTTCATGCATCACTTGGTGTATACAAGTCTCAGACTTCCTCTCTCAAGGATCAACGACCCCTCAAGTCTTCCGTGTTGCCTGCTCACCCCGCAAGATTCCTTTCTGAGAATCCTGACATTTGATATAAAAGGGACGGTGACACTCTGGTACCTGTGGGAAAATCCTCCTATTCAGTCAATTTTCACCAATGGTATAACCCCAAAGATGACTTAACCTTCCAACACGATAATCAAGCACCTTCATACACCTATCGTGCTCATAAAGCTACTGTTTCCAACCCCGGATTCGCTATGGTCGACTGTGGTGCCAATGGTTGTATCATCGGTAATGATGCATGTCTTATCTCCAAGGATATCCCGCCACGATATGTCAATGTCACCAGCATCAACAATCACCAAGTGCAGAATATTCCCATTGCAACATGTGGAGCATATTCAGTCTCCAATAGAGGTCCTCCCATTATCCTCATTTTCAACAAATGTGCGTACATGGGACGGCACCCCTCTATCCTGTCTTCCGGGCAGATGGAAGCATACTTCTCTACTGTCGATGACACATCCATCAAAGCAAGCGGTGGGCAAGTAATCACCACCTCTGATGGATATGCACTGCCCCTCAGCATTCGCCATGGCTTGCAATACCTCGCCATGCGAAAATATACCACTGATGAATTCGACACACTCCCACATGTTATCATGACATCGGATAAGCACTGGGACCCATCCGTTCTTGATACCATTATCAGTGCTAAGGATGAAACCTTCCTTCAGAAATATCCACCTCAGTTGCAGCAGCTTCCATATCCAGAATACGACGAATACGGAAACCCACGTTGTCTTGAAGGCTTGGATATCTCTGTATCTCCTGGTTTGTCTACGGTTACGTCCCTCAGTTCGTACTCCAGTCATTGTACTCAACATCCTTTTCTCCCTATTGATGATCATGGAAGCAACAACCGCTCCTTCTGGCTTACATCTACCGATTATGTTCATGAGGAACGCCTCACACAATGTATTCCACCTCCAATCTCTGATACGGTTCTTGCTTTTCCCACGGCTTGTACTGTCGATGATACCCCCCGTATCGCAACTACACCTCGTGAACGTTATCCCAACGAACATGATTACTTATCCCTGAAGCCCTTCTTCTGTTGGGTTTTTACGGATTGCATCAAAGCTACCTTTGAGAATTCAACACAATATGGATCCCTAGCGGTTAGTCCCGATGGTAACCTCTTCAAGCGCTTTCATTCCCCTCAGCCGGCAATGAATGTTTGACCGTTCAATGACGATGTTTTGTCTGATGTCATTTACTCCAACGTCCCAGCAATTGATGGCGGTTCCAAACTTGCACAGATTTTCTTTGGTCGAAAATCTCATATCATACATGTTGAAGAGATGCGCACCACTGGTGATTTCCTATCATGATTCCAGAATTTCGTCGGAAAATGGGGCAGACCTCTTCGCCTCTTATGTGATCATGGTAACTACCAATCTAGCAAACGGGTTATCGATTATCTCAAGATGTTATGGATTGGACTTTGGCAAAGTGAACCCTATTACCAACATCAGAACCAATTTGAGAGACGTTATCAAACTTTTAAGCGTATTGTCAACTGCGTCATGGACCGCACGGGTACACCACCACATCTATGGTTGTTGTGCATGACATATGTCACTGGACTCCTCAATGTTATTTCTGATCCTACTCTATTGGACAAACAACCGGTCTTCATTGCCACCGGTACCCTTGGTGATATAAGCGCGTATACCAGTTTCTTTTGGTTTGAACCTGTTTATTTTAAGACCAATGACTCCCCTTTTGGTACCCAGTCTACCAAACGCCTCGGTCATTTCGTTGGCATTACCGAACATGTTGGCAATGGACTATGTTCCCGAATATGGGACCCAGTCACTAACAAGTTACTTGACCGTTCTGGTGTACGCTCTGCTCTTACACCTGAGTCACGCAACAAACGTGCTGGTCTCTTTACTGAGGACGGCTTTGTTGCATGGCGTAAAGCAAAGGATTCGGTACCTCGGTTATATGCCACCGGTGACACCCATACACTCACTAAACATGGGGAGCATACCAATACAGATGCTCCGACTGAGAACTCCAAACCACAGGACGTTCCAACTACTCCTCATCCTGGCAAATCCACTGCAAACTCCAACGCCGCGCAAAGCCCCAATAATCCTGTGGCACCTGAAGGCAACACGACACCAGTACCTACCGAGCAACAGGCCGCGGCACCTCCTATTCAGATACCCGACAATAGCCAACCTTCCGCACCTGGTAATCAGGTTATTATCAAACCACCCGCCCACCCCTCGTTACCAAGTTTTCTACATAAGAAGGTCGATGACAGCCCAAGCTGGTCCCCTTCTCCACTCCCTAACAACTATGGGGAGAGTTTTGATGGTCCTCCTATGACACACATCTTCAGCAAGACATCCGACGGCGTTCTCCTTACTGAAGATGATTTTGATCCACTGGAGCTCGCATATTTTGATGTTAGTGACGTCACGACTCCACACACCAACCCTGCTACTCCTACCATAGACCCATCACAGGTAATTGTCACCGATAAAGAAGGGAATGCACAATTTGACGATAATGGTAAACCGCTTACCATCCCGACGATCCCAATTGCAGATCTACAAGAAAGATCTTTCCTTGTACCCAATCCAGATAGTACGTGAAAGCGTCTTACCATTGTCAATGTAGAAGACAGTCTTGAACGCAATAAGGACTTCATCAAATTCAAGTGCAAACACTCTGATGACAAACTTGACGGCATCATTGTATACAATGATGTCATGAATTACATCCACCGTGATTCGACCCAAGAAGATGAAAAACTTTGCTCGTTTCGCCAAATCCTAGGACACCAAGGCCCATTGGATAACAAGCACCCCCAGTACAAAGGCTCCAAGTATAACCTTTGGATTGAATGGGAAAATATGGAACAGACATATGAACCATTAGCCAACATTGCGGCTGATGATCCTGTTACTGTTGCCAAATATGGGAAAGACAACAACATGCTTGACCTCCCAGGTTGGAAACGTCTCAAACGAATCATCAACCTAGCACGACAAACCAAGAAGCTTGATCGACTCGTACATCAAGCTAAACTTCGGTCTTTCCGTACCACCCCACAATACCAATATGGCTTCAAGGTACCTTGTAACCACGAAGAAGCCCTCCGATTTGATCAAGCCAACAGAAACCACAAATGGGAAGACGCCATCACTCTCGAAATGGAACAGCTCAAGGAATACAATACCTTCATCAACAAAGGCACGTACAAGGCAAGCTCCATCCCAAATGGGTTACAACAGATCAAGGTACACATGATATATGCTGTCAAACATGATGGTAGACACAAGGCTCGTCTTGTTGCAAACAACAATCTTACTGAAGCCCCTGTCCACAGTGTGTACGCCCGTGTTGTATCACTACGCGGCCTATGCATGTGCCTGTTCCTAGCTGAACTGAACAACCTGGAAGCATGGGGTACCAACATAGGAAATGCTTATCTTGAAGCAGTGACCTGCAAGAAAGTCTGTATCAAGGCAGGACCAGAATTCGGATCACTAGAGGGTCACCTATTGATCATCTACAAGGCTCTATATGGACTCAGATCATCGGGCAAGTGCTTTGGTGATTTACTAGCAGCTTGCCTCATTGAACTTGGCTTTGAAAGATCCCGCACCAAACCGGAAATCTTTCTCAAGCCTGGAATGAACAAGCCTGGAGAACGTGTATATGAACTCATATGCACCTATGTGGATGATCTATGTCTTTGCATGGCAGATCCCAATTCGTTTCTGGAAAGCCTACAGTCAGAGCCATACAACTTCAAACTGAAGGGATCCGGACCTATGAATTTTCATCTGGGCTGTGGATTTGAGCGAGATGCACATGGTGTTCTTTGTATGAATCCCATCAAATTCATCAAAAAGATGGAAGCATCTTATGAACAAATGTTCAGATGCAAACCTAGCACTCGGTTCCAATCACCCATTGCGGAGAACGACCATCCCGAATTGGACTCCTCAGCTTTCCTTGAGGAAACTGGTATCCAGAAATACCAAAGCATGATCGGTTCACTCCAATGGATCATCGCCATTGGACGATTTGATGTTCAAACAGCCGTGATGACACTCTTGAGTTTTAGAGCTCAACCACGAGAAGGACATCTTGATCGTGCCAAACGTATCTACGGATATATCTCCAAGTTTAGACATTTTAAAATCAGGTTCCGTGTGGAACTCCCAGATTTTATATTGACTAAACCGGACACCATCGATTGGTCCAACACCGTCTATGGGGAGCATTCTGAAGAGCTACCCGATGACGCCCCTGCACCACTTGGGAAGACAGTAGTGTTGACACACTTCGATGATGCAAATCTTATGCATGACATCCTCAGTGGGAAGGCCGTAACCGGCATCCTTCACTTTGCGAACAAAACCCCTATGATGTGGTTCTCAAAGAAACAAGCTACTACGGAAACGGCCACATTCGGAGCTGAATTCGTTGCAGGAAGAACTTGCATCGAGCAAATCGTTGACCTACGTCATTGGTTTCGATACCTCGGAACACGAGTCCACGATATTTCTTATTCATGGGGAGACAACGAGAAGATGATTCAGACGTCAACCTTCCCTTACGCAAGGTTGCATAAGCGTCACCATATCCTATTGTTTCACTACGTACGAAGCATGATAGCGAAAGGCTTCATTCTAATGCTACACATTCCTGGCAAGGATAATTGCGCAGATATCCTCACCAAGCATTGGGGACACTCAGTTGTGTATCCACTGCTCAAGCCCATCTTCCACTTCTGTGGTAATACTGGTGACCTCCTTCAAGATGATGGAAGCATCATGTAAACATGTTGATCTTTCGCAAGGAAACATGGGGAGTATTAAATTCCTTTTGTGTCCAGAAGTACCAAAGCTACACGACGGTAGCTATTTTATTTGTATGAATCAATGAGTCCCGTATCAACCAAAGTAATCTATTCCCACGGCATATCGATTCCCACAGCGCATCGATTCCCATTGCACATTAACGGTGAGCAATCTCTGTTTTATAGTATTGCCCTTGTTCTTCAGTGAGCAAACTTTGATTTCGTAAAGTATCACACGAGCTACAGGAGCAATTCCTGATCATAATGATAAACATATCATAGGACCTTCCTAACGGAACAAGAGAAGAAAACCGTTGGTGTGTGCTTCTCACACAATATATATATATATATATATATATACATACAGATATATACGGTCAACAACCAATGCATGTACAGAAATAATCAGCAAGTAATCTCATCACTACGCAACAGCAGTTGCAATGTATTTCATCTCAATAAAAGAGATATCTTGCGTTTCGGCAAGATTTCACTTTATCTCATACTTTTAACATTCAACTGATCTATATCCCAAAATTCACACTAGTTGCTACCAACTATCTGTAATCTACATTACTAAGGTCTGTCTTGCTGTATCTGAACAAGTTCACAGTAAGAAGAGATCTGACATTTCCATAGTCTCGCTTGTAGTCCGATTATCCGTTGTCGAAAGTATCCAATCACAATTGCCACGCGTAGAGTACAATTGTTTGCCTACTAACACACTAACACAGCGTTGCTGTTCTTCTGAAGCCTTTGAATCAGACTCTCAGCAGACCGGATTCAGAAGGAAAATAATAGAGGAAGTTAGCAATCTTATTGAAGGAACCACTCTCTCACAAGAACTCTTCAAGAAAACCGAAGATGAACGCAAATCAGACGACCAATTCAAAAGGGACATATATAAAGCAGGCCCCCTTCTACAAACCCTACAAACATATGAACAAGAAATCAAGGCTGAAAAGAAGTACAAGGGAAAAAACTCCAAATCAAGCCTCCTCAATCAATTGCCTACCACAGGAATCAGACCAGGTCCCCGGCGAAGTGATAGATTCCAAAAACGTGCAAGCAACAACACTGTGAGAACCCCTTCCACTCTAACCTCACACTCAATCAGTCTGATTGACTCACTTGGATACCCTGAAATGGATGAAGCATCTGGCAATCCATTCCTCCATCAAGCAAATTGCAATGCCATCACTGCATTTGACAAAGAGCCCAGCCTCTTTGACACCTCCAGGCAATCTATTGTTTGCCACACCTCTGGTCATAACTTTGACAATTGCCCTGCCCTACAAGATGTTGAGTCTCTCAGGAAACATAGGATTGCAACTGCAGTTTTTATCAGTAAAAGCAAGAGAGAAACACAGCAACTCATGGACAATACTCAACCCATCTCCCAAATCAACATTGAAGATGAGGATCAGGATGACACCTCCCCAGATGATGAACCAGAAGACCAAAATTTTTGTCAGGGCAGGGAATAAATCAACTTTCTTGCTGCCAGACCACGTCACCTCAAGATGATCCTCAGGGATTCGACAATGTGCCAGAATCACCAATGGAAGGTTTGTGCCCCTCCTTGGACTCCAGCAGTGTCAGCTCCTATGAATCGATTCAAATTGGCGCGGTCAATCTGACTCCTAGGGATAACCTTCAACCATCCATCCCAACTGATGTGTATTGTGAGATGGAAACCCATAAGGTCAAAGTCCCTACATTACACTCACATTTGAATACCAACAGAGATCCCAACTTTGACCGTGACAACCCCATCTGAACTATTATCAACAATGTCAAGCAGCTTGTACCAGCAGATCCAATAGCAGCTGCATCATATTTTCAACAGGGTGAACGGGCACAAATTGATACAGGAGCCAAAGTTTCTTGCATAAGCCTACTGCATATCCTCCATGATTACAAACCCTACACCAAGCTGAGGAAATGTCCAGTTAGGCTAACAGCAGCAATTGGAGGTAGGGCTTCCAGTTGCATCCCAAAAGGTTCTGGCTATGTGCACATACCAGCCCCAAATACCAGAGGCTACATCCGTGTTTTCTTCTACTATTCCCCATTGCTGTCAACAACACTGCTGAGTGAGAATGATCTCTGTGGGACGACATCCCACATGAGGGAACAGCTCAGTGCAGTGGACAGCTCATACACAAAGCCTTCACTGACACCCATGACTCATCCATTCAACAGAATGGTAACCTCACCATCATTTGCCACCACAAACACAGCACTGCTAAAAGCATCGTCCTCCATGGAGCCATCATTGATAGTCAGTGTTATACCCATCCAGTATTGATCCCTCATGTAGATCTGGAATCGCCATATGCAAATTGTGCTACCTCCTCAGCATATGCCTTAGCAACTGACTTGGAGTTCAAACAAGCTTGTGATCTAGCCTCCAAGGAAGCAATCAGCAATTTCAGGTATGACATCTACACAAACATTGTGACACTCCAAAAGTGCACTGAAGCTGCCAGAGGACAGCCTGATACCAGTGACACACCATGGTTTGATGCAAAATTGTTTTTCACCAAGATTGCCGACAAGCATATCCCTATTCAAGCAATCAAAGCAAAGACCTCCAAGCTCCTCTGGCATCAAAGACTTGGCCATCCGTGTGATGATTGTTTATACCAAGCCCACAAGCACATCCTTGGTGTACCAAAAATCAAGCGCCAAACAACTATTCTTGATCAATGCCCCACATGCATCCAATGCAAGCAAACCAAGACGCCTGCTGGCTACCACTCTACAAGGAAGCGTCCGAGAACTGTTTCTCTACCCCCCGCGGGCTATCGCGTGGTATTTTTTAAATTCTCGACCCTATTTTTAAAATTTCCTATCTTTTTAGGTCACGTGTCTACTAAAAAACCTCGCGCGTCGCACACCTTTAATTTTCAGACAATATCTTGTCACTCCTCAAATAAAATAACTATTTTAGGGTTAAGGATATCATATTCTTTTTGTGACAAGCACTATTTTGTGTACAACTTATGCACAAATGACTATTTTCATCTTCTCAACATGTTGCCACCATAACAGTCTCCATCCCAAATCCTCCAACTCCAACTCAAATCCCAACTCCAACTCCAAGTTGAATCCACCCCAGGCGGGCTATTCCACTTAAGGGTTTGGTTCCTGTTTAATGGCAGGAAGATCTGTAGTAATTTCAGAAGCTACACTGTCGGAATCGTCACCAAAATCTGAATCGTTCTTCAATAACCTGGAAGGTGGATTGATGGTTACATTCGGAATGACTTGATGGTTGCTAGGTGGATCGACGATTCCATTGTTAACGTCTGGATGATTGCTGGTTCGTGCACGAATCTTACAATTTTTTTTTGTGTCGAGCAATCTCTTGCTTGTAATAAACAATCATTTTCCGGTGTTCTTGTTCGAGATCGGCTGGGTATTCTTGTTGTACTTCGGCTAGAAGATCCAGAACCATCTTTTGTATTTTGGAATTTTTTTCCATGGTTGGTTCGATCGTCGATTGGAAGATTAGGATTAGTAGGATCAGTAGAGTAGATTTTTGATTCAAAGATAAGTTAGTAGTAACACCTAACACGTTGGTTTTGGTTTTGCTTGTCGGAAAGAAAATGAAATAATGAATTATAATGAAGAAGTACTAGTGAAAATAATGTATTACTAGTATCTACTAGTAATAACTCATGCAAAATAGCGTACTAGTTGGTTTTACGGGTACATGAAAGTCAGAATCAACTCGATCGTAATCAACAACGCAATTGTCCACGATTTCCATTTCGATAACCAACAACGCAATTGTCCACGATTTCCATTTCGATTCACATTTCCGTGCACCATATGGAAGAACTGACCCGCCTGCCAACAAATGTTTGGAATAACTGATGGGAGTGACCCGTCCGGCGCTGTGTATTAACCCTCTTAAGGAGTTGACTGTACTGTGCACTACTAAACATATTGTACGAGGAATGTTGCAATCATCACTAAGTAGTAATGCATTTACTGTACGGACAATTTTTGCAATCAAAGTATGGTAGTAAGGAAATCTACCGTACAAGAAAACACATCACACACAAAATAATACATTTAATTTTTTCCTTTCAACAATTCATCTTTTTGACCTCCGTCCTTTCGACCCATTCTACTGATATTTTCCTTCAAACAACTCCGCAACATCATGCCTCCTGTTATCAAAACCCCTCTTCTATTCTACTGCCATTGTTGCGCGCAGAATGGCAAAAACTCCAAGTTTTTAGGATATATATCCACGGCAAACAAGCAGGGTACTTTGAAATACGTCTCTGTTGGCCTAAGAAAACATCTCTGGCATAGAGATACGTGCCGCCATTTTTACCATAGTCAGGGTCTAATTAAACGAAAGATCTATAACTTCTCCACCTCTATCAAAGTGCAGCCTACCTTGCCGTCTGCTCAACATTCTCCATCAGATTTTGGGATGACTATGACACAAAACGGTCCATCTGTTCCCCCTTCCTATCTCTCCCAGCACCACACCGTCACAAGTCAATCAGCCACGGGTCTTCATTCTGTTCTAAACCAACAGATTGTACATGATGTCTTTTTACCGCCAATGGATCGGAACGCCATTGAATCTTACATGGCTGTTTCTGCTGTTCAAGATGAAGATGCATTCCCGCTGAATAATGATATCGACAATTCTGATGACAAGGATGACTATGTCAATGACGTAAATGAAAATAACGACAACAATTCTACCAACAACATAGATTGTGGAGACAACGAAGAAGATCACACTAATGGTTCTGATGTTAACGTCGCTACTGCTCAGCCAGCCCCTCCACCACCATCTTTTCATGAAATCATTAATCTGAACGAAAGAGAGGATACATTTCAAAGCCACACAAAACTACCGCCGCCCCATCATCTTCTTGCTGAATTGGAACTCATAAATTGCCACTGAACACATTCAAATCCATTTTCCAGTGGGCAAAGAAAAGTCAAATGAGACCGGGTTTTGATTTTAGCAATGCCAAAATTAGATCTCAGAAAGCAATTTTTGACAATCTCCAATCCAATCTGGGTCTCTCTGATATGAAATTTCATCCTCATATACTGAATTGGTTACCTAAGAAAAACCCACTCAGGTGTATGTCCGTTCTTTTAAGGATGCCATTTATTCTCTTCTTTCTGACCAGCAGCTAATGATAGAAGAAAACCTCTCATTTTCCGACTATTCCACCCCTCTATCTCCCGACAATAATCCTGAGTTGAATCCTCATTCTATAATCTCAGAATTGCATCACGGAACGTGGTGGAAATCTTCTTGGAAAGAAATTTGCAATCCCAATTTGCAAGAAATTCTTGTTCCTATTATATTTTACATGGATGGCATATCTTTGGATGCGCATGGACGACTTACGTTAACACCATTGAACATGACACTTGGTATCTTTAATGTGGAGGCCCGTTCTTGACCTGAAGCATGGACAACTATTTACTTCCATCCCGACCCCGAATGGGAGTTTACCAGACACTCTTGTCCTGCCACTTCGAAGGAAAAAATTCAGAATCTTCACAATGGTTTGGAAGTAGCATTTTGTTCTTTTAAAGCCGCGTATAACGATGTTAATTTCCTTCTGAAACTGGCTGTTGAGCTGATTCAATCCAAAGGCAAAGAAGAGCAACAGGAGCTTTAGCTGCAGGCCGGTTGAGGTGCCGGTCTGTTGTGTTCTAATATTTCTCTGATATCCACTACGACTGGATGCGAATCCAATCAGATCTATTCTGACTATCGACCAATCGACGCAATCAGTTAGATCTTAGGCTTGTAGATCTACAGTAGGACGCAAGAACGTCCGGTGCAAGGTTTAAGGTTGAATAATCAAATAATCTAAAAGTATGCGCTTTATCTTGCTGGGGAGCAAGATAGCGCTTTAAAGGTCGTACTGCCGCTAATACAGCACGATGTTACAATTATACGGTGAATATCGTGTTGCCGCTAATACAACACGTAATTTTACACAGCAGATAAACAAGTTTGTGAGCAGCGCTTCGAACCTCTGCTGTCTTTTCTTGAAAACAGCACACTTAACAAGAGATTGCATGTGCGAACCTCTAGTGTGCGTTCGTTCTTTGAGTACTAAGTATCAAATTGGAGTGACGATCGATTCTTCTCTTCCTGTGGAGTATCGAACTCGACCGTAAGAATGAGCCCGGTAATTTTCGAGGTCTCATTATTTTCGATCTCGTACCTCTACCAACCTAGACACGAAAGGAATTTAATACTCCCCATGTGTCCACATGAAAGCATCCTCTAGTATCTGGTGCAGTCATCCTGCAACAGATCACCAGTGTTTCCACAGTAGTGAATATTAAATTCCTTTTGCACGTACACGAATACTACAGTCCTCTAAATTACGTACGTACATTCCTACATAACTTACAGTACTGCAGCTGGAAAGATACGATACTACGAGTCGAAGTGCACCTTCAGTGGTTGGAATAATGAGACTCGAAGGTTACCTCTTTCTCTATGTGAGATTGGAATAAGACCGAACCAGAGGTGCAATCGTCATTCTGACACCCAAATTCGATACTTAGTGATCGAACAACAGTCATTCTGACACCCAAATTTGATACTTAGTGATCAAACGACAGTCATTCTTACGATCGACGTTCGATACTTAGTAATCGAAGAAGAACACACACTAGAGGTTCACACATGCAATCTCTTGTTAAGTGTGCTGTTTTCAAGAGAAGACAGCAGCGGTTCGAAGCGCTGCTCACGAACTTGTTACTTGTTTTCTGTATAAAATACGTGCTGTATTAGCGGCAACACGTAAATTCGCGTGCTGTATTAGCGGCAGCACCGATCTTTAGAAGAGATACTTGCTCTCCAGCAAGAAACATCTCTTCATCTCTTACTTTTAGATTATTTGATTATTCAACCTTAAACCTTGCATCGGACGTTCTTGCGTCCTACTGTAGAACTACAAGCCTAAGATCTAACTGACTGAGCCCACCGGTAGTTAGAATAGATCTGATTGGATTAGCGTTCAATCGTAGTGGATATCAGAGAAATATTAGACCATAAACAGACCGGCACCTCAACCGGCCTGCAGCCACAGCTCCTGTTGCTCTTCTTTGCCTTTGGATTGAATCAGCTCAACAGCCAGTTTCAAAAGGAAATTAACAGATTAACAGTCGCAAGCTTGTTGAAGCTTGCAGAAGAAGACAACAGTAGAAGCACTCTACGACAACGAAAACAATCCGACAGCAGATCACCAATTGACTCGACTACGGACGACGATTGATAGTTCTCTGATCCGATTACAGCATAACAAAGACCAAACGAACAAGCCGTTTGTCTTCAATAGAAGCCCATTGCATTGGACACGCCAATAACAATCCCTCCATCCGGCTTGAGTAAAGGATACACTACCGAGTGTCCCCAATGCTTGGTGAGGATGTCAGCACAGTTATCCTTACCTGCAAGATGTTGCATGAGGATGAAACCTCTTGCGATCATGCTTCTAACATAGTGATATGATAGAATGTGATGCCTCTTGTGGAGCCTCGCATATGGGAATGTAGAGGTTTGAATCATCTTTTCATTGTCTCCCCATGTGTAGGATGTGTCGTGTACTCTAGTACCAAGATACCTGAATGACTGTCGAATGTCAACAATTTGCTCAATGCAGGTTCTAGCAGATACAAACTCAGCGCCAAAGGTGGCTGTTTCAGATGTGGCTTGCTTCTTGGAGAACCACATGATGGGGGTCTTGTTTGCAAAGTGCAGGATACCAGTGACAGCTTTACCACTTAGGATGTCATGCATTAAGTTTGCATCATAGAAATGAGACAATACAACTACCTTCCCTGGGGGTTTAGGGGCATCGCTTGGTAGGTCTTCAGAGTGCTCCCCATATACGGTATTGGACCAGTCTGTACTGTTGCCTTCAGTGAGTACAAAATCTGGTATGCCCACTCTGAATCTGATTTTGAAATGACGAAATTTGGAAATATATCCATAGATTCGTTTGGCTCTATTGAGATGGCCTTCCCTAGGTTGCACGCGAAAGCTTGATAAGGTCATGACAGCAGTCTGCACATCAAAACGTCCAATGGCAATGACCCACTGGAGTGAGCCCACCATGCTTTGATACTTTTGGATATCAGTATCACATGGGGATGATGATGAGTCTAGCTCTGGGTGGTCATTCTCAGCAAGGGGTGAATGGAACCTGGTGGTGGGTTTACAGCCAAACATTTGTTCATATGAGGCCTCCATTTTCTCGATGAACTTGATGGGGTTCATGCAGAGCACACCATGTTCATCTCTTTCGAAACCACATCCCAAATGAAAGTTCATTGGACCAGAGCCCTTTAATTTGAAATTGTAAGGTTCAGACTGCAGGATTACCAGAAAGGTTTCAGGATTGGCCATACATAAGCAAAGGTCGTCAACATATGTGCATATCAGCTCGTATACTGGCTCCCCATTCTTGTTGTTGCCAGGCTTGATAAAGATTTCAGGCTCTGCCTTGGATCTTTCAAAACCTAGTTCAATGAGGCAGGCAGCGAGCATATCGCCAAAGCACTTGCCAGATGATCGAAGTCCATATAGAGCCTTGTAGATCACTAGTAGGTGGCCCTCTAATGATCCAAATTCAGCGCCAGCCTTGATACATACTTTCTCGCAGGTAACAGCTTCGAGGTATGCATTACCAATGTCGGTTCCCCATGCTTCTAAGCTATTCAGTTCAGCAAGGAATAGGCACATGCGCAAGCCACGAAGAGAAACCACTCCTGCATATACACTGTGAATGGGAGCTTCAGTGAGATTGCCATTTGCAACTAGCCGGGCTTTGTGTCGACCATCATGCTTGACGGCATAAATCATGTGAACTTTGATCTGTTGAAAACCAATGGGTATATTGCTAGCCTTGTAGATACCCTTGTCAATAAAAGTGTCATACTCTTGAAGCTGGGACATTTCCAGCGCTATGGCATCCTGCCATTTGGTGTTGCCATTTGCTGTATCAAACTGGATGGCTTCTTCATGATTTCGAGGTACCTTGAATCCATATTGATACTGAGGAGCAGTGCGGAAGGAGCGGAGCTTGGCTTGGTGGATTAGCCTGTCTAGTTTCTTGGTTCTTCGAGCGAGTGAAACAATGCGTTTGAGATGTTTCCAGCCAGGTTTATCAAGCATGTTGTTGTCTTTTGCATATTTGGCTACAGTGACCGGGTCATCGGTAGCTACGTTGGATAGGGGTTCGTATGTCCTTTCCATATTCTCCCATTCAATCCATAGGTTGTATTTGGAACCTTTGTATTGGGGGTGCTTGTTGTCAAGGGGACCTTGATGACCAAGTATGCGTCGGAAAGACCAAAGTTTGCCATCTTCTTGAGTTACATCCCTGTGGATGTAATTCATGACGTCATTGTAGGCTATGATATCTTCAAGTTCATCATCTGTATGCTTGCATTTGAACTTGATGAAGTCTTTGTTTTGCTCAAGACTGTTTTCAATGTCAACAACTGTCATTCTTTTCTGTGTGCCATCAGGGAGGGCCATGAGAAAGGACCGACCTTGCAATTCAGCAACAGGGATAGCAGGGATGGTGATGGGTGTGCCATCATCGTCAAATTGGGCGTTGCCTTCTTCATCAGTAACAACTACTTTAGATGGGCCAACAGATGGGGTAGCAGGATTGATAGGTGGAGGTGTGGCGTCACTGACATCAAAATATGCTAGCTCAGGGGGACCAAAATCATCTTCAGTAACAGGTACGCCGGCAGGGGTTTTGCTGAAGATGTGAGGGGTTGGAGGACCATCAAGAATCTCCCCATAGTTGTTAGGGAGTGGAGAAGGTACATAGCTTCGTGTATTAGGAACCTTGGAATAAAGAAATGTAGGCAAGGATGGCTTTGGGATGCGCAGAGGAGGTGATGCTGGTACCGAACTGGGTGGTGAATGATGTCGAAAGGAGGGACTATCACCAGAAGACTTAGGAGTGAGGGAAGCATCTTTGGCCTTGCGCCATGCAAGAAAGCCATCATCAGTGAACAAGCCGGCGCGCTTGTTGCGATGCTCGGGAGTTAAGGCAATGCGTACACCAGAGCAATCAAGGAGTTTATTGGTGATGGGATCCCAGATGGTGAAACATAAACTATTGCCAACATGCTCAGCAATGCCAACAAAGTGACCAAGGCATTCAGTGGTCTGAGAGCCAAACTGTGTGTCAGGAGTCTTGTAGTATACAGTATTAAATTCCTTTCGTGACCAGAAGTACCAAAGCTACCAAAGGGTAGATTTCCTATACGCATGAATCAATGAGTCCCGTATCCATCTAAGTAATCGATTCCCACGGGATATCGATTCCCACGGCGCACTGATTCCCATCGCGCATAAACGGTGAGCAATCCCTGTCTTACGATATTGCCATTGTTCTTCGGTGAGCAAACTCTGATTCCATAAAATATCACACGAGCTACAGGAGCAATTCCTGACCTTAATGATAAACATTTCATGGAGTCTTCCTAACGGAACAAGAGAAGAAAACCGTTGGCATGTGATTCTCACACAATACATATACATGCATACAAATATATATGGTCAACGACTAATACATGTACGGAAATAATCAGCAAGTAATCTCAGCACTACGCAACAGCAGTTGCAACGTATTCATCTCAATAAAAGAGATATCTTGCATTTCGGCAAGATTTCACTTTATCTCATACTTTTAACATTCAACTGATTTATATCCCAAAATTCACACTAGTTGCTACCAACTACTTGTAATCTACATACTAAGGTCTGTCTCGCTGCAATCTGAATAAGTCACAGCAAGAGGAGATCTGGCGTTTCCCTAGTCTCGCCTGTAGTCCGATTATCCGTTGCCGAAAGTATCCAAACACAATTGTCACGCGTAGAGTACAATCGTTCGTCTACTAACACACTAACACAGTGTTGCTGTTCATTAAAAGTCCTTGAATCAGACTCTCAACGAATCGGATTCAGAAGGAAAATAATAGATTAACAGTCGCAAGCTCTAAGAAGGCTTGCACACAAGAAGGAATAGGAACGGAATTGAACATAATCCCTACGCTGGCATATGCACGTCGCACATCGCACAAGAAGCAGTTCCCATTCTCAGTTACCACGCAATTCTTTCCAAGGCTCCGAACCACCACAGATGCCGAACATACCATTAATGCCCGGCGATGCACTCGGAGGCGAAGAGAAGAATGACGCCGAAGTCACCACTATCGAACGCTTTCCCAGCTTCGATGCTGATATGAGAAAGATACTCGTATCATTACTCAACGTAACAAGTGAGATTACTAGCAAGTTGTGCCTAGCTCTCAAAGAAGGCGGATTATGCGAGTGGAAGTCTTTCCTCGACGCACTTATCGAACCGGATTTTGCACGCGAACTTACCTATATGGAGCGAGGATTGGCAACGCATATCCCTCGATCCATCCAAAGGAGCATAGAAGCGCTTGCAGACTTCGCTATCGACCTACAAGAAGAAGGTGTCGACCTAGGAGAAGACGAGAAGGACTGGAAAGATGTAAAGTCATATACATACATGGAATTCCAGACATTCCGCGGAGAGCGTGCCCAACGCTTACGTAACGAATCTGTTCTGAATCCACCACCTCCTCCGGCGGGAAGTAACAAAAAGTCCCCTCAGCAGGTAAAGTACGAATCATGGTGCCGAAAAGCACGAGATGAAAAGTCCTTTACACCCCTCACGAATGACTCGAGATTCGAACACTGGCTCGTAGGTTTCAAAGCTAAACTCGAAGCATACGACATCGATACAGAGACATTCCTCGATGAAACTTGGCCTCCAGCCACGCTTGTGGGTTACACCCGTGATCTCTACATCAAACAATGTGCCTTCTTCTGGGTACTAATGTTGGAAGTCTTCAAGAGTGACCTTTCTGCATCATGTGTACACAGTCATTCTACCACTCGTGATGGACGCCAGGCCTACTTCGACTTCGTAAACCTTCATGGCCAATCAAAAGCAAAGGTATACGACAACTCGATCCAGCTACAAGCGTTGCTCAAGTTGAACCTCAACAATTGGAAAGAATCCAAAGTGAAATTCATCACACATTGGTTTGACGAATTGAATCACCTCAACAAGCTCCGTCCTCCCAACAAGCCCCTCGAGTATCACACTGTAAAATCAGCATTGTGTCAGGCATGTTATTCCAGCTTCCAGCTAAGCGAACAGTTTGCCAAAGTCAAGGATCCAGGTGGGACGAATAGCACCGTAACGGATGCAGTTGCCGAAGCCGCTGCTATCCACGATCTTAAAATCACGCTTTTACTCGAAGCAACTCGACTTGATTCCCAGTCTGCGATGTCTGCTCCTCGGTCGACCGTACGTGCACACGTTCATGATTTCTCTTCTGACTCGATCCAACACCATGATGACTATGCTCTTCCCATCGAATTTGAAGGAGACTATCAAGATTATGCTGTGTTTAAGGCTGGACGTACCCCTGACCCTACCACAAGGTTGCCTACAAACATATGGAAGGCCTTGTCACGCCAGGACATGAAGAGTTGGCTCAGCTTTTCTCCGGAAGGCAAGAAAATCGTGGTTGCCTCATTGCGACACGACTTACTTAACACTAACCAACCTGACCCCAATAGTGTCAAACCCATTACCCGAAAGGCATACCAACATGAACACTCGGTATCTTTTCAAGAAGACGATACTTCGACCAAGGATGAGCATGCCAATTCCGCAGCAGACCTACATCCTGCTGTAGAGAATGATCGTAGAGGCGTTTTCCATGCATCTCTAGGTGTATACAAATCAACGACCTCCTCGTCTAAGGACCAGCGACCTCTTAAGTCTTCCGTGTCACCCGCGCATCCAGCTCGATTCCTTTCAAACAACCCTGACATTCAGTACAAAAAGGACGGTGACACTCAAATACCTGTCGGAACACCATCGTATTCCGCCAACTTTCACCAGTGGTATACTCCCGAGGATGATCTCACCTTTCCTAATGATGGGCCCGTAACGTCATACACATACCGCATACACAAAACTACGGTTACTAGCCCTGGTTTTGCCATGGTCGATCGCGGCGCAAACGGCTGCATCATCGGTAATGATGCATGTCTCATCTCCAAGGATATTCCACCACGATATGTTAACGTCACCGGTATTAACAATCATCAGGTACAAAACATTCCCATTGCTACATGCGGAGCATATTCCATGTCGAACAGAGGCCCCGTCATTCTTATTTTCAATGAATGTGCCTATACAGGACGATATCCTTCTATATTGTCATCCGGCCAGATGGAAGCATATTTTTCCACTGTAGACGACACGTCCATCAAAGCAGGCGGAGGACAGGTCATCACCACCTCAGATGGCTATGCACTGCCTCTTAGCATACGACACGGCTTACCATACCTTGCGATGCGGAAGTATACGACTGTCGAATTTGACACGTTACCACACGTTATCATGACGTCCGATAAACATTGGGACCCATCTGTTCTCGATACCACGATCAGTGCAAAGGATGAACAATTTCTCCAGAAATATCCTCCCCAACCACAACAACTCCCTTATGCCGATTACGACGAATATGGAAACCCACGCTGCCTTGAAGGATTCGACATATCTGTTTCTCCCGGGTCCTCCACGGTCACATCCCTCAGCTCGTATTCCAGCCATTCCACCCGATCTCCCTTTCTTCCAATTGATGATCATAAGAACAGCGATCGCTCCTTTTGGCTTACTTCCACTGACTACGCCCATCACGAACGTCTCGCCTGCTGCGCGCCAAACACAGTCTCTGGAACAGTCACTGCGTTTCCTACAGATTGTACAGCAAGTGACACTACACGCATTGCAGCTACGCCCCGTGAAAGATACCCAAATGAACATGACTACTTATCCCTGAAACCTTTCTTTTGTTGGGTTTCCACCGATCGCATCAAAGCTACTTTTGAAAACTCAACTCAATACGATTCGTTAGCGGTTAGCCCTGATGGTAACATTTTCAAACGGTTTCATTCCCCTCAACCGGCCATGAACGTTCGCCCCTTCAATGACGATGTTATGTCTGATGCAGTCTATTCAGATGTCCCAGCAATTGATGGTGGATCCAAGATTGCTCAGATCTTCTTTGGCCGAAAATCGCATATTATTCACGTTGAAGAAATGCGTACCACCGGCGATTTTCTACCCTGCTTTCAGAACTTTGTTCGAAAATGGGGCAGACCCATCCGCCTCCTTTGCGACCACGGTAACTATCAATCAAGCAAGAAAGTCATGGATTACCTCAAGATGTTATGGATTGGACTCTGGCAAAGTGAACCGTACCATCAACATCAGAATCAATTCGAACGACGATACCAAACGTTCAAACGCATTGTCAATCGCGTCATGGATCGTACCGGCACACCACCACACATGTGGTTACTGTGCATGACATACGTCGCGGGTCTCCTTAATGTTGTCTCTGACCCTACGCTGTCCGATAAACAACCGATCTTCATTGCCACGGGTACAATTGGCGACATCAGCGCATACACCAGTTTCTTCTGGTTTGAACCTGTGTATTTCAAGACCAATGACTCTCCTTTCGGTACCAAATCTACCGAACGCCTAGGTCATTTCGTCGGCATCGCCGAACATGTTGGCAATGGACTCTGCTTTCGAATCTGGGATCCAGTTACCAACAAGTTACTAGACCGGTCCGGTGTTCGATCTGCTCTTACACCTGAGTCACGTAACAAGCGCGCGGGCTTATTTACTGATGATGGTTTCATCAAATGGCATAATGCAAAGGATTCCTTACCCCGTATATACGCCACTGGAGAAGCTCCAGCTTTCAAACATGGGGAGCATACCAATCAGAATAAACTCATTGACGAGTCTACTAAACCAAACAGCTCAGTTTCCCCTAACGGTTCACCTGCTGATTCTGACACCGCCGATAACACCGTTCCATCTGCACCAACAGATACCACGCCACACGCACCTGGCACTCAACCAATTCTTCAACCACCCACCCACCCCTCGTTACCGAGCTTTCTTTATAAGAAAGTCAATGACAGCCCAAGCTGGTCACCTTCTCCACTCCCTAACAACTATGGGGAGAGTCTTGATGGTCCTCCTACGACACACATCTTCAGCAAGACATCCGATGGCGTTCTCCTTACTGAAGATGATTTTGATCCACCGGAATTAGCATACTTTGATGTTAGTGACGTCACAACTCCACACACCAACCCCGCTACTCCTTCAGTAGACCCATCACAGGTAGTTGTTACCGACGAAGAAGGCAACGCACAATTTGACGATGATGGTCAACCTATTACCATTCCTACGATCCCGATTGCCGATCTACAAGGACGTTCCTTCCTTGTAACCAATCTCGATGGCACCCGGAAACGTCTCACCATTGTCGATGTTGAAGACAGTCTTGAACGCAATAAAGACTTCATCAAGTTCAAGTGCAAACACTCCGATGACGAACTCGATGATATCATTGCATACAATGACGTCATGAATTACATCCATCGTGATTCAACACAAGAAGACGGCAAACTCTGGTCGTTTCGCCGCATCCTAGGACACCAAGGTCCACTGGATAACAAGCACCCTCAATACAAAGGTTCCAAGTATAACCTTTGGATTGAATGGGAGAATATGGAACGCACATATGAACCTCTGGCCAATATTGCGGCTGATGACCCAGTCACCGTTGCAAAATATGGGAAAGACAACAACTTGCTTGACCTCCCAGGTTGGAAACGTCTCAGGAGAATCACCAACCTAGCCCGACGAACCAAGAAACTTGATCGACTCGTGCATCAAGCCAAACTACGTTCTTTCCGTACCACTCCGCAGTATCAATATGGATTCAAAGTGCCTCGTAACCACGAAGAAGCCCTCCGATTTGATCAAGCCAACGGGAACACCAAATGGGAAGATGCCACCACTCTGGAAATGGCACAACTCAATGAATACAATACATTCATTGATAAAGGCGTATACAAGACAAGCTCCATTCCCACGGGATTCCAACAGATCAAGGTACACATGATATACGCTGTCAAACACGACGGAAGACACAAGGCTCGCCTCGTTGCTAACGGTAATCTCACTGAGGCCCCTATCCACAGTGTTTACGCAGGCGTCGTATCTCTTCGCGGTCTACGTATGTGCCTATTCCTAGCTGAACTCAACGATCTAGAAGCATGGGGTACCGACATAGGTAACGCCTACTTAGAAGCAGTCACCTGCGAGAAAGTATGCATCAAGGCAGGTCCCGAATTTGGATCGTTGGAGGGCCACCTGTTGGTCATTTACAAAGCCCTATATGGTCTCAGGTCTTCAGGCAAGTGTTTTGGAGACTTACTCGCGGCTTGTCTCATCGAACTCGGCTTCGAAAGATCCCGCGCAGAACCGGAAATATTCCTCAAACCCGGAACAAACAAGCATGGTGAACGTGTATATGAGCTCATATGCACATATGTCGATGACCTATGTCTCTGCATGGCAGATCCCAATTCCTTCTTGAAGATATTGCAATCGTCACCATATAACTTCAAATTGAAGGGATCCGGACCTATGAACTTTCATTTAGGATGTGGATTTGAGCGCGACGAACATGGTGTTTTGTGCATGAATCCCATAAAGTTCATCGAAAAGATGGAAGCATCTTACGAACAAATGTTCGGATGCAAACCTAGCACTAGGTTCCAATCGCCCATCGCGGAGAACGATCATCCTGAATTGGACTCCTCAGCCTTCCTTGAAGAAACCGGTATACAGAAATACCAAAGTATGATCGGTTCACTGCAATGGATAATCGCTATTGGGCGTTTCGATGTACAAACAGCCGTGATGACGCTCTCAAGTTTCAGAGCTCAGCCACGAGATGGGCATCTCGAACGCGCTAAACGTATCTATGGATATATCTCCAAGTTTAGACATTTTAAAATCAGATTCCGTGTGGAACCGCCCGATTTTATATTGACTAAACCCGACACCATCGACTGGTCCAATACCGTCTATGGGGAGCATTCTGAGGAGCTACCCGACGACGCTCCTGCACCGCTTGGAAAGACAGTAGTGTTATCACACTTCTATGATGCCAACCTCATGCATGATATTCTCAGTGGCAAGGCAGTTACCGGCATACTTCATTTCGCGAACAAGACTCCCATGATGTGGTTCTCGAAGAAGCAGTCCACTACGGAAACAGCCACCTTTGGAGCTGAATTTGTTGCAGGAAGAACTTGCATCGAACAGATTGTCGATCTACGCCACTCATTCCGATACCTCGGAACACGAGTCCATGATATCTCATACTCTTGGGGTGACAACGAAAAGATGATCCAGACGTCGACCTTTCCTTATGCAAGGTTGCATAAGCGTCATAACATTCTATCGTTTCACTACGTACGGAGCATGATAGCGAGAGGTTTCATTTTAATGATGCACATCCCAGGTAAGGATAACTGTGCAGACATTCTCACCAAGCATTGGAGTCACTCAGTTGTGTATCCACTGCTCAGGCCCATCTTCCACTTCTGTGGTAATACTGGCGACCTTCTCCAGGATGATGGAAGCATCATGTAGAGCGTGATGACCCTTCACAAGGAGACATGGGGAGTATTAAATTCCTTTCGTGACCAGAAGTACCAAAGCTACCAAAGGGTAGATTTCCTATACGCATGAATCAATGAGTCCCGTATCCATCTAAGTAATCGATTCCCACGGGATATCGATTCCCACGGCGCACTGATTCCCATCGCGCATAAACGGTGAGCAATCCCTGTCTTACGATATTGCCATTGTTCTTCGGTGAGCAAACTCTGATTCCATAAAATATCACACGAGCTACAGGAGCAATTCCTGACCTTAATGATAAACATTTCATGGAGTCTTCCTAACGGAACAAGAGAAGAAAACCGTTGGCATGTGATTCTCACACAATACATATACATGCATACAAATATATATGGTCAACGACTAATACATGTACGGAAATAATCAGCAAGTAATCTCAGCACTACGCAACAGCAGTTGCAACGTATTCATCTCAATAAAAGAGATATCTTGCATTTCGGCAAGATTTCACTTTATCTCATACTTTTAACATTCAACTGATTTATATCCCAAAATTCACACTAGTTGCTACCAACTACTTGTAATCTACATACTAAGGTCTGTCTCGCTGCAATCTGAATAAGTCACAGCAAGAGGAGATCTGGCGTTTCCCTAGTCTCGCCTGTAGTCCGATTATCCGTTGCCGAAAGTATCCAAACACAATTGTCACGCGTAGAGTACAATCGTTCGTCTACTAACACACTAACACAGTGTTGCTGTTCATTAAAAGTCCTTGAATCAGACTCTCAACGAATCGGATTCAGAAGGAAAATAATATACAGGCTCAAACCAAAAGAAACTGAGGTATGGGCTGATGTCACCAATGATACCGGTGGCAATATAGAAAGGCTGTTTGTCAGAGAGAGTAGGATCAGACAAATGATTCATGAGACGACCAACGTATGTCATACACAAAAGCCATAGGTGTGGTGGAGTTCCTGTGCAATCCATGATTCTATTGACAATGCGCTTGAAGGTCTGGTACCGGCGTTCGAAGAGATTTTGGTGTTGATGGTATGGTTCACTCTGCCATAAACCAATCCACATCATCTTGGGGTAGTCAAGGACAGACTTGCTGGACTGGTAGGACCCATGATCGCAGAGCAGTCTGAGTGGGCGACCCCATTGCCGGACAAAATTTTGGAGACAAGGGAGAAAATCAGCAGTAGTTCGCATTTCTTCAACATGAATGATATGAGATTTCCGGCCAAAGAAAACTTGAGCAATCTTGGAGCCACCATTGACAGCAGGGGTATCGGAATATACAACATCAGAGAGGACATTGTCATTGAAAGGCCTGACATTCATGGCAGGCTGTGGGGATTGGAATTGTTTGAAGATGTTACCATCTGGACTAATGGAGAGGGAGCCATATTGTGTGGAATTGGTGAAGGTGGCCTTGATACGATCAAGGGAGATCCATCCAAAGAAAGGCTTCATCGACAAGTAATCGATATCAGTGGGTGACTGAACATGGGCTGCAGCAGTGATGGAGGTGGAAGGAGACTGATTAGAGCACCTACCGAGGATTTCTTGATGGATATAACCAGTAGGACTGAGCCAAAAGGAATTATCAGAAGCATCCAACGCCTGGAGGGATGAGGTGGTGCTGTTGGACAAGAATGAGGTGACCGTAGAAGATGTGCCAATGTTGATATCCCTGAGTGCGCCAAATTCATCATAATCTGAATATGGAAGGGATGTGGCAAGAGGCGGGTATTTCTGAATGAAGGTATCATCCTGGGGGGTATATGCGGTATCTAGTACAGATGGGTCCCAATGCTGATCACTTGTCATGACGACGTGAGGAAGATGAGCAAATTCTGCACGGGTATACTTGCGCATGGCAAGATAAGGTAAGCCATGGCATATACTGAGTGGAAAGACATGCCCATCAGTAGTGGTGATGACTTGGGTTCCACCTGTTTTGAGAGAGGTATCATCCACGAGCGAGTGGTATGCTTCCATCTGAGGAGAAGACAAGATAGATGGGTGTTGTCCAGTGTAGGCACATTCATGAAAGATGATAATGACCGGGCCCCTGTTGGAAACAGAGTAGGCGCCACACGTTGCAATAGGGATGTTTTGGATTTGGTGATTGTTGATACCAGTTACATTGACATATCTAGGGGGGATGTCCTTAGAGATGAGACATGCATCATTTCCTATGATACATCCATTTGCACCCCTG
The DNA here is from genome assembly GCA_037355745.1 of Pseudo-nitzschia multiseries. Lineage (NCBI taxonomy): Eukaryota > Bacillariophyta > Bacillariophyceae > Bacillariales > Bacillariaceae > Pseudo-nitzschia > Pseudo-nitzschia multiseries. The sequence continues at coordinate 19,550,504 of CM074785.1, read as the reverse complement.
TCAACCATAGCATAACCAGGTGTGGATACAGTAGTTTTGCTAGAGTGGTAAGTAGCGACGGGGTTTGCTGGTGGAACAAGAGATTCACAATTTGGTGATGCCCAATAGTGGAATTTCACAGACCGTGAGGTCTGTTCAACAGGTACATAAATATTCCCCTCTTTCTTGTAAAGGATATCAGGGGTATCGGCAAGGAAACGAGCTGGGTGCGCGGGAGAAACAGAAGACTTGAGCGGCCTGTTATCGGATTGGGAAGATGCCTTGTATACACCAAGGGATGCATGGAACGCAGATCTGGCTGAGCTTTCCTCAGCAGGTGAGAGGAGCTGTTCAGTATCAGTTGAGGGGACCTGCTGGTCAGTATGGTGTTCATAGACCCGACGTGTGATCGGTTTGCTAGAATTGGGATCCGGTGGTAATGCAACATCAAGGAGCTCAGACCGTAGGCAGGCAACGAGTCGCTTCTTGTCGTCAGCTGAGAAGCCAAGCCAGTGCTTCATACCCTGCTTAGAGAGAGTTTTCCAAACTGCAGATGGTAGTCTTGTGGTTGGGTCTGGTGTTCTGCCAGCCTTGTAAACAGCGTAGTCCTGGTAGTCACCATCAAAATCAATAGGAGGTAAATATGAGGCCGAGTCGTCAGTGATAGCAGAATATGTGGACTGTGTCATGGAAGACAAATCATGAGTATTGGCTTTGACAGACATCCGGCTTTGAGGTTGGGACAGGGAAGCTTGGGAATCCAGTCTGGTGGCTTCAAGGAGGAGGGTATTTTTCAATTCACTGATAGCAACGGCTTCATGCTGTCTAAACTTAATCAAGTCCTGTGCTGCAGGGGGATCGTCAACTTTGTAGAACTGTTTACTGAGTTGGAAGCTGCTACTACAGGCCTTGCAAAGGTGTGTTTTGACAGTATCAAAATCAAGTGGCCTCTGTGGATCGCGTAGTGTGTTGAGGTGTTCCAACTGGGCAAACCACTGGGTGATAAACTTGACTTTGGTATCTTTCCATGTCCTCAAGTCAATGTCCAATAGGTGTTGCATCACAATGGAGGTGTCATATGCTTTGGATTTGGATCTGTCATGCAATGACACAAAATCAAAGAAGGCTTGTCTGCCATCTCTTGAGGAGGTATGGCTGAGCACGCAGGAGTAGGAGAGATCACTCTGGAGGGCATGTAGGACGAGAGTCCAGAAGAAAGCACATTGCTTGTCATGAAGAGCTTTTTCATACCCAACGAGTGGTATATCAGGCCAGTTTGGATCGAGGAATGTATGAGTATCTATGTCAGATGTTTCCAGCTTTGCCTTGAATTTGACAAGCCAGCGTTCAAACCGTGCATCGTTTTGCAGGGTTGGAAAAGTGGTTTCATCCCTTGATTTCTTGGTCCAGGATTCATATCTAAGCTGTTCGATGGGCTTGGAGGATCTTTCCTGTTGTCGTCGAGGTGTGCCGGTGCTGTTGCGCGTGGTGGTGATTTCAATATCCGTTCCAGATTCTCTTCTGGCTCTGACAGCCCCACAACAGTAGCTCTTAAAGGCGTCCTTGGTATAATGGGTTCTATCCTCCGAGTCTAGTCCTTGTGCTGTGAGATGTTGCCCGAAGTCGATGACTTGCTGTATGGACATCTGTACATGTCGATAAATTGGTGTTCTTACGCCCCCTTCAAGGAAAGCTAGATCGCCAATGTTCTCGATGTACAAGAAGTCTAGCCATGTCTTGAGCCTTCCAGCAATGAGAGCCTCGCACAGGGCGTCATTTTGTTCCTTCGGTATGTCAAAGATTTCATGCAAGAAGGTGGCTAGTGGTCGGTCAAACGATGGGAAGAGGTGTTCGATAGGTGTGCTTTCTTCTTCATTGTCGTGCAACCTGTCCTGTGGGTCGACCATGTCGTTTGCAGGCAGTAGGGATGTGGTTGCAGCGCTCCCAAGTTGGAGTGTTTGGAATCCGGTGGACCTGCTTCGTCCTGTCGACCTGCTTCGCGTTCTGGCGGCGACAGGGATGTCCGGCATGAGGGGATGGATCCAGTGTTGACTGTAACGCTGCTATCGTCTCCAATTTGTCGTCTTTCGTCAATAGGGATGTGGAGTCGTCTTCGATGAGATACGGCGTGAATGCGGTCCTTGTTATGTAATCGGATCAGAGAACTATCGATCGTCGGCCGTAGTCCATCGTTCGATGATCTGCTGTCGGATTGTCGTCGACGGTTGCTCCTTCTTCTTTTGCAAGCTTCAACAAGCTTGCGACTGTTAATCTGTTAATTTCCTTCTGAAACTGGCTGTTGAGCTGATTCAATCCAAAGGCAAAGAAGAGCAACAGGAGCTTTAGCTGCAGGCCGGTTGAGGTGCCGGTCTGTTGTGTTCTAATATTTCTCTGATATCCACTACGACTGGATGCGAATCCAATCAGATCTATTCTGACTATCGACCAATCGACGCAATCAGTTAGATCTTAGGCTTGTAGATCTACAGTAGGACGCAAGAACGTCCGGTGCAAGGTTTAAGGTTGAATAATCAAATAATCTAAAAGTATGCGCTTTATCTTGCTGGGGAGCAAGATAGCGCTTTAAAGGTCGTACTGCCGCTAATACAGCACGATGTTACAATTATACGGTGAATATCGTGTTGCCGCTAATACAACACGTAATTTTACACAGCAGATAAACAAGTTCGTGAGCAGCGCTTCGAACCTCTGCTGTCTTTTCTTGAAAACAGCACACTTAACAAGAGATTGCATGTGCGAACCTCTAGTGTGCGTTCGTTCTTTGAGTACTAAGTATCAAATTGGAGTGACGATCGATTCTTCTCTTCCTGTGGAGTATCGAACTCGACCGTAAGAATGAGCCCGGTAATTTTTGAGGTCTCATTATTTTCGATCTCGTACCTCTACCAACCTAGACACGAAAGGAATTTAATAAACAAAGACGGTGGTATCGAATGGAATTATCTTCCGTACGCAAATCAACAGTGGAAGGTAAAAATGAAATTTGCCATTGCCTATGTTATTGGCGACACAGAACTTCATGATAAATTGTGTGGAAAATATGGCTCCTTCAATAAGGGTGTCATGCGGATGTGCCGTCACTGCAACTGTTATTCTCCGAACATAAATATTCCTTCTGTTCAACCTGCAACAAAGAATTGGTCGCCTGTTGATTTTCATTGTTTTCCCGGCACTGATCTAAACGATATCAATAAGAACTTCAAAAACAACTCTCATCACATCATAAGGAATGTATTTCATGATTTATGCTTTGGTACTACTCAGAACAACATTCATTTTGCAACTCCCGGTGAATGTTTGCACATGCACCAGCTTGGCACTGCCAAACGGGCCGTCGAGTCAATTGAATTGTTGCTCTGCAGAAGTGTTCCATGTGTTTATGCCCCCAATTTGAATCACGGCGTGGCTGTTGCTAACAGTATTGGCCATATAGCACAACGGTACGGTGGTTTGTTATCACGGCAGTCTGATAGAGATTTTCCTCGCACCAAATTTAGGACTCAGCTTTTATCAACCACGAATAAAGAAGGGCATGGTTTCTCTGGAATGCTTATTTCTCTTCTGATCGCTATGGTTTCCAAACATGGATCTGACATTATTGGTGATCATCGTTTTGTAAAGAAACAGATAGAGGTAATTCAGCTCATTCTATCGATGGAAGAATTTTTTAAACACGGTCGGATGAAATATGCTTCCTTAAAGAATCTCCCAAAAACAATCGTTCACTTTATTAATTGTATAAACTCAACATGTCACAGGAAATGGATGGGAACAAAACTAATCAGGAAGCACCTGTACTTTCACCTACCAGATTATATCTCTATATGGGGAAGTCCTGCAGGCTGGGATAGTGCTCCCAATGAGTCTCACCATAAAACTGAGATTAAAGCGCCTTCCAAGAACACGCAAGGTAATGCTGCATCACTAATCAATCAAACGGCCAAGCGAAAGTCAGAGAAAATGATGCTAAGCCAGGCAACATATCACTACAACTTGAATCCGTCTGACCCTCCTCCAATTGAACGCCCTGATGGTGGCGGTTCTCATTTTCAAATAATGAGAACCGAGAATGGGGAATCAACAATGAAGTGGCTTCGTTCTATGAACAAAACCAAACCATTTTTTCCTTCTGACATACTTGACTTTGTTTGTGATTCTGTGCTACCTTTATTGGAGAATCCTTCGCACATTTGTGGAGTTACAGAGCACAATCGTTTCGATGTTGCTTGTGGTTCTAATTTTATATTTCGCTTGCATCCTTCATATAGATCGGACAGTTCTCTGCTCAACTCCGTATGGATGGATTGGTGTTATATGAAATTGGACTTTGATTTGAATAACAATCCAAAGCTCATACCGTGCCATCTGCTATGCTTGTTAACTGTACAGAATTTGAAGCAGCCATACAGTAGTATTGGTGGCTATCCAATTGATACAAACGGAATGTATGCTGTGGCTCGTCGGTTTCAAGATGAGCCAAAGAAAACAGCTTCTGAATTTGTCAAACGTGGGCGCCTGATGAATTCTCTCTACCTATTTCATGTCGACACAATTCATTCGGAGCTGGCAGTTGTCCCAGAGCAAGGAAAAGATAGCTGCATAACCAATTGTGATTGGCTCGTGATATTGAATAGTATCTCATGGCTTGATTTCTTTGAAAGCAAAAATGCTGCTACACCACCATCTTACGAATGTTTGTACAACGCATGCACACTACAGGACAACATCCAGTTGGAACCGTTTGAGATGGCATTGAATGATAACGAATCCAGTGATTATCTATCCACGTCCGAGAACTGTTTCGCGGGGTTCGAATTTACTTCTCGCGCACAAATTTTGTGCGTGATTTTAACACGGCAATATTTCTGGACACCCTGAAATTTGCGAGTAAGTGGCGGGCTATAAATTAACAGAGCACTATTTCTGTGTGTGTGATGCACATTACTCTACTCTCGAATAAAAATAATTTATTTCAGTCTCTAGCAGAACCCAATTATTATTCCGTACGAACAACACTTACTTCTTTTCACGAATAAAAAAGAAATCTTGACTCAGTATTAATTCCAAAATATTAATCTCCCAAATAACAATTCGATTCTGCTCTCCTAATTGTGAATTCTATTTCTCGACTACAATATTCCCTTTTTAAAATGTAGATTCTATTATGCTTGATTTATTCCTATTGCAACGTATTACGAATCCTCCATAATTTCTAATATTCTCAATATTAAGTTCAAGATTAGTAGTAGTTTTGTATTATGTATGTACTGTTATTTTCCACATTAGTTCACCAATAGATAAACTTTCATTCATCAATGCTGTTATTGCCGGATCAATATAGACGTTTCTTTTCTTTTTCTTTTTTGGTCCACTACAATTAGTGGAGCTGCTACTAGTAATATTTGCATCGCCATGCTTATTGTTGGTGTAATCTGTTGAACTTTCGTTCCTAAATCTCTCCCTCATCATTTCTTCCAATTTCCTTCCTGTTTCTGGGTGTTTTTGCATCTCGCCAATTTTGTCGCACAAGTCACTGAACAACTCTTGTCCTTCCTCCATCCATCCATTTCTGCTTCCACTGTCTGAATCGCAGAATTTTTTTTTTTCGCGGAATTGTGGCATCACCCTTTTGCCGCTGCTGGTTCACCCATACATGATGCTCATTGTAGATCAGTACCAATGCAAATGCTTCATCTGCTATAGAAAATATATCACTCAGCAAGTGCCTCTCCTTCCGTTGTTTGAAATTGGAATTTGTCGGATTGATTGCCGACATGATTCTTGTAACAAAATAATAAAAATCTTCATTTTCCGCGTCATTGTATTTTCTGTATTGAGGGTTTAAAATACCTGTGTCCTCATATTCTGTGTCTTGAATAACTGCAACAGTACCAGGGAATGTGATAGGGACTCGACCTTTTCTGTAATCGTCTGTACGGAAGTATCATCAGTATCAACGGGCAGCATGTTAGTGTTGTCGGACCAAAAATAGATTCCAAAATTCCTAATTTCAACAACCAATTCTCCCATCTGTATTTACCTATCCAGTTTTTTCTCGCTAATGTTTGTGAGTTGTGCCTCAATGCAGTCAGTACTGTCCCTACTCGTTTCCTGTGAAAGGAACAGAATGACGCAAGTGGAATATTTGGTGGCTTCATAACCGCATTTGCTTTAACAGCTTTTTGTATTACATGCGCCGTTACCTTGGCATTGATAGGGAACTTCATGTTGTGGTACCAATGTTTTTTTACGTAATCCCTTAGCTGCTTGTCCACTGTTTCAGTCATATCACTCAAAGCCTTAAGCATATCGTTGTCTGTTATAAGCCCATATTCGTCTGTAATTGTACTTACTGCCCGTTCTCTTGTGTCGCCGGCATTATCAGTCCCCTCTCCCTGCATGGTTGCCTCCGTTTGTTTAGGTACCATTACTACCTTTCCCACCCCTATATGTGGTTCCCTTTCTTGTTGCCGTAAGTGTTTTGCCAGTTCCTGTGCCAATTTGTCATATTGGATTTTTTCCATGACACGTTCCGCAACATCCTCTAAATCGCAGCATTCTCCGTTAGATGTTTTCTCTATCACATTGGTTTTTGTTCCTTCTTTCTGTTGGTTCATTACTGTAGTGGTGGTTGTGTTGGTAATGCTCAGTGCTGGTTCGTTACTCTGGTTGATGGTGTTTTGTTCTTCCGTGTTTGTAGTAGTAGAAATTGTGTTGTCGGTACCATTTTTTTTACTGTTGCCCTTTGATGCGTTCATAGTTGTGGTATTACTGTTACACACTTTGTTAGTAATTGCAGTGTTTGTTTTCACTCTTTTTTTCTTACCATTGTTGTCCCTTGTATTTTGATGATCACCGTGCCGGATGGTTTTGTTGTTTCGAAGGGTCTTCCCCTCGGATTTTTCGCTTCGTCATGTCTTTCCGATAGCATTCATATTTTTTTATTTTATTTTCTGAATATGGTGTTGATCAAGAATCATGTGTTTCTTTTTGTGTGGTTTTGTGTGTATACTAATAATTTTATCTGGTTGTGTACGGTGTTTTGTGTTGTGTGTGTCGTGTGTGTGTGTACGGTGTTTCATGTAGTATGTGTACGATGTTTTGTGTGTAGAGTTTTTCCGTTGGTTCTGTACTATGTTGTTTGCCCTAACTTCTTCTGTGTGTTGTCTGGCTTGGGCGCGCCCTTATATATTTGTAGAAGTAGATCACGTACCTGTGCCAGCCAGCCCTCCCGCGCCATAATTTTTTCAGAAGGGAAACTTTTGATAACACTAAGGTTATGTATTTCAATCCTCTAGTCACATGTAGAATCTCGTAGACTGCACCTAACATACCATACTGTCTCGTGTGCCATTTGTATCTACAAACCACAACATTGTCTGTACTGTGTGTGGTAAAGTTGTTCCCAATATCCATTTAAAAGTTGTTCCCAAAATGCATTTCGTAAGTCATGTGATATGCATTCATGGCCTGGTCCAAAAACTTTGGTAGTCATTACCAAATGAGACTGTTTGTGCCCTGGAATTGCACCAAAAATACCCTCATGTTTGCCATATGGAGAGTCAAACCACAACATTTCCAGCATTCTGTGTTACAAAGTTGTTCCCAATATGCATTTGATGAGTCATGATGAATGTATTCCTCGCTTGGACCCTAGTATCCTTTTTGAGTCATCACCCAATGAGTTAGTTTGTGCCCTGGAATTGCACCAAAAATACCCCCATGTTTGCTATTTGGAGAGTCAAACCACAACATTTTGGGCATTTTGTGTGACAAAGTTGTTCCCAATATGCAATTGATGAGTCGTGATGAATGTATTCATGGCTTGGACCGGATACTTTTGGAGTCATCACCCAATAAGTTAGTTTGTGCCCTGGAATTGCACCAAAAATCCCCCCATGTTTGCCATTTGGAGAGTCAAACCACAACATTTCCAGCATTCTGTGTGACAAAGTTGTTCCCAATATGCATTTGATGAGTCATGATAAATGTATTCATGGCTAAGACTGGATACTTTTGGAGTCATTACCCAATAAGTAAGTTTGTGCCCTGAAATTGCACCAAAAATCCCCCCATGTTTGCCATATGGAGAGTCAAACCACAACATTTCCAGCATTCTGTGTGACAAAGTTATTCTCAATATGTATTTGATGGTTCATGATGAATTTATTCATGGCTTGGACTGGATACTTTTGTAGTCATTACCCAATAAGTAAGTTTGTGCCCTGGAATTGCACCAAAAATTCCCCCATGTTTGCTATTTGGAGAGTCAAACCACAACATTTCCAGCATTCTGTGTGACAAAGTTGTTCCCAATATGCATTTGATGAGTCATGATGAATGTATTCATGGCTTGGACCAGATACTTTTGTAGTCATTATCCAATAAGTCAGTTTGTGCCCTGGAATTGCACCAAAAATCCCCCCATGTTTGCCATTTGGAGAGTCAAACCACAACATTTTGGGAATTCTGTGTGACAAAGTTGTTCCCAATTTGCATTTGATGAGTCATGATGAATGTATTCATTGCTTGGACCGGATACTTTTGGAGTCATTATGCAATAAGAAGTCAGTTTGTGCCCTGAAAAAGCACCAAAAATACCCCCATGTTTGCCATATGGAGAGTCAAACCACAACATTTCCAGCATTCTGTGTTACAAAGTTGTTCCCAATATGTATTTGATGAGTCATGATGAATGTATTCATGGCTTGGACTGGATACTTTTGGAGTCATCACCCAATGAGTTAGTTTGTGCCCTGGAATTGCACCAAAAATACCACCATGTTTGCCATTTGGAGAGTAAAACCACAACATTTCCAGCATTCTGTGTGACAAAGTTGCTATCACGCGCTACGTTTGTGATAGCTTCAGTAGCTAACCTACTTGTGGTAATGGATGTGAAATGCTTGTAGTTCATTGGTGTGTTGGTGGGTTAAGCAGGGCTAGAGGGGGATCCGGAACTCTGGTGGTATTACCCAGAGGCCGGTCCCTTAGTTTGCTTTGCCCACACACACCGGCGTACAGTCGGGCTTAACAGCGTGGGCGGTTAAGCCTCTGGCTGTTAAGCCTTTTCTGCGGGCGGGCGTGGCGGTCTATTTACTTATTCTACTACTAATTGGTTTAGGAGCAAAAGAGTGAGCTCTGGGCTTGTATTCTGCTGGGAGAATCTTCTACAGGCTTGTTAGCGCTTAGCTTGTATTTGCAGAGATTTCGCTTGCAGAGATTTTGCTTGCAGAGATTTCGCTTGCAGAATTCGCTTGCAGAATTCGCTTGCAGAATTCGATGCTTACAGAATGTTCGTACACACCGATGTTGTGATTGCTGATACAGTGAGATCTTTCTCAAAGTACGTGCGCTGTATACTCAAGGTGGTTCCCCAGCTGGTCTGTACTTCACTACCATTCCCCTCATCCGGTTTGCTACATCAACTATCACGCGCTACGTTTGTGATAGCTTCAGTAGCTAACCTACTTGTGGTAATGGATTTGAAATGCTTGTAGTTCATTGGTGTGTTGGTGGGTTAAGCAGGGCTAGAGGGGGATCCGGAACTCTGGTGGTATTACCCAGAGGCCGGTCCCTTAGTTTGCTTTGCCCACACACCGGCGTACAGTCGGGCTTAACAGCGTGGGCGGTTAAGCCTCTGGCTGTTAAGCCTTTTCTGCCATTGGGCCAGAAGCCACCGGGTGGGAACGGCGTGGAGAGCGTGAGCGCGAGCGCAAGCGTGAGCTTGGAGCAGAGTGAGGGAGGGAAGAGGCGCCAGGGTGCCTCAAAGAGAGCTGCCAGCAGGAGTGGGGTCCGCAGCCGGAACCCATTCCTCGGGCAGGAAGGAGTATGTTCCATTGTTGAACATGACAGAGGCAAGATTCTTGAAGATGGGGAGGGATTGCTGATGTAAGTAGCGCATCATGCAGTCACTGTGCCATCTGGCCAGGAGCTTGATGGCATTAGAGTCGCATTTGCCCTGGAGCAGGGCTATTGCCCCACCCGCGCGAAGAGAGCGAGCAGAGATGGCTGCAGGGGCAATGCCAGTGGTAGGGTAGAGGGTCTGGGCATAGACTCTCAGGGAGGAAGTGACAGTTGCTGCGCGAACAAGGGTAAGGACCCCATTGTCGAAGTAACTGGCAAGCGTGAGGGAGGGACCGAAGGGAGAGCTGGAAGAGCAACAGCTTCGGAGGTGAAGGACTTGGCGCGCACAGGCGGCAACGGGGCAGCATAGTGAGTCACCACTCCTGGCATGCGCCACTACTTCCCCTTTGTCTCCATTCTTCTGGGTGGTGAAGGTGAGGGTGACAGAGGTAGCAGCTTGGAGCTCATGCGCAGGGCCATCGTGGTGGACGATTTTGGAGTCAAGGTAGAAGGAGACGTCCTGTAGGTGGAAGGCTTGGTCATCCGTGGTAGTACCAGTGTACTCACCAGGGCGGAGACAGAAAAAGAAGGCGATGCAGATCATGTTTGCAATGGCTTGGCGAGAGGGGGAAGGGGACTCGTGGTATGCAAAGTGGAGGGCATGCATCACGAGGGTGATGGGGACCGGCTTGACCTGGGAGGGGGCCGGGTCCAGCTTGGCATAGGCCTTGAACTGGGCAGTTAGCCAGAAGTCAAGACTGCCTGTGGAGTTGGTTCGAGGATCTTTGGACCCCAGGCGGGCGAGCGTCTGGCCCACTGACCGGATGGTGTCCGATACTGTGCAAGATCGGATGGGCTTGTGGCTACGTGAGAGGTTGCCATCATGGAGTTGTTTGGCAAAGACCTGGAGGATGGGGATTGGATCCTGAATGGACTGGAGGCGCGGGTCAAAACCTTGAGACAAACAGAATTGAACCCATTGGTCCCAATGGGCATCCTTGCGCTTGGCATAGAGCTCAGTGACTGAAGCTCGCATGGTCTTCTGGACAGCGCTAAGGTCAGCGCGGAATGTATGGGCGGCCGAAGATGGCATAAGGTCCAGGGCAAGTCCTGTGGGTAGGTTGTGTTAAAGTGATGGAGCAACGCAGTGTCAAAGAGGTCAGAGCAAGAGAGGAGATCCGCCAGGTGGTTAGCGGGGCCCGGGATGTAATCCCTAAGGGGGACATAGTGAAAGAGGCGCTGGTGCAGAGACTGGAGCCGGAGGAGGTAGGCTGCAGGGCCTGTGGTGGTAGTGGTGCCTTTGCGTTGCCAATAGACAGCTGCTGTGTTGTCGTAGCAGTTGTGGGTGGTGCGGGCGTGGACACAAGCAGCCTGGGCTAGAATATCATTGTGGGCAATGGAACCGGCGAGCTCGAGGTCACTGTTGGTGATGGAGCCCTCAGGATTGTCGAAGGAGACAAGCTGGGCGGAGACCCACTTGGGGAACGCCTGCCGCCACATGACGGGCTGCACGGCGCCCGTGGGAAGGGGGACAAAATGGATGCCCCCCATGCCCAGACCCGAAGCATCGCAGGCGCCCAAGGTGGCGGGGAAGGTGTCCGGCACGAGTTTGGCAATGGAGGTAGGCGGGTTGGAGAGATCATTGGCAAGCCATTGGAAGTCGCGAAGGAAGCTGTGGACGCGCTTGGTGAGCCGGAGGCGCTGCCTGCCCGGTTCCTGGTGGCGGAAGGCTTCTTGTAGAATGGAGAAGAGGCCAATGGAGCCAGGGATGGCAAACGCCATTGACTGGAGTTCCCCAAGGACTTGGTGCCATTGCTTGAGGGGGACATGGCGCTGGGTGGGTGAGATGGAGTGGAGAATCTCCTGTAGGCAGGCCACGCGATGGGGAGGAAGGCTGATGGTTTTGTTGACAGAATCAATGAGCAAGCCGAGGATGACTTTCTGGGTGGTCCAAGTGGCGTCCCCTTGGAGAATTTTCTTGAGGGAAGCAGGCTCCTGCCGGAAGGGGGTGTCACTAGTATCAAGGGGCCGGAAGACTGTGTCAAGGGAGTGGAAGAGAACGCGCTTGATGGCTCGGCGTGTCCACTGGTTGCCTTGGGCTAGGCCACAGAAGTCATCCACATAGACATCCCAGTAGCGAACCGGCAACTTGCTGGGACTGGTGCTACTAGGAGGGGGCAGGGGCGCGGGAGGAGGAAGCGGCGGATGGAGGGTCAGAGCAGGTGGCGCAAGGGGAGGCGAGGCTGGGATAGTCTCGGAAGGGAGATCCAGCCGATGGGGGGTGATCCGGGCGTTGGCGAGCCCAGTGACAAGAGTGTCGTTGGCCAGGTCTGCAATGGTTTCAGTGAAGGCACAGAAGTTGGGAGGGCTGGATTTCCACCCCATAGGGTTGGTGAGAGGGATGCCAATCAGCGGAGCTTCGCCGCGGCGAGAGGGGAAGAGGACCCCTAGCTTCATGGTGTCGTTGGGGTGCAAGCGGACGCGGTAGAAGCCATCGGCAAGGTCAATCTTCGACATATACACCGGACCAAACCTGTCGTTGGCGCGGTGCAGTTTGGTGAGGAGTCGCGGGAGTGTCCGGCCAAACTGCATGGCGTCCGCAGGGGCAAGAGGGATGGTGTCTTGGTTGACGTCCGAGTAGGTGTAATCGGATATCATGCGTGGGCGTCGGCCTCGTTGGGGTACTAAGCCAAGGGGGCTCAGTCGGAGTCCGGGAAGGTCTTGGATGAGGCTGGCGGGGAGAACAGTCCATTGTTGCTTGTCCATCATATCGGCATACTCCTCTCGAAGGAAGTCAATGCCCTGGTGGGAGGATTGGTGCGGACCCCGTTGGAGGGCAGCTGCAATTTGAGGTTGATCCCAAGAGGGTCCGGACATGGTGGCGGGGGTGCCGTCCTTGCCAAAGCGGTCAAGGAGGCTCCCCGCTGGATGGGGGATGGAGGCTACATCAGGATGGATGTCGCCTCTTCCTCGGATGGTCCGGATGAAGTCCCCCCAGCTTGTGCTACGATGGTAGGCAGTGACAGCGTGGGCGATGTGGGCGTCCAGCCGGTCAGGGGGGTAGCTGGATGAAGTGGAGGGGGATCGGACGCGGGGCTGGGACCGAGGCCGGGGGGATGGGATGGGACGCGGGGCTGGGACCGAGGCCTTGGGTGGGTAGGGACGCGGGGCTTGGACCGAGGCCGTGGGGTAGGGAATTGGACGCGGGGCGTGGACCGAGGCCGTAGGGGGGGGGGGGGGGGGGGGGGTAGAAAGGGAAGAGGAAGGAACTTGGGGCTCGGACCGGGGCCTTGGCATCAATATGGAGGTAGGCCTGTGGAGGGTAGAGAGGGAGAAGGAAGGAACTTGGGGCGCGGACGGGGACCGGCCGGGCTCGGAAGGAACTTGGGGCGCGGACTCAGACGACAGAGGGGGCAAACCGAAACGCACGCGTGGGGGCTTACCTAGTTCAGGGTTGATGTGTAATGGTGATGGATTAGAGGGAAGATTAGATGGAGGAGTAGGGAGTCGTCGGGAGGAAGGAGTAGATGGGGGGTAGATAGTCGTCGTGAGGAAGGCAGGGCCCCCCTTGGTGATTGAGAGGGCAGGGTCAAAGCGCCGAAGGGGCGCTTGCCATTCGATCAGACACCAAAGGCGGCTTGGCACCAAGTCCAGACTTGGTCCTGTTCACTGCTGGTGATGGCACCATGGTCCTGGATGTTCCTGCAGTTGGAGAAGCAGTTTCCCCGAAGGTGATAGGCATGGCACCTGTCTCTGCCATCTGGACGAGACAAGGGAGTGGTGCCTTTGTCTCTCATGATCGCTATGACCTCCCTCAGCCGAGAGTATTTCACTTTGTTGGCTACGCCGGAGACCTTTAGCCGGGGATCCAGGTTGGGGTTGGACACTCGGACACCTCCGGCGGAGCCTTGGTTGGGGCTGGGGGTAGTCTTGCCTGGCTTGGTGGGGTCTGGGGTTGCAGCAGGGGCAGCCATGGCGGCTACGCGACGCAGGTGCCTCAGAGCCGGCACATTGGTGACATTGGGGAGCCAGTAGAGGTTCTGGGTGATACGGAAGGCTTGGAAGTCCTTCCCAAAGTCGGGGGAGGGGACAGTGAAGGTCGATCCCCATTGTTCCTCGAGCCAACCCCGCACCCGGATTTGGAAGTAGTATACCACAATGGAGGGGGTGATGAGCTCCCCCAGTTCATCGGCAATTGCTCGGCGGAGGGGCATTTGCTGGAGCTTGAGCTTGGCGAGTCCATTCTGGTAGCCCTGCACGACTGGGTGATGCATGCCTAGAAGGGTGGCCAGGACGGCGAGATAGCTTTCCAGTTGGGTGGTAGCTTCAGTCCAGTCGATGGGTAGGTATGCCTTGGTCTTCTGGAGCTCCAGGGAGTCCTTCAAGGTGAGGGAGTTGCCTTCGGTGGAGATCATGGTGTCATAGGCCGCCACAGTGGCTGCAGCTTCCTGTTCCCTCTTTAAGGAGGCGGCAGATCCACCGGGGGGAGTGAAAGCTAGCGGGAGTATGCCGTCCGCCACGTCAAAGGGGTCAGTCCCATGAAAGTTGCCATCTTGGAACTTCTTGAGTGCCGCCGTGGTGACCAAGGGTGCCTGGATGAGGAACTCGGCGGCACATGTGGCCACTTGGCTTTGGAAGATCATATGGGTCTTCTCGTGCTTGCCTTTCTGTGCCCAGGCTTGGTAGATGGGGGGTAGGTCGGCTTCCTCGAGCTTGCCACACAGCAGCAGCAAGCGCTGGGTGTACAAGGGGCCCCAGGTGTTCTTGACCATGGCAGGGGGGCGACGTTGGTCTAGGCCCTCACTGAGCTTGAGCTGTTGGTTGGCAAGGGCGGTGAGGGTAGCTGAGTGTGGGATCTACCCCGGCTGGTTGGCCGGGTGCCGGCTGCTGCCCCGGATGGGGGGGTTGCTTCAAGCCCGGGAGGTCCCGGTATAGTACCTGATTTCGCATGTACAAGGTCAGGCCTGGCTCCCCTCGAAAGGGGGTGCCGGGTGTGGCAAAGTGGACACCTCCATCAACGATGGTGGGGTTGGTACCGGCAGCTCGGAGGGTATTCAGTAGGGGGGCGCAAGTGAGTGCCAGGTTGAGTGTGTCGAGGTAGGGGTAGATGATGTTCAAGGCTTGGATTGGACTAAGGCCCTTGCCTAGGAGTAGGGGCACCAATTGGAAGGGGATGAAGCAGGCCTTGTAGGGGGCGATGACCTCCATGTGAGGGTCATCTCCTAGCACCATGGGGATCATGTGGGAATGGTGAGCATGCTTGATGACGTCGAGGTGGCGGTCGAGGGACAGCACCAAGGTCTCAGGCGCCTGCTCGAGGAGGGCAGCATCCACTAGCACTAGCTCTCCCGCATTGCCTTCGATGTCATCCAGGTAGCCAAAGGCCTTGCCCTTGTTGGTACTTGGCGCGGTTAAGGGCCCTGGGTACTTCTGGAGGCCATGCACCAATCGGAGGCGCGCCTTTCCAAAGGTGTCGGTCAGGAATATTCCTAGGGCCCCCACAGCTTCTGGTTCGAAGAGGTCTAAGAGCCGGCCCAGGAGTATGGGGGTGGCTGTTTCCTCAGCAAAGTAGTCATAGATGGTTTGGTAGGCCAAGTCCCGGGCGGGTCCCACTCCAAGGGGACTGGGGGTGGTCTGGTAATAATCAGTGTAGGTCAGCATGTTGTTGCTAAGGCTGGGCGAAGCGGGTGCTGGGAGATGCAGGAAAGGGAAGCGACTGGCCACTTGGAGGTGCGAATCGACTAGGTACGTGCTGGGCGATGCAGGAAGGGGAAGCGACTGGCCACTTGGAGGTGCCTATAGACCAAAATCGATTCGACTGGACGCTTGGAGGAGTAGTCCGAAAGTATACGTCGGTCCGCTTGAAGGTGAAGAGGCGTGGTCACACTCGGATCAGTCGGAGTTGGAGTCGTCCGTATCTTGGAGGTGCGAGGAGGTGCGGATGGAGGTGCGAGGAGGAGGTGCGGATCTGTAGACCAAATTCGATTCGACTGGACTCGCGGAGTGGAAATCAACTGGAGTTGCGACGAGTGGGCGTCCGTATCTTTGCTGAAAGAGGTGTGCGGACCGGTAGCCAAAACCGATTCCCGGCGTCCGTATCTGGAAGAAGAAGGGAAGCGACTTGCCGGTCACAAGGAGTCACTGGAGGTGCAGACCGGTAACCAATCTATTCGCGGATGGATACTTGGTGCGTGCCGTGTATCTATCAAGGCCGGGCCTATTGTAAGGTGACAATGGGGACCTGCGGAAGTGTGAGTGTGTTAGCAAGAGAGGACTGACTGCTGTATGGGTACGCTAGGCAATACTAGGGGACCCGGACAGGTACACTAGGTAAATCTAGGGGACCAACAGATAGGGACCCGGACAGGTACACTAGGCAAGGCTAGGGGACCAACAGATAGGCTTGTCGTACAGGTACAATAGGATAACTATTGGACCAGGACACGTTACCTATTTACTTATTCTACTACTAATCGGTTTAGGAGCAAAAGAGTGAGCTCTGGGCTTGTATTCTGCTGGGAGAATCTTCTACAGGCTTGTTAGCGCTTAGCTTGTATTTGCAGAGATTTCGCTTGCAGAGATTTTGCTTGCAGAGATTTCGCTTGCAGAATTCGCTTGCAGAATTCGCTTGCAGAATTCAATGCTTACAGAATGTTCGTACGCACCGATGTTGTGATTGCTGATACAGTGAGATCTTTCTCAAAGTACGTGCGCTGTATACTCAAGGTGGTTCCCCGGCTGGTCTGTACTTCACTACCATTCCCCTCATCCGGTTTGCTACATCAATTCCCAATATGTATTTGATGAGTCATGATAAATGTATTCATGGCTTGGACTGGATACTTTTGGAGTCATTACCCAATAAGTAAGTTTGTGCCCTGGAATTGCACCAAAAATACCCTCATGTTTGCCATTTGGAGAGTCAAGCCACAACATTTTGGGCGTTCTTGAGGGAAGCAGGTTCCTGCCGGAAGGGAGTGTCAGTGGCATCGAGGGGCCGGAAGACTGTGTCAAGGGATTGGAAGAGAACGTGCTTGATGGCGCGGCGTGTCCATTGGTTGCCCTGGGCAAGGCCACAGAAGTCATCCACATAGACATCCCAGTAGCGAACCGGCGACTTGCTGGGAGTGGTGCTACTAGGGGGGATGAGGGGCGGCGTGGAGGCCGTAGGGGGAGGGGGAGGCGGCGCCTGGGCCGGACCGGGTGGCTCAATGGGAGGCGCGACGGGGGTGGTTTCAGAGGGGAGATCCAACCGATGGGGGGTGAGCCGGGCCTCGGCAAGCCCGGTGGCAAGAGTGGCATTGGCCAAGTCCGCAATGGTTTCAGTGAAGGCACAGAAGTTGGGAGGACTGGATTTCCACCCCATAGGGTTGGTGAGTGGGATGCCAATGAGCGGAGCTTCCCCGGGGCGAGAGGGGAACAGGACTCCTAGCTTCATGGTGTCGTCTGGGTGCAATCGGACGCGATAGAAGCCATCGGCAAGGTCAATCTTCGACATATACACTGGACCAAATCTGTTGTTGGCGCGGTGCAGTTTGGTGAGGAGGCACGGGAGTGTCCGGCCAAACTGCATGGCGTCCGCAGGGGCAAGAGGGATGGTGTCTTGGTTGACGTCCGAGTAGGTGTAATCGGATATCATGTGTGGGCGTCGGCCTTGTTGGGGTACTAAGCCAAGGGGGCTCAGTCGGAGTCCGGGAAGGTCTTGGATGAGGCTGGCGGGGAGAACAGTCCATTGTTGCTTGTCCATCATATCGGCATACTCCTCTCGAAGGAAGTCAATACCCTGGTGGGAGGATTGGTGTGGACCCCGTTGGAGGGCAGCTGCAATTTGAGGTTGATCCCAAGAGGGTCCGGACATGGAGGCGGGGGTGCCCTCCTTGCCATAGCGGGCAAGGAGGCTCCCCGCGGGGTGGGGGATGGAGGCGACGTCAGGATGGATGTCACCCCGTCCTCGGATGGTCCGGATGAAGTCCCCCCAGCTAGTGCTGTTGTTGTAGACAGTGACAGCCCGGTTGATGTGCACGTCCAGCTGGTTGACGGGGTAGAGGGATGTAGTGATGAGGGGAACGGAGAGTGGGGCCGGGCTGAGGGGCGCTGGCGTAGGCGTTGGCGGGGGGGTGACTAGGAGCTTGCGCCTAGGCAATGGGGGGGATGGGGTTGACGAGGAGCTCCGTCCTAGGCAATGGGTGGGCAGTGACGAGGAGCTCTGTCCTAGGCAATGGGTGGGTGGGGAGGACTAGGCGCTCAGGCCCAGGCAAAGGGGGGGGCAGTGACAAGGAGCTCTGTCCTAGGCAATGGGTGGGTGGGGAGGACTAGGCGCTCGGGCCTCGGCAACTTGGCAGTGACGAGGAGCTCGGGCCTAGGCAAGGACAAGGTGGAAGTGGAGGGGGATGCAGGGAGAGGGGATGCCGAAGCCGTAGGAGGGACTAGGGATTCAGGAGTAGGCCGGGGGGAGGGGGGACTTGGGAGGGTCTTTGAACCTGTAGAACGTTTGGGAGGCACATACAAGGCGAGAGGGGTACATGCGCGCGCGCGCGGTTTGTGCTTACCTAGTTCAGGGTTGATTTGTACGGGTGACGGAGTAGAGGGATGACGTCATGAGGAAGGCAGAGCCCCCCTCGGTGATTGAGAGGGCAGGGTCAAAGCGCCAAAGGGGCGCTTGCCATTCGGTCAGACACCAAAAGCGGCTTGGCACCAAGCCCAGACTTGGTCCTGTTCACTGCTGGTGATGGCACCATGGTCCTGGATGTTCCTGCAGTTGGTGTAGCAGGTTCCTCGAAGGTGATAGGCATGGCACCTTTCTTTGCCATCTGGACAAAACAAGGGAATGGTACCTTTTTCTTTCATGGTAGCGATGACCTCCCTCAGTCGGGCGCGTAGGACTTTGTTGGCTACCCCCGCCGTTTGTAGCCGGGGATCCAAGCTGGGGTTGGACACTCGGACACCTCCGGCGGAGCCTTGGTTGGGGCTGGGGGTAGTCTTGCCTGGCTTGGTGGGGTCTGGGGTTGCAGCAGGGGCAGCCATGGCGGCTACGCGACGCAGGTGCCTCAGAGCCGGCACATTGGTGACATTGGGGAGCCAGTAGAGGTTCTGGGTGATACGGAAGGCTTGGAAGTCCTTCCCAAAGTCGGGGGAGGGGACAGTGAAGGTCGATCCCCATTGTTCCTCGAGCCAACCCCGCACCCGGATTTGGAAGTAGTATACCACAATGGAGGGGGTGATGAGCTCCCCCAGTTCATCGGCAATTGCTCGGCGGAGGGGCATTTGCTGGAGCTTGAGCTTGGCGAGTCCATTCTGGTAGCCCTGCACGACTGGGTGATGCATGCCTAGAAGGGTGGCCAGGACGGCGAGATAGCTTTCCAGTTGGGTGGTAGCTTCAGTCCAGTTGATGGGTAGGTAGGCTTTGGTCTTCTGGAGCTCCAGGGAGTCCTTCAAGGTGAGGGAGTTGCCTTCGGTGGAGATCATGGTGTCATAGGCCGCCACAGTGGCTGCAGCTTCCTGTTCCCTCTTTAAGGAGGCGGCAGATCCACCGGGGGGAGTGAAAGCTAGCGGGAGTATGCCGTCCGCCACGTCAAAGGGGTCAGTCCCATGAAAGTTGCCATCTTGGAACTTCTTGAGTGCCGCCGTGGTGACCAAGGGTGCCTGGATGAGGAACTCGGCGGCACATGTGGCCACTTGGCTCTGGAAGATCATATGGGACTTCTCGTGCTTGCCTTTCTGTGCCCAGGCTTGGTAGATGGGGGGTAGGTCGGCTTCCTCGAGCTTGCCACACAGCAGCAGCAAGCGCTGGGTGTACAAGGGGCCCCAGGTGTTCTTGACCATGGCAGGGGGGCGACGTTGGTCTAGGCCCTCACTGAGCTTGAGCTGTTGGTTGGCAAGGGCGGTGAGGGTAGCTGAGTGTGGGATCTACCCCGGCTGGTTGGCCGGGTGCCGGCTGCTGCCCCGGATGGGGGGGTTGCTTCAAGCCCGGGAGGTCCCGGTATAGTACCTGATTTCGCATGTACAAGGTCAGGCCTGGCTCCCCTCGAAAGGGGGTGCCGGGTGTGGCAAAGTGGACACCTCCATCAACGATGGTGGGGTTGGTACCGGCAGCTCGGAGGGTATTCAGTAGGGGGGCGCAAGTGAGTGCCAGGTTGAGTGTGTCGAGGTAGGGGTAGATGATGTTCAAGGCTTGGATTGGACTAAGGCCCTTGCCTAGGAGTAGGGGCACCAATTGGAAGGGGATGAAGCAGGCCTTGTAGGGGGCGATGACCTCCATGTGAGGATCGTTGCCTAGCACCATGGGGATCATGTGGGAATGGTGAGCATGCTTGATGACGTCGAGGTGGCGGTCGAGGGACAGCACCAAGGTCTCAGGCGCCTGCTCAAGGAGGGCAGCATCCACTAGCACTAGCTCTCCCGCATTGCCTTCGATGTCATCCAGGTAGCCAAAGGCCTTGCCCTTGTTGGTACTTGGCGCGGTTAAGGGCCCTGGGTACTTCTGGAGGCCATGCACCAATCGGAGGCGCGCCTTTCCAAAGGTGTCGGTCAGGAATATTCCTAGGGCCCCCACAGCTTCTGGTTCGAAGAGGTCCAAGAGCCGGCCCAGGAGTATGGGGGTGGCTGTTTCCTCAGCAAAGTAGTCATAGATGGTTTGGTAGGCCAAGTCCCGGGCGGGTCCCACTCCAAGGGGGCTGGGTGTGGTCTGGTAATACTCATTGTAGGTCAGCATGTTGTAACTGAGGCAACTGAGGCCGGGCAAAGCTGACGCTTGGAGAGGGATGGAGGAAGGGAAGCGACTGGCTATTTGGGCGGATATGGATGTGCGGTGCTGCGGATTGGCGGAGTAGACCGTATCTTGGTAGCTCACTCGGACTCAACTGGAGGTGCGCTTGGAGGTGCGGTGCTGCGGATTGGCGGAGTAGACCGTATATTGGTAGCTCACTCGGAATCAACTGGAGGTGCAAGGAATAGCCCGTATCTTGGTAGCTCACTCGGAATCAACTGGAGGTGCAAGGAATCAACTGGAGGGGCCAAATCGATTGGCGCGCTTGGTGCGGTATGGAGGTGCGAGCTTGGAGGCGCAGAGAGACGTTGGGGGGCGAGTCAATCGAATGGAGGTACAGTAGCGCGTGGGCCAAGTAGATTGATAGGACGTGCAGCGATTTGCGGACGCTTGGAATGCTGTATCTATCAAGGCACTAGGTGCGGTATGGAGGTGCGCGGAGACGCTTGGAGGCGAGGAGCATGCGGAGGCGCTGGATTGGAGCGGGTCGTCCGAACAGAATCTATTGCGGACACTTGGAGGTACAGGCTATCTTAATCAAGGCCGTGCTGTAAACAATAGGGAGCCAAGGATGGTGAGTAGTAAGGTTAGAGACTGACTGCGGTACGGGGACACTAGGCGAAACTAGGGGACCACAGGTAGACTGCTGTACGGGTACACTAGGCAAGAGGCTAGGGGACCAGGACAGATAGGCTTGTCGTACGGGTACAATAGGATAACTATTGGACCAGGACGCGTTACCTATTTATTTATTCTATTACTAATCGGTTTAGGAGCAAAAGAGTGAGCTGTGGGCTTGTATTCTGCTGGGAGAATCCTCTACAGGCTTGTTAGCGCTTAGCCTGTATTTGCAGGGATTTGCTTGCGCTTAGCCTGTATTTGCAGAGATTTGCTTGCAGAATTCGATGCTTGCAGAATTTGTGAGCGTAAGATTTGTACTGTACCTACAGGGAACGTTCCGGGGATATGGTACGCACCAATGTTGCTGATTGCTGATACAGTGAGATCTTTCTCGAAGTACGTGCGCTGTATACTCAAGGTGGTTCCCCGGTCTGCCGGTCTGTACTTCACTACCATTCCCCCCATCCGGTTTGCTACATCAATTCCCAATATGCATTTGATGAGTCATGATGAATGTATTCATTGCTTGGACCGGATACTTTTGGAGTCATTATCCAATAAGTCAGTTTGTGCCCAGGAATTGAACCAAAAATACCCCCATGTTTGTCACTTGGAGAGTCAAACCACAACATTTTGGGCATTCTGTGGGGCAAAGTTGTTCCCAATATGCATTTGATGAGTCATGATGAATGTATTCATTGCTTGGACCGGATACTTTTGGAGTCATCACCCAATAAGTTAGTTTGTGCCCTGAAATTGCACCAAAAATACCCCCATGTTTGCCATTTGGAGAGTCAAACCACAACATTTCCAGCATTCTGTGTGACAAAGTTGTTCCCAATATGTATTTGATGGGTCATGATAAATGTATTCATGGCTTGGACTGGATACTTTTGGGGTCATTACCCAATAAGTAAGTTTGTGCCCTGGAATTGCACCAAAAATACCCTCATGTTTGCCATTTGGAGAGTCAAACCACAACATTTTGGGCATACTGTGTGACAAAGTTGTTCCCAATATGCATTTGATGAGTCATGATGAATGTATTCATTGCTTGGACCGGATACTTTTGTAGTCATTATCCAATAAGTCAGTTTGTGCCCAGGAATTGAACCAAAAATACCCTCATTTTTGCCATTTGGAGAGTCAAACCTCAACATTTTGGGCATTCTGTGTGACAAAGTTGTTCCCAATATGCATTTGATGAGTCATGATGAATGTATTCATGGCTTGGACCAGATACTTTTGGAGTCATTACCCAATAACTCAGTTTGTGCCCAGGAATTGCACCAAAAATACCCTCATGATTGCCATTTGGATAGTCAAACCACAACATTTTGGGCATTTTGTGTGACAAAGTTGTTCCCAATTTGCATTTGATGAGTCATGATGAATGTATTCATTGCTTGGACCGGATACTTTTGGAGTCATTATGCAATAAGAAGTCAGTTTGTGCCCTGAAATTGCACCAAAAATCCCCCCATGTTTGCCATTTGGAGAGTCAAACGTCAACATTTTGGGCATTCTGTGTGACAAAGTTGCTATCACGCGCTATGTTTGTGATAGCTTCAGTAGCTAACCTACTTGTAGTAATGGATGTGAAATGCTTGTAGTTCATTGGTGGGTTGGTGGGTTAAGCAGGGCTAGTTTGCTTTGCCCACACACACCGGCGTACAGTCGGGCTTAACATCGTGGGCGGTTAAGCCTCTGGCTGTTAAGCCTTTTCTGCGGGCGGGCGTGGCGGGCTATTTATTCTACTACTAATCGGTTTAGGAGCAAAAGAGTGAGCTGTGGGCTTGTATTTTGCTAGGGGAATCCTCTACACGCTTGTTAGCGCTAGCCTGTAATTTGCAGAGATTTTGCTTGCAGAATTCGCTTGCAGAATTTGCTTGCAGAATTCGATGCTTACAGAATTCCCAGTAAGACTTGTACTGTACCTACAGGGAACGTTCCGTGGATATGGTACGCACCAATATTGCTGATTGCTGATACAGTGAGATCTTTCTCGAAGTACGTGCGCTGTATACTCAAGGTGGTTCCCCGGCTGGTCTGTACTTCACTACCATTCCCTCATCCGGTTTGCTACATCAATTCCCAATATGCATTTGATGAGTCCTGATGAATGTATTCATGGCTTGGACTGGATACTTTTGTAGTCATTACCCAATAAGTTTTATCTAGTACAACAAGCGACTTGTAATCTAATCGCGTAGAAACCTACGCGGATTCAGTACTAGTATGTATCTTGTACAACAAGCGTGTAGTAATCTACTCGCGTAGAAACCTACGCGGATCCACTACTAGTATGTATCTTGTACAACAAGCGTGTAGTAATCTACTTGCGTAGAAATGTATGCTGATTCAATACTAGTATGTATCGAGTACAAAAAGTTTGTAGAAATCAATGGGTGTAGAAATCTAGAATGATTCAGTACCGGATATTTTTTAGTACAAAAAATCTACTAACCTAGGCGGATTCAATACCGGAAAATATCTATTGCTAAAAACGTGTACAAATATACGCACGTAGAATCCTACACGGATTTAATACCGAAAATTATCTAGTACTAAAAACGTGTACAAATGTACTCGCGTAGAAACCTACGCGGATTCAATACCGGAAAATATCTAGTACTAAAAATGTGTAGAAATCTACTTGCGTAGAAACGTACACGAATTCAATACCGAAAATTATCTAGTACTAAAAATGTGTAGAAATGTACTCGTGTAGAAACCTACGCGGATTCAATACTGGAAAATATCTAGCACTAAAAACGTGTAGAAATCTACTTGCGGAGAAACGTACACGAATTCAATACTGAAAATTATCTAGTACTAAAAATGTGTAGAAATGCACTTGCGTAGAAACCTACGCGGATTCAATACCGGAAAATATCTAGTACTAAAAACGTGTAGAAATCTACTCGCGTAGAAACGTACACGAATTCAATACCAAAAATTTTCTAGTAAGGTGTAAACATCTTCTCGTGTAGAAACCTACGAGGATTCAATACCAAAAATTATCCAGTACTAAAAATGTGTAGAAATTTACACTAGTACCAAATCCTGTAGAATTCTACAGGATGTACTAGAAGTATCCTCTACTTCGATCGATCGATGAATTTTTTTCTACCTCGGGACAAAAAAAATTTCTCCCACACACACACACAGTAATTTTCTTTTCTACCTTGCGACAAAAAAAATCACTTTTTCTAGCCTACCTTTCTATCATAATCTTACCCAACTTATTTGAGTAGAGTTGCTAATCGGCACTCGGTCTGTGAACGTGGGATTCCACTTAATCCAATGATCCCTTGATCGTTGATCAGCATTAGGCAGGTAATCTGTGCTCGAATATTTTAGTCTGAAATAACAGCCTTGTACTGGAAAAAGAATTAGCTCGCATTGGACAAGAGGTGGTTTGCTGATAGATATTGTTTGAATTGGCCCCCAAACATATATGTCTTGAAAGCAATAAATCTCTATCCATTGCTTCTATATCAACAGGCACAAGGTACTGTTTTTCGTGACAGAGGGTAAGAAGGCTGCAAATCAACGGCAGCAGCAACAACAACAATTTCATCGGGACGATTGTCGGAACATCGGAACAAGCAAAGGTAAGAATGAGAGAAATAGGCACCGGCACCGGCAATGGCAATTGATTGGTCTTCCACTCCACCAGCATTACTGATAATGTATTTCCTCTCTGTTTTTCTTCTTATTTTCATAGGAACGAATCGGAACCAACAGATCAACGGATCGGAAGCAAAGGATTGGAAGCAACGAATCGGAACAACGGATCGGACGACGAATCGGACGGCGAATCTTTCATCGTCTTGTTCCTTGTATGTGGGGCGAATCTTCCCTTGAAATTGTAAGCATCGAATCGATTGGGCAAATTGAAGGCAACAACAAAAGTAGGCGCCGGCGGCGGCGCGTGCAGTCTTGGTTTGTGGCATCGAATCGATCGGCATGTAGATTATATTATTCTGTTGTTATTATTTACTCTATGTAGTATATCAATAGATACTCATCCATTCAATTATCATATATTTGAATAGGATCGTCGGCAAAGGCAACAAGAGCATCCGGGAACCATCGAATCAACCGGGAACCATCAAAGCAACAACCAGCAACCGGGAACCATCGAATAGAAGAAGCAGGGAACGATCGAAGCAAGCGGGAACGATCGAAGCAAGCGGGAACGATCGAAGCAACCGGGAACCATCGAAGCAACTGGGAATCAACTGGGAACTATCGAAGCAACCAGCAGCTGGGAACGATCGAAGCAAGTGGGAACGATCGAAGCAACCGGGAACGATCAAAGCAACCGGGAATCAACCGGGAACGATCAAAGCAACCAGCAACCGGGAACGATCGAAGCAAGCGGGAACGATCGAAGCAACCGGGAATCAACCGGGAACGATCGAAGCAACCAGCAACTGGGAACGATCGAAGCAAGCGGGAACCGGGAACGATCGAAGCAACCAGCAACCGGGAACGATCGAATAGAAGCAAGCGGGAACGATCGAAGCAAGCAAGAACAATCAAAGCAACCGGGAATCAACCGGGAACGATCGAAGCAACCAGCAACCGGGAACGATCGAATAGAAGCAAGCGGGAACGATCAAATAGAAGCAAGCGGGAACGATCAAAGCAACCAGCAACCCGGAACAATCGAATAGAAGCAAGCGGGAACGATCGACTAGAAGCAAGCGGGAACGATCGACTAGAAGCAAGCGGGAACGAACGAAGCAAGCGGGAACGATTGAATAGAAGCAAGTGGGAACGATCAAAGCAACCGGGAACCGACACTGTAGATAAAGCAGCGAGAGCAACAGCGGCGAGCGGCAGCGATAGCAACAGCGATAGCAACAGCAACAGCAACAGCAAGCAGCGAATCCGCTCCCCTCATCCAACAGAGCAGCGATTCGTCTACCCCCCCAAGAGCAGGGTTCGTCTCCTCTGCCTCCTCCTCCAACAACAACAACAACAACAACAACAGGGATTCGTCTCCTCCTTCTCCTACAGCAACAACAACAACAACGGCAATTCGTCTGTTCCTCCAAAAAAGGTAATTTCGTTGGCTCCTCCGGTTAGTTCTTTCGCCGGAAATACTTGGAAAAAGAACAACAAGAAGACGACGTGCTATCGGAAGACCAAGTTGCGATCTACAACACCAATCGATCTGCAAAACGAATCGGTCCAACAACACCAATCAATCCAACACCAATTGATCCGCAACACCAATCGATCCAACACCAATCGATCCAACACCAATCGATCCGCAACACCAATCGATCCAACACGGCAACGGCAATTCGTCCCGGCAACAACAATGGGATTCAAAACAACAACAAAGCAATTGCCAGCAAAAGCAATCAAGCAAAAATCAAAGAGGAAACGTGGGAAGACTGAGAGAAAGAAAATGACTTCAAATTTTCTCCCAAACGCAACACCGTCATCATCAACAATCCACCAGACTTACAAACACTTGTCGGAGATAAAACCTAACAAGACAGCAGAAGGGGACAGGAATCGGCGCCGAGATCCAAATGCAATTTTCAAACATGTCGAGGAAATAGCATTGAAAACAGTTAACAAAAATGGGTTTAAAGGAAAATTCATGGCTACAAATTGGGGCCGGACAACAGTTGGAGAGAAGAAATATTCTTTGGCACAGGCTGTGTCTATTGACAGTTTCAAGACATTGGATAGTACCTGACAAGAAGTTTGTTCTAGCGTTCGCCGAATCAGAACCATCATTGAGACTCTTTGCAAAAGCTTCCAGACAATTCGCAAAACAACACTTGGGTACCCCCGAAAATATAGAAATCACAAGAACATTTGCTGGGTAGATTGTTCAATCTAAACCCAAAATAGGCCGAGGAACCAAATGTGACAGTGTAAACAGTGGATATGCTATTATTGGGATGAGACCAAATTGATTGAAATCGGGAAATGGTGTGTATGTTTTCAAAAACAATGTGGACTCGACAACAAAAGCCAACCTTGAACAAAAAGCCCTACACATTGTGAAGGAAATGCAGCTTTGTTTAACTCCAATGTCCAAATTTGTCAACCTTGAAATGACTGTGATGAATGAGGTTGTTAATTGTACAACGCTGAATGCAATCGGCCATCACGCAACGGCCTTTTCTATTGGAAAGGATTATCACTCAAAAAGCCATACCGATGCCGATATGTTCTATACAAGGCTGACAGTTATTGCTCCAAAACATGTAAGTGATGAAGAGGTGATTTATTACTTTGTCTTCCCCACGTATGGAGTGAAAGTTCCATTGAGGTCAGGCGATACTCTATTGTTCAATCCATTAGTAGTATTACATAGCTGTTTGAATCCGAAATACGAAGGCTGTTATATTATGAGCGCATATGTATCTCGCAAAACTGTACTTAGAGCTAACCCTCTATAGTAATATTAAACAATAATTTAAAGTTAGCCGTTACATTCACCCTTGCTACTCAATTGGAACTGCTGTCAGAACTACTATCGCTGTCTGAACTGGATACATAATCACTGGATTCGTTATCATTCAATGCCATCTCAAATGGTTCCAACTGGATGTCGTCCTGTAGTGTGCATGCGTTGTACAAACATTCATAAGACGGTGGTGTAGCAGCATTTTTGCTTTCAAAGAAATCGAGCCACGATATACGATTTGATATCACTAGCCAATCACAATTGGTTATGGAGCCATCTTTTCCTTGCTCTGGGACAACTGCCAGCTCAGAATGGATAGTGTCAACATGAAATAGGTAGAGAGAATTCATCAGGCGCCCACGTTTGACAAATTCAGAAGCTGTTTTCTTTGGCTCATCTTGAAACCGGCGAGCCACAGCATACATTCCGTTTGTATCAATTGGATAGCCACCAATACTACTGTATGGCTGCTTCAAATTCTGTACAGTTAAAAAGCATAGCAGATGGCACGGTATGAGCTTTGGATTGTTATTCAAATCAAAGTCCAATTTCATATAACACCAATCCATCCATAAGGAGTTGAGCAGAGAACTGTCCGATCTATATGAAGGATGCGAGCAAAATTGGTGGAGTTGTTAGTTGAACGTTTAACACTAACCCTAGGAGTTGACAACGTAACCTTGTAGACGGAGTTTATGTGGGGGGGGTTTGGGGGGGGGAAAATACGTAGAAATATTAAAAAAATCTGTTTTTAACAAGTAGACTTGGTACAAACGCTACGACTAAAAATCGCTAAAAAGCTTAGCCAAACATTTATTTACGGAAATGAGATGCTTCTTCTAAAAGCAATAGTAATATCTAGTGGCGCGCGCTCATTTTTATGGTAGCAAACTCTCATTTTTTTGGTTGCAAGTAACCATAAGATTTAACCTGAATAAAGAAAAAATCATACGATTAAAATCTGTCTTAGATCAAGTTAACTTTACCAGATGAGAGAGTTTGGTAGAGGTGCAAAATATACGGTCGTTGTCGGCAGCAAATTCAATCGAAAAAGACGGGTACGAATCGAATTTATTCAATCGATACAATCGAAAAAGACGCGAACGAAAGATACGAACGTTAACTTTACCAGATGAGAGAGTTTGGTAGAGGTGCAAAATATACGGTCGTTGTCGGCAGCAAATTCAATCGAAAAAGACGGGTACGAATCGAATTTATTCAATCGATACAATCGAAAAAGACGCGAACGAAAGATACGAACGAATTATATTTCGGTTGGTGACTGGAAATATTTGCACTGTGTTCAAATTCGGTTGGTTTTTGGGTTCACGATTGAAATATATTTTGGTTAATGACTGGAAAGATTTGCACTGTGTTCAAATCTGGTGGGTTTTTGGGTTGATGACTGAGTAATATTTTAGTTAGGGACTGGAAACTAAGTTATATTTTGGTCGGGATATTGTACGGTACGTACGGTGAGTAGGGACTGGAAAGATTTGCACTGTGTTCAAATCTTGTGAGTTTGTGGGTTGACGATTGAATCATATTTTGGTTAGGGACTGGAAAGATTTGCATTGTGTTCAAATCTGGTGGGTTTTTGGGTTCACGATTGAATTATATTTTGGTTGGTGACTGGAAATATTTGCACTGTGTTCAAATTCGGTCGGTTTTTGGGTTCACGATTGAAATATATTTTGGTTAATGACTGGAAAGATTTGCACTGTGTTCAAATCTGGTGGGTTTTTGGGTTGATGACTGAGTTATTTTTTAGTCGGGAATTGGTGGGATTTGCACTGTGTTCAAATTCGGTTGGTTTTTGGGTTCACGATTGAAATATATTGTTTGGTGTTGGCATTTGATGTGTAGAGTACACCAGTCCTGAAACATAATGATTTTCTTTTGCAGCACTTGGTTTGGCTGTGTTCAACATTTCAAATGACTTCTCCTTGCTTATTGTTTCATTCATGTACAACAAAGGAACAACAATCTCTTCCAGACCCAACACTTTCTTGATTTCCAACTTTTTTGCTTTCTCACTCATGATGATGAAGACACCGGTTGAATGCTGGTTGGTTGAAACGTTGGTTGCCAATATGAGATTTCAACAAACAAACAAAAATTAGAGACACTGAAAACAGTTAATCATTGTTTTTCACCATTCAGATTCCAAAGAGTTGGCTTGAGGAAAACAATGCTTGAGTGTAAGCTCATATTATTCCAATGACATCAAGAATACATAATTGCTGACAGAGGATGTGTCTTACCCACAAGACTATAGTCAAGTGTGCACACCATGTATTATTCAGCAAACTGTAATTAATGCCACTTGTAATGCAACAAGCTTAAAATTCAAGATTGAATTCATCATTGCAAGACAACAGTACCATTTCAGATTATACTTATGGAGAAAGCCTCAGCACCTTAAAGTACACCACTGTGAAACGATCTGCAAAGCAGATTTTCGCACGCACAATGTACAAGTGGGCTTTGTCTCCAAAAAGCGACATTCTATCCTCCCCTTGAAGAAGGTGAAGGATGGTAATGACATCTTACTATGGCTGTTGATTTGTCTGCAAATTTGCATTCTCCAAGAACACTACTACTTCCATGCTACAATCCAATGCACTTCACAAAATTCAAAAACTGTACCTGGTATCAGAAGTGTATCCTCGCTTGCACTTGAAAACGCCGGTTGAAACGCCGGTTGAAATGTTGCTTGTGCTTGGAAAGGCTTGTTGAATGGAAAGGCCAGTTGCAACACCTGTTGAAAAGGCCGGTTGAAACGCCGGTTGAAACGCCAGTTGAAACACCGCTTGCCCTTGGAAACGCCGGTTGAAAATGCCGCTTTGAACAACCGGTTGAAAACGTTGATTGAAACGCCACTTGTGCTTGAAAACGCCGGTTGAATGGTAGGAATTGTACACAGTGACGTCAGAAAAGAAAAACTTGCAACAGTCGGTCAGATAGATCGATCCTATTGCGATGGCTTGTTTCCCTCGACCGAAGTTCGATAGTATTTCCAATCCAACTCCTTGTTAATGGTAGGATTTGTACAAAGCAACGTCGGAAAAGAAAAACTTGCGACAGTCGGTCAATGGACTCGCGCTGCAAGAAGTCTCTGTTTTTATTGCTTGTTACGATTGCTCGCTTGACCGAAGTTCGGTAGAATTTCCAATCCAACTTCTCGTTAATGGTAGGATTTGTACACAGTGACGTCAGAAAAGAAAAACTTGCGACAGTCGGTCAGATAGATCGATCCTATTGCGATGGCTTGTTTCCCTCGACCGAAGTTCGATAGAATTTCCAATCCAACTTCTTGTTAATGGTAGGATTTGTACACAGCGACGTCGGAAAAGAAAAAATTGCGACAGTCGATCAATGGACTCGCGCTGCAAGAAGTCTCTGTTTTTATTGCTTGTTACGATTGCTCGCTTGACCGAAGTTCGATAGAATTTCCAATCCAACTTCTCGTTAATGGTAGGATTTGTACACAGCAACGTCGGAAAAGAAAAACTAGCAACAGTCGGTCAATGGACTCGTCGCGCTGGAAGAGATCTCTGTTTCGATTGCTCGTTACAATTGCTCGCTTGACCAAAGTTCGATAGTATTTCCAATCCATCTTCTTGTTAATGGTAGGATTTGTACACAGCGACGTCGGAAAAGAAAAACTTGCAACAGTCGGTCAAAGGACTCGCGCTGCAAGAGATCCTGTTTCGATTGCTCGTTCCGATTGCTCGCTTGACCGAAGTTCGATAGTATTTCCAATCCAACTTCTTGTTAATGGTAGGATTTGTACACAGCGACGTCGGAAAAGAAAAACTTGCGACAGTCGGTGATCCCTATTTCGATTGCTCGTTTTTGATTGCTCGTTTCGATTGCTCGCTTGACCGAAGTTCGAAGGTATTTCCAATCCAACTTCTCGTTAATGGTTGCCGCGCTCGCTGTTGCAAGAATCGCTTGCTGCCACGCTTGCTATTGCTGTGGCTTGCGCTGTTGTTGCTGTTGTTGCCGTTCTTGCAGCCGGGGGGGGGGGGGGGGGGGGATTTCCATGGTCGATGGACGAGATAAGGGAAGGTGTGGTGTTGATTTTGGTATTTCCTGTACCAATAGCAAGAAGAGGTTTGGGAGTAAAAATGTCAGTACTTAATTCTACAGCTATTGGTACAGAAAATACATATTAAAGGAGTATCACGTGAAAATCCAAATGAAACAAATGTGGTGTACCGGTACTCGTACTCATAGTGTGTGTGTGTGTGCATTTGGCTGTGTGCGTACCATTATGTAAAGGTAGTACTGAATTTTAAACAAGAACAATGATTCACGTACCTCAATTTCACTTAGGTTCCCTCCGTTTCGGGAATGCCAATTTTTGCAGGAGTTGATCTCAAGAACCAGACATCGCCTGGTAATTCTGAAAATATCCCCAAACAGCTGAAAGTCTCTATTGTTACGAGTTTGCTTCAGAATGACCATGCAATGTCTGGTTCTCCAGATCAACTCCTGCAAAAAAAAGAGGCTTATCTAAACACCCCAAAAAAAACTTTGGAGCACCAGATGTTTTTAATGTAAGTAAAATAACAGCTTTTTACCTGATTCTTCTGGCTATGCCTGCGCGCGCACGCGCGCGCATGCCAGCCCCGGATAAGGGACAGACCATAAAAACAAAAAAAAGGGTAAAGGACGGACCAAAAAAACGGAAAAAGGACAGACCATAAAAAAGGAAAAAGGACAGACCATGAAAAAGGAAAAAGGACAGACCATCAAAACGGAAAAAGGACAGACCATCAAGTACATGCCAAGCAGTACAAGTACTACTACAGGTACGGTACTACTACCAGTAGTAATGCAAGTACCACATAGACAGTACACACTAATTTGCAATTAGAAAATAGAAAATTAGATATTTTGGGTGATTAGTCCATGAATATTGTTCCTATTATGGATATGATGAATCATGAAAGAAACAGAAGTGAGTTATCTGTCATAGTTAGTGTGTCAGCACCTAGTAAGTGCATTTGGGTCCTGGATTTGGAGGAAAAATACACACTAATTTGCAATTAGAAAATAGAAAATTAGATATTTTGGGTGATTAGTTCATGAATATTGCTCCTATTATGGATATGATGAATCATGAAAGAAACAGAAGTGACTTATCTGTCATAGTTAGTGTGTCAGCACCTAATTAGTGCATTGGGGTCCTAGATTTGGAGGAAAAATACACACTAATTTGCAATTAGAAAATAGAAAATTAGATATTTTGGGTGATTAGTCCATGAATATTGTTCCTATTATGGATATGATGAATCATGAAAGAAACAGAAGTGAGTTATCTGTCATGGTTTGTGTGTCAGCACCTAGTAAGTGCATTTGGGTACTAAGAATTTTCAACAACAAAATGTTACATGGGGAGACCAATCTTGCTACTGCCATAACTTTCCTTCCAGAGGGAGTTAGAACATTCTAGAGGTATCGGCGCCCATCTACATACATCGTAGACGGTGATCGACCTTTTTATCGATTCAAACGATCGGCAGGGGGGCTCTTACTAGAAAAATTCGTGTACATTATGTAAGAATTTTCAACAACACTACAATGTGACATGGCGAGACCAATCTTGCTACTGCCATAACTTTCCTGCCAGAGGGAGTTAGAACATTCTAGAGGTATCAGCGCCCATCTACATGCATTGTAGACGCCGATCGACCTATCTATCGATTCAAACGATTGCCAGGGGGGCTCTCGCTAGCAAAATTCGTGTAAATGAAGCAAGAATTTACAACACCAGCCAAAATGTTACATGGGGAGACCAATCTTGCTACTGCCATAACTTTGCTTCCAGAGGGAGTTAGAACATTCTACAGGTATCAGCACCCATCTACATGCATCGTGGACGACGATCGACCTATCTATTGATTCAAACGATTGGCAGGGGGGCTCTCGCTAGCAAAATTCGTGTAAATTAAGTAAGAATTTACAACACCACAATGTGACATAGGGAGACCAATCTTGCTACTGCCATAACTTTGCTTCCAGAGGGAGTCAGAACATTCCAGAGGTATCAGCGCCCATTTACATGCATTGTAGATGCCGATCGACCTATCTATCGATTCATCGAACCGGCAGGGGGGGGGGGGGGGGGGGGGGGGGGGGCGCTCGCTACCACGTTTTGTGTACATTATGTAAGAATTTTCAACAACAAAATCTTACATTCGGAGAGAAATCTTGCTACTGCCATAACTTTGCTTCCAGAGGGAGTTAGAACATTATAGAGGTATCAGCGCCCATCTACATGCATTGTAGATGCCGATCGACCTATCTTTCGATTCAATCGTCCATCAGGGAGGCGCTCGCTACCACGTTTTGTGTAACTACTCCGTACTAATTATTTTCTACATTACTACGGTACTCCGGTATTTGATTGAATTACTCCTAAGTGGTATCATACCATTCATAGATACTGCAATATGGATAGACAATTTGAATTGATATTACTTACACGTGGAGTATATTTTTAACGGTTTAACGGCTTCTGAGTGGCTGGGCGTGCGCGCTGTCACTGCGCGGAGTCTCCAAATGGTTGAAAATAGAACATAAAGAACATGAAAACTCTCATTATTTTTTTATATTCATATACAGTAATGAAGATAAAGTTTTCTATATATCATGTCCCTTTGACTTCGAAAGAAACAGAAACAAACAGCAGATTCGTGTTCGTCTTTAAAGAAAGTGTGTCGTAACAAACAAACGCAAACGATCTTACGATCGATTGATTTAGTGAGTAAGGTCATTGTTGCAGTTCATTCGGCCTTGTCGATGCCGATCTTGTCGATGCCGATCGACAGGTTAATTAATCGTCGTCAAATTAAACGTCGTCATTCGTGTAATTTTACCATACAGAACACATGTACACTTAAGACACAAAACACACGTAAAACCATCTTCGATCGGTCTTTTGTTACCGTATAATTCACCGTGATATTCCCATTGAATATCACATGTGATTGTACCTTATTATGTAGAATTAATACTAGGTTGTACGTAGATTTTAGGGCATGATGGTGTTTTAGAGTTGTTAATTCTTCGAAGAGTGAGCTGATGGGGAAATTTGGTAAAGAGACAAACCACATGAAACGCCGACGATTATTCACTCAAGTTAAATAACCTTACGAATAAGGTTATTTGCCCTTATGACTTTTCGTACAGTACGCGTTACACGGTGAATTCTTTTCAGTCCCCTTCAGTCATAAATCCTCCAACCGTTAAGCGGCTGGATTCTATGGCTTAATATGTTCATCGTGAGTTGAATACCAAACTGTATCCAGTCTACCATCAGAGGCCCTATCAAAAAGAAATGGGGTGGCGTTTTGCCTTTCATTCTGGCTCGCATCATGGCATTTTGCCCTGATCCTTGCCAGTTTGATATATTGTATTCATGGATCAAATTATCCATTTTTTCGAAATGCTCAATGCAGAACGATTTGTTTATTTTTTCCGTGATTGAACTTAGAAAATCAACTTGTTACTTCAATCGAACGATCGATCGAACATTCCATCGAATGATTGATTTTATCAAATCTCTTACCACATGCAACGAGAACAATGTTCTCTGAAAACAGCGCCACTCATTAGCTTTGTAAACAAATCAGCAATATTTGTTGAACCTGGTTCCTTTGCAACTCTGATAATTCCTGCTGCAATAGATTCACGAGCTTTGTGATATGCAATGCTGTTGTGCTTCTTCTTACATGGGCTTTCAGGTCGTGTAACATTTGTAACAACTGAATCATTATCACAATACACATTTGTGCTACCATCAATTGGAACACCCATCATTCTCAACTTGTACCTTAGACCTTCAACCAATTCGATTGCAATTTTCAAAGCAATGATTTCAGATCCAAAAGTTGATGTCTCAACTGTCGTTTGTCTTTTGGAAAACCAAATGATCGGTGCATTATTAATGAAGATAATAACACCAGTATGAGATCTCCTTGTTGCCTTGCATCCGGCATGATCAGCATCGACAAAACAGCTCATCGTCACATGTTTTCCCAAAGCTTCAGGCATATCTGCTGGTATGACTTCAGCGGCGCCAGGATAAAATTCAGACCAGTCACATTTTTGAAATTTACTTTCATCAACACTTGGTACAGTATCATCAAAAACCAGTTTTGACCTGTTGTACTTTTTCAAATATGCAAATATGTGAAATAACTGATTCAAATGCCCGATCCTTGCCTGTGCCAAATACCTTGACATCAGTGACACTGGCATTACTATGTCAAGTCTTCCTAATTCGCAAATCCACCTGAGAACTCCAATTAAACCTTGATAGTAATTTTGCAATTCAGGATTCAATTCTTCTGATATATCAATTTCCGGTCGATAATCATGTGACAGTGGACTTGATGCTGATTTTGGTAGATACTTGTAGCCATATTTTTCAGTTCCTAACTCTTGTTCGACTGCTGCAACAGCTTTCGCTGTGTACTTAGTGCTTGATAATGACCATCTTGGCTTTGAATCATCTTCAAAGTAGAATTTCCCAATATCAGCTCCCAAATATAGAGTTGGCTCTTCAATCGTATCATCCTTCAATTTGAACTTTCGTTCAATGTTTTCAAGCTGGAACTTTGGATCTTCATCAGAACATAGGATATCATCTACATATGCAATGAGCATTGCCCAGTATCTGGATCCATCTTTCCTGGTTTCAATTCTTAAGTGCACATCCGGATCTGCCTTGCACGGTGAATACCCAAGATCTCTCAAATGCTGGGTGAGGTATGACCTGAAAGATGCACCAGCAACCGGCAGTCCATACAATGCCCGGACAATCTTACAAGGTCTTCCTGCAAGGTGAGGTGGAAAACCATCTTCTTCTCTCGCTTTTAGGAAGTATTTCTCTTTAATCGGGGCTGTCAAATATGCATTTTGAATATCAGCTGAGAGAACCTTCAAATCATTCAGCGCTGCCAGCAGAAAGAATATTCTTACTGAGTCTCGACTGGGAACCGATGAATAAGTATTTTCTTTGGCCACTGCAGGGACTTTGTGGCCGTCCCCTACCAACCTGGCCTTCCTTGTTAGGGACCCAAGCTTGATGTCAAAAATCATGTGGGTTGTTATCTGTTTATGGCCAACTGGAATAACATCATCATCAGAAAATTCAAACGCTGCCATATTATTTGTCATTTCCTTATGAATTGCTCTTTCCCAGTGGTCAGTGCCTGTTTTCTTATCAATAGCCAGCGCTTGTTTGATTGAATGTGGCAATTCAACTCCATATTTGTGAGTCTTCAACCAATACTTTGCTGTTTTGGCCGCTTTAAGGATTCTATCCTTCCTTCTCAAAATTTTGTGCACCCACCATCTGAAAGCTGGTGATTTTTCAAGATTATTGTTAACTGCATACTCGGCTAATTGCACTGGAAATGATTCTTTCACATCACTTAACTTACACCAAGATTCAGTGCCATCTTTCCAACTGGCTAAAATTCTCCAACCTCTAGTTGTAGGTTTATGGGTTTTCCTGCCATTTTTTGCTATGGTCGTGGCTTCATCATCAGTTAGTGCAGTGTTGTCTTTTCATGGTCAATGAGCTCATCTAGTAGAGTGAACATCCTCCCGTCATCATCAACAGAGCTGTATAGGCTTTCTGCAACAATATTTGCCGTGTATTCCTCCATGGTACCATCAGGTAGTTGCAATTTATACAGCCTTGTGTCTAGTATGGGATTCTCATTTCTGATTCCTATTGGTCTGTTTTGCAAGTCGCGAACCCTGTCCTTGACAATGCACCTGAGTCTTTCATCACCTCTTTCAATGATCACTTCATTTCCCAGATATTCATCTGGTTCATCAACATCTTCTACAGATGCTTCTGGCTCAGCCATTTCGAGTTTCATATCCGGTGTTTTTACTGGTTGATTCTCAAATAGCTCTATTTGGGGCTCTGGGTAGTTTTCCTGGAAGAATGATGCGCTGTCCTTGACTTCATCTCCAATCTTGGATTCAATTGATTTGTCGATCGCTTCCATTCTTCTTAGGACATCTCTATCCCTCCATTCATATTCCTTGACAGGCCTTATTGAATTTGTAGATATTGGTATTGCCGACTCGGGCAGTAGCCAAAAACAATCTCCCCCACCTACCCTATTCCCACAGGGACCCAACCATCGCGCCAGCCTTTCAGCACCTCGGGTGGAAGAATCACCTTTTTCATAATAAAACACAAAATCATACCATTCTGATGAAGTATATAATGTAATATCTGGTCTATAGCCATGGACCAATTCAAATGGGGTTCTCCCCATTGAAGAAGGGTTGTTGGAGGCCGTTCGCTGCCTGATATTAGCACATAGTTCACCACAAAATGACCATAATCTTCTCGGTGACTTCTTCTTTGCAGACTTGGTTGTGATTGCGCTACCAAGATGACCAATTGCTTGTTCTGCTCGATTTTGGAATGGGCAATGTGGCTGGATGAATGTCTGATGGATATGGTTGCGCTTTACAATTGAATTCCAGTGTGTTTTGTAGGTCCTTGGGGATCCTTGTTCTGGCGCACCATCAGAAATCAAATGCTCTGGAATTCCAATTTCATGAATAAATGTCTTCAGTCCTTGGTGGGCTTGTGATTTGTCCTGTATTGGTATAAATACTTCAAACCCATTTCCATTTGTAAAGATCTGTGCACATTTTTCTTGCCTCATAATACTGGTAGTCCTGGCATGCCACGTATCAGTGTACCAGGTTCCTTGTGCGACTCTTTTGTTCCTGAAACGCTGAGTAGGCAGCCGCTTCATCAATGGTGATTGCAAATTCCTGAGTGCCTTCTGCGTCGTGACTTTCAGTGTCTGTTCAGCTTTCTTGAAACTAATGTTCCAAGTTGTGGCTAGGCGTTCACAGTCAACTTTGTTCGGACCTTCAATTGTTATCACTGATGGCCCCCATTGATTTCTTCTGTCAAGAGACCTTCTTTCTAGTGTATTGTCAATTTCTTGCAAGCTAGGGGCCTGTTTTGATTCTGCTTCAGGAGCTTCCATAAAGTCAAATTCTGTATCATCAAACAAAAATTGGTCTACCCTTCGCGCGCTTGAAATATTCCTTACTGAAGAAATCCGATGAGCAATATTTCCATCTGTTGCAATCTGGCATTCGGTTAGCATTCTCCTTGTGGATACTTGATGGACCCTCATCAGTTTGCATTGCTGCATGACACTTGGATGCCGATCTTTTCCTAAGCTGGTCTTGGGAAGTTTATTTGTAACATTACTAGCAGGTTCTGTTACAACCGAACTTGTATCCATTGCTTGGTCCTCTTCGGTCGACATAGCTTGAAGGCTGAATTGGTCCCCTGAAATTGGATCTCCATTGTCAATGGCTAGCTCGGCCATCCTGAACTTCAGTGAATGTGGATCCCAGGGAGTATCATTTGTTGCTATCAAATGTTGACATTCATCAAGTTCCATTCTTGTGGGCTTTCTTGTGGGGAAATATGAGATCACATTTCTCATACTCAGTTTGATAAAAACTTTCTTCGGATCATCATCCTCCAGTGGAGTTTGAATTGTAATTCCATGCTTGGATCGTGGATCAAATTGGCGAGGTGTTTCTTCAACAGAGTTGAAATTGCAGTCCCTCACTTGATTTGGGCATATCAAGCTGTTTTTCAATTTGTCCCCAAAGTACAGTGCTTGATGAAACACTATGATATATACTTGGCCTGATGTTGTATTTGTCCATGCAGTCGCACAGCTTCCAATGGGGATTTTCTTGATGGGCTTGTACTCTTCAGAAAAAGGTGCAACATCAACGTGTGTTGTGATTTGATCAGGATTCAGCAATACCATATTGCTTCCTGCTGCAGTAGTATCTGCATGTGAGTCTAACTCACAATATCCTTCTTCATTTTCCCCATCATCAAAACCTACAGGGACATTCATCTGGTATAATGACCGGCTCACCATTTTTAACAATTTGTGTTCTAGTGATAGTGTCCGGTTATTATGTCATTTCTTAGATTTTGATCCAAAACTGTCACCAGCGCCTTCATTTTCAGTTTCTTTCTTTTTAGTCTCAGCAGCCTTGAGATTTCGTTTCTTTTTAGCCTGTCTCATCTGGTAAAGCTCCTGGCGCTGTTCTTTTGACATTGTTTTATAAACACTTGTTGGGTAAGGCTTGCACTCAACTTTTCCTGTAAAAGTTCCAGTTGTCTTTTGCTTTTTGTTGCTGGTTGTGCCCATAGAATACAAACTTCTGGAACCTCTTTTATTCTTCCCTGTTGCAAGCTTTTTCAATCCAAGACGATTGGTGAATAGAATCAAACATTCATTGAAGTTGTCACGATAGTCTTTGCTCTCATCAATTGCATCTGCTTTTGCAGCATCAAGTCGCTCGTCACTGATTGAATTGATAAAATCCCAGACAAATCTTCTTTCATTATGATTCTTTTCAAATCTCAAAATCGTTCCATGGAAAGCAGTCCAATTTCGCTTGTGCTTGTTCCAGTCATAACCCTTGGAATCTCCAGTGTAGTGTGAATCTTTCATATCCTGATATGTCTTATTCAGAACCATAGTGATATTGGTATCAGTGTAAGCGTGTTGCATGAGAGAAATGAAAGCGTTTCTGGCATTACCAGAATTCAGTGCAGTGTTTTGGAAATGTGCCACATATTCCCACCCAGGACCTCTTCTTGTTGCATCACACAGCAACCTCCAGACGACGTTGTTGTCCTCATCGTACTGGTGACCTGACAGGACTTTATCGTTGGTGACTGTTAGGTGGTCTGCTTATCTGTTTTGTATTTATCCGGATCGAATTTTCGTTCCGGTTAGTTAGTTTTGTGTGAGCTTTTGCTTTTGTTGCAAATCAAGATTGTGAGCTTTCCTATCCTTTCTTGGGATTTTGCTCATTCTGTATTTCTGTGGTGAAAGATTGAAAGATTGTTTCCTGAGAATTTAGTGTTCTCCTTTTAGTGTTCTCCTTTTCATTTTGGATCTTTCCGATCTTCGGATCTTCGATTTTTGGTGTTCTCGGTTCTCTTGCGAGCAGATGTTTCTTGCGCAATCTGTTCCTTCGCAATCTGTTTCACCGCAGAATACTTCAGGCTCAATCTTCTGGCTCACGTCGTTCTATTTTCAGTGAAAGATCAGTGTTCTCGAATTTGGATATTGATTCCTTTCAACTGATGCCAACCTGGGCGACTCTTTCATCTGAATCGTCCAGCCCTTTTCCCTTGCTTGTTGCTGGATCTCGAAACCCGGTGGAGCCACCACCTTGGTTCGAGTCTTCGGCCTCTTCTTTCAAGGGAGGCCGCCCTGGTGTTGGTCTATTCCAGGGCTCCACAAGCAACCGCCCCTTTTACATCCTTGAGGGTTGATGCCGGTAGCTGATCAGGCTAATCCGGATTCTTTGTCTTCGAGCTCAAACTGCGTTTCTCGGTGGGAAACGCCATTCGGTCCTCAGCATTGTAGGATGCTGGCCACAGCTCGTAGAGAGTGCTGTGGGTCTGATAAACTAAAGAAAGTGTGTCGTAACAAACAAACGCAAACGATCTTACGATCGATTGATTTAGTGAGTAAGGTCATTGTTGCAGTTCATTCGGCCTTGTCGATGCCGATCTTGTCGATGCCGATCGACAGGTTAATTAATCGTCGTCAAATTAAACGTCGTCATTCGTGTAATTTTACCATACAGAACACATGTACACTTAAGACACAAAACACACGTAAAACCATCTTCGATCGGTCTTTTGTTACCGTATAATTCACCGTGATATTCCCATTGAATATCACATGTGATTGTACCTTATTATGTAGAATTAATACTAGGTTGTACGTAGATTTTAGGGCATGATGGTGTTTTAGAGTTGTTAATTCTTCGAAGAGTGAGCTGATGGGGAAATTTGGTAAAGAGACAAACCACATGAAACGCCGACGATTATTCACTCAAGTTAAATAACCTTACGAATAAGGTTATTTGCCCTTATGACTTTTCGTACAGTACGCGTTACACGGTGAATTCTTTTCATCTTCTCATAAGCTTTCCAACGGTATATAGGTTAATAGGGGTTGCACACGTTCTTCAAAATGTGGATTCCCGTACGGAGGGAACCAAAGTGAAATTGAGGTACCATTATGTAGAAATAGTACTGAATTTTAAAAAGAACAAGTTCATTTTTTTGGTAGCAAAGAATCTGGAGAACAGAAGACTATGATCATACCTATCGTAGGTATTGTTGTAGTTGAAAAGTGTATGGTAAAAGTGTATGAATGTACCAAAAAAAGTGTGAGATTGACCCGGTACCCCCCCCTCGGTACCAGTACTGGTACGAATGGAATTGGTGGAGTTGTTAGTTGAACGTTTAACACTAACCCTAAGCGGTTGGCAATTGAATTATATTTTGGTTGGGGACTGGAAAGATTTGCACTGTGTTCAAATCTGGTGGGTTTTGGGGTTGATGACTGAGTTATATTTTGGTCGGGGACTGGCAGGATTTGCACAGTGTTCAAATCTGGTGGGTTTTTCGGGTTGATGACTGAGTTATATTTTGGTCAGGGACTGGCAGGATTTGCACTGTCTTCAAATCTGGTGGGTTTTTGGGTTGATGACTGAATTATATTTTGGTAGGGGACTGGCATGATTTGCACTGTGTTCAAATCTGGTGGGATTT
This sequence comes from Pseudo-nitzschia multiseries, assembly GCA_037355745.1. NCBI lineage: Eukaryota > Bacillariophyta > Bacillariophyceae > Bacillariales > Bacillariaceae > Pseudo-nitzschia > Pseudo-nitzschia multiseries. The sequence goes on along the minus strand of CM074785.1, from coordinate 19,508,147 downwards.
TGAGTTGACGGTTGAGTTATATTTTGGTCAGGGACTTGAAAGATTTGCACTGTCTTCAAATCTAGTTAGTTTTTGGGTTGATGATTGAGTAATATTTTGGTGGGGGATTGGCAAAATTTGCACAGTGTTCAAATCTGATGGGTTTTGGGGTCGACGATTGACTTATATTTTGGTAGGGGACTGGCATGATTTGCACTCTGTTCAAATCTGGTGGGTTTTTGGGTTGATGACTGAGTTATATTTCAGTTGATGACTGGAAATATTTGCACTGTGTTCAAATCTGGTGGGTTTTTGGGTTGAGGATTGAATTATATTTTGTTGAGGGACTGGAAAGTTTTGCACTGTGCTCAAATCTGGTGGGTTTTTGGGTTGACGATTGAATTAGATTTTTGTTAGGGACTGAAAAGATTTGCACTGTGTTCAAATCAGGTTGGTTTTTGGGTTGATGACTGAGTTATATTTTAGTCGGGAATTGGCAGGATTTGCACTGTGCTAAAATCTGGTTGGTTTTTGTTGAATTGATGACTGAGTTAAATTTTGGTTAGGGACTGAATATATTTGCACTGTGTCTAAATCTGGTTGGTTTTAGGGTTGACGATTTAATTATATTTTGGTTAAGGACTGGAAAGATTTGCACAGTGCTAAAATCTGGTTGGTTTTTGGGTTGATGTCTGAGTTATATTTTAGTCGGGGATTGGCAGGATTTGCACTGTGCTAAAATCTTGTGTGTTTTTTAATTATATTTTGGTTCGGGACTGAAAAGATTTGCACTGTGTTCAAATCTGGTTGGTATTCGGGTTGATTACTGAGTTATATTTTAGTCGGGGATTGGCAGGATTTGGAATGTGCTAAAATCTGGTTGGTTTTTGGGTTGATGACTGCGTTATATTTTAGTCGGGAATTGGCAGGATTTACACAATGCTAAAATCTGGTGGGTTTTTGAGTTATTGACTGAGTTATATTTTAGTCGGGAATTGGCAGGATTTGCACTGTGCTAAAATCTGGTTGGTTTTTGAATTGATGACTGAATTATATTTTGGTTAGGGACTGAAAAGATTTGCACTGTGTTCAAATCGGGTTGGTTTTTGGGTTGATGACTGAGTTATATTTTAGTCGGGAATTGGCAGGATTTGCACTGTGCTAAAATCTGGTGGGTTTTTGGGTTGATGACTGAGTTATATTTTAGTCGGGGATTGGCAGGATTTGCACTGTGCTAAAATCTGGTTGGTTTTTGAATTGATGACTGAATTATATTTTGGTTAGGGACTGAAAAGATTTGCACTGTGTTCAAATCAGGTTGGTTTTTGGGTTGATGACTGCGTTATATTTTAGTCGGGGATTGGCAGGATTTGCACTGTGCTAAAATCTGGTTGGTTTTTGAATTGATGACTGAATTATATTTTGGTTAGGGACTGAAAAGATTTGCACTGTGTTCAAATCAGGTTGGTTTTTGGGTTGATGACTGAGTTATATTTTAGTCGGGAATTGGCAGGATTTGCACTGTGCTAAAATCTGGTTGGTTTTTGTTGAATTGATGACTGAGTTAAATTTTGGTTAGGGACTGAATATATTTGCACTGTGTCTAAATAGGGTTGGTTTTAGGGTTGACGATTTAATTATATTTTGGTTAAGGACTGGAAAGATTTGCACAGTGCTAAAATCTGGTAGGTTTTTGGGTTGATGACTGAGTTATATTTTAGTCGGGAATTGGCAGGATTTGCACTGTGCTAAAATCTGGTTGGTTTTTGAATTGATGACTGAGTTATATTTTAGTTAGGGACTGGAAAGATTTGCACTGTGTTCAAATCAGGTTGGTTTTTGGGTTAATGACTGAGTTATATTTTAGTCGGGAATTGGCAGGATTTGCACTGTGCTAAAATCTGGTTGGTTTTTGAATTGATGACTGAATTATATTTTGGTTAGGGACTGAAAAGATTTGCACTGTGTTCAAATCAGGTTGGTTTTTGGGTTGATGACTGCGTTATATTTTAGTTGGGGATTGGCAGGATTTGCACTGTGCTAAAATCTGGTTGGTTTTTGAATTGATGACTGAATCATATTTTGGTTAGGGACTGAAAAGATTTGCACTGTGTTCAAATCGGGTTGGTTTTTGGGTTGATGACTGAGTTATATTTTAGTCGGGGATTGGCAGGATTTGCACTTTGCTAAAATCTGGTGGGTTTTTGGGTTGATGACTGAGTTATATTTTAGTCTGGAATTGGCAGGATTTGCACTGTGTTCAAATCTGGTTGGTTTTTGGGTTGATGACTGTGTTATATTTTAGTCGGGGATTGGAAAGATTTGCACAATGCTAAAATCTGGTGAGTTTTTGGGTTGATGACTGAGTTATATTTTAGTCGGGAATTGGCAGGATTTGCACTGTGCTAAAATCTGGTGAGTTTTGAATTGATGACTTTTAGTCGGGAATTGGCAGGATTTGCACTGTGCTAAAATCTGGTTGTTTTTAGGGTTGATGTCTGAGTTATATTTTAGTCGGGAATTGGCAGGATTTGCACTGTGCTAAAATCTGGTTGGTTTTTGAATTGATGACTGAATTATATTTTGGTTCGGGACTGAAAAGATTTGCACTGTGTTCAAATCAGGTTGGTTTTTGGGTTGATGACTGAGTTATATTTTAGTCGGGAATTGGCAGGATTTGCACTGTGCTCAAATCTGGTTGGTTTTTGTTGAATTGATGACTGAGTTAAATTTTGGTTAGGGACTGAATATATTTGCACTGTGTCTAAATCTGGTTGGTTTTAGGGTTGACGATTTAATTATATTTTGGTTAAGGACTGGAAAGATTTGCACAGTGCTAAAATCTGGTAGGTTTTTGGGTTGATGACTGAGTTATATTTTAGTCGGGAATTGGCAGGATTTGCACTGTGCTAAAATCTGGTTGGTTTTTGAATTGATGACTGAGTTATATTTTAGTTAGGGACTGGAAAGATTTGCACTGTGTCTAAATCATGGTTGGTTTTTGGATTGATGACTGAATTATATTTTAGGTTAGGGACTTGAAAGATTTGCACTGTGTTCAAATCTGGTTGGTTTTTGGGTTGATGACTGAGTTGTATTTTAGTGGAGAATTGGCAGGATTTGCACTGTGCTAAAATCTGGTTGGTTTTTGGGTTGATGACTGAGTTATATTTTAGTCGGGAATTGGCAGGATTTGCACTGTGCTAAAATCTGGTTGGTTTTTGTTGAATTGATGACTGAGTTAAATTTTGGTTAGGGACTGGAAAGATTTGCACTGTGTCTAAATCTGGTGGGTTTTAGGGTTGACGATTTAATTATATTTTGGTTCGGGACTGAAAAGATTTGCACTGTGTTCAAATCTGGTTGGTTTTCGGGTTGATGACTGAGTTATATTTTAGTCGGGGATTGGCAGGATTTGGAATGTGCTAAAATATGGTGGGTTTTTGGGTCGATGACTGTGTTATATTTTAGTCGGGAATTGGCAGGATTTGCACTGTGTTCAAATCTGGTAGGTTTTTGGGTTGATGACTGAGTTATATTTTAGTCGGGAATTGGCAGGATTTGCGCTGTGCTAAAATCTGGTTGGTTTTTGAATTGATGACTGAGTTATATTTTAGTTAGGGACTGGAAAGATTTGCACTGTGTCTAAATCTTGTGGGTTTTTAGGCTTGACGATTTAATCATGTTGGTTTTTGGGTTTATTACTTAGTTATATTTTGGTCGGGGATTGGCAGGATTTGGACTGTGCTTAATTATGGTGATTTTTGGTTGATGACTGAGTTATATTTTGGTTAGGGACTGGACAGATTTGCACTGTGCGAAAATAGGGTGGGTTTTTGTATTGATGACTAAGTTTTATTTTGGTCGTGGACTTGCAGGATTTGCACAGTGCTCAAACCTAGTGGATTTTTGGGTTCGTGACTGAGTTATATTTTAATCGTAGAATTTCTTACCATAGCTTTACTGACACATACTTAAAATACATACAAACACTATGTACTCAACAACTCCACAGGGCCCCTGCAAAGCACTAATATAAAATTTGACCCACAAGCAACATCGAAACGATTGTGCTCTGTAACTCCACAAATGTGCAAAGGATTCTCCAACAAAGGTAGCACAGAATCACAAACAAAGTCAAGTATGTCAGAACGAAAAAATGGTTTGCTTTTGTTCATAAAACAAAGCCACTTCATTGTTGATTCCCCATTCTCAGTTCTCATTATTTGAAAATGAGAACCGCCACCATCAGGGCGTTCAATTGGAGGAGGGTCAGGCGGATTCAAGTTGTAGTGATATGTTGCCTGGCTTAGCATCATTTTCTCTGACTTTCGCTTGGCTGATTGATTGATTAGTGATGCAGCATTACCTTGCGTGTTCTTGGAAGGCGCTTTAATCTCAGTTTTGTGGTGAGACTCATTAGGAGCACTATCCCAGCCTGCGGGGCTTCCCCATAAAGAGATATAATCTGGTAGGTGAAAGTACAGGTGATTCTTGATTAGTTTTGTTCCCATCCCTTTCCTGTGACATGTTGAGTTTATACAATTAATAAAGTGAACGATTGTTTTTGGGAGATTCTTTAAGGAAGCATATTTCATCCGACCGTGTTTAAGAAATTCTTCCATCGATAGAATGAGCTGAATTACCTCTATCTGTTGCTTTACAAAACGATGGTCACCAATAATGTCAGATCCATGTTTGGAAACCATAGCAATCAGAAGAGAAATAAGCATTCCAGAGAAACCATGCCCTTCTTTATTCGTGGTTGATAAAAGCTGAGTCCCAAATTTGGTGCGAGGAAAATCTCTATCAGACTGCCGTGATAACAAACCACCGTACCGTTGTGCTATATGGCCAATACTGTTAGCAACAGCCACGCCGTGATTCAAATTGGGGCATAAACACATGGAGCACTCCCGCGGAGCAACAATTCAATTGACTCGACGGCCCGTTTGGCAGTGCCAAGCTGGTGCATGTGCAAACATTCACCGGGAGTTGCAAAATGAATGTTGTTCTGATTTGTACCAAAGCATAAATCATGAAATACATTCCTGATGTTGTGATTAGAGTTGTTTTTGAAGTTCTTATTGATATCGTTTAGATCAGTGCCGGGAAAACAATGAAAATCAACAGGCGACCAATTCTTTGTTGCAGGTTGAACAGAAGGAATATTTATGTTCGGAGAATAACAGTTGCAGTGACGGCACATCCGCATGACACCCTTATTGAAGGAGCCATATTTTCCACACAATTTATCATGAAGTTCTGTGTCGCCAATAACATAGGCAATGCCAAATTTCATTTTTACCTTCCACTGTTGATTTGCGTACGGAAGATAATTCCATTCGATACCACCGTCTTCGTTACACGCGGCTTTGAAGGAACGAAACGCTACTTCCAAACCATTGTGAAGATTCTAAATTTTTTCCTTCGAATGTTGCCTGGCTTAGCATCATTTTCTCTGACTTTCGCTTGGCCGTTTGATTGATTAGTGATGCAGCATTACCTTGCGTGTTCTTGGAAGGCGCTTTAATCTCAGTTTTATGGTGAGACTCATTGGGAGCACTATCCCAGCCTGCAGGACTTCCCCATAAAGAGATATAATCTGGTAGGTGAAAGTACAGGTGCTTCCTGATTAATTTTGTTCCCATCCATTTCCTGTGACATGTTGAGTTTATACAATTAATAAAGTGAACGATTGTTTTTGGGAGATTCTTTAAGGAAGCATATTTCATCCGACCGTGTTTAAGAAATTCTTCCATCGATAGAATGAGCTGAATTACCTCTATCTGTTGCTTTACAAAACGATGGTCACCAATAATGTCAGATCCATGTTTGGAAACCATAGCGATCAGAAGAGAAATAAGCATTCCAGAGAAACCATGCCCTTCTTTATTCGTGGTTGATAAAAGCTGAGTCCCAAATTTGGTGCGAGGAAAATCTCTATCAGACTGCCGTGATAACAAACCACCGTACCGTTGTGCTATATGGCCAATACTGTTAGCAACAGCCACGCCGTGATTCAAATTGGGGCATAAACACATGGAAGCACTCCGCAGGAGCAACAATTCAATTGACTCGACGGCCCGTTTGGCAGTGCCAAGCTGGTGCATGTGCAAACATTCACCGGGAGTTGCAAAATGAATGTTGTTCTGATTTGTACCAAAGCATAAATCATGAAATACATTCCTTATGATTGTGATTAGAGTTGTTTTTGAAGTTCTTATTGATATCGTTTAGATCAGTGCCGGGAAAACAATGAAAATCAACAGGCGACCAATTCTTTGTTGCAGGTTGAACAGAAGGAATATTTATGTTCGGAGAATAACAGTTGCAGTGACGGCACATCCGCATGACACCCTTATTGAAGGAGCCATATTTTCCACACAATTTATCATGAAGTTCTGTGTCGCCAATAACATAGGCAATGCCAAATTTCATTTTTACCTTCCACTGTTGATTTGCGTACGGAAGATAATTCCATTCGATACCACCGTCTTCGTTACACGCGGCTTTGAAGGAACGAAACGCTACTTCCAAACCATTGTGAAGATTCTAAATTTTTTCCTTCGAATGTTGCCTGGCTTAGCATCATTTTCTCTGACTTTCGCTTGGCCGTTTGATTGATTAGTGATGCAGCATTACCTTGCGTGTTCTTGGAAGGCGCTTTAATCTCAGTTTTATGGTGAGACTCATTGGGAGCACTATCCCAGCCTGCAGGACTTCCCCATAAAGAGATATAATCTGGTAGGTGAAAGTACAGGTGCTTCCTGATAAATTTTGTTCCCATCCATTTCCTGTGACATGTTGAGTTTATACAATTAATAAAGTGAACGATTGTTTTTGGGAGATTCTTTAAGGAAGCATATTTCATCCGACCGTGTTTAAGAAATTCTTCCATCGATAGAATGAGCTGAATTACCTCTATCTGTTGCTTTACAAAACGATGGTCACCAATAATGTCAGATCCATGTTTGGAAACCATAGCGATCAGAAGAGAAATAAGCATTCCAGAGAAACCATGCCCTTCTTTATTCGTGGTTGATAAAAGCTGAGTCCCAAATTTGGTGCGAGGAAAATCTCTATCAGACTGCCGTGATAACAAACCACCGTACCGTTGTGCTATATGGCCAATACTGTTAGCAACAGCCACGCCGTGATTCAAATTGGGGCATAAACACATGGAACACTTCTGCAGAGCAACAATTCAATTGACTCGACGGCCCGTTTGGCAGTGCCAAGCTGGTGCATGTGCAAACATTCACCGGGAGTTGCAAAATGAATGTTGTTCTGATTTGTACCAAAGCATAAATCATGAAATACATTCCTTATGATGTGATGAGAGTTGTTTTTGAAGTTCTTATTGATATCGTTTAGATCAGTGCCGGGAAAACAATGAAAATCAACAGGCGACCAATTCTTTGTTGCAGGTTGAACAGAAGGAATATTTATGTTCGGAGAATAACAGTTGCAGTGACGGCACATCCGCATGACACCCTTATTGAAGGAGCCATATTTTCCACACAATTTATCATGAAGTTCTGTGTCGCCAATAACATAGGCAATGCCAAATTTCATTTTTACCTTCCACTGTTGATTTGCGTACGGAAGATAATTCCATTCGATACCACCGTCTTCGTTACACGCGGCTTTGAAGGAACGAAACGCTACTTCCAAACCATTGTGAAGATTCTGAATTTTTTCTTAGAAGTGGCAGGACAAGAGTGTCTGGTTGACTCCCATTCGGGGTCGGGACGGAAGTAAATAGTTGTCCATGCTTCAGGTTGAGAACGGGTCTCCACATTAAAGATACCAAGTGTCATGTTCAATGGTGTTAACGTAAGTCGTCCATGCGCATCCAAAGATATGCCATCCATGTAAAATATAATAGGAACAAGAATTTCTTGCGAATTGGGATTGCAAATTTCTTTCCAAGAAGATTTCCACCATGAGCTGTGATGCAATTCTGAGATTACAGAATGAGGATTCAACTCAGGATTATTGTCGGGAGATAGAGGGGTGGAATAGTCAGGAAATGAGAGGTTTTCTTCTATCATTAGCTGCTGGTCAGAAAGAAGAGAATAAATGGCATCCTTAAAAGAACGGACATACACCTGAGCGGGCTTATTATCAGGTAACCAATTCAGTATATGAGGATGAAATTTCATATCGGAGAGACCCAGATTGGATTGGAGATTGTCAAAAATTGCTTTCTGAGATCTAATTTTGGCATTGCTAAAATCAAAACCCGGTCTGATTTGACTTTTCTTTGCCCACTGGAAAATGGATTTGAATGTGTTCAGTGGCAATTTATGTCTGGCCATTAAATTCATGAGTTCCAATTCTGCAAGAAGATGATGGGGCGGCGGTAGTTTTGTGTGGCTTTGAAATGTATCCTCTCTTTTGTTCAGATTAATGATTTCATGAAAAGATGGTGGTGGAGGGGCTGGCTGAGCAGTAGCAACGTTAACATCAGAACCATTAGTGTGATCTTCTCATTGTCTCCACAATCTATGTTGTTGGTAGAATTGTTGTCGTTATTTTCATTTACGTCATCGTCATTGTCATCCTCGTCATTGGAATTGTCGATATCATTATTCAGCGGGAATGCATCTTCATCTTGAACAGCAGAAACAGCCATGTAAGATTCAATGGCGTTTCGATCCATTGGCGGTAAAAAGACATCATGTACAATCTGTTGGTTTAGAACAGAATGAAGACCCGTGGCTGATTGACTTGTGACGGTGTGGTGCTGGGAGAGATGGGAAGGGGGAACAGATGGACCGTTTTGTGTCATAGTCATCCCAAAATCTGACGGAGAATGTTGAACAGACGGCAAGGTAGGCTGCACTTTGATAGAGGTGGAGAAGTTATAGATCTTTTGTTTAATTAGACCCTGACTATGGTAAAAATCGCGGCACGTATCTCTATGCCAGAGATGTTTTCTTAGGCCGGTGGAGACGTATTTCAAGTTACCATTTGAAATGGAATTATATCCTAAGAACTCCTTTGATTCTTTTCCTTTCTTATCCCAGCAACCACGGCAGTAGAATAGAAGAGGGGTTTTAATAACAGGAGGCATGATGTTGCGGAGTTGTTTGAAGGAAAATATCAGTAGAATGGGTCAAAAGGACGGAGGTTGAAAAGATGAATCGTTGAAAGGAAAAAACTAAATGTATTATTTTGTGCGTGATGTGTTTTCTTGTACGGTAGATTTCCTTACTACCATACTTTGATTGCAAAAATGGTCCGTAAAGTAAATGCATTACTACTTAGTGATGATTGCAACATTCCTCGTACAATATGTTTAGTAGTGCACAGCCAGTACAGTCAACAGAAAAGTTGAGAAGATGAAAATAGTCATTCATGCATAAGTTTTACACAAAATAGTGCTTGTCATGAAAAGAATATGATATCCTTAACCCTAAAATAGTTATTTGATTTGAGGAGTGATGAGATATTGTCTCGAAAGTAAAGGTGTGTGACGCGTGAGGTTTTTTAGTAGACACGCGACCTAAAAAGATAGGAAATTTTAAAAATAGGGTCGAGAATTTTAAAAATACCGCACGATAGCCCGCGGGGGGTAGAGAAACAGTTCTCGGACGCAGTTCAGACAGCGATAGTAGTTCTGACAGCAGTTCCAATTGAGTAGCAAGGGTGAATGTAACAGCTAACTTTAAATTATTGTTTAATATTATTATAGAGGCTTAGCTCTAAGTGCAGTTTTGTTTTGCGAGATACATATGCACTCATAATATGACACCCTTCGAATTTGGGATTCAAACAGCTATGTAATACTAATGGATTGAAGAATAGAGTAGTAGTATCTCCCGACCTCAATGGAACTTTCACTCCAAAAGTGGGGAAGACAAAATAATAAATCACCTCGTCAGCAGACACTTCCGCTGGAGCAATGACTGTCAAACAACTGTAGTACATATCATCATCTACATGGCATCTAGAATGGTAATTGCGACCGATCGAAAAGGCTAATGCCTGCTGCCCAATTGCATTTAGCTTTGTACGAGACAGAATCTGAGACAACACATCCATTTCCTCCTCAACAAATGGTTCCACGTCAATTAAACTATGATGCATATGCTTCACAATTTCAACTGTTGTCTCTTCTAGCTCTAGTTTCATGCTTGGATCGACATGACTTTTGAAAACATACACACCAAGATTCGAATCCAATCTTTCTGGTCGAATTCCAATGATAGCATAATCATCATTGATACTGCCCCGCTTCACTCCTCTTCCAACGGTTGGTTTTGCTCCAACAATAGCAGGAGCAAATTCTCTCAACAATTGGATATTATTCTTGGAAGCCAGGTGTCGTTCCGTTAAACGTCTTGAAACTTTGGCAAAAATGCGCAAGGACGGTTTATAATCGTCAAATGCGAGAATATGCTCGTCTTTGCTCGTCTTTCATACTATCCAACGTCTCGAAATTGTCAATAGACAATGCCTGTTCCGGTTCATACTTCTTCTTCCCTCCTATTTTGCCACCCCACCAATTTGTTTCCATGTATTTACCTGCCACCACAGTTGATTGGTATTTGTTTTTCAGCGCTATTGTCTTGACAGGTTTGTCAATTGGCTTATTTACCCTCTTCCTCTCCGGTTTTATCTGCGACAATTGTTTATAAGTCTCATGGATGTTCGACACTGGTGCTGCAATGGTCAGAAAATTTGAAGACATTCCCTGTTTATGTCTTTTCTCATGTTTCCTATTTGCTTTTTGCTTCCTTCCTCGTGCTGACAATTGCTTTCCATTCGTTGTGGTTGGTTTCATTCTTGCCTAGACAGATTGCCGTTGTAGGCGGACGACGACGAATTGATTTGCCAATGGAGTGGGAGTTCAATTGTCGTTGCTGTTGCCGGGACGAATTTCCATTGGATGACGATGAATCGGTTTGGCGTTGGAGTAGATCACCAATTGCCGTTGTTGTTGCTGTTGACGTTGCTGATTTGGAGGACGACGACGAATCGATTTGGAAGACGAGAACGAATCGATTTGCCGTTGGAGTAGAAGACCAATAGCCATTGCCGTTAGCGTTGGTGGAGCGCCGGTGGATGAGGAGGAGCAAGGTTGGTGGATCGCCGGTGGAGGAGGAGGAGGAGCGATCCGATGCCGGCGATTCGTTGCCGCTTGCCGGTGGAGGAGGAGCGACGTTGGTGGATCGCCGGTGGTGGAGGAGGAGCGATTCGATGCTAACGATTCGTTGCCGCTTGCCGGTGGAGGAGGAGCGACGTTGGTGGATCGCTGGTGGAGTAGGAGGAGCGATTCCATGCCGACGATTCGTTGCCGCTTGCCGGTGGAGGAGGAGCGACGTTGGTGGATCGCCGGTGAAGGAGGAGGAGGAGCGTTTCTATGCCGACGATTCGTTGCCGAGCGCCGGTGGAGGAGGAGCGATTCGATGCCAACGATTCGTTGCCGAGCGCCGGTGGAGGAGGATCGATTCGATGCCGGATCGCCGGTGGAGAAGGAGGAGGATCGATTCGATGCCGGATCGCCGGTGGAGGAGGAGGAGGATCGATTCGATGCCGACAATTCGTTGCCGTTAGCGTTGGTGGAGCGCCGGTGGATGAGGAAGAGCGCCGGTGGGGAGGAGCGATTCGATGCCGACGATTCGTTGCCGAGCGCCGGTGGAGGAGGAGGAGGAGGATCAATTCGATGCCGACGATTCGTTGCCGTTAGCGTTGGTGGAGCGCCGGTGGATGAGGAAGAGCGCCGGTGGGGAGGAGCGATTTGATGCCAACGATCCGTTGCCGAGCGCCGGTGGAGGAGGAGGAGGATCAATTCGATGCCGACGATTCGTTGCCGTTAGCGTTGGTGGATCGCCGGTGGATGAGGAAGAGCGTGGATCGCGTTGGTGGATTCCCGGTGGCTTTGCTGACGATCCTTTTCAAATAATATATGATAAATGAACAAAATGGGTGAGTATCTATTGATGTAGTACATAGAGTAAGTAATAAAAACAGAATAATATAATCTACATGCTGATCGATTTGATGCTGACATTGATTTGATCGACGCCGCACCTTCAGTGTGATTTGTTGATGCCGACCTTTCCAATCCGTTGCTTCCGATCCGACGCCGCACCTTCAGTGTGATTTGTTGATGCCGACGTTTCCAATCCGTTGCTTCTGATCTGGTCCAATGAAAATAAGAAAAACAGAGAGGAAATACATTATCAGTAATGCCGGTGGAGTGGAACACCAATCAATTGCCCCGTTGCCGTTGCCGTTGCCGTCGCCATCGTCGTTGCCGTCGCCGTTGCCGTTGCCGTTGTCGATGCCGTTGCCAATGCCGTTGCCGTTGCCGATGCCGATGCCGATGCCGATGCCGATGCCTATCTCTCTCATTCTTACCTTTGCTTGTTCCGACGTTCCGACAATCGTCCCGATGAAATTGTTGTTGTTGCTGCTGCCGTAGATCCCGATGAAATTGTTGTTGTTGCTGCTGCCGTAGATTTGCAGAATTCTTACTCCTCTGTCACGAAAAACAGTATCTTGTTCCTGTTGATATAGAGGCAAGGGACGATGCCGGTTCATTGCTTCTTTCAAGGCATCTATGTTTGGGTTGCGAATCCGAACAACAATATCTATCCAGCAATTTCCCTTCTCGTCCAATGCTAACTACTTCTTTTCCAGTATAAGGCTGTTATTTCGGACTAAAATATCTGACAACAGATTCTCCGGCTCTGTTAAAGAGGTTTCGGATCAAACGTTCTCGGACGGAGTGTTGATTGCAAGAACCAACACCCTAGTCAAATAAGTTGGATGTAAGAAGGCAGATTATGAAGTGATTGTTTTTTTTTGTCCCTAGGTAGAAAAAATGATTTTTTTTGTTTGTCGCGAGGAAAGAAAAGAATATTACTGTTTGTGTGGGAGAGAGTTTTTTTTGTCGCGAGGTAAATTACTGAAAAGAATTCACCGTGTAACGCGTATTCGTACGTACTAAGCGGGCGTATCGCACGAAAAGTCATAAGGGCAAATAACCTTATTCGTAAGGTTATTTCTCAGTGAATAATCGTCGGCGCTTTCATGTGGATTGTCTCTTTACCGGATTTCACCATCAGCTCACTCTTTGAAGAATTAACAACTCTAAAACACTATCATGCCCTAAATTTACGTACACTTTAGTACTAATTCTACATGATAAGATACAATTTTACATGTGATATTCCGATAAGAATATCACGGCGAATTATACGGTAAAAGACTGACCGAAGATGGCCGGTTTTACGTGTGTTTTGTGTCTTATGATTACAAACATTATTAGTGCTTTGCAGGGGCCCTGTGGAGTTGTTGCGTACGTAGTTATTGTATGTATTGTAAGTATGTGTCAGTAAAGTTATGGTAAGAAGTTCTACGACCAAAATATAACTCAGTCATGAACCCAAAAACCCACTAGGTTTGAGCACTGTGCAAATCCTGCAAGTCCAAGACCAAAATAAAACTCAGTCATCAACCCAAAAACCCACCAGATTTTAGCAGAGTGCAAATCCTGCCAGTCCCCGACCAAAATATAACACAGTCATCAACCCAAAAACCCACCAGATTTTAGCACAGTGCAAATCCTGCCAATCCCTGACTAAAATATAACTCAGTCATCAACCCAAAAACCAACCAGATTTGAACACAGAGCAAATCTTTTCAGTCCAGAACCAAAATATAATTAAATCGTCAACCCTAAAACCCACCAGATTTGAACACAGTGCAAATCTTTCCAGTCCCTAATCAAAATATAACTCAGTCATCAATTCAAAAACCCACCAGATTTTAGAACAGTGCAAATCCTGCCAATTCCCGACTAAAATATAACTCAGTCATCAACCCAAAAACCCACCAGATTTTAGCACTGTGCAAATCCTGCCAATTCCCTGACCAAAATATAACGCAGTCATCAACCCAAAAACTCACCAGATTTTAGCACAGTGCAAATCCTGCCAATTCCCGACTAAAATATAACTCAGTCATCAATTCAAAAACCCACCAGATTTTATCACTGTGCAAATCCTGCCAGTCCCTAATCAAAATGTAACTCAGTTATCAACCCAAACACCAACCAGATTTTAGCACAGTGCAAATCCTGCCAATCCCCGACTAAAATATAACTCAGTCATCAACCCAAAAACCAACCAGATTTGAACACAGTGCAAATCTTTTCAGTCCCTAACCAAAATATAATTAAATCGTCAACCCTAAAACTCACCAGATTTGAACACAGTGCAGATATCTCCAGTCCCTAACCAAAATATAACTCAGTCATCAATTCAAAAACCAACCAGATTTTATCACTGTGCAAATCCTGCCAGTCCCCCACCAAAATATAAGTCAGTCATCAACCCAAAAACCCACCAGATTTTAGCACAGTGCAAATCCTGCCAGTCCCAAACCAAAATATAACTCAGTCATCAACCCCAAAACCCACCAGATTTGAACACAGTGCAAATCCTGTCAATCCCCAACCAAAATATAACTCAGTCATCAACCCAAAAAACCACCTGATTTGAGCACGGTGCAAATCTATCCAGTCCCTAACCAAAATATAATTCAATCGCCATTCCAGAAACCCAACAGATTTGAACACAGTGCAAATCCTGCCAATCCCCCACAAAAACTATAACTCAGTCATCAACCCAAAAACCCACCAGATTTGAAGACTGTGTAAATCCTGCCATTCCCCAAACAAAATATAACTCAGTCATCAACCCAAAAACCCACCAGATTTGAACACAGTGCAAATCTTTCCAGTCCCTAGCCAAAATATAACTCAGTCATCAACCCCAAAACCCACCAGATTTGAACACAGTGCAAATCTTTCCAGTCCCTAGCCAAAATATAACTCAGTCATCAACCCAAAAACCCACCAGATTTGAACACAGTGCAAATTTTTCCAGTCCCTAACCAAAATATAATTCACTCAACCCAAAAACCCACCAGATTTGAACACAGTGCAAATCCTGCCAGTCCCAAACCAAAATATAACTCAATCGTCAACCAGAAAACACACCAGATTTGAACACAGTGCTAATCCTGCCAATCCCCGACCAAAATATAACTCAGTCATCAAACCAAAAACCCACCAGATTTGAACTCAGTGCAAATCCTGCCAGTCCCCGACCAAACTTTAACTCAGTCATCAACCCAAAAACCCACCAGATTTGAACACTGTGCAAATCCTTTCAGCCCCCGACCAAAATATAGTTTCGAACAATAGTAAATACTGCCCGTCCACAACCAAAATATAATTCAGTCATCAACCCAAAAACTCACAAAATTTGAAGACAGTGCAAATCCTGCCAATCCCCGACCAAAATATAACTCAGTCATCAACCCAAAAACCCACCAGATTGGAACACACCAGTGCAAATCTTTCCAGTCCTTAACCAAAGTATAATTCAGTCATCAACCCAAAAACCCACCAGATTTGAACACAGTGCAAATCTTTCCAGTCCCCCACCAAAATATCATTCAATCGACAACCCAAAAACCCACCAGATTTGAAGACACGAGATTTGAAGACAGTGCAAATCTTGCCCATCCCCCATCAAAATATAACTCAGTCATCAATCCAAAAACCAACCAGATTTGAGCACAGTGCAAATCCTGCCGGTCCCCGACCAAACTATAACTCAGTCATCAACCCAAAAACCCACCAGATTGGAACAAAGTGCAAATCTTTCCAGTCCGTAACCAAAATATATTTTAGTCATCAAGCCAAAAACCCACCAGATTTGAACAGAGTGCAAATCCTGCCAGTCCCCAACCAAAATATAATTCAGTCATCAACCCAAAAACCCACCAGATTTGAACACAGTGCAAATCCTGCCAGTCCCCGACCAAAATATTGTTCAGTCATCAACCCAAAAACCCACCAGATTTGAACTCATTGCAAATCCTGCCAGTCCCCGACCAAACTTTAACTCAGTCATCAACCCAAAAAACCACCAGATTTGAACACAGTGCAAATCTTTCCAGTCCTTAACCAAAGTATAATTCAGTCGTCAACCCAAAAACCCACCAGATTTGAACACAGTGCAAATCTTCTCAGTCCCGCACCAAAATATCATTCAATCGACAACCCAAAAACCCACCAGATTTGAAGACATGAGATTTGAAGACAGTGCAAATCTTGCCCATCCCCCATCAAAATATAACTCAGTCATCAACCCAAAAACCAACCAGATTTGAGCACAGTGCAAATCCTGCCGGTCCCCGACCAAACTATAACTCAGTCATCAACCCAAAAACCCACCAGATTGGAACAAAGTGCAAATCTTTCCAGTCCGTAACCAAAATATATTTCAGTCATCAACCCAAAAACCAACCAGATTTGAACAGAGTGCAAATCCTGCCAGTCCTCAACCAAAATATAATTCAGTCATCAACCCAAAAACCCACCAGATTTGAACACAGTCTAATTGCAAATTAGTGTGTATTTTTCCTCCAAATCCAGGACCCAAATGCACTTACTAGGTGCTGACACACTAACTATGACAGATAACTCACTTCTGTTTCTTTCATGATTCATCATATCCATAATAGGAACAATATTCATGGTTCAATCACACAAAATATCTGATTTTCTATTTTTTAATTGCAAATTAGTGTGTACTGTCTATGTGGTACTTGCATTACTACTGGTAGTAGTACCGTACCTGTAGTAGTACTTGTACTGCTTGGCATGTACTTGATGGTCTGTCCTTTTTCCGTTTTTATGGTCTGTCCTTTTTCCGTTTTTATGGTCTGTCCTTTTTCCTTTTTCATGGTCTGTCCTTTTTCCTTTTTTATGGTCTGTCCTTTTTCCGTTTTTTTGGTCCGTCCTTTACCTTTTTTTTGTTTTTATGGTCTGTCCCTTATCCGGGGCTGGCATGCGCGCGCGTGCGCGCGCAGGCATAGCCAGAAGAATCAGGTAAAAAGCTGTTATTTTACTTACATTAAAAACATCTAGTTCTCCAAAGTTTTTTTTGGGGTGTTTAGATAAGCCTCTTTTTTTGCAGGAGTTGATCTGGAGAACCAGACATTGCATGGTCATTCTGAAGCAAACTCGTAACAATAGAGACTTTCAGCTGTTTGGGGATATTTTCAGAATTACCAGGCGATGTCTGGTTCTTGAGATCAACTCCTGCAAAAATTGGCATTCTCGAAACGGAGGGAACCTAAGTGAAATTGAGGTAGGATTAGGGTTAGTGTTTAACGTTCAACTAACAACTCCACCAATTTCGACTCCGAATCGAAATTTCGCAACTCCACCAATTTCGACTCCGAATCGAAATTTCCGAGACGATCTTTTGCACCTCTATTGCAGAAAAAAATCCTTCTCACTTCTTTCCTTCCTAATCCATCTAAATGCAACTGAATAACAAACAAATAACAGATACTATTATCACGTCGTCATCGTCATCGAAGAAGGGGCGAAAGAACAAGAAAGGGCGAAACGCGGTGTCGAATTCGATTCGTACCGGTACCGGTATGAGAAACGGTATGAGAAACGACGACGGGGCCGATGATGACGACGATGAGAATCGTATGATTTTTATCTGTATTCAGGTTAAATTTTATGGTTACTTGCAACCAAAAAAATGAGAGTTTAAATCTATTGCTTTTAGAAGAAGCATCTCATTTCCGTAAATAAATGTTTGGGTACTGTTTTTTACGATTTTTAGTCGTAGCGTTTGTACCAAGTCTACTTGTTAAAAACAGATTTTTTTAATATTTCTACGTATTTCCCCCCCCCCCCAAACCCCCCCCACATAAACTCCGTCTACAAGGTTACGTTGTCAACTCTTAGGATTAGGGTTAGTGTTTAACGTTCAACTAACAACTCCACCAATTTGTGGCAAATTACACGGTAATCTGCTAATAATCGATACGACAATGACAAGAGTAATTAACCTGTTGATCATCGAAGAGATGATCGGCGAGTACCGGTACGATGATTATTCTTACGATTCTTTTGTTTTATTACTGTCACGACACGGTTTCTTTAGTTTATCAGACCCAGCATCCTACAATGCTGAGTACGGCGTTTCCCGAGAAACGCAGTTGAGCTCGAAGACCCGAATCCGGATTACTAGCCTGATCAGCAACCGTCATCAACCCTCAAGGATGTAAAAGAGGCAATTGCTTGTGGAGCCCTGGAACAGACCAACACCAGGGCGGCCTCCCTTGAAAGAAGACGCCGAAGACACAGACCAAGGTGGTGGCTCCACCATGCCTCGAGATCCAACAACAAAACAAGCAAGGGAAAAGGGCTGGATGATTCATCCAAAAGAATCGACCAGGTTGGCATCAGCTGAAAGGAATCAATCCGATAACACTGATCTTTCACTGAAAACAAGAATGACGTGAGCCAGAAGATTGAGCCTGAAATATTCTGATGATGGTGAAACAGATTGGATCAAACAGATTGCAAGCATCTGCGCGACGAGAACACTAAATCTCACATGAACTTGGAAAATCCAAAGATATGAGAACACTAAATCTCAAACTCTCTTGGAAATCCAAAGATCCAAAAGAAAAGAGAACACTAAATTCTCAGAAAACAAGACGATGAAACATTCATCAGTTTTCACCAAAGAAATACAGAATGAGCAAATCCTGAGACTGGATAGAAAAGCTCACAATCTTAAATTGCGACAAACTGCAAAAGCTCACACAAACACAAACACAAACCGGAACGAAAACTCAATCCGAATAACCGGAACGAAAATTCGATCCGAATATACATATACGAATACTCGAACAGATAAGCAAACCACACACAACAGTCACCAACATTTAACCAACCATCTCACATCCAATCCTTCGATTCGATTACACTCTCTTTCCACATACCACCTTTGATTAAATATTTGAAAAGCATACTCCAAAACAATCATTTGATTACGCCAATAAAATATTCGAAATCTCATCCCCATCATGGCTCCAGCAAAAAGAAAAGCAAGATCAAAAGCAAAGCCGAAGGACGATGATGACTATGGCTCTATCGAGGAAACAAAAATGGAAGTAGATCAGGATCTACCAGAACTCGGTATGGATTTTGCGAGTGATGAAGAGGGTATGGAATTAGAGAAAGAAGAAGACAGATTGAATGAGAAAACAATCATGCATGTAATGGAAAAGGCTATGACTGATCCAGAAATGAACTCAGTTTGGAAAAGAGTCATTGACAAAGAAGTCAAGAAAAGGATCAGAGCAATACAAGATGCAGTGGAACGAGGCAGAAATCCAGATGATGTTAATAGAAGTGATAGCAGCGATTACAGCAGTGATGATAATGAAAATCAACACGATGACAGTTCAAGGTCTAAACAATACGACAGGAGGTCCTCTCAACCCAAAATAACAATCAAAGTATTAAATCCCTTTCGTGCCCAGAAGTACCAAAGCTACCCGATGGTAGATATTCTATTCGTACGAAATCAATGAGTCCCGTATTAATCAAAGTAATCGAATTCCCACGGCATATCGACTCCCACGGAGCTTCGATTCCCATCGCGCATTGACAGTGAGCAATCTCTGTTTTATAATATTGCCATTGTTCTTCGGTAAGTAAACTCTGATTTCATAAAGTATCACACAAGCTACGGGAGCAATTCCTGATCTTAATGATAAACATATCATGGAGTCTTCCTAACGGAACAAGAGAAGAAAACCGTTGGCGTGTGATTCTCACACAATATATACACACACACACAGATATATACGGTCAACGACCTATGCATGTACGGAAATAATCAGCAAGTAATCACATCACTACGCAACAGCAGTTGCAACGTATTTCACCTCAATAAAAGAGATATCTTGCATTCTGGCAAGATTTCACTTTATCTCATACTTTTAACATTCAACTGATCTATATCCCAAAATTCACACTAGTTGCTACCAACTACTTGTAATCTACATTACTAAGGTCTGTCTCGCTGTATCTGAATAAGTTCACAGTAAGAAGAGATCTGGCGTTTCCATAGTCTCGCCTGTAGTCCCATTATCCGTTGCCGAAAGTATCCAATCACAATTGTCACGCGTAGAGTACAATCGTTTGTCTACTAACACACTAACACAGCGTTGCTGTTCTTCAGAAGCCTTTGAATCAGACTCTCAACGGATTGGATTCAGAAGGAAAATAATAGATTAACAGTCACAAGCTCCAAGGTGGCTTGCACACAAAGAACAGGGATGAAATTGAACACAATCCCTACGCTGGCATATGCCAATCGCACATCGTCTACGGAGCAGTTTCCTTTCACCACGCGATTCCTCTGACAAATCAGAATCATCACCAAGACTGAACATGCCCGCCAATCCATTCGGTGGTGGGAGCAGCACTGGAGATGGCACAGCCACCACTGTAACCAGTTTTCCTAGTTTTGGTGCCCATATGAAGATGATACTCATAACCATATTCCGTATATCGAAGGAAGCAGATAGCAATCTGTGTGAAGCTCTCTGAGAAGGAGGATTATGCGAGTGGCTGACTTTTCTTGACGCACTCATCGAGCCTGATTTTGCCCGTGAGCTTACCTACACTCAAAGTGGACTACCAACCCATCTCCATCTGTCCATCCAACGGACCATAGAGGCACCCGCGTAATTCTTGAATGACCTGCGCAAGAACGAGAAGAATTGGACGGATGTAATGTCATTAATAAGACCAAAGTCGTAAGCGTCGTTTGGTTGGTTAGTTAGTTAGTTATTTCTGTTTTACTTTACGGTGTTGGAAAGAGTTATTGATAAGATTATGATCGGATTGTTTCTGGACCATATTGTTCTCTCATTTACTAATTTGTCTTTTCTTTGTGTGGGAATACGCGTATCGAGCGTTCGATACCCATAGATACCCGTAACGTGTGTTCAATACTCAGTGTTTTAAGTATCTCTTGATACTCTTGAGCGCGCTTATGTATAATTTACTTATTGCGCTCTCTTCTCGATAAAAGAGCTAGAACACTTTGGAATCATTCTTCTTGTTTTACGTTTCCGTAAATACGAATACGTATTTGTTTTACGTTTACGTGAAACAATACGTTTCCGTAAATACGAATACGTATTTGTTTTACGTTTACGTAAAACAACATGTATTCGTGTTACGTTTACGTAAAAGAATACGTATTCCTACCTCGTTCGCGTATACGTAAATTCACGCTTGATTCAGTA
Source organism: Pseudo-nitzschia multiseries (assembly GCA_037355745.1). Taxonomy (NCBI): domain Eukaryota; phylum Bacillariophyta; class Bacillariophyceae; order Bacillariales; family Bacillariaceae; genus Pseudo-nitzschia; species Pseudo-nitzschia multiseries. The sequence goes on along the minus strand of CM074785.1, from coordinate 19,486,997 downwards.
TTCCAATACACCCTTGGATGGTCCTTGGACTATCCGGTTCATATAAATATATCGGTCTTACCTTTTTATGGTGGCTCCCTGGGTGGTGCTTGGTAGGGTAATCCGCCAGATTATGCTTTCCCGGTTGCCAAAAAATATTGAATTGCCCTTGTTGGGCCCGGTCTTTTAACCAATAGTATCGCATATCGATTGCTTTGGACCTCTTTTGTTTGATAGTGCCGTTGAGTATGCCCTCTGCTGTATTGTTGTCGGTCTTCAGTGGAGTGGCCGGTTGTGGATGACCGAGTTCAAGCAGACATTGTCGGATGGGTAAGGCCTCCCGTGCATTCAGGAATAATGACGCCACTTCTGCCTCGGCTGTCGACGCCATAACATTTTTGATTATTTTTGCCAGTACGAGGACAGCGCCGTTGAATGTGTGATCGGCTGTATCCCCTAGGTAATGATAGCCCCCAGCTCGGCTCTTGGCCTCTGGACATACCAAGTACGCTGCATCGCTATCCACTCGTAGTATCATGTCACTTTCCCTGTAGATGATGGATGCGTCAGGGTTACATGCCGCATAGTTGAGGAAGTATTTTGTGGCCGCTAGTGTTGTTTTGTTATTCTTGGCAGAGGCAATGTCGTTGAGCGCATGTAACATTGTGTTGTCGACTGCCCGGGCATAAAACAGGAATTTTCCTGTGACTTGTTGGATGAATTTTATTTCTTCATCCGATAGTGTGGTCATGTCCTCGAGCTTCGCGTATTGGATTTTTTCGCCGTAGGCTGGGACGTCCGCGCGTGAAGGGCCCGCGTACGTGCGTGTCGGTCGCATGTGTTCAAATTCTTTCAATGCTTGTTCCACGTACCCATCCATAGACAATCGTACTTCACGTTTGTCGTAGTCCCAACGTAGATGAACCCCGACGTACTGTTTCCCCGACCAGTCTACCTTGAATGTGTACTTGGCCCTGACGGCCGCTACTGGGTGATCCACGTCTTCCTGTTGGGTGTACTTGATCCCGAAGTCATCCACCACTAGGGTAAAGTTTATGTCTCTTTCATCATGTAGGAACAGTCCCTCTGTGTGGGGTGCTTTTCTGTACCCGTACTTCTGGAGGTGGTCTACTAGGTCGTCGTGGGCTATCTTTCCACTCTGTTTTAACCCATACCATGCCTTTTTGATCCGGGCATATACGTACTCTCCTTGTTTGATTCCTTCCAGTTGGTACGCTATCCGGACTCGGGGGGGAATCATGTCCCACCGGAACTTAACGTATTCGGGTTCGTCTAGCGTGGAGCATAAGTACATGTTAGAAATGTCACCGGTACAGTATTTGGCCCCAGGGGATGACACTACGCTGGTCCAGTGGGTTTTTATGGTCTCCATGCTTGCCGTCCGGGTGGACACGTTACCATGGTACTCCAGTTGGTCTCCCCCTGCTGTGATTCTAGTCCTGTAGGGGTCAGCCTTCTCGGGGCGTATGGCTACTGTGTATCGGGGGTATGTGACCCTTTTGTGCATGGGCACGTCAGTTCTCCTGATCCAGTCCAATACGTCCATCCCTTCTATGTTATTCTGTTGAAAGCCTTGGAATAACCGGCCAAACTCGTCCTCGCCCGACTTGAGCCATAATTCTTGGATCTCTGCTTTGGGGTGCCTGATTAGATCACGGTACGCTTCCCATTTGTTCAAGTCCTCATCCCATATGGATCCCCCACACGCTAGGTGGGGCACATATGATATTTCGTTCATCCGTAGGGCCTGTTTTGGTACGGGGAACTGGACCGGGTCACGCGGGTAAACTCCCATTAGGGCGTTGGGCTTAAGCTTGGATTTTGAGTAGTATTGGTCGGACTTATAGTATCTGGACACCTCACCGTGTGTGTAGTCCGCAACGTCCCCATCCGTGAATTTTACTCTATAGTATTGATTGGTTTGGTCATAACTTATGACTTCACCTTCATACCACCCTGAGTTGAACTTCTTTCTAATGATCGTACCTATAGCCCAGGGGTGTCCCCGGCGGGCACTGCGTTGTTGCGTAGGCGACACCCTTGGAGGTTCGCGCGCGTTCTCGGGTACCTTGGGCACCCTTGGAGGTTCGCGAGCATTCTCGGGCACATTGGATATTGTTGTGGGCCCGGTTGATATCTTCTGTGTCGTATCACAATGCTCGGCATCTTTGAGCTTATTTCGTTTTTGTTGCGTATTTATATGAAATTGGTCTTGTATACTCCGAAGGGCCTCGTTAACTTGTGTTCCCTGTTCCATATAAGGGATTGGCGGATGGGGTTTACTAGCAATTTCCTTTAGGTCTTGGAGTGTCATGAGCAGTCGGTCTGTAGAGGACGTATGCGGCATCTCAGTATTTGGGAAGAATGCCACTGTGTTGCTGATTCTGGTAGCGCGGCTGGCCTCCCTGACACACGTGTAATTTCTGTAGTGCTTTAAGGCCGGCCCAATGTAGTAGCCCCTCGTTCCATGGTCCTGCCAGGCGCCGCGTTCCTGAGCCCTATCGTGGATAATCACCCAACAACCCATAGGGGCGAGGGGGTGTTTGTTGTAGTCATATATCCCGCGTCTGAGTTCATATGCTGATAGTTTGGGCTGGGTACGTGACGCGCGTAACAAGTTGAGGGTAATGAGGGCCTGTGGGATCAGTAGGTCCCAGTCGTCTATCGGGTACTTGTCATCCACCCCATTCAATCCTGCTATAAAATGGTTCTTGAATGTCTGTATGGCCCTTTCCGCGTGGTTGAGACGATGGTCTCCCGGGAAATGCTAGTTGGTAATCGAGGTTGTTCTTTGTGATGTATGCGATTAGTTTCTTGGAGGTCTCGTTGTCCATACGTACTATTTTTGCGTTCACGTTGTCCTCTTTCATCCGCGCGTAGCACGCCGTGAATCCCTGTAGGATGTCTTCGCTCTTGCGTGACTGAATGGGTTCCACGTCAATATAGTTGGAATCGTAGTCGTACATGAGGAAAACGTATTGGTGGCCACGACGTGACGTGACTGGGTATCTCCCCGGTAGGTCCCACGCAATGAGTTCCGTCGGCTCGTTTTGGGTTCGTGGCCCTGCGTGGTTGGTTGGTTGCATTTCATTCGCCGATACTATGTCCACGCAGACATTATGTATCTTCTTCCGGCTGACTTGGGGTGGATCTGTATCGGCTGTCGGCCTGTTCTTCGCCTTCTTTGGTTTGCGTGTGCTTTGGATGCCTTAGTCGAACCATTTGTAGGTGTCCCATAGTAGTTTCTTCAGTGAGTGGGAGATGTCGGTTGACACGTTGTGCTGTGAGACCTGGCCACGTGGCGAATGACCCACGTTTGATGGCGCGGACCCATGTTTCTTTCGTGGGATACCCTGCTGCTGCGTGGTAGAATCTTATTAGCTTGGGGATGGCTTGAATCTGGTATGCCCTTGCCCCCGTGTGTATTGGATATTCGTTTGGGTTGTTATTTGGGTTGGCGCTGGTTGCGCTGCTTTCGTTTTCGTTTTCGTATTTCGGGATGGCGCTGGTTGCGCCGCTTTTGTTTTCATTTTCGTTTTCGTTTTCGTTTTGCGGGGGGGGGGGGGGGGGGGACTTTCACCCTTGGAGATTTAGCCGTATCCGGCTCGGCGGGCTGATGTAGTGGAACCATGTATAGATTCCGAAGGGGGTCACGTCGGCCGGTGAGTATGATTTGTTTGGTGGGGCCATAAACAGCCACGTGGTTCTTAGAGAACTCCACTTCGCAACCGTTATTGCATAGTTTGGGCACTGAGACCAATGGCAGCTCCACTTCATCAAACTTGTGACAACCGCGTGCGTCGAGGGGGAGTCGGGGTAAATCTAACAGGTCGGTCGCAGTGGATAGCATAGTGCTCCCATTAGCACAACCTACGGTTAGCGCCCCCGGTGTGTCCTGATGTGCCCCCCCTTGGTACGTCGCTGGGACAAAATGGTCTGTTGCTGCTGAATCCAGGGCCCCAAACCCGGGTGGGGCACCGACATGGAACGCAACGTCTTGTGCGAAGGTCACGGAACGCGGCGGCCAAGGTAGTTTGTCACGCGATTTATGTATACTACTACTGTGGTCCCTCCCACACCGTCAGGATCGGAGGGGAGCCTCATATACCCCTCGTCCGTTGCCGTTGGGATTGGGTCCATTCCACTTCATCCACCTGTCGTTGTTCCTGGTGGATCCTCCCATTTGGTTGTCGTATGTGGCTCCTTCCTGGTGGTTGGACTTGTTCCTACGGTGGAAGCAATCTCGCCCGCTATGCGACAGGTTGACGCCGCAGGAGTGGCAGTAATATTCGTACTGTTTCCATTTGTGGGCTAGTGGCCGACCTGTTTCGGCCTGTCTGTGGCGACTGGTGTCGGCTGCCTTGAGTCAATTGACATCAGCCTGTAGCGAGGCCATGGCCGTTTCCCATTGGTGCGACATTTTCATCGTAGACGCTGCTTGTCGCGGTTGACGCCGTGGTTTCGGATACGCGCGAGTAGATCTCACGGCACACGTTTGCCAGCTCAAGTTGTTGGGCTTCGAGGTCTGTGAACCGCCGGTCGTTATGAATGTCCACCATGTTGGCCTTTGCGGATTTACTGTGGTATGCGCTGTACAACTCCTTCAGTCGTTGTCCCCAGAACTTTTTGTAGTGTAAGAACTCATCTTTCGGGGCTATCATCGTCCTGTGCTGTTTCCAGTCCTCATTGACTCTGTGGAGGGTAATTGGGTCATGGCCGCTGCGCATGAATGCGTCCCGCGCATAATCGATCATTTGTGCTGCGGATACTTCTGCGGTTTCCGGAAGAAGGTTGATCTGCCATTGATACTTGGTTAATTGCCTAAAGTACTCCTTGGGCCCGATTGGGCTCGGTGAATACGATAGTAAAGAAAGTGTGTCGTAACAAACAAACGCAAACGGTCTTACGATCGATTGTTTTAGTGAGCAAGAGTATGGCTGTTACAGTTCATTCGGCCTTGTCGTTGTCGACAGGTTAATTACTCATCGTATCGTCGTGTCGATTTACGGCATATTACCGCGTAATTCTTAGCATACAAAGCACACGTAAAATAAGACACAAAACACATGCAAAACCATCTTCGATCGGTCTTTCGTTGTATCGTATTACCGTATAATTCACCGTGATATTCTCATTGGAATATCACCGTATTGTACCTTATTGTGTAGAATTAGTACTAGGTTGTGCATAGATTTTAGGGCATGATAGTGTTTTAGAGTTGTTAATTCTTCGAAGAGTGAGCTGACGGGAAGAATTTCCCTAAGAGACAATCCACATGGATTAATCACCGACGATTATTCACTCAGGTTAAATAACCTTACGAATAAGGTTATTTGCCTTTGTGACTCTTTGTACGTGCGATACGCGTTACACGGTGAATTCTTTTCAGTCCCCTTCAGTCGTAAATCCTCCAACCGTTAAGCGGCTGGATTCTATGACTTAACCTATTCATTGTGAGTCGTTGTCGTGTTGAATACCAAACTGTATCCAGTCTACCATCAGAGGCCCTATCAAAAGAAAATGGGGAGGCATTTTGCCATTCATTCTGGCTTGTATCATGGCATTTTGCCCTGATCTTTGCCGGTTTGATATATTGTATTCATGGATCAAATTATCCATTTTTCTTTCGAAATGCTCATTGCAGATCGATTCGTTTCCATGATCGAACTTAAATCAACTTGTTACTTCGGTCGAACGATTGATCGAACATTCCATCGAACGATTGATTTTTACTTTACCACATGCAACGAGAACAATGTTCTCTGAAAACAGCGCCACTCATTAGCTTTGTAAACAAATCAGCAATATTTGTTGAACCTGGTTCCTTTGCAACTCTGATAATCCCTGCTGCAATAGATTCGCGTGCTTTGTGGTATGCAATGCTGTTGTGCTTCTTCTTACATGGGCTTTCAGGTCGCGTAACATTCGTGACAACAGAATCATTATCACAATACACATTTGTGCTTCCATCAATTGGAACACCCATCATTCTCAACTTGTACCTTAGACCTTCAACCAATTCTATTGCAATTTTCAAAGCAATGATTTCAGATCCAAAAGTTGATGTTTCAACTGTTGTTTGTCTTTTGGAAAACCAAATGATCGGTGCATTATTAATGAAGATAATAACGCCAGTATGAGATCTCCTTGTTGCCATGCATCCAGCATGGTCAGCATTGACAAAACAGTTCATCGTCACATGTTTTCCCAAAGCTTCAGGCATATCTGCTGGTATGACTTCAGCGGCACCAGGATAAAATTCAGACCAGTCACATTTTTGAAATTTACTCTCGTCAACATTTGGTACAGTATCATCAAAAACCAGTTTCGACCTGTTGTACTTTTTCAAATATGCAAATATATGAAATAACTGATTCAAATGCCCGATCCTTGCCTGTGCCAAATACCTTGACATCAGCGAGACTGGCATTACAATGTCCAGCCTTCCTAATTCACAAATCCACCTGAGGACTCCAATTAAACCTTGGTAGTAATTTTGCAATTCAGGGTTCAATTCTTCTGATATATCAATTTCCGGTCGATAATCATGTGACAGTGGACTGGACGCTGATTTTGGTAGATACTTGTAACCATATTTTTCAGTTCCTAACTCTTGTTCAACTGCTGCAACAGCTTTCGCCGTATACTTAGTGCTTGATAATGACCATCTTGGTTTTGAATCACCTTCAAAGTAGAATTTTCCAATATCTGCTCCCAGATACAGGGTTGGCTCTTCAATGGTATCATCCTTCAGTTTGAACTTTCGCTCAATGTTTTCAAGCTGGAACTTTGGATCTTCACCAGAACATAAGATGTCGTCTACATAGGCAATGAGCATTGCCCAGTATCTGGATCCATCTTTCCTGGTTTCAATTCGTAAGTGTACATCCGGATCTGCTTTGCATGGTGAATATCCAAGATCTCTCAAATGCTGTGTGAGATATGACCTGAAAGATGCACCTGCAACTGGCAGTCCATACAATGCGCGGACAATCTTGCAAGGCCTTCCTGCAAGATGTGGTGGAAAACCATCTTCAGCTCTCGCTTTTAGAAAGTATTTCTCTTTAATCGGGGCTGTCAAATATGCATTTTGAATATCAGCTGATAGAACCTTCAAATCATTCAGTGCTGCCAGCAGAAAGAATATTCTTACTGAGTCTCGACTGGGAACCGATGAATAAGTATTCTCTTTTGCCACCGCGGGGACCTTATGACCGTCCCCTACCAACCTAGCCTTCCTTGTTAGGGATCCAAGCTTGATGTCAAAGATCATATGGGTTGTTATCTGCTTATGGCCAACTGGGATAACATCATCATCAGAAAATTCAAACGCTGCCATGTTATTTGTCATTTCCTTATGAATTGCTCTTTCCCAGTGGTCAGTCCCCGTTTTCTTATCAATAGCCAGCGCTTGTTTGATTGAATGTGGCAACTCAACGCCATACTTGTGAGTTTTCAACCAATACTTGGCTGTTTTGGCTGCCTTAAGGATTCGTTCCTTCCTTCTCAAAATTTTGTGCACCCACCATCTGAACGCTGGTAATTTTTCAAGATTATTGACAGCATACTCAGCTAATGGCACTGGAAATGACTCTTTCACATCACTTAGCTTACACCATGATTCAGTGCCATCTTTCCAACTGGCTAAAATCCTCCAACCCCTAGTTGTCGGTTTATGGGTTTTTCTGCCATTTTTTGCTATAGTTCGTTGCTTCCTCATCACTTAAGCGCAGTGTTGTCTCATTTCAGTGGTCAATGAGCTCATCTAAGTAGGAGTGAACATGCGTCCGTCATCATCAACAGAACTATACAGACTTTCTGCAACAATATTTGCCGTGTATTCCTCCATTGTACCATCGGGTAGTTGCAATTTATACAGCCTCGTGTCTAGTATGGGATTCTCATTTCTGAGTCCTATTGGTCTGTTTTGCAAGTCGCGAACCCTGTCCTTGACAACGCACCTGAGTCTTTCATCACCTCTTTCAATGATCACTTCATTTCCCAGATATTCATCTGGTTCATCAATATCTTCTACTGATGCTTCTGGTTCAGCCATTTCAAGTTTCAGATCCGGTGTTTCTACTGGTCGATTCTCAAACAGCTCCATTTGGGGCTCCGGGTAGTTTTCCTGGAAGAAGGATGCACTATCCTTCACCTCATCACCAATCTTGGATTCAATTGATTTGTCAATTGCTTCCATTCTTCTGAGGATATCTCTATCTCTCCATTCGAATTCTTTGACAGGCCTTATTGAATTTGTAGATATTGGTATTGCTGATTCAGGCAGGAGCCAAAAACAATCCCCCCCACCTACCTTATTGCCACAGGGACCCAACCATCGCGCCAGCCTTTCAACACCTCGGGTGGAAGAATCACCTTTTTCATAATAAAACACAAAGTCATAACATTCTGATGAAGTGTATAATGTAATATCCAGGTCTATAGCCATGGACCAATTCAAATGGGGTTCGCCCCATTGAAGAAGGGTTGTTCGAGGCTGTTCGCTGCCTGATATTAGCACATAGTTCACCACAAAATGACCATAATCTTCTCGGCGACTTTTTCTTTGCAGACTTGGTTGTGATTGCACTACCAAGATGATCAATTGCTTGTTCTGCTCGATTTTGGAATGGTCAATGTGGTTGGATGAATGTCTGGTGAATATGGTTGCGCTTTACAATTGAATTCCAGTGTGTCTTGTAGGTTCTTGGAGATCCTTGTTCTGGCGCACCATCAGAAATCAAATGCTCTGGAATTCCAATTTCATGAATGAATGTCTTCAATCCTTGATGGGCTTGTGATTTGTCCTGTATTGGTATAAATACTTCAAACCCATTTCCATTCGTGAAGATCTGTGCACATTTTTCTTGCCTCATAATACTGGTCGTTCTTGCATGCCAAGTATCAGTGTACCAGGTTCCTTGTGCCACTCTCTTGTTCCTGAAGCGCTGAGTAGGCAGCCGCTTCATCAATGGTGATTGCAAATTCCTGAGTGCCTTCTGCGTCGTGACTTTCAATGTCTACTCAGCTTTCTTGAAACTAATATTCCAAGTTTTGGCTAGGCGTTCACAGTCAACTTTGTTTGGGCCTTCAATTGTTATCACTGATGGCCCCCATTGATTTCTTCTGTCAAGAGACCTCCTTTCTAGTGTATTGTCAATTTCTTGCAAGCTAGGGGCCTGTTTTGATTCTTGTTCAGGAGCTTCCATAAAGTCAAATTCTGTATCATCAAATAAAAATTGGTCTACCCTTCGCGCGCTTGAAATATTCCTTACTGAAGAAATTCGATGAGCTATATTTCCATCTGTTGCAATCTGGCATTCAGTTAGCATTCTCCTTGTGGATACCTGATGTACTCTCATCAGTTTGCATTTCTGCATGACACTTGGATGCCGTTCTTGTCCTAAGCTGGTCTTGGGGAGGTTATCTGTAACGTTACTAGCAGGTTCTGTTACAACCGAACTTTCATCCATTTCTTGGTCCTCTTTAGTCGACATAGCTTGAAGGCTGAATTGGTCCCCTGAAATTGGATCTCCATTGTTGATTGCTAACTCAGCCATTCTGAACTTCAGTGAATGTGGATCCCACGGGGTATCATTTGTTGCAATCAAATGTTGGCATTCATCAAGTTCCATTCTTGTGGGCTTTCTTGTGGGGAAATATGAGATCACGTTTCTCATACTCAGTTTGATAAAAACTTTCTTCGGATCATCATCCTCCAGTGGAGTTTGAATTGTAATTCCATGCTTGGATCGTGAATCAAATTGGCGAGGTGTCTCTTCAACAGAGTTGAAATTGCAGTCCCTCACTTGATTTGGGCATATCAAGCTGTTTTGCAATTTGTCCCCAAAGTACAGTGCTTGATGGAACACTATGATGTACACTTTGCTTGATGTTGGGTTTGTCCACGCCGTAGCACAGCTTCCTATCGGGATTTTCTTGATGGGCTTGTACTCTTCAGAAAAAGGTGCAACATCAACATGTGTTGTGATCTGATCAGGATTCAGTAATACCATATTGCTTCCTGCCGCAGTAGTGTCTGCATGTGAGTCTAACTCACAATATCCTTCTTCATTTTCCCCATCATCAAAATCTACAGGAACATTCATCTTGTATAATGACCGGCTCACCATTTTTAAACATTTGTTTTCTAGTGTCCGGTTATTATGTCATTTCTTAGATTTTGAGCCAAAACTGTCACCCGCGCCTTCATTTTCAGTTTCTTTTTTTTTGGTCTCAGCAGCCTTGAGATTCCTTTTCTTCTTAGCCTGTCTCATCTGGTAAAGCTCCTGGCGCTGTTCTTTTGACATTGTTTTGTAAACACTTGTCGGATAAGGCTTGCATTCAACTTTCCCTGTAAAAGTTCCAGTTGTCTTTTGCTTTTTATTGCTTGATGTGCCCATAGAATACACGCTTCTGGAACCCCTTTTATGCTTCCCATTTGCAAGCTTTTTCAATCCAAGACGATTGGTGAATAGAATCAAGCATTCATTGAAATTGTCCCGGTAATCTTTGCTCTCGTCAATCGCATCGGCTTTAGCAGCATCAAGTCGCTCATCGCTGATTGAATTGATGAAATCCCAGACAAATCTCCTTTCATTATTATTCTTTTCAAATCTCAGAATTGTTCCATGAAAAGCAGTCCAGTTCCGTTTGTGCTTGTTCCAGTCATAATTCTTAGAATCTCCAGTGTAGTGTGAATCTTTCATTTCCTGGTATGTCTTGTTCAGAACCATAGTGATATTGGTATCAGTGTAAGCATGTTGCATCAGCGAAATGAAAGCATTTCTGGAATTACCAGAATTCAGTGCAGTGTTTTGGAAATGTGCAACATATTCCCAACCAGGACCTTTTCTTGTTGCATCACACAACAATCTCCAGACGACGTTGTTGTCCTCATCATACTGGTGACCTGACAGGACTCCACACCTTTCATTGTAATCACTCCAAGTTGGATAAGTATCTGTTGTACTTTGTCCGACTGTTCCAGCCCTGGCTTCGTCAGTAACTTCTTCCTTTTCTTGGGGTCTTATGACATACAAGATTGGAAATCCCTCAGAGTTGAATCTGTACCTCAGGTTTTCTCAGAAGCCTTCCTCCCATTCTCTGAACTTCGAAAGGTCCTTTAATTCTGGTGGGGTTGACTTTTCCTGTGATTTCACACTTGATTCCATCATCTTGATTCTGAATTGCTGCAGTTCCAGGTTGTTTGGGTTTGCGTTCCAGTCGATAGCCCTGGGCTTGACTCCAATCAATGGTTGATACCGGGCCCAATTTGCCCAAGTGAGGAGCCTCGATGATAGCCTGTTACCATAGTGGATACTTTTTGGATTAGGACAGTCCGGACTGATAGATTTCAATCCATGCATGAATGATTTAATGCTTTCCTTGTTGACGTCTGTAATTTCACGAATATTAGACATCCCTCCCCTCATAATTTCTTCAGCTGATTCATAGTTGATACCAAAATCCATTAGGCTGCTCCTGAAAGCAAGCTGTTCTGGGTTCAGAAATCTACCATTGTTGAATCCCCTGATTTTTATTCTGGGTTGGGACGACCTTCTACCCCGCCGATCTGCTCTTGCATCCTCGGCATTTTGGTTAGCATCGTTTCCCTCATCCTCGTCATTGTCACTATCCGCGTCACCTGGGTTCTCACCCCTTCTTTCTGCATCTCTCATTGCCCTGACTCTCTTCTTTACTTCTTGGTCGATGATTCTCTTCATGGTTGAGTTTGTTTCTGGGTCCCCAAGGGCCCTTTCCATGACTTCCATGATTTTATCTTCCAAATCTTCCTCTTCTTGCATACCTCTTCCATTGTTTTCATTAGAATTCTGTGGATCTTCCTCGTCCACTTCCATTTTTGTTTCTTCTTTGTCGGCGTCTGCTCTAGTTCGTACCATGATGGAGAATTGCGATATTTCAAAAGTATGGATGGGCGGTTCGTTGGGTGGTATTCGATGGAAGTTGGTATTGGGTGGAAGAGTGTAATCAAATCGAGGGTTGGGTGTGAGAGATGGGTATTAATCGTTTGTGACTGCCGAGTGATTTGTATTTATCCGGATCGAATTTTCGTTCTGGTTTGTATACTTTTGTTCGGATCGAAGTTTTCGTTCCGGTTGTCTGTATTTGTGTGAGCTTTTGCTTTTGTTGCAAATCAAGATTGTGAGCTTTCCTATCCTTTCTTGGGATTTTGCTCATTCTGTATTTCTGTGGTGAAAGATTGAAAGATTGTTTCCTGAGAATTTAGTGTTCTCTTTTTCGTATTGGATCTTTCGATGGGTTTCGTGTTCTCATATCTTTGGATTTTTTCGTTTTCGCGGGCAGATGCTCTTTGCGATCTGTTCCTTCTTGCAAGCAGATGTTCTTCGCAATCTGTTTCGCCACAGAATACTTGAGGCTCAATCTTCTGGCTCACATCATTCTTGTTTTCAGTGAAAGATCAGTGTTCTTGGATCGGATATTGATTCCTTTCAACTGATGCCAACCTGGGCGGCCCTTTCGACTGAGCCGTCCAGCTTCTTTTCCCTTGCTTGTTTTGCTGGATCCCGAAACCCGGTGGAGCCACCACCTTGGTTCGGTTCTTTGGTCTCTTCTTTCAGGGAGACCGCCCTGGTGTTGGTCTATTCCAGGGCTCCGCAGGCAACTGCCTCTTTTACATCCTTGAGGGTTGATGCCGGTAGCTGATCAGGCTAGTCCGGATTAGTCTGGTCTTCGAGCTCAACTGCGTTTCGATGGAAACGCCATTCGGTCCTCAGCATTGTAGGATGCTGGCCACAGCCCGTAGATGCCGTGGGTCTGATAAACTAAAGAAAGTGTGTCGTAACAAACAAACGCAAACGGTCTTACGATCGATTGTTTTAGTGAGCAAGAGTATGGCTGTTACAGTTCATTCGGCCTTGTCGTTGTCGACAGGTTAATTACTCATCGTATCGTCGTGTCGATTTACGGTATATTACCGCGTAATTCTTAGCATACAAAGCACACGTAAAATAAGACACAAAACACATGCAAAACCATCTTCGATCGGTCTTTCGTTGTATCGTATTACCGTATAATTCACCGTGATATTCTCATTGGAATATCACCGTATTGTACCTTATTGTGTAGAATTAGTACTAGGTTGTGCATAGATTTTAGGGCATGATAGTGTTTTAGAGTTGTTAATTCTTCGAAGAGTGAGCTGACGGGAAGAATTTCCCTAAGAGACAATCCACATGGATTAATCACCGACGATTATTCACTCAGGTTAAATAACCTTACGAATAAGGTTATTTGCCTTTGTGACTCTTTGTACGTGCGATACGCGTTACACGGTGAATTCTTTTCAATAGGGCATTCATTTTCTTCGAGAGCTCGCGAGTGAGTTGGTGTTGGGCATCCGTCGTACAGAGGTCGGTTTCCATGGCTTGGAACGCGGCCAGTACCGTGGTTCCTCTGGGGAATGCCTCTGAGCCCGGGTCTTTTAGATCATCCAGCATGGTGGGAAACTTTTTGTCGGTAATGAGCAGGGCTTCTCTATCATATTTGTTCCACCTCACGTTTAGGGCGCGTCGGCGTTTCCATAATTTGTATGCGTCTGAGGTGAGCTCTATTGTGCTATCGAGTTCTTGGGGCTCAGTCGGTGCTGTGGGATATTCAGCTCCGGCGTCTCTTGCGTTGTATTGTTCCTTACTTTCCAATAGGAATACATACCCACTCCCTTGTAGGAATTTGATGGATACTACTTCAGCCAATGCGTTGGCTAGGGTCTTCTTGAACTCGTATACGTCCACACTCGTCGAGACCGCTATGGGTTTCAATTGGATCTCATCCAGGTGGTCTTTAACCCCAGTGTAATCCTTCTTTTTGACCATCTCGTCGTCGGTGTCACTATCTTCACTGTCTTTGGTATAGTCGTATAGCAACCTGTTCTGTGTTTGTAACTGTGTGTCATGTTCTTCTGTGTATTCGAGTATATCCCTGTTGTAATGTTCGAGCTCTACCAGTTGGTCTCTCAGATCCCGAATTCGGGTGGAGCCTACGTTCCTAGAATCGTCGATGCTGGTGTCTGGGGTAACTCCTCTCGTTGTAGGGCCGGGGATTCCTTCGGTTTGTGTTCCCTCTGGCATTGGGGTGTGTAATCTTATCAATAACTAATAAGACCAAAGTCGTAAGCGTCGTTCGGTTGGTAAGTTAGTTAGTTATTTCTGTTTTACTTTACGGTGTTGGAAAGAGTTATTGATAAGATTATGATCGGATTGTTTCTGGACCATATTGTTCTCTCATTTACTAATTTGTCTTTTCTTTGTGTGGGAATACGCGTATCGAGCGTTCAATACCCAAAGATACCCGTAACGTGTGTTCGATACTCAGTGTTTTAAGTATCTCTTGATACTCTTGAGCGCGCTTATGTATAATTTACTTATTGCGCTCTCTTCTCGATAAAAGAGCTAGAACACTTTGGAATCATTCTTCTTGTTTTACGTTTCCGTAAATACGAATACGTATTTGTTTTACGTTTACGTGAAACAATACGTTTCCGTAAATACGAATACGTATTTGTTTTACGTTTACGTAAAACAAAACGTATTCATGTTACGTTTATGTAAAAGAATACGTATTCCTACCTCGTTCGCGTATACGTAAATTCAAGCTTGATTCAGTATTCCAATAGTCATATACGTATGAAGATTTCAGAACCTTCTGTATGGGACGCGCCCTACGCCTTCAGAGTGAATCTGTCCTGAATCCCCCAGCCCCTCCACCGGAAACAAATAAAAAGTCACCTCAGCAAGTGAAGTACGAATCGTGGTGTCAAAAAGCACAGGATGAAAAGTCTTTTACGCCCCTCACGAATGACTCAAGATTTGAACATTGGCTCGTGGGTTTCAAGGCTAAACTCGAGGCATACGACATTGACACCGAAACATTCCTTGATGAATTTGGCCTCCAGCTGCACTACAAGGCTATACACATGACCTCTTCGTCAAACAGTGTGCCTTCTTCTGGGTTCTTATGTTCAAAGTCTTCAAAAGTGACTTATCCGCGTCATGCGTTCACAGGCATTCCATCACACGCAATGGACGTCAAGCATATTTTGATTTTGTGAGTCTTCACAGCGAATCAAAAGCCAAAGTATATGACAACTTGACTCAATTGCAAGCTTTGCTGAAGTTGAATCTCAGCAACTGGAAAGAATCTAAAGTGAAGTTTATCACACATTGGTTTGAAGAATTGAATCACCTCAACAAGCTTCGTCCTCCCAACAAACCCCTTGAGTACCATACTGCAAAATCAGCATTATGTCAGGCATGCTATTCTAGCTTTCAGCTAAGTGAACAGTTTGCCAAAGTCAAAGATCCAGGCGGCACGAATAGTACCATGACAGATGCAGTTTTTGAGGCAGCCGCTATCCACAAACTCAAAATCACGCTCCTACTCAAAGCAACTTGACTCGATTCTCAGTCCGCAATGCCGACTCCTAAGTCCACAGTACGTGCACATGTACACAACTTATCATCTGGGCAAGGTCAAAACCATGACAACTATGCTCTCCCTATCAAATTCGAAGGTGACTACCAAGACTATGCGGTATTCAAGGCTGGACGTTCACCTGACCCTACCACACGCCTGCCCACTGGCATATGGAAGGCCCTATCACGTCAAGACATGAAGAGTTGGCTGAATTTTTCCCTGGAAGGCAAGAAAATAGTGGTTGCATCATTACGACGCGAATTGCTCCCAGATGATCAGCCGGATCCTAATGCTGTCAAACCCATCACCCGGAAAGCATACACACATGGACATTCCATCTCATTCCTTGAAGATGATACCTCGAGCGGAGATGCACATACCAATGCCTCAGCAGACCTCCACCCCGCTGTGGAAAACGACCGTAGAGGTGTCTTACATGCATCACTTGGTGTATACAAGTCTCAGACTTCTTCCTCCAAGGATCAAAGACCCCTCAAGTCTTCTGTGTTGCCTGCACATCCCGTACGATTCCTCTCTGAGAATCCTGACATTTGGTACAAAAAGGACGGCAATACCCAGATACCTGTGGGAACATCCTCTTATTCCGTCAATTTTCATCGATGGTATAACCCCGATGATGATCTGACCTTCCCACATGATAATCAAATACCATCGTACACCTATCGTGCTCACAAAGCTACGATCACCAATCCCGGCTTCGCCATGGTTGACCGCGGTGCAAATGGTTGTATCATCGGTAATGATGCATGCCTCATCTCCAAAGATATTCCACCACGATATGTCAATGTCACAGGCATCAACAATCACCAAGTGCAGAATATTCCCATTGCTACATGCGGCGCCTATTCCGTCTCAAATAGAGGTCCCGTCATCCTCATTTTCAATGAATGTGCATATACGGGTCGACACCCCTCTATCTTGTCCTCCGGCCAGATGGAAGCATATTTCTCCACTGTTGATGACACATCCATCAAAGCGGGCGGTGGACAGGTAATCACCACCTCCGATGGATATGCACTGCCTCTTAGCATTTGGCATGATTTACCATACCTTGCCATGCAAAAGTACACGACCATTGAATTTGACACGCTCCCACATGTTATCATGACATCTGATAAGCACTGGGACCCATCCGTCGTCGATACCACAATCAGTGCTAAAGATGAACAATTTCTTCAGAAATATCCTCCTCAGTCACAACAACTTCCATATCCCGAATACGACGAATACGGAAACCCACGGTGTCTTGAAGGGTTAGATATCTCTGTGTCTCCTGGCTCATCCACGGTTACGTCTCTCAGTTCGTACTCCAGTCACTCCACTCGGTCTCCCTTTCTCCCTATTGATGATCATGGAACCAACGACCGCTCATTCTGGCTTACACCTACCAACTAGGTTCATCAGGAGCGCCTCGCATGTTGTACTTCCCCTCCAATCTCTGAGACGGTCACTGCCTTTCCCACGGATTGTACTGCTAGTGATGCTACACGTATCGCAGCTACACCCCGTGAACGCTATCCCAACGAACATGATTACTTATCTCTGAAACCTTCCTTTTGCTGGGTTTCTACAGATCGCATCAAAGCTACTTTTGAAAATTCAACGCAATATGGTTCGTTAGCAGTTAGCCCTGATGGTAACATTTTCAAACGTTTTCATTCCCCCCAGCCGGCTATGAACATCCGACCATTCAATGACGACGTCTTGTCTGATGCTGTCTATTCTGATGTCCCAGCAATTGATGGCAGTTCCAAACTTGCCCAGATCTTCTTTGGTCGGTAGTCCCATATCATACATGTTGAAGAAATACGCACCACCGGCGACTTTCTATCATGCTTTCAAAACTTCATTCGAAAATTGGGCAGGCCTCTTCGCCTCCTATGTGATCATGGGAACTACCAATCTAGTAAGAGGGTCACCGATTATCTCAAAATGTTATGGATTGGACTCTGGCAAAGTGAACCCTATCACCAACACCAGAATCAATTTGAACGGCGATATCAAATGTTTAAGCGTATTGTCAATTGCGTCATGGACCGTACAGGCACACCACCGCATCTCTGGTTGCTGTGCATGACATACGTTGCCGGACTCCTCAATGTTATTTCTGATCCTACTCTGTCAGACAAACAACCAGTCTTCATTGCTACCGGTACACTTGGCGATATAAGCGCATACACCAGTTTCTTCTGGTTGGAACCTGTTTATTTTAAGACCAATGACTCCCCTTTCGGTACCCAGTCTACCGAACGCCTCGGTCATTTCATAGGCATTGCCGAACATGTTGGCAATGGACTTTGTTTCCACATCTGGGATCCAGTCACCAACAAATTGCTTGACCGGTCTGGTGTACGCTCTGCTCTTACACCTGAGTCTCGCAACAAACGAGCTGGCCTCTTTACCGATGACAGCTTCATCACATGGCGGAAGGCCAAGGATTCCTTATCCCGATTGTACGCCACTGGTGACGCTCCTACACTCACGAAACATGGGGAGCATACGACTACGGATAGTCCCACTGCAGATTCTACACCACAGGACGTCCCAGCCACTCCTACTCTTGGCATTTCCACCACTGACTCCGACACCAATCGAAGCCTCGCCACTCCTGCAGAACATGACAACACCACGCCGTCTGTACCTACCGAGCAACCAGGTACAACACCTCCCGATCTGGTAATCAGGTTATTCTTCAACCACCTGCCCACCCCTTGTTACCGAGCTTTCTTTATAAGAAGGTCAATGACAGCCCAAGCTGGTCCCCTTCTCCACTCCCTAACAACTATGGGGAGAGTTCTGATGGTCCTCCTACAACACACATCTTCAGCAAGAACCCCGATGGCGTTCTCCTCACCGAAGATGATTTTGATCCACTGGAGCTAGCATACTTTGAGGTTAGTGACGTCACAACTTCACACACCAACCCCGCTACTCCTTCAGTAGACCCATCACAGGTAGTTGTTACCGATGAAGAAGGCAATGCACAATTTGACAATGATGGTAAACCAATTACCATTCCTACGGTCCCAATTGCCGATCTACAAGGAAGATCTTTCCTTGTACCCAACCCCAATGGTACTCGAAAGCGTCTTACCATCGTCGATGTAGAAGACAGTCTTGAACGCAATAACGACTTCATCAAATTCAAGTGCAAGCACTCTGATGACGAATTTAACGATATCATTGCATACAATGATGTCATGAATTACATCCACCGTGATTCGACCCAAGAAGATGGAAAACTTTGGTCGTTTCGCCGAATCCTAGGACACCAAGGTCCACTGGATAACAAGCATCCTCAATACAAAGGTTCCAAGTATAACCTTTGGATTGAATGGGAAAATATGGAACAGACATATGAACCATTAGCCAACATTGCGGCTGATGACCCTGTTACCGTTGCCAAATATGGGAAAGACAACAACTTGCTTGACCTCCCAGGTTGGAAACGCCTCAAACGCATCACCAACCTAGCACGACGAACCAAGAAACTTGATCGACTCGTGCATCAAGCCAAACTTCGGTCTTTCTGTACCACACCACAGTACCAATATGGATTCAAGGTACCTTGTAACCACGACGAAGCCCTCCAATTTGATCAAGCGAACAGAAACACCAAATGGGAAGACGCCACCACTCTGGAAATGGAATAGCTCAATGAATACAATACATTCATTGATAAAGGCGTGTACAAGACAAGCTCCATCCCACCCGGGTTCCAACAGATCAAGGTACACATGATATATGCTGTCAAGCACGACGGTAGACACAAGGCTTGTCTTTTTGCTAACGGTAATCTCACTGAGGCCCCCATCCACAGTGTTTATGCCGGTGCCGTATCTCTCCGCGGTCTACGTATGTGTCTGTTCCTAGCTGAACTGAACAGCCTAGAAGCATGGGGTACCGATATAGGTAATGCCTACCTCGAAGCAGTTACTTGCGAGAAAGTCTGCATCAAGGCAGGTCCCGAATTCGGATCACTAGAAGGTCACCTATTGATCATCTACAAGGCCTTATATGGCCTCAGATCTTTGGGCAAGTGCTTTGGTGATTTACTAGCAGCTTGCCTTATTGAACTCGGCTTCGAAAGATCCCGCGCGGAACCGGAAATCTTCCTCAAGCCTATGATGAACAAGCATGGGGAACGTGTATATGAACTCATATGCACATATGTCGATGATCTATGTCTTTGCATGGCAGATCCCGATTCTTTCCTGGAAATACTGCAGTCAGAGCCATACAACTTCAAACTGAAGGGATCCGGACCTATGAACTTTCATCTGGGTTGTGGATTTGAGCGAGACGCACATGGTGTTCTTTGTATGAATCCCATCAAGTTCATCAAAAAGATGGAAGCGTCTTATGAACAAATGTTTGGATGCAAACCTAACACTAGGTTCCAGTCACCCATTGCGGAGAACGACCATCCCGAATTGGACTCCTCGGCTTTTCTCGAGGAAACCGGTATACAGAAATACCAAAGCATGATCGGTTCACTCCAATGGATCATCGCCATTGGACGATTTGATGTTCAAACAGCCGTGATGACACTCTTGAGTTTCAGAGCCCAACCACGAGACGGACACCTTGATCGTGCCAAACGTATCTATGGATATATCTCCAAGTTTAGACATTTTAAAATCAGATTCCGCGTGGAACCCCCAGATTTTATATTGACTAAACTGGACACCATCGATTGGTCCAACACCGTCTATGGGGAGCATTCTGAAGAGCTACCCGACGGCGCTCCTGCACCACTTGGGAAGACAGTAGTGTTGATACACTTCTATGATGCAAATCTCATGCATGATATTCTCAGTGGTCAGGCTGTAACCGGCATCCTTCACTTTGCGAACAAGACTCCGATGATGTGGTTCTCAAAGAAACAAGCTACTACGGAAACAGCCACCTTTGGAGCTGAATTCGTTGCAGGAAGAACTTACATCGAGCAAATCGTTGATCTACGTCACTCACTCCGATACCTCGGAACATGAGTCCATGACATCTCCTATTCATGGGGAGACAACGAGAAGATGATTCAAACGTCAACCTTTCCTTACGCAAGGTTGCATAAGCGTCACAACATCCTATCGTTTCACTACGTACGGAGCATGATAGCGAGAGGTTTCATTTTAATGATGCACATCCCAGGTAAGGATAACTGTGCAGATATTCTCACCAAGCATTGGGGACACTCAGTTGTGTATCCACTGCTCAAGCCCATCTTCCACTTCTGCGGAAATACCGGCGACCTCCTCCAAGACGATGGAAGCATCATGTAGAGCGTGATGACCTTTCACAAGGAAACATGGGGAGTATTAAATCCCTTTTGTGCCCAGAAGTACCAAAGCTACCAAAGGGTAGATATTCTATTCGTACGAATCAATGAGTCCCGTATTAACCAGAGTAATCGATTCCCACGGCATATCGATTCCCACGGAGCTTCCATTCCCATCCCGCATTGACAGTGAGCAATCTCTGTTTTATAGTATTGCCATTGTTCTTCGGTGAGCAAACTCTAAAGTATCACACAAGCTACGGGAGCAATTCCTGATCTTAATGATAAACATATCATGGAGTCTTCCTAACGGAACAAGAGAAGAAAACCGTTGGCGTGTGATTCTCACACAATATATATACACACACACAGATATATACGGTCAACGACCTATGCATGTACGGAAATAATCAGCGAGTAATCTCATCACTACACAACAGCAGTTGCAACGTATTCATCTCAATAAAAGAGATATCTTGCATTCTGGCAAGATTTCACTTTATCTTATACTTTTAACATTCAACTGATTTATATCCCAAAATTCACACTAGTTGCTACCAACTATCTGTAATCTACATTACTAAAGTCTGTCTCGCTGTATCTGAATAAGTTCACAGTAAGAAGAGATCTGGCGTTTCCATAGTCTTGCCTGTAGTCCGATTATCCGTTGCCGAAAGTATCCAATCACAATTGTCACGCGTAGAGTACAATCGTTCGTCTACTAACACACTAACACAGCGTTGCTGTTCTTCAGAAGCCTTTGAATCAGACTCTCAACGGATCGGATTCAGAAGGAAAATAATACAAAGGATTCAACAATTGAAAAATTCTGAACCCAGAACAGCTCGCTTTCAGAAGCAGCTTGATGGATTTTGGTATCAACTACGAATCAGCTGAAGAAATTATGAGGGGAGGAATGTCTAATATTCGTGAAATTACAGACCTCAACAAGGAAAGCATCAAATCATTCATGCATGGATTGAAATAGATCAGCCCAGACTGTCCTAATCCAAAAAGCATCCATTATGGTAACAGGCTATCATCAAGACTTCTAACATGGGCAAATTGGGCCCGGTATCAACCATTGATTGGAGTCAAACCTCGAGCCATTGACTGGAACGCAAACCCAAACAACCTAGAACTGCAACAATTCAGAATCAAGATGATGGAGTCAAGTGTGAAATCACAAGAAAAAGTGACGCCACCTGAGTTAAAGGACCTTACAAAATTCAGAGAATGGGAGGAAGGTTTCCGTCAAAACTTGAGATACAGATTCAACTCTGAAGGATTCCCAATCTTATATGTCATAAGACCCCAAGAAAAGGAAGATGTTAATGATGAAGCCAGGTCTGGCACAGTTGGACAAAATCCAACAGATGTCTATCCAACTTGGAGTGACTACAATGAAAGATGCGGCGTTTTGTCGGGCCATCAGTATGATGAAGACAACAATGTTGTTGTGTGGAGGTTGTTGTGTGATGCAACAAGAAAAGGGCCGGGATGGGAATATGTGGCACATTTCCAAAATACTGAATTGAACTCAGGGCATGCAAGAAATGTATTCATTTCATTGATGCAACATGCTTATACTGATACCAATATCACTATGGTCCTGAATAAAACCTATCAGGAAATGAAAGAATCACACTACACTGGCAATGCTAAGAACTATGATCGGAACAAGCACAAAAGAAATTGGACTGCATTCCATGGAACAATTCTGAGATTTGAAAAGAATCACAATGAAAGGAGATTTGTTTGGGACTTTATCAATTCAATCAGTGATGAGCGACTTGACGCTGCCAAAGCCGACGCAATTGATGAGAGCAAAGACTATCGAGACAACTTCAATGAATGCTTGATTTTATTCACCAATCGACTTGGATTGAAGAAGCTTGCAAATGGAAAGCATAAAAGGGGTCCCAGAAGTGTATATTCAGTAGGCACATCAAGCAATAAAAAGCAGAAAACAACTGGAACATTCACAGGAAAACTTGAGAATAAGACCTATCCAACAAGCGTTTATAAAACAATTTCAAAAAAACAGCGTCAGGAACTTTACCAGATGAGACAGGCAAGTAAGAAAAAGAGGGCTCTTAAGGCTGCTGAGACCAAAAAAGGCAAAGGAAGCTGAAAAGGATGGTGCAGGTGATAGCTTTGGCTCAAAATCTAAGAAATGACATCATAACCGGACACTAGAAAACAAATGTTTAACAATGGTGAGCCGGTCATTATATAAGATGAATATTCCACTAGATTTTGATGATGGAGAAAATGAAGATGGATACTGTGAGCTAGACTCACATGCTGACACCACGGCAGCTGGAAGCAACATGATATTGTTTAATCCTGATCAGATCACAACACATGTTGATATTGCCCCTTTTCTGAAGAGTACAAGCCAATCAAGAAAATTCCAATTGGATGCTGCGCGACTGCTTGGACAAGTCCAACATCAGGTCAAGTCTACATTATTGTGTTTCACCAAGCGCTGTACTTTGGAAACAAATTGAAGAACAGCTTGATATGCCCAAATCAAGTGAGGGATTGCAATTTCAATTCTGTTGAAGAAACACCTCGTCAATTTGATCCCAGGTCCAAGCATGGAATTACAATCCAAACACCAATGGAAGATGACGATCCCAAGAAAGTTTTCATAAAACTGAGTATGAGAAATGTGATTTCATATTTTCCAACAAGGAAGCCAACAAGATTGGAGCTTGATGAATGTCAACATCTGATTGCAACAAATGACACCCCATGGGATCCCCACTCACTGAAATTTAGGATGGCCGAGTTAACAATTGACAATGGTGATCCAATTTCAGGGGACCAATTCAGCGTTCAAGCTATGTCAACTGAAGATGCAAGTTCAGTGGCAACAGAACCAACAAGTAATATCACCGACATGCTCTCCAAGACTAGCATAGGGCCCAACCATACAAGTCTCATGGAATGCTGCAAGCTGATGAGATTGCACCAGGTATCAACCAGAAGAATGCTGACTGAATGCCAAATAGCGACAGATGGTAATATTTCTCATTGGATTTCCTTATTAAATTCCTTTCGTGACCAGAAGTACCAAAGCTACCAAAGGGTAGATTTCCTATGCGCATGAATCAATGAGTCCCGTATCCATCTAAGTAATCGATTCCCACGGCATATCGATTCCCACGGCGCATCGATTCCCATCGCGCATAAACGGTGAGCAATCCCTGTCTTACGATATTGCCATTGTTCTTCGGTGAGCAAACTCTGATTTCATAAAATATCACACGAGCTACGGGAGCAATTCCTGACCTTAATGATAAACATTTCATGGAGTCTTCCTAACGGAACAAGAGAAGAAAACCGTTGGCATGTGATTCTCACACAATACATATACATGCATACAAATATATATGGTCAACGACTAATACATGTACGGAAATAATCAGCGAGTAATCTCAGCACTACGCAACAGCAGTTGCAACGTATTCATCTCAATAAAAGAGATATCTTGCATTTCGGCAAGATTTCACTTTATCTCATACTTTTAACATTCAACTGATTTAAATCCCAAAATTCACACTAGTTGCCATCAACTACTTGTAATCTACATACTAAGGTCTGTCTCGCTACAATCTGAATAAGTCACAGCAAGAAGAGATCTGGCGTCTCCCTAGCTTCGCCTGTAGTCCGATTATCCGTTGCGAAAGTATCCAATCACAATTGTCACGCGTAGAGTACATTCGTTCGTCTACTAACACATTAACACAGCGTTGCTGTTTCTCAGAAGCCTTTGAATCAGTCTCTCAACGAATCGGATTCAGAAGGAAAATAATAGATTAACAGTCGCAAGCTCTAAGAAGTCTTGCACACAAAGAGGAACAAGAACGTACCTGGGTTCAATCTCTACGCTGGCATATGCCAGTCGCACACCGTACACAAAGTAGTTCTCATTCCCAGTCACCGCGCAATTCTCTCGGAGGATCGGAACCGTCACTGATGCCGAACATACCGACGATGGCCGGAGGCGAAGAAAAGAATGACACAGAAGTCGCTGCGATCAATCACTTCCCCAGTTTCGATGCTGCTATGAAGAAGATACTCGTATCCCTACACAGCATAACAAGTGAAGACGGCAGTAAACTGTGTTTAGCCCTCAAGGAAGGCGGATTGTGCAAGTGGAATGCATTCCTCGGCGCGCTCATCGAACTGGATTTTGCACGCGAGCTCACCTATACTGATGGAGGGCTACCAATGAATATCCCTCGATCCGTTCAAAGGAACGTAGAAGCACTTGCGGATTACGCTATCGATCTACAAGAAGACGATAGCGATCTAGCAGAAGACTTGAGAACCTGGAAGGATGTGAAATCATATACATATAAGGAATTCGAGACTTTCCGCGAAGAGCGTGCACAACGCATGCGCAATGAATCCGCTCTGAACCCCCCACCTCCTCCAGCGGGGAGTAGTAAAAAGTCCCCTCAGCAGGTAAAGTACGAATCCTGGTGTCGAAAAGCACGGGATGAAAAGTCCTTTACACCCCTCACGAATGACTCTAGATTCGAACACTGGCTCGTTGGCTTCAAGGCCAAACTCGAGGCATACGACATCGACACCGAGACATTCCTCGATGAAACTTGGCCCCCAGCCACGCTTGTAGGTTACACCCGCGATCTCTTTGTCAAACAATGTGCCTTCTTCTGGGTACTGATGTTGGAAGTCTTCAAAAGTGACCTTTCTGCGTCGTGCGTACACAGCCATTCTACCACTCGTGATGGACGCAAGGCCTACTTCGATTTCGTAAACCTTCATAGCAAATCAAAAGCAAAGGTATACGACAACTCGACTCAGCTACAAGCGTTGCTCAAGTTGAACCTCAACAATTGGAAGGAATCCAAAGTGAAATTCATCACACATTGGTTTGATGAATTGAATCACCTCAACAAGCTCCGTCCTCCCAACAAGCCCCTCGAGTATCACACTGTAAAATCAGCATTGTGTCAGGCATGTTATTCCAGCTTCCAGCTAAGCGAACAGTTTGCCAAAGTCAAGGATCCAGGTGGGACGAATAGCACCGTAACGGATGCAGTTGCCGAAGCCGCTGCCATCCACGATCTTAAAATCACGCTTTTACTCGAAGCAACTCGACTTGATTCCCAGTCTGCGATGTCTGCTCCTCGGTCGACCGTACGTGCACACGTTCATGATTTCTCTTCTGACTCGATCCAACACCATGATGACTATGCTCTTCCCATCGAATTTGAAGGAGACTATCAAGATTATGCTGTGTTTAAGGCTGGACGTACCCCTGACCCTACCACAAGGTTGCCTACAAACATATGGAAGGCCTTGTCACGTCAGGACATGAAGAGTTGGCTCAGTTTTTCTCCGGAAGGAAAGAAAATCGTGGTTGCCTCATTGCGACACGACTTGCTTAACACTAACCAACCTGACCCCAACAGTGTCAAACCCATTACCCGAAAAGCATACCAACATGAACACTCGGTGTCATTTCGAGAAGACGATACTTCGACCAAGGATGAGCATGCCAATTCCACAGCGGACCTTCATCCTGCTGTAGAGAATGATCGTAGAGGTGTTTTCCATGCATCCCTAGGTGTATACAAATCAACGACCTCTTCGTCTAAGGACCAGCGACCTCTCAAGTCTTCCGTGTCACCCGCGCATCCAGCTCGATTCCTTTCAGACAACCATGACATTCAGTACAAAAAGGACGGTGACACTCAAATACCTGTGGGAAAACCATCGTATTCCGCCAATTTCCACCAGTGGTATACTCCCGAAGATGATCTCATCTTTCCTAATGATGGTCCCGTAACGTCATACACATACCGTATACACAAAACTACGGTTACTAGCCCTGGTTTTGCCATGGTCGATCGCGGCGCAAATGGCTGTATCATCGGTAATGATGCGTGTCTCATCTCCAAGGATATCCCACCACAATATGTTAACGTCACTGGCATTAACAATCATCAGGTACAAAATATCCCCATTGCTACATGCGGAGCATATTCCATGTCGAACAGAGGCCCCGTCATTCTCATTTTCAATGAATGTGCCTATACAGGACGGCACCCTTCTATATTGTCATCCGGCCAGATGGAAGCATATTTTTCAACTGTCGACGACACGTCCATCAAAGCAGGCGGAGGACAGGTCATCACCACCTCCGATGGCTATGCACTGCCTCTTAGCATACGACACGGTTTACCATACCTTGCGATGCGAAAGTATACGACTGTTGAATTTGACACGCTACCACATGTTATCATGACATCTGATAAACATTGGGACCCATCTGTTCTCGATACCACGATCAGTGCGAAGGATGAACAATTTCTCCAGAAATATCCTCCCCAACCACAGCAACTCCCTTATGCCGATTACGACGAATATGGGAACCCGCGCTGCCTTGAAGGATTAGATATCTCTGTTTCCCCCGGATCCTCCACGGTCACATCCCTCAGCTCGTATTCCAGCCATTCCACTCGATCTCCCTTTCTTCCTATTGATGATCATAGGACCAACGATCGCTCCTTTTGGCTTACTTCCACTGACTACGCTCATCAAGAACGTCTCGCATGCTGCGCGCTACCCGTAGTCTCTGGAACAGTCACTGCGTTTCCGACAGATTGTACAGCCAGTGACACTACACGCATTGCAGCTACGCCCCGCGAAAGATACCCCAACGAACATGACTACTTATCCCTGAAACCTTTCTTTTGTTGGGTTTCCACCGATCGCATCAAAGCTACTTTTGAAAACTCAACCCAATACGGTTCGTTAGCGGTTAGCCCCGATGGTAACATTTTCAAACGGTTTCATTCCCCTCAACCGGCCATGAACGTTCGCCCCTTCAATGACGATGTTATGTCCGATGCTGTCTATTCAGATGTCCCAGCAATTGATGGTGGATCCAAAATTGCTCAGATCTTCTTCGGCCGCAAGTCACATATTATACACGTTGAGGAAATGCGTACCACCGGCGATTTCCTATCCTGCTTTCAGAACTTTGTTCGAAAATGGGGCAGGCCCATCCGCCTCCTTTGCGACCACGGTAACTATCAATCCAGTAAGAAGGTAATGGATTACCTCAAAATATTATGGATTGGACTCTGGCAAAGTGAACCGTATCATCAACACCAGAATCAATTCGAACGACGCTACCAAACGTTCAAACGCATTGTCAATCGCGTCATGGATCGTACCGGCACACCACCACACATGTGGTTACTGTGCATGACATACGTCGCGGGTCTCCTCAATGTTGTTTTTGATCCTACGCTGTCCGATAAACAACCGATCTTCATTGCCACGGGTACACTTGGCGACATCAGCGCATACACCAGTTTCTTCTGGTTTGAACCTGTGTATTTCAAGACCAATGACTCTCCTTTCGGTACCAAATCTACCGAACGCCTAGGTCATTTCGTCGGCATCGCCGAACATGTTGGCAATGGACTCTGCTTTCGAATCTGGGATCCAGTTACCAACAAGTTACTTGACCGGTCCGGTGTTCGATCTGCTCTTACACCTGAGTCACGTAACAAACGCGCGGGCCTATTTACTGATGATGGTTTCATCAAATGGCGTAACGCAAAAGATTCCTTACCCCGTATATACGCCACTGGAGAAGCTCCAGCATTCAAACATGGGGAGCATACCAATCTGAATAAACTAATTGACGAATCTATAAAACCAAACAGCTCAGTTCCCCCTGGCGTTTCACCCGTTGATTCTGACACCGCCGATGACACCGTTCCATCTGTAACCAACAAACAACCAGATACCACGCCCCACGCATCTGGCACTCAACCAATTCTTCAACCACCCGCCCACCCCTTGTTACCGAGCTTTCTTTATAAGAAGGTCGATGACAGCCCAAGCTGGTCACCTTCTCCACTCCCTAACAACTATGAGGAGAGTCTTGATGGTCCTCCTACGACACACATCTTCAGCAAGACATCCGACGGCGTTCTCCTTACTGAAGATGATTTTGACCCACCGGAATTAGCATACTTTGATGTTAGTGACGTCACAACTCCACACACAAACCCCGCCACTCCTTCCGTAGACCCATCACAGGTAGTTGTTACCGACGAAGAAGGTAACGCACAATTTGACGATGACGGTAAACCCATTACCATTCCTACGATCCCGATTGCCGATCTACAAGGACGTACCTTCCTTGTAACCAATCCAGATGGCACTCGGAAACGTCTTACCATCGTCGATGTAGAAGACAGTCTTGAACGCAACAAAGACTTCATCAAATTCAAGTGCAAGCACTCTGATGACGAACTCGATGATATCATTGCATACAATGACGTCATGAATTACATACATCGTGATTCAACACAAGAAGACGGCAAACTCTGGTCGTTTCGCCGCATCCTAGGACACCAAGGTCCACTGGATAACAAGCATCCTCAATACAAAGGTTCCAAGTATAACCTATGGATTGAATGGGAGAATATGGAACGCACATATGAACCTCTGGCCAATATTGCGGCTGATGACCCAGTCACCGTTGCAAAATATGGGAAAGACAACAACTTGCTTGACCTCCCGGGTTGGAAACGTCTCAGGAGAATCACCAACTTAGCCCGACGAACAAAGAAACTTGATCAACTCGTGCACCAAGCCAAACTACGTTCTTTCTGTACCGCCCCGCAGTACCAATATGGATTCAAAGTGCCTCGTAACCACGAAGAAGCCCTCCGATTTGATCAAGCCAACGGGAACACCAAATGGGAAGATGCCACCACTCTGGAAATGGCACAACTCAATGAGTACAATACATTCATTGATAAAGGTGTGTACAAGACAAGCTCCATTCCCCCGGATTCCAACAGATCAAGGTACACATGATATACGCTACGACGGAAGACACAAGGCTCGCCTCGTTGCTAACGGTAATCTCACTGAGGCCCCTATCCACAGTGTTTACGCAGGCGTTGTATCTCTTCGCGGCCTACGTATGTGCCTATTCCTAGCTGAACTCAACGACCTAGAAGCATGGGGCACCCATTGGATTTCATTATTAAATTCCTTTCGTGACCAGAAGTACCAAAGCTACCAAAGGGTAGATTTCCTATGCGCATGAATCAATGAGTCCCGTATCCATCTAAGTAATCGATTCCCACGGCATATCGATTCCCACGGCGCATCGATTCCCATCGCGCATAAACGGTGAGCAATCCCTGTCTTACGATATTGCCATTGTTCTTCGGTGAGCAAACTCTGATTTCATAAAATATCACACGAGCTACGGGAGCAATTCCTGACCTTAATGATAAACATTTCATGGAGTCTTCCTAACGGAACAAGAGAAGAAAACCGTTGGCATGTGATTCTCACACAATACATATACATGCATACAAATATATATGGTCAACGACTAATACATGTACGGAAATAATCAGCGAGTAATCTCAGCACTACGCAACAGCAGTTGCAACGTATTCATCTCAATAAAAGAGATATCTTGCATTTCGGCAAGATTTCACTTTATCTCATACTTTTAACATTCAACTGATTTATATCCCAAAATTCACACTAGTTGCCATCAACTACTTGTAATCTACATACTAAGGTCTGTCTCGCTACAATCTGAATAAGTCACAGCAAGAAGAGATCTGGTGTCTCCCTAGCTTCGCCTGTAGTCCGATTATCCGTTGCGAAAGTATCCAATCACAATTGTCACGCGTAGAGTACAATCGTTCGTCTACTAACACATTAACACAGCGTTGCTGTTTCTCAGAAGCCTTTGAATCAGTCTCTCAACGAATCGGATTCAGAAGGAAAATAATATTCATCAGTGACAAATATTTCAAGCGCGCAAAGGAAAGACCAGTTTTTATTTGATGACACAGAATTTGACTTCACAGAAGCCCCTGAGGATGAATGAAAACAAATCCCTAGCTTGCAAGAAATTGACAATACACTTGAAAGAAGATCACTTGATAGAAGAAATCAATGGGGACCATCAGTGACAACTATTGAAGGTCCAAACAAAGTAGACTGCAAACGCCTAGCCAAGACTTGGAAAATCAGTTTCAAAAAGGCAGAACAGACACTGAAGGTCATGACTCAAAAAGCCCTGAGAAATTTGCAATTACCTTTGATGAAGCGACTACCAACGCAGCGCTTTAGAAACAAGAGAGTAGCTCAGCAGGGAACCTGGTACAGTGATACTTGGCATGCGAAAACCACAAGCATTATGAGACAAGAAAAATGTGCTCAGGTCTTCACAAATGGGAATGGGTTTGAAGTATTCATACCAATACAAAACAAGTCGCAAGCTCATAAAGGATTGAAAATATTCATTCATGAAGTTGGAATTCCCAAACATTTGATCTCTGATGGTGCACCAGAACAGGGATCACCAAGGACTTACAAGACCCACTGGAATTCAATTGTGAAACGCAACCATATACACCAAACGTTCATCCAACCACATTGCCCTTTCCAAAACCGAGCAGAGCAAGCGATAGGCTATCTTGGTAGTGCAATCACAACCAAGACAGCAAAGAAGAGATCTCCAAGAAGACTATGGTCATTTTGTGGCGAGCTATGCGCAAATATCAGGCAGAGGACTGCATCAAGCAACCCTTCTTCAATGAGAAGAACTCCATTTGAATTGGTGCATGGCTACAGGCCTGATATAACGTTATACACATCATCAGAATGGTATGATTTTATATTTTACTTTGATAAAGGTGATTCTTCAACTCGCGGAGTTGAAAGACTGGGACGATGGCTCGGACCTTGCGGAAGCAAGGTGGGTGGAGGTGACTGTTTTTGGATCCTGACTGAATCAGCAATACCAATCTCTACAAATTCAATCAGGCCAGTAAAGGAATTTGAATGGAGGGATCGTGATATTCTGAGAAGAAAGGAAGTGATTGATAAATCAATTGAATCCAAGATTGGTGATGAAGTCAAGGACAGCGTGTCTTTTTTCCAGGAAAATTATCCAGAACCTCAACAAGAGCTATTTGAAGAACAACCAGCAAGACCACCTGATCTGAAACTTGAAATGGCTGAGCCAGAGGCATCAGTTACTGATGGCACCATTGAAGAATACACAGCAAACATTGTTGCAGAAAGTCTCTACAGTTCTGTTGATGATGATGGACAAATGTTCACACTGCTGGAAGAACTTATTGATCATGAACGAAACGACACTGCTTTAAGTGATATGGAAGCCACAACCATAGCAAAAAATGGCAGGAAAAGCCATAAGCCAACAACTAGGGGCTGGAGAATTTTGGCCAGTTGGAAAGATGGAACCGAATCTTGGTGCAAGCTTAGCGATGTCAAAGAATCATTCCCAGTGCAGCTAGCAGAATATGCAGTCAACAACAAGCTTGAAAAGCTACCAGCCTTCAGATGGTGGGTGCATAAAATTTTGAGAAGAAAGGAACGCATCATTAAGGCCGCGAAATCAGCCAAGTATTGG
Source organism: Pseudo-nitzschia multiseries (assembly GCA_037355745.1). NCBI lineage: Eukaryota > Bacillariophyta > Bacillariophyceae > Bacillariales > Bacillariaceae > Pseudo-nitzschia > Pseudo-nitzschia multiseries. The sequence continues at coordinate 19,454,763 of CM074785.1, read as the reverse complement.
TTGAAAAGTCACAAAAATGGTGTTGAATTACCACATTCAATTACACAAGCACTGGAAATTGATAAGAAAACAGGTACAGACCACTGGGAACGCACGATTCATAAGGAAATGACAAACAACATGGCAGCTTTTGAATTTTCTGATGATGATGTTATACCAGTTGGTCATAAGAATATCACAACTCACATGATATTTGATATCAAGCTTGGATCCCTAACAAGGAAGGCTAGGTTGGTAGGGGACGGTCACAAAGTTCCTGCTGTAGCAAAGGAAAATACTTACTCATCTGTTCCCAGTCGTGACTCAGTGAGAATATTCTTCTTGCTGGCAGCGCTGAATGATTTGAAGGTTCTCTCAGCATATATTCAAAATGCATATTTGACAGCTCCAATAAAGGAGAAATATTTTCTCCGGGCAAGAGCCGAAGATGGCTTCCCTCCACACCTTGCAGGTCGCCCTTGCAAAATAGTCAGAGCGCTGTATGGATTACCAGTCGCAGGTGCATCATTCAGGTCATATCTCACAAAACATTTGAGAGATCTTGGTTATTCCCCTTGTAAAGCAGATCCAGATGTGCACTTGAGAATTGAAACCAGGAAAGATGGATCCAGATACTGGGCAATGTTGATTGCTTATGTTGACGATATCTTATGTTGTGGTAAAGATCCTAAGTTTCAGCTAGAAAATATTGAACGAAAGTTCAACTTGATAGATGATACCATTGAAGAACCAACTCTGTATTTGGGAGCTGATATTGGAAAGTTTTACTTTGAAGGTGATTCAAAACCAAGGTGGTCATTATCAAGCACCAAATATACGGCAAAAGCTGTCGCGGCTGTTGAACAAGAGCTTGGAACTGAAAAGTATGGTTATAAATATTTACCAAAGTCCACATCCAGTCCACTGTCACATGATTATAGACCGGAGATTGATATATCAGAGGAACTGAATCCCGAATTACAAAATTACTATCAAGGTTTGATTGGAGTTCTCAGATGGATTTGTGAACTTGGAAGACTTGACATTGTAATGCCAGTTTCTCTAATGTCAAGATATTTGGCTCAGGCAAGAATGGGGCACTTGAACCAGTTATTTCATATATTTGCATACTTGAAGAAATATAACAGGTCAAAATTGGTTTTTGATGATTCAGTACCAAGCGTTGATGAGAGCAAGTTTCAAAAATGTGACTGGTCTGAATTTAACCCTGGCGCCACCAAAGTTTTACCAGCAGATATGCCTGAAGCTTTGGGAAAACATGTAACGATGAGTTGTTTTGTTGATGCTGACCATGCTGGACGCAAGGCAACAAGAAGGTCTCATACTGGTGTTATTATATTCATCAATAATGCACCAATTATTTGGTTTTCCAAGCAGCAAACAACAGTTGAAACATCGACTTTTGGATCTGAAATCATTGCATTGAAAATTGCAATTGAATTGGTTGAAGGTTTAAGATACAAGTTGAGAATGATGGGTGTCCCAGTTGAGGGAAGCACCAATGTGTATTGTGACAATGATTCAGTTGTCACAAATGTTACACGACCTGACAGCCCATGCAAGAAGAAACACAACAGCATTGCATACCACAAGGCCCGAGAATCGATTGCAGCAGGAATTATCAGAGTTGCAAAAGAACCAGGTTCAACAAATATTGCTGATTTGTTTACCAAGCTTATGAGTGGCGCTGTTTTTTGGGAACATTGTTCTCGGTGCATGTGGTAAGTAAGTAAGTTTGTTTCGTGCGTTCGACCGAAACAACAGGATAAGTAAATCAATCATTCGATGGAATGTTCGATTGACCGTTCGATCGAAGTGACAAGTTGATTTTACTATGTTTGATCATGGAATAGATCGATCTGCAATGAGCATTTCAAAATGGATAATTTGATCCATGAATACAATATATCAAACCGGCAAGGATCAGGGCAAAATGCCATGATACAAGCCAAAATGAATGGCAAAATGACTCCCCATTTTTTGATAGGGCCTCTGATGGTAGACTGGATACAGTTTGGTATTCAACACACATGACGCACGATGAATAGATTAAGTCAAAATATCCAAACGCTTAACTGATTGGATTTACGACTGAAGGGGACTGAAAAGAATTCACCGTGTAACGCGTATTTGTACGTACTAAGCGGGCGTATCGCACGAAAAGTCATAAGGGCAAATAACCTTATTCGTAAGGTTATTTCTCAGTGAATAATCGCCGGCGCTTTCATGTGGATTGTCTCTTTACCGAATTTCACCATCAGCTCACTCTTTGAAGAATTAACAGCTCTAAAACACTATCATGCCCTAAATTTACGTACACTCTAGTACTAATTCTACATGATAAGATACAATTTTACATGTGATATTTCGATAAGAATATCATGGCGAATTATACGGTAAAAGACTGACCGAAGATGGCCGGTTTTACGTGTGTTTTGTGTCTTATGATTACAAACATTATTTGTGGCAAATTACACGGTAATCTGCCAATAATCGATACGACAATGACAAGAGTAATTAACCTGTTGATCATTGAAGAGATGATCGGCGAGTACCGGTACGATGATTATTCTTACGATTCTTTTGTTTTATTACTGTCACGACACGGTTTCTTTATTACTTTTTGCTGTGTGTGTGTGTGTGTGTTTTGTCGCGAGGTAAATTACTTTTCGCTGTGTGTGTGTGTGTGTGTGTTCGGAACTTAACCTGTGAGATCTAATGCAGTAAATATAGAACAAAAAAGAATGATTTGACTTTCTTAATTAAGTTGAGATCGTTAAGTAAACAATATCGCGAACACGCGCGCGGCGCGTGCGTTTTGAATATAGAATAATAAAGAATAAATAGATTTTCCTAAATAAGATGAGGATGTTAACTACATTTTGAATATAGAATCATAAAGAAAATTCGCGCACGACGCGCGTGATATAGCCCTTATTTTTTATTTAACGTTCTCAACTTGTGATACAGTGAGATGTTTCATGTACCGGTGGTACGTACAGCATGTGTGACGGTGATTTTACTGGTAACAAATTTACGTATAAATCTACAGCAGTAGCTTGTTCCTACACCATTTTGGTTTTAGATAATTTCTAGTAACGAATTTACATAGATATCTACGGCAGTAGCTTTCTACACCACTTTCATACTAGATAATTTCTGGTAACGAATTTACATAGATATCTATGGCAGTAGCTTTCTACACCACTCTCATACTAGATAATTTCTGGTAACGAATTTGCGTAGAAATCTACAGCAGTAGCTTCCTAAATCATTTTCGTACTAGATAGTTTCTGGTAACGAACTTACGTAGAAATCTACAGCAGTACCTTCCTAAATCATTTTCGTACTAGATATTTTCTGGTAACGAATTTATGTAGAAATCTACATCAGTAGCTTCCTACACCATTTTCATACTAGATATTTTCTGGTAACATATTTACGTATAAATCTACAGCAGTAGCTTCCTACACAATTTTGGTACTCGATAATTTCTAGTAACGAATTTGCATACATCTCTACGATAGCAGTATACTACCGTGTACATGGTACAGGGGGGAAAGAATTTGTGAGCAGTCCACAATGCTCACGAATTCTTTCCCCCCGACATACAAGAGTGTATTTTTGGTGCAATTACTGGGCACAAACTGACTTATGGGGTAATGACTCCTAAAGTATCCAGTCCAAGCCATGAATACATTTATCATGACTCATCAAATGCATATTGGGAACAACTTTGTCACACAGAATGCCAGAAATGTTGGGGTTTGTCTCTCCAGATGGCAAACATGAGGGTATTTTGGGTGCAATTCAAGGGCATCTTCTTGGATAGTACGACTTGTACGATAGATCGTAGTACGTAGATTGTAGTATGTAGCTTGGTACGTACGTAACTTGGTTACGTATGATCGCAGTACGTTACAGAGTCCCCCAATGAGTGACTTGAGGATTCTCAGGATCTCTTCACTAATAGACTTCTTCCATGTCTAGATCATTGTTGGCTGGTGCATCATCTTGTGCTGGATCATCGTTTGCTGGGTGCTCTTTGTATGGAGTAAGCTTTCGAATGTTGACGGTTTTGGTGACATTTGGAGACAGCCTCAGTTTCACTGTGCCATTGGTGTGCACTTGAGCAATTTGATATGGGCCTTTCTTCTAAGGTTGTAATTTGTCTGGATCTGGTTCTTTCATCCATACTTTGTCATCCACCTTGAAAACATGCTTAATGCGCTTGGCATTCTGTCGTAAGAGGTTCATGTTGATACCTTGTTGTCGAATTTGTTGTAGTGCAATGAGATTGGACGTCAGTGGGATATCCAATAGCATGTCCCTGTTGAAAACCAGGGCGCCTGGAGACGAGCCCATAGCTGCATTGATTGCGCACCTGGATGCATGCATACAAGTTGCTAATGCATTGTCCATGAGCTGTGTGGCTTCGTGTTGTTTTGCGGTGGTCACATGTACCAATATGCAAAGAGTGTCTGCAATGGTATGATGTATTCTTTTGCAGATGGTATTGCTCTAAGGATTCTTGACTGTGGTAGCCACGCCTTCAATTCCATAGGCTGCCAGTATATTTTGGAATTCATGGCCTAGGAACTCGCCACCATTGTCGTAGACACACTTGACAGGTCTTGGATATCTGGATAACCAGCAGTTGGTGAATTGGTTGGAGACATGTTGACTTGACTTATCTCTGATGCGAATGATTTCCAGTAGGTTGGTGACTGGGTCAATGCACGTGAGAGCCTTGAAGTTGTAGGCTTTTCCTTGGGCTGTTACCTTCCACGGTCCAATCAGGTCCACATGTACTTCACTGAATGGTGCCAATGGTGCTTGCTTGGGCCACAGCAATCCATAGCTAGCATTTCAGCTCTTGTACTTAATCAATTGTCCGGGCGTACGTATTCTTGGCATAGCTTGGCAAGTTGTTCCACGTGGAACCTGGTTGCTATCGTTTGATTGAGCCTGGTGGATCCGCAGTGCCCTAGTAGTAGATGGTACCACTTGAGTAGTTGAGGAGCAAGGGAGGTTGGAATGTAAATTTTCCATTCCTCTCTGGTTTCTGCTTTGGAGTAGCACGCGATTTCCTGATAGGGCCTTCCACATAGTGCCACTTGAGGTTGTATTCTTGTAGAAAGAGATTCCATTGGAGTACTCGTTGCGGAGAGAGGGTTTTGAAGGTGAGATTCTTGTGGTCTGTGTAAATGTTGAGTTCACAGCCTAATAGTAGTTTTCTGTATTCCTTGCAACACAAGACTATTGCAAGTAGTTCCTTTTCCGTTGTTGTATATTTCTTCTTAGCTGCATTCAGCTTTTTGGACCAATAAGCAATTGGCTTGCCATTTTGTAGGATGGCTGCGCCAAGCTGTAGATCTGATGCATCTGTGTAGATATCAAATGGTAGGTTCAGATCCGGGTATGTGTTCAGCGCGTCGCTGGTATATCATTGCTTTCATTTCTTCAAAGGCTTTTTCCTGAGCCGACCCCCATGTGAAGGCTGACTTTGTTGATTTGGGCTGCCCATTGGCAGTTTTCTTGGGGGTTCCCGTGAGTTCAAATAGCAGAGATAGGACATGTGATCTTCTTGGCCACATATCCCTGTAGTAACCAACAGCACCGAGAAAGGATTTGACTTGGGTGATGGTTTTTGGTCTGTCCATCCGGAGAATAGCTTCAATCTTTTTCCTCCACGGTTTGACCGCCTCGGGCGTCATCCAAAATCCGAGAAAGTCTGTTTCCTGTACAGCCCAGTCACACTTGGTGAGAGGGTTGCACTTGGTTTCATTTTCATTCAGTCATTGTAGAATTGTATCCACTGTTTGCATGTGATGACTGAATGTTCCATTTGTCCAGATTCCAATATCGTCAATATAGACTGTGCAATCAGTGCCTTGCAAAATATCTTCCATGAGTTGTTGGGCCACATCTGGAGAGATTTTGACGCCCATTGGGAGTCTTTGATATTCATAGCAGCCATATGGGGTGACAATCGTGCATAGTTTCTTGCTTGGTTCATCCAGTTCAAAACAGTAGTATTGCATGGATAAAGTCAATCTTGGTGAAGTGGGTGTATTTGCCACGCCAATGCATGATGTCCTGTATTCTTGGTATTGGATATGGCCTTCTGATTAGCAGTTCATTGAGTTCCCAAAAATCTGACACCCATCGAACCCTGTTGTCCTTCTTTGGAATGATGAAAGTAGGAAATGCCCATTCAGCCAGTCCCTCACATCTTTTGAGGACTCCGTCATCTACAAGATTCTGGAGCTCCCTTTTGAATAGTTCTTCTCTTTTGTATGCGACTGCATATGGCTTCTTGTGAACTGGCTTGGCGTCGGGCTTCAGCTTGAGTGAGATTTTCTTGTGTGGGTATTTGCCTAGTTTGCCATTGAAGACATTTGGATATTTAGACAGGACAGCTTGGAATTGTTGTTTTTCTTATGCTGTCATATGTAGTTGCTGCTCGGCAACTGAGGTTGGATCAGTTGCTTCATAAGCTCTATCAAGGATGACAGGTGATGGCGATACCGCGTCATGCGCAAATAGCTCAGAATCAATGGATTCCTCCAGTAGTGCCTGAAAATATGCTTCTTGTAAATCCGGAGTAATATCAAAACTGGCTGTTTTGCGCATAGGAGTTTGTCGATTGTTCCATTGAATCATGCTTGATTGAAATAACAAGTTGATATTGGTGCTGCATAGAAAGTCTCGACCAAAGATAACATCATATCTGCATTTGGATTCAAATAATCTGGCTTCACAACGCTCGATTGTTGTGTTCCCAAATTCTTGTAGTTTGAGATTCTTCATTACGACAAACAATGAGGTGTCGAATGATCCATTGGCTGTGGTTGTGATGGTCCTTGTTTTGGATTGGATTGGTAGAACTCCAAAGGGAAGTGCCCTTTTGTTGATAAGGGTTGTTGTGCTGCCACTGTCGAGTAGGGCCAGCATTGTTTTTGTTGTTTTGTTTACAGGAATGCCTTGAATGTATTGGATGGTTGTTAAAACAATCGGAGCCACATCGCTCTTCTTTGTTTTGGTAGCTACGGGATATTCTGTATTTGGTTGTAGGGCCGTGCTTTTTGCTAGGCGCGAGGTCCAGCTTGTGGTCATCGTACCTGGGCCGATCGAATTCTCATTCGATTTGGCTGTTTTATTGGCTTCTGTACCCGTATTGCCAATCAAATCGTCATTCGATTGGGCTGTTTTATTGGCTTATGTTGTACCCTTATTTTCGTTGGTTTTATTTTTACCGACGCGTTCGTCCGTTACATCTGTAAACTGGTCTCCTCGTGAGCTCTTGTCAACATCAGATATACATTCTGTAGGCTTCTTCTCCCCTTCTGTGGAGAGAGTTCCTCCTGCGAGCCCAATTGGCAGTGCCAAATTGGCATCCAGAGCCTGTGGCGCTGGAGGCAGGGTGACTGCTCTTGGTTGCTGGCTTCAAGGAAGCCAGATTTGCTCACCGCTCTGCACGCTGTGTTCTGCTTTGCCTCCATGTTGTTGGAGGAAAGCTTCCTTTGCGCGCTGCATGTGTGCTTGTCTGATTCCTACTCCGTGTTGTTAGATTACAGTAGGAAGATTGCAGTAATATTGATTAGATTCTAAAATTGTGAGCATAATGATTAAGTTCTACCCGGACCGAACTGCACCTCTGTCGGTCCCTCTTTACGGGTCGTATATGCGTTGAGATGAATCGTATAAACAATTATTTGTTTTTGGCGGCTATCACGAGTGACTGATTTAGTCCATCTGTATGTCCTTAACCGCGTGATTTCTAGAGTCCCCGTGTCTTCGTGGTAGTAACGTGATACTAGTAGAAGATACCTATCCCGCGGGTCTCATTTTTTCATCAACCCCATCTCGCCACATACACCTCATTGCTAGTTCAATTAGCCTGGATCCACTCATTAATTTTGTGAGTAAGTCCGCGATATTCGACTCGCCTGGCTCCTTTGCAATCCGGATAGTTCCTGCTGCTATGCACTCCCTTGCCTTATGATAAGCAACACTATTATGCTTCTTCTTACAAGGGCTTTCTGGTCGTGTAGTGTTCTTCACGACCGACTCATTGTCACAGTAGATATTGGTAGGTCCTTCTATAGGTACACCCATCATCCGTAGCTTATATCTTAGCCCCTCTACCATCTCGATTGCTATCCTAAGCGCGACTATTTCCGAGCCAAATGTAGATGTTTCAACAGTTGTTTGCCTCTTGGAGAACCACAAAATAGGTGCTCTGTTAACAAAAATAATGACTCCTGTATGGGATCTCCTGGTAGCCTTGCAACCCGCATGATCCGCATCCACAAAACATGTGGTAATAACTGCCTTTCCTTTTGGTTCAGGCATATCTGGAGGCAATAGCTCTTTGGCCTCTGGATAGAATTCACTCCAGTCGCACGACTGAAAATTTGACTCATCTACATCAGGCATAGATGCATCGAACACCAACTTAGACTTGCTGTAATTCTTCAAGTATGCAAACAAATGGAACAACTGGTTGAGATGACCTTCCCTGGCTTGCGCGAGATATCGAGACATAAGTGATACGGGCATAATTATATCCAATCGACCGAGTTCACATATCCACCGGAGTATCCCAACTAAACCTTGATAGTAGTTTTGTTTCTCCGGATCAAGTTCTGGTGACGCATCTATCTCAGGCCTATATTCAGAGCTCAATGGTGACCTTGCTGTCTTGGGTAGTACCTTAAACGCGTATCTTCCAGTTAGTAGTTCTTCTTCAACTGACTTGATGGCCTTCGCAGTATACTTAGATGAAGCCATGGACCAGTACGGGTTACCGTCTATGTAGGTCTTTCCTATATCAGCGCCCAAGTAGAAAGAAGGTTCTTCAACTGTTCCATTCTTCAACTTGAACTGCCTTTCTATCGCATCCATCTGGAACTTTGGGTCCATTCCACATACAAGGATATCATCGACATAAGCCACACAGTACTCGTAGTAAGCTGAGCCATCTGGTTTGAATGCAGATCGGAGATGCACGTCAGGATCTGCTTTGCAAGATACATAACCAAGCTCTCTTAAGTGACTAGCCAAGTGTGATCGAAAAGATGCCCCAGCAACCGGGAGTCCATATAAAGCCCTTACAATCTTGCAGGGCCTTCCACATAGTTCCAACGCGAACCCTTGGGCCTCTGTTGCTATTGTGAAGTACTTCTCCTTGATGGGTGCCGTTAAGTAAGCGTTCTGTATATCCGCGCTGAGTACATCGAGGTTGTTGAGTGCTGCCACTAGAAAGAACAATCGAACCGAATCCCTACTGGGTACACTGGAATAAGTATATTCCTTGGAGATTTCTGGGACTTTGTGACCGTCTCCAACTAACCGGGCCTTCCGTGTTAAGTCGATCTTGACGTCAAAGACCATGTGCATGGTTATTTTAGTATGCCCCACTGGTATTTTGTCTTCCTCATTGAATTCAAAGGCAATAGAGCTGTTCCTCATTTCTTTTGCGATAGCCCGAGCCCAATGATCGGTCCCCGTTTCCCTATCAATGGCTTTTGCTTCTGAAATAGACTTAGGGAGCCGGACCCCGTACTTATGAGACTTGGTCCAGTATTTGGTTTTAGCGCCAGATAAGATCCGGTCCTTTTTCCGAAGTACTTTGTAAGCCCACCACTTAAACGCTGGCTCATTTATGACGCCTTCTTCACGGGCGTATATTGCTGTTTCAACCGGGAAGCTCTCCTTCATATCGCTTAACTTTGCCCAGGATGTAGTGCCATCCTTCCATCTAACAAGAAACCTCCATCCTTTGGTTGTTGGCTTTGTTCTAGTTTGTCCGGACTTTGTTGTATAAGTGGCCTGTTCGACAGTTAAGGCATCTGAATCCCTCTCAGAATCGATAATCTCATCCATCAGGCAATACATGCGCCCTTCGTCGTCAACGGAAGAATAGATACTCTCTGAAAGTGTATTGGCTGTATAGATTTCAATAGATCCATCCGGCATGGCGACCTCGTAAGACCTCGTGTCTAAGAGTGGATTGTTGTTCTTCTCGCCAATCAGCACACCATCCTTATCCCTGCAACGACTCTTGACTAACCCCCGGATATGTTGGTCCCCTATCTGCAGTAATACTTCAGTCCCAAGATACTCATCAAGGTCTTTATCAGATAGGTCATCGACATCCGGGGAAGAAGCCTCAGCTTCTGCCATGAGCACTTCATCCTCCCCCTCATATTTGCCATCAAATAGGCCCAGAGGTGGTTCGCCAAGTTCGTTTTCAAGATAAGTATCGGAAGGTTTAACCTCGTCACCTATTTTTGCGTTGATCTCTTTGTTGTGTGCTTCCAACTGTGATAGAATATCTGGATGTCTCCATTCTTCCTCAGATATAGCCCGGGTGCTGTTTGTTATGTGAACCTTTCCAGTCTTAAATAAGACATAGTGACAATCTCCACCACCAAAAGTGTCTCCACATGGGCCCAGCCACCGGCCAAGCCTATTTGTTTTCCCATTTAAGTCATACCACCAAATAAAGTCATACCAGTCGTGGATCATATACAGGGTGATATCTGGGGTATACCCATGCACCAGTTCGAAGTTAGTCCTCCCCATTGAGGAAGGATCACTTGATGCCATGAGGTTCATCCGGCCGGCCGCTAACATTCCACAGAAGGCCCAACACCTCCTGGGACTGCCCTTCTTAGAAGTCATCCAACGGATTGCCCTTCTTAGGTCCCCGGCACTGTGTTCAGCTGTATTCTGCCAAGAGCAGTGAGGCTGTATGTATGTTTGTCGAATGCGATACTCCGACCGGAGCTTATTCCAACCGGTGTTGTGTGTCTCATGACTCCCCTGGGCCTTTGCCCCATCTGTAACAAGGTGTTCTGGGATTCCCACTTCATTTATAAAGCAAGATAAGCCATCATGACATCGGACCTCTCCCCTGACAGGATAGAAGGCCACATAGCCCTTTCCATTCGCAAAAATCTGGGCTGCTGTATCATTTCGAATGATACTGGGAACCTTGAACTTCATCGTGTCGGCATACCATCGGCCCTTGAGCATCCTCCTATTCCTCCACTTCTGTGTCTTCAGTCTCTTTGTAATAGGCTGGGACAGTTGTCGAATGCCATCTTGGGTAGTGACTTCAATAGTAGCCTTGGCCCGCTTCTCACTTATATTCCACATCTTAGCGATGGCCTTGGCATCATACCTGTCAACCTTGTCGTGTATCCTTATTGGATGTCCCCATTGTCCCCGTCGTATGAAAGACTTCTTGTCAAGGGACATTTCTTGGTCTAGGACATCTTGTTGGCGCCTTAGTAGCTTCCTCTCCTTGGTTCGAGCCTTGGCTTCCTGTTGAATGGCAAGCTCAGCTTCAGATAATGAAGGCTTGGTGGAAACATCAGAAATCGTAGAATTTGCTGAATTTCGAAGGTTTTCTTGGTCCTCCCCGTTGGTTCCAGCAAGGGCTGAAATGAATCGGGTGGAGACGTCCGTTGGGGTATATCCGGTGCGTTGGGAAGGAACTCTATTAGTACAGACAGAAGCCAAATGGAGTAGCCGGTTCGTGTCGTACCCTGTGCCAAGTGGTTCTGGATGAATCGTGGATGAATATTTGACTGGAGTCCCACAAGCCGGCAGGCAACCTGAAAGAGTAGCAACAACCCGCGGGAAAGAAGCATTGGTGGCTTCTTCCTCCTCTGCGAAGTGAGAGGAATAGGGGTCCCAGGTGTGGGTATCTGTAGCCAGTATGTGTGCACAGTTTGCCAGTTCCTTCTTTGTAGGCTTCCGGGAATCAAAATAGGATATGACTCCTTCAACGTGGAGAGGGATGAAGAGTTCAGTGTCGTCCGATTGAAATGTAATCCCGTGTGTAGAATTGGAGTCGTATCGCCTTGGGGTGTCCTCAACCTTGTTGAAGTTGCAGTCCCGGACTTGATTGGGACATACCAAGCTGTGTTGCAACTTGGAGCCAAAAAACAAAGCCTGCCCAAAGACCAAGATGTAAGTAATCCCATCGGTTGGGTCAGTCCAAGCTGTGGCGCAACGGGCAATAGGGACATTCTTAAGCGGTGAGTATGTATCTGAGAATGGTGCAACATCCACATATGTCAAGATAGAATCCAATGAATCCAGTAATACCATATTTGATCCCGCGGCTGTTGTATCAGCGTGGCTGTCCAACTCGCATCGACCGTTACCTTGAGACGGTGTGCCAAAACTCTTGATATGGACTATCGGCCGGCCTACCCGGGATACAATCGACAGGCCCCGGCCGGCAAATCAGTCTTGGTTCTTCTTCTTGTGAGTATGGCTACCGAACTGATCGCCGGCCGACCCTTTTGCTGTAGTGTTGTCCCCTTTGGCTTCAACAAGAGAAACTTGTGCAGACTTCGAATTGGAGTTGAGAGCTGGTCGTAGGGACCGGACTTGGTTCTTCTGGGCAGCAGACATAGTGACCCAGATTTCCTTCGGATAGATCTTTCCCTCCAGAGGTCCGTCGTATGTACCTGAAGTTTTCTGTTTCTTGTTGCCGTTGCCGTGTCTCTTGTTGGAGGAGGAGTTGCTATCGTTGTTGCGTTTGTTGCCGCCTTTTCCTTTGAAAGAGGAGATATTTCTGCGATTGCCTTTGCGGCTGGTTTGTAACTTCTTGATACCAAGCGTTTGAGTGAAGTGGGCGGAAGCCTTGTCAAAGCTGTCATACATGCCGCCTGCTTCATTTAGGACCAATTGCACCGCCATCTCGAGTCTTGGATCCGAGATAGAGTGACAGAAGTCAGTAACAAACTGATCTTCTGGTGGGAAGGCCTTATGTCGCAATAGGAACTCCTTTGCATCGTACCAACGCCTCTTGTGCTTGTCAAAGCTGTAGTTCTTGGTGTCCCCGGAGTAGGTGGAGCTCTGTAGGAAGGCCCTCTTTTCTTCTATGAGAAGTCTTACGTTCGTTGATTCATATGCCTGAGAATAGAGGGTGAAATATGCCTTCCTCCCATCCCCGTCCGTTCCAAGTCCTTGGATGTAGGACCAACCGGGACCCGCTCCCACCAATTTGAAGAGGATTCCCCATAGTGTATTGTTGTCTTTTGTCCAGTGGGACCCTGAGTGAACGGTGCAACGTATAGAATATTCGTTCCAGTTGGCATATGTATCTGTTGGAGCAGACCCAACGGTCCCCCTTCTCTCAGCATCACCGACCATCGATTCCTTTCGAATTGTGTATAGTAGAGATGTTTTGGTGACACCCCTTTTGTGTCTAAGGTACTCCCTAAACCGTTCATCGAATTCCTTGAATTTCGACATTGCAGTGAGTGGTTCTGGGAGAGTCAGGTCCCCGGCCGCCGTGTTGCTGTCATCCTCCTTGAGAGACTTGAGGCGCTCCCGAGTCTTGGATTCAGCATCCGGATCAGCTACCCAGTCAACTGGGGTAGCTGTGGCTCCAATGAGGGGCTGAAAATCAATCCACGCCACAAACAACTTGAGTCGATCCCCAAAAACCCTCCCCACATACACTTGCTTTGGGTCCGGGCAGTAGTTGTGTTTGGTCTTGTTGACACCATTCACCAGGGATTTGATAGCAGAGTCATCCATGTCCCGCAGGGAGTCGGTACTGCTGTGGCCGGTCCGGAAGAGCTCATCTGCGGTGATCCGGTTCAACCCAAAGGATTCCAAGATTTCTCTGAAGACTACCTCTGTTGGGGTTAGAGTCCTTTCCCCTGCGTACCCAGGGATTCCCTCAAGTTGATTAGCGCGTTCGATTGCGTCTTGGACCTCTTGTGTGAGCGACGGGGCCCGGTTGGTATCCATCATGGTCCTAATGAATTCCATTTGCGCTGCCGTAAAGCCAAGATTGGCAGGAATGGCTGGTCCATTGTTAGCGGGTTCACCAGCTACTGCGTTAGCTGCTGCAGCCGCTGGATTAGCGGCCGCATTGTCGTTGCGTTGGTTCTGTCGGGCTGTTCTTCCTCTCACCATGGTTGGTATTTGGTCCGGAATAGCTGTTTACTTGATCTGTAAGTGATATATGAATGATTTTCTGAGGGGATTCTGTATTTCACACGCAATCACTTCCCTCGCGATATCGCTAGTAGTGGATATTTCTCCCTGTGGAATTTGCAAACGTTTCTATTCCGAATGAAAATCACCCCGTTGCCCCTTACTTAAGCAAACTGTTCGGGTTCCGGTTTCGAATCATGGCCGTTGAGTTTACTCGTGCGGGAATATATTGACCGTTAGATCCGGCCCGCTGCATGTTCCCGTGGGATTCTGGGGCCGTTGAATTATTTTCACAGGGATTGGGACCGTTGATTTGTTTTCCCGTTATTTTACGGTTACAAGTCCATCGGGTCCCCCTATTCAGCGGGAGTTGAAATTATTGTAGAATAATTCAACTGCCATCTCCGTATAGTTCGTAGGCTCAGAACAGCTTAGTGTACACGTCTGTACGCTGTCCCACCTCATGTGAGTATCATATTGACTCGTATAGAGGAATCTATCCCTCCTAACTGTACTCGCACCTACTGCTATCTGTGAGCTTTAAGCTCCTAACTGTTGGTGTTACTGTTGTTGTTGTTGTTGTTGTTGGGGTCTTCTTACTCGTCTTTATCGTGTCATTTCGAGACCCCGTGTGGGTCTCTTCCATTGTTTGAATTGGGACACGTTTACGTTTGAATGTAGAGACTGCGGTTGTTCTGCCCCCCCCCGGAGTTCGAGGTGTTGTACTGATGGCATTTGTTTGTTCCCCTATGGCCATTATGTCGTTTGAGGGAAGCAAGAGGTATTAGCTCATGCCCGGCTGCACTAGTGCCATTACCCGTCTAAGTGCTCAAACATGGACATAGCCTTCAGGGGTCTTTGATTAGCCGGTGATCAGTCGGTAATCTTTCTCTCTTCGTCCATTGTCGTGTGGACACTCCTTATGTGGTTAGAGTCTGGGTCTGATAAACTCTGATTCCTACTCCGTGTTGTTAGATTACAGTAGGAAGATTGCAGTAATATTGATTAGATTCTAAAATTGTGAGCATAATGATTAAGTTCTACCCGGACCGAACTGCACCTCTGTCGGTCCCTCTTTACGGGTCGTATATGCGTTGAGATGAATCGTATAAACAATTATTTGTTTTTGGCGGCTATCACGAGTGACTGATTTAGTCCGTCTGTATGTCCTTAACCGCGTGATTTCTAGACTTGGAATGATTCATTGCTGGCTGTAGTGATTTTGCCGGCTGAGTCATTTTTCTTGTTGTCCGCGCGCTGTTTTTTCTTCTGTTTGGAGTACCTGTTCTTGGGACACTCGGACCAGTCGTGGTTGTGACCGGGAATGCGACAGGGATTAGAAGATATTTGGCCTTGGTTCTTGTTGTTGGTTTTGCGTTTGGATTGGTTGGCATTGTTTCCAGGACGTCTCCCTTGTTTTTTGCCTCCATTCCTCAGTTTTGATTGCCGCTCCTGACTGGACATATATTCCACAATCTTTTGGATGGATGTGTCTGCGGTGACGCCACCGTGAATTTGGCCGTATTGCTCAACCCAAAGGTTGGGAAAGGTATGTAGCAACATTGTTGTTTTGCTGATTTTGCTGAGTTTTGGGTCATGGCCTTGTAGCTTATCCGAGTATCGAATGAGCCTGTTGATGCGCAATGCATGATCCTTGGAGGTGGTGTCATGTGGTTTCTTGCATGCGTCGCTGCGAATGTAGGTTTGCATGATTTCTCTTGCATCCCTGGCATCGCAGTAGTGTTCTTGAATGTAATCCTTGACTGCTTCTTTGTAGCCTTCGATGTTGTCTGGATAATTCATCTCATGATTGTCGTCGCAGGTTGTTTCCTGCCATTTGCGTTGTGCGTCAGGGCATAGAATCTTGGTGAACGCTTCATAGTATTGGTCTTCAGATAGTGGTAGGGTGTTTGCCGCAATGAGAAAAGCTTCCTCACAATACAATAATTCTTCCAGGCCCCCTTCTTCTGAAAAGATTGGTACCTTCCATTCCTGTGAATTACCGTCGGCATCGTAGACTTTCAAAGTGGCAAGTTTGTTCTTAGTCCGGTCAAAGCTGGAATCATAGGTGATTGGCGGTTCCCGATGCAATCCGGTCGACATGGTTGATACTTGCCTGATTTGATCCTCTTTCTTGTTTTCGTCTGATTTGATGTTTTCGATGGAGAGACAGGAATTTGTTTTGTTGATTCACAATATCGGATTTGCTTCAGAGACCACTTTCGTTTATTTATTTCGTTCGAGACGGATCGAGTTTCAGTAGGTTATATGTTAGTGAAAAACCGTTGTCGTTCGAAAAAATTCGTTTCGTTAGGTTAATTGTTATCGAAGAAAGAGCCATTGTTCGAAAATTCGTTTCTTCGAAAAAAATCGTTATTCTACAGTAGCTGTAAAAGTAATTACTGTGTAACACACTAGGGGTAGAATTTGAGTAGGAGTGATAATTATAAATGGATTAATACTTTACGAAAATGGATGGAAACTTAACAGATAAAATAATGAGCGATCGAGCTGGCTGGCTTCGATCGCCCATGGATATTCATATAGAGTGTCATGATACAAATCGTGCGCCCGCCTGGCATCGGTATACCATTGTATACAGATAATGCTTCGCTACTTAATGATTCTTAGAGTAGCCCAAGTCTCATTAGTTCGATCCTACGTATCCTTCGATGGTATCTTCTTGGATAGTACAACTTGTACGATAGATCGTAGTACGTAGATTGTAGTATGTAGCTTGGTACGTACGTAACTTGGTTACGTATGATCGCAGTACGTTACAAAAGGTTGAGTATATCCTGAGATATACTTGTTTGACTCAGGTTCTCTTTTTGAGAAAGTTGTGTGTGGGGGATTTAACTAGTGATTTAAAAATGAAAAAATTCTCAATGAAGCTGAATTACAAAAAAGTTAATGCCATTCATTTTCTACGTTGTCGCACATATGTGATTTGGGGTTATGCGGGAGTTTCCCGCTTTTGTGGACTATAAACAATTGTGCCATACCCCGGGTCTACTAGTGATTAGAGTAGTAGTAGTGATATGCAAATTGTGAGCTCTATCGATTAGTCTATTTGCTATTAGATCCAGCAGTCCTCCAAATCGGCGATTCCGGAGGCTCGCTGATCTTTCATTCCCAGTCCCGAGTAGACTCGTGACTGATTTCGGTTCACGGCAAATTGATCACCCATTGGGAGCGTCTCTGTTCTTTTAAATAAATGATGAACTAAAATGTTTGTACGTACGATACATTATTGTACCCCTCTGGCAACAAGTTCTTATTTGGTGGTCTCAAAGTTCATTTGATTCGTGAAATGAAACATTCAAGGTCACAATTTCTCAATCCATTGGTAATTCCATTCAACTAAAAAGCTAATGATGATCTGCAATACTCCTAAATTTCAGGTTATTATTGATGGTGTCACCCTACTGTTCTTGCAAAGGACAAGAACAATCCGTTCAACAAGAAACTCCAATTATATGCCACAAAACAAAATAAGAGGACTGGAAAAATATCTTCTAATGGTCTTATGTCACATCTTTCACATAACCAGGATACTTGTTTGATTTTTATGATCGTCATAATGTGTCAGATGATCTAGCCTCTTCACTGTTCGTCAAAGGTTCGAAGAAGAAACTGTTACTTGGTACCAGCAAACAATTTTGCCTCACCAATACTCAAAATGGTCATAGTACTGGTCTACCAGAGATGCTTGACAACCAAGTAATGTTCAATCCTTCTGTTGAGCCTATGGGGCGCAACTTGATAGATCATGGAATGAATGACAAGGACTCTCTTTCTGATGATTGTTGTTGTTTTCTTCTCAATGATGATGATGATGATGTAGCGGAAGGAGACGCATGCAACGTTGTTTGCCTTTTGAGTGATGGTAGAGAAGGCACATTGATGGGTTGCATATCCAACATATCCATACCCATCCTGATTCTAACATGCTACTTGCAACTCAAATGGCTAGAAGGTATGTATCTGGAAAACTGAAGGTCAAGATAAAGCTAATGAAAATCATGCGGTATCACATCATACCTTTAGTTGCTGAAAAGGAGTTGTATGAATGGGATATCAAAGCGGAGCATCTTAATTCATTTTTTTGGACAAACGAAGACCTCATTAAGACAAGGGCAATAGTCATGAAGGAATGTTATGCAACTGTCCCTGAAATAGAAGGTGGTGGTTTTGAATTTCAGCTCATTGATTGGTTTTATAAGAAATTGGTTGGCGCCGATGTTGCCAGGCATAAACAAATCTATGTCCAGTCATTCCAAAAAGCACTTCATTCCCTATTCACCAATGTCACATTGGTGAAAGAAGCAAATCTCTCTTTCCCCCATGCTGATGACACAACATTACCTGTTTGCCATCCTGAACTTAACGGTAACATTGATATAGATGAACTGTATCACGGGCAATTCTGGATCAATACTTGGGAAAAGAGATGCAACAAAGAAAAGAATGAAATTTTGGTGCCAATTATACTTCACATGAATGGAATTGCAATCAACAATAGTGGACTGACAACCCTCACCCCACTTAACATGACTCGTGGCATATTCAATACCTTCATTTGGAACTCTAGGCCAGGTGCATGGGAGACCATTTACTTCTACCCCACAGGGTCATGTGATAAAGGGAATAAATTGATAGACAACATGAACAATCTTCACTCTGGCCTATGAGCGGCGCTTGAATCTTTGAAAAAGGCCTGTGACCTAACAGAAGGTATAATGGTCTAATTTGCATTGGAACGAGAAGGAATGGTTGGTGCAAGTGAAATTTGTTGTTGCATATTTCATTGGCAACACTCGGCAGCACGGCCAGTTTTGTGTGTTGTGGTCATTATCAAACCGCCAACACAGAGATGATCTGTAGGCATTGCAATTGTCAAAGGGCCCTTGGTAGTAACACATGTGTCAATGTTCTGAATGCACAGGTGTCAACTACAACTGGGAAGATGAATGTCTCGAAGGATAATAATCCGGAAGCGTATCACTCCATACAACTATGGAAGACGTCTGATTTCACTTATCATAGCCCATGGGCAGAGGAAGGAGTGAGCGTTGAACAGTATTTCAGAGATGTTTCCCATAATCATTTGTAATGGAAATGCGTTTTACAATCTTGATTTTGGAGAAAATCCACACATTTACTTTGCATCCCGGGAGAGAGGCTCCACATGTACCAACTTGGCAGCCCAAAGACAGCAGTGGAGATATTTTGAAAGGATATTTTTGGAAATAATATAGTGACATGGATGGGATAGATACTTACTATGATGCAGCAGTTGGATCATGAATTTCCCTGAACTAATTTTTTTGAATCAACACACATAGCAAAGAAAGAAGTTACCCAGTATATCGGCATGCTTTATTTTCAGATGCTGTCACTGTTGTCTGTAGAAGGGCACCAACACTTCACAGATCAAAACACCAATATCAATCTGGAAAACAGAACCCAAAAGTGTTAGGTAGAAATTGATTGCCATATTTATGCACTTGAGCTTTTGTTGGGTATGGAAGAGTTCCTCAAGTACTCTGCAACGTTAGATCTGGCTTTCAAAAAAGACAAGAAGGAAGTTATAGATCTTGACAAGATGGTTGTCCATTTCATTAACTGTATAAATAACAATTTGCAATGAAGCAATGAAGCGAGGGAGAGGGCAAAACAGAAGCCAAAAGTGTGAGAAAGAAAATGATTGTCATACTCATTTGCTGGAGATTTAGTTGGGTACGGAAGAGTTCCTCAACTACTCTGCAACATCAGACAAGAAGGGTGTTCTAAACTTTGACGAAATGGTTGTCCATTTCATTGACTGTATAAATGGCAACCTTCAACAAAGCAAGGGAGAGGACAATAGTCTCGTGCAGAATCATATGCATTTTCATTTATCAGAAAACATAAGGCCCACCCATTGTTCAAGTTTGATTCCAGACTAATGGCAAATGTATGGTACGGCTGCGGAATTTTCAACTAGGCCTTTGTGATGGACAAGAGCTGCGGGTTCACCGTGCCAGATGCTCTGCTTACTTCATCTTGAAGGGCCATTCACTTCCAGAAGTTCTGTTAGCAAATTTTAATTAGTGCATGATGGTTACTATGATGTTGCTTGTTGTTTCCTTTTGGTTGCCCTGATATCCAGCAAGAGGGAGATATGGAAAAAACACAAGCATACATTGGTAGAGGAAGAAGGCAAACTGCAAAATGAATTATATTTGTTTGACTGTAATGTAATTGAGTTGGACGTAGATGTTGTCAGAAACCATGGTAGCAAAGACAAATATTTTGTCTTTGGAAACTGTGAACAATGGTTTTTCCACTTTTGAGACACAATGTCTGGGTTGAAAAAAAGACAGAATTCATAGTCAAAACCGCAAAAATAGTACTGAATTTTAAGAATTCTTGCAACGGTGTTGCAAAAAATCGAAAAGAGCCAGTTTTATTGTTCAATCATTGGTGCACAAAAACTTTGTTGTTTCTTTTCATTCCTGGAATGTTTCACACTTTTCCAATAAAAATATACAACATAGATTTTAATTATGAAGTACTATGGATTGGAATGACACATATTAGTACTGTTATACGGCCCCATGTACCATGAGGGATGGGTACCTTGTTGTATTCCTCCAAATCCTCAGGGGAATTCCAAGGCTTATGGTAAAGAATCTTCCTCTCTATAATTGTTTCAGTTTCTGCTTCTTACTCTTTGACAGTTTCTTCCATTGATTGATGAACAAACCACATTGTCCTTTGTTATGCTTTGCTTCAGACTATGGTGTCGTCACTTCCTCCTCCACTTTCTTGGTATCAGAGTTGCTGTACAAAGTGGTGGCCATATATTCATAAGCACTTAGTACATGAAGACATTTTTGCATCCAATTAGTCAACCAAATTTTATCCAGACAGGTACAGTTGCCTGGATGAAAATATATACAGTTTTCACTGTGTTCTCTCACTGCCTTTGGCAGCTTACACCACCCCATTGCAGGGAATAGATGACAATTCTGTTCCAATCTGTTTTGTCCTGGCAAGTCTGCTTTAGATCTGATGCCAATGTTGGCGTAGCACTTGATGTCTGCCTTTCCATTTAATGCGGGATAACCACATAAATGAGAAGAAAGAATGATATCAAGAGCCGTCACAGGTGATATTGTTGCCTTCCTCAGTGTCAGGGAATAATTTGTAGTGAAGATAGTGCTGGGTTTCTTGCCACATTGACGTAGCCTCTCCTTTATAAAATCATCCTTTTTGCTGTTGAGTCTTGTTCTCACAGCGTTCATCTGCTTGCATCAG
The DNA here is from genome assembly GCA_037355745.1 of Pseudo-nitzschia multiseries. Classification (NCBI taxonomy): domain Eukaryota; phylum Bacillariophyta; class Bacillariophyceae; order Bacillariales; family Bacillariaceae; genus Pseudo-nitzschia; species Pseudo-nitzschia multiseries. The sequence continues at coordinate 19,433,481 of CM074785.1, read as the reverse complement.
TCAAGGACTATGAGTACCAAGTGTCCATTTTTGGCACATAGCGTGTCAAATCCACAAAGCTTCACAGCTGCAGATATGTCTGGCCCATCCAGTTGAACTGCTGTGTACCTGCCTTGCATGTTAGGGCTCTTCCATCTTGCATGGCAGTTTGTATCCTCATACCTAGTCCCTGATATCTGGGCTTTGCTGCTACCATACTTTCAAATATAGTGTGTTCCCAATGATGTACCACGTCCTTCTCTCTCAAAACCAGCACTTTTAAAACAGGTCATCACTGTATTTGCATACTATGCTAGATTTTGTCAACACGTTTCCTCATCCTGTAAGTGGACTTTGTCATCATGATATGTTGTCCCATCACTGAGGAGCCACTGGCTGATAACACCTTCCCCAGAAGCAAGATACTTCGCTAGGAACCCAGCCAGCCCAACTAAAACACAGTACTTTGAATTCATTGAACCAATTAATAACTGTTGTGGACAGTTCCTTTCATCTAGAACATTCTTGCACCATTTCAATCTAATACAAAGATACCATCGGAATCAAAGGCTCTGTTGTAAGCTTTTTTTCTGCACATGGGCTGTGTCATCCATTCTAGCAATGAGATGAAGCTGGAGCTTTAGCATTGACTGGTGATGCAGATTTTTCATCAGACGTCCTTGGGTGAACACCATGTCCACTATTTGCGTAAACTTTCAGAAGTGCATTCCCTTTCAGCATAGCTTGGCACTCCACTGCCTCTAGTTTCTTTCTTATTAACAGCTTTGATAAGGTTGTTGGCATGTCACAATTTTTGCTGGATTACCTCTCAGAGTTACCTCACACCATGCTGATTGGGATATTAAATTCCTTTTGTGTCCAGCAGTACCAAAGCTACACGACGGTAGTTGTTCTATTCATACGAATCAATGAGTCCCATATCAACCAGAGTAATCAATTCCCACGACATATCGATTCCCACGGCGCATCGATTCCCATTGCACATTAACGGTGAGCAATCTCTGTTTTTTAATATTGCCATTGTTCTTCGGTGAGCAAACTCTGATTTTGGAAAGTATCACACAAGCTACAGGAGCAATTCCTGATCATAATGATAAACATATCATAGGACCTTCCTAACGGAACAAGAGAAGAAAACCGTTGGCGTGTGATTCTCACACACAATATATATATATATATATATACATACAGATATATACGGTCAACGACCAATACATGTACAGAAATAATCAGCGAGTAATCTCATCACTACGCAACAGCAGTTGCAACGTATTTCATCTCAATAAAAGAGATATCTTGCATTTCGGCAAGATTTCACTTTATCTTATACTTTTAACATTCAACTGATTTATATCCCAAAATTCACACTAGTTGCTACCAACTATCTGTAACCTACATTACTAAGGTCTGTCTTGCTGTATCTGAACAAGTTCACAGTAAGAAGAGATCTGGCGTTTCCATAGTCTTGCCTGTAGTCCGATTATCTGTTCTCAAAAGTATCCAAGCACAATTGTTGCGCGTAGAGTACAATCGTTTGTCTACTAACACACTAACACAGCAGTGCTGTTCTTCAGAAGCCTTTGAATCAGACTCTCAGCAGACCGGATTCAGAAGGAAAATAATAGATTAACAGTCACAAGCTCCAAGGTGGCTTGCATACTAAGAACAGGAACGGAATTGAACACAATCCCTACGCTGGCATATGCCAATCGCAAAACAACTTGCTATGTAAGGCACTCCTTCAAGGAGGACTACGGTACACGAATGGTTGATTTTCCTCGGCGCTATGCTCAAACATGGCTTCGCTGGAGAGCTTACCTACCTCGATACTAGTAGCAGATTACAAGCACCACTTCCCAGAACTATCCAATAGACTATAGAAGCACTCGCAGACTTCACCAAGGACTTACGCAAGAACGAAAGGGATTGGAGGAATGTTGAATCATATTCCTACAACGACTTCAGCGCTTTCCGTATGACTTGTGCAATGTGTCTCCAGAATGAATCTCTCTTGAATCCTCCACCACCTCCTCCAGGAACAAGCAAGATGACCAAGTCTACACAGCAAGTACAATACAAGTCTTGGTGTAGAAAATCACGTGATGAAAAGTCTTTCACGCCCCTCACGAATGACTCAAGGTTTGAACATTGGCTAGCCGGATTCAAGGCAAAGCTTAAAGCATACGATATTGATATCGAAACGTTTCTTGATGAGACCTGGCTACCTGCTGCATTACAAGGTTTCACACATGACCTCTTTGTCAAACAATGCGCCTTCTTCTGGGTTCTTATGTTAGAGGTTTTCAAAAGCAACCTATCATCGTCATGCGTACACAGCCATTCCATCACACGAAATGGTTGGCGAGCGTACTTTGATTTTGTAAACTTACATAGTGAATCAAAGGCTAAGGTGTACGGCAATTCAACTCAATTGCAAGTGTTACTGAAGTTGAATCTCCATAAGTGGAAAGAATCCAAGGTAAAGTTTATCATGAACTGGTTCGAAGAGTTGAACCACCTCAATAAACTTCGTCCTCCCAATAAACCTCTTGAGTATCATACAGTCAAATCAGCATTATGCCAAGCCTGTTATTCCAGCTTCCAACTAAGCAAACAGTTTTCCAAGGTCAATGACCCTGGTGGCTCGAATAGTAGTGTCACGGATATCCAAGCTGAGGCCGCTGCTATCCACAAGCTCAAGATCACTCTGTTACTCAAGGCTACTCGTCTCGATTCTCAGTCAGTGATGTCTGCTCCGAGATCTACAATACGAGCACATGTTCACAACTTCTCTTCCGATCAAGGGCATAATTCTAGCGAATATGCTCTTCCTATCGAATTTGAAGGCAACTATCAAGACTACGCGGTATTTAAGGCTGGACGTTCACCTGATCCTACCACACGTTTACCGACTGGCATATGGAAGGCATTATCACGTCAAGACATGAAGAATTGGCTGAATTTTTCCCCCGAAGGCAAGAAAATTGTAGTTGCTTCCTTGCGATCTGAATTGCTTCGTGACAGTCAACCGGACCCTAACGCCACCAAGCCTATCACTCAAAAAGCTTATACACATGATCATTCTGTCACATTCCTCAAAGACGATACTTCAAGTGGTGATAACCATACCAATGCTTCAGAAGATCTACATCCAGCCGTCGAAAATGATTGCCGAGGCGTCTTCCACGCATCACTTGGTGTCTACAAGTCTCAGACCTCCTCCTCCAAGGACCAGCGACCCCTCAAGTCATCCGTATCACCTGCTCATCCTGCCAGATTTCTTTCTGAGAACCCTGACATCCAATATAAAAAGGATGGTGACACTCTCGTGCCCGTTGGAAAATCTTCCTACTCAGTTAATGTTCACAAATGGTACAAACCTGAAGACAACCTGACCTTACAGCATGAAAACCAAGTATCCGCATATACCTATCGTGCACATAAGGCTACTGTCTCCAACCCCGGTTTTGCTATGGTTGATCAAGGTGCCAATTATTAAATTCCTTTCGTGCCCAGAAGTACCAAAGCTACCCGATGATAGATATTTTATTCATACGAATCAATGAGTCCCGTATCAACCAGAGTAATCGATTCCCATGGCATATCGATTCCCACGGAGCATCGGTTCCCATCGCGCATTGACAGTGAGCAATCTCTGTTTTTTAATATTGCCATTGTTCTTCGGTGAGCAAACTCTGATTTCATAAAATATCACACGAGCTTCAGGAGCAATTCCTGATCTTAGTGATAAACATATCATGGAGTCTTCCTAACGGAACAAGAGAAGAAAACCGTTGGCGTGTGATTCTCACACACAATATATATATATATATATACAGATATATACGGTCAACGACCAATGCATGTACAGAAATAATCAGCGAGTAATCTCATCACTACGCAACAGCAGTTGCAACGTATTTCATCTCAATAAAAGAGATATCTTGCGTTTCGGCAAGATTTCACTTTATCTCATACTTTTAACATTCAACTGATTTATATCCCAAAATTCACACTAGTTGCTACCAACTATCTGTAATCTACATTACTAAGGTCTGTCTCACTGTATCTGAATAAGTTCACAGTAAGAAGAGATCTGGCGTTTCCATAGTCTCGCCTGTAGTCCCATTATCCATTGCTGAAAGTATCCAACCACAACTGTCACGCGTAGAGTACAATCGTTCGTCTACTAACACACTAACGCAGCGTTGCTGTTCTTCAGAAGCCTTTGAATCAGACTCTCACCGGATCGGATTCAGAAGGAAAATAATAGATAAACAGTCGCAAGCTCCAAGGTGGCTTGCACACAAAGAACAGGGATGAAATTGAACACAATCCCTACGCTGGCATATGCCAATCGCACATCGTCTACGGAGCAGTTTCCTTTCACCACGTGATTCCTCCGACAAATCGGAATCATCACCAAGAAATATGCCTGCCAATCCATTTGGTGGTGGGAACAGCACAGGTGATGACGCCGTCGCTACTGTAAACAGTTTTCCTAGTTTTGATACCCATATGAGGCTGATACTTCTAACCATATTCCGCCTAACAAAGGAAGCCGATAGCAACCTGTGTGTTGCTCTTCGAGAGGGAGGATTATGCGAGTGGACGGCCTTTCTCGACGCACTCATTGAACCTGATTTTGCCCGCGAGCTTACCTACATTCAAAGTGGGCTACCAACCCATCTCCATCTGTCCATCCAACGGACCATAGAGGCACTTGCAGAATTCTTGAGTGACCTGCGCAAGGACGGGAAGAATTGGAAAGAGGCAATGTCATATATGTATGAAGACTTCAGAACCTTTCGCCTGGAACGCGCTCTGCGCCTTCAGAGTGAATCTGTCCTGAATCCCCCAGCTCCTCCACCCGGAACAAATAAAAAGTCACCTCAGCAAGTGAAGTACGAATTTTGGTGTTGAAAAACACGGGATGAAAAGTCCTTTACGCCCCTCACGAATGACTCAAGATTCGAACATTGGCTCGTGGGTTTCAAGGCTAAACTCGAGGCATACGACATTGACACCAAAGCATTCCTTGATGAATTTGGCCTCCAGCTGCACTACAAGGCTATAAACATGACCTCTACGTCAAACAGTGTGCCTTCTTCTGGGTTCTTATGTTCAAAGTCTTCAAAAGTGACTTATCCGCGTCATGCGTTCACAGGCATTCCATCACACGCAATGGACGTCAAGCATATTTTGATTTTGTGAGTCTTCACAGCAAATCAAAAGCCAAAGTATACGACAACTCGACTCAATTGCAAGCTCTGCTGAAGTTGAATCTCAGCAACTGGAAAGAATCTAAAGTGAAGTTTATCACACATTGGTTTGAAGAATTGAACCACCTCAACAAGCTTCGTCCTCCCAACAAACCCCTTGAGTACCATACTGCAAAATCAGCATTATGTCAGGCATGCTATTCTAGCATTCAGCTAAGTGAACAGTTTGCCAAAGTCAAGGATCCAGGTGGCACAAATACTACCGTGACAGATGCAGTCGCTGAGGCAGCTGCTATCCACAAACTCAAAATCACGCTCCTACTCGAAGCAACTCGACTTGATTCCCAGTCCGCGATGTCGGCTCCTAAGCCAACTGTACGTGCACATGTACACGACTTCTCATCTGGACAAGGCCAAAACCATGATGACTATGCTCTCCCTATCAAATTCGAAGGTGACTACCAAGACTATGCGGTTTTCAAGGCTGGACGTTCACCTGACCCTACCACACGCCTGCCCACTGGCATATGGAAGGCCCTATCACGTCAAGACATAAAGAGTTGGCTGAATTTTTCCCTGGAAGGCAAGAAAATAGTGGTCGCATCATTACGACGCGAATTGCTCCCAGATGATCAGCCGGATCCTAATGCTGTCAAACCCATCACCCGGAAAGGCATACACACATGGACATTCCGTCTCATTCCTTGAAGATGATACCTCGAGCGGAGATGCACATAACAATGCCTCAGCAGACCTCCACCCCGCTGTGGAAAACGACCGTAGAGGTGTCTTCCATGCATCACTTGGTGTATACAAGTCTCAGACTTCTTCCTCCAAGGACCAAATACCCCTCAAGTCTTCTGTGTTGCCTGCACATCCCGCAAGATTCCTCTCTGAGAATCCTGACATTCGGTACAAAAAGGACGGTGCAATACCCAGATACCTGTGGGAACATCCTCATATTCCATCAATTTTCATCAATGGTATAACCCCGATGATGATCTAACCTTCCCACATGATAATCAAATGCCATCATACACCTATCGTGCTCACAAAGCTACGATCACCAATCCCAGCTTTGCCATGGTTGACCGCGGTGCAAATGGTTGTATCATTGGTAATGATGCATGCCTCATCTCCAAAGATATTCCACCACGATATGTCAATGTCACAGGCATCAACAATCACCAAGTGCAGAATATTCCCATTGCTACATGCGGCGCCTATTCCGTCTCAAATAGAGGTCCCGTCATCCTCATTTTCAATGAATGTGCATATACGGGTCGACACCCCTCTATCTTGTCCTCCGGCCAGATGGAAGCATATTTCTCCACTGTTGATGACACATCCATCAAAGCGGGCGGTGGACAGGTAATCACCACCTCCGATGGATATGCACTGCCTCTTAGCATTTGGCATGATTTACCATACCTTGCCATGCAAAAGTACACGACCATTGAATTTGACACGCTCCCACATGTTATCATGACATCTGATAAGCACTGGGACCCATCCGTCGTCGATACCACAATCAGTGCTAAAGATGAACAATTTCTTCAGAAATATCCTCCTCAGTCACAACAACTTCCATATCCCGAATACGACGAATACGGAAACCCACGGTGTCTTGAAGGGTTAGATATCTCTGTGTCCCCTGGCTCTTCCACGGTTACGTCTCTCAGTCCGTACTCCAGTCACTCCACTTGGTCTCCCTTTCTCCCTATTGATGATCATGGAACCAACGACCGCTCATTCTGGCTTACACCTACCAACTACGTTCATCAGGAGCGCCTCGCATGTTGTACTTCCCCTCCAATCTCTGAGACGGTCACTGCCTTTCCCACGGATTGTACTGCTAGTGATGCTACACGTATCGCAACTACACCCCGTGTACGCTATCCCAACGAACATGATTACTTATCTCTGAAACCTTCCTTTTGCTGGGTTTCTACAGATTGCATCAAAGCTACTTTTGAAAATTCAACGCAATATGGTTTGTTAGTGGTAAGCCCTGATGGTAACATTTTCAAATGTTTTCATTCCCCCCAGCCGGCTATGAACGTTCAACCATTCAATGACGACGTCATGTCTGATGCTGTCTATTCCGATGTCCCAGCAATTGATGGCGGTTCCAAACTTGCCCAGATCTTCTTTGGTCGGTAGTCCCATATCATACATGTTGAAGGAAATGCGTACCACCGGCGACTTTCTATCATGCTTTCAAAACTTCATTCGAAAATTGGGCAGGACCTCTTCGCCTCCTATGTGATCATGGGAACTACCAATCTAGTAAGAGGGTCACCGATTATCTCAAAATGTTATGGATTGGACTCTGGCAAAGTGAACCTTATCACCAACACCAGAATCAATTTGAACGGCGATATCAAACGTTTAAGCGTATTGTTAATCGCGTCATGGACCGTACAGGCACACCACCGCATCTCTGGCTGTTGTGCATGACTGTACGTTGCCGGACTCCTCAATGTTATTTCTGATCCTACTCTGTCCGGACAAACAACCAGTCTTCATTGCTACCGGTACAATTGGCGATATAAGCGCGTACACCAGTTTCTTCTGGTTCGAACCTGTCTATTTCAAGACCAATGACTCCCCTTTCGGTACCCAGTCTACCGAACACCTCAGTCATTTCATAGGCATTGCTGAACATGTTGGCAATGGACTTTGTTTCCGATTCTGGGATCCAGTCACCAACAAATTGCTTGACCGGTCTGGTGTATGCTCTGCTCTTACACCTGAGTCTTGCAACAAACGAGCTGGCCTCTTTACCTGATGATGGCTTCATCACATGGCGGAAGGCCAAGGATTCCCTATCCCAATTGTACGCCACTGGTGATGCTCCTACACTCACAAAACATGGGGAGCATACGACTACGGATAGTCCCACTGCAGATTCTACACCACAGGACGTCCCAGCCACTCCTACTCTTGGCATCTCAACTACTGACTCCGACACCCATCGAAGCCTCGCCACTCCTGCGGAACATGAGGACACCACGCCATCTGTACCTACCAAGCAACCCGGTGCAACAACTCCCGCATCTGGTAATCAGGTTATTATCCAACCACCCGCCCACCCCTTGTTACCAAGCTTTCTTTATAAGAAGGTTGATGACAGCCCAAGCTGGTCCCCTTCTCCACTCCCTAACAACTATGGGGAGAGTTTTGATGGTCCTCCTACGACACACATCTTCAGCAAGAACCCCGATGGCGTTCTCCTTACCGAAGATGATTTTGATCCACCTGGAGCTAGCATACTTTGAGGTTAGTGACGTCACAACTCCACACACCAACCCCGCTACTCCTTCAGTAGACCCATCACAGGTAGTTGTTACCAATGAAGAAGGCAATGCACAATTTGACAATGATGGTAAACCACTTACCATTCCTACTGATCCCGATTGCCGATCTACAAGGAAGATCTTTCCTTGTAACCAATCCAGATGGTACTCGAAAGCGTCTTACCATCGTCGATGTAGAAGACAGTCTTGAACGCAATAACGACTTCATCAAATTCAAGATGCAAGCACTCTGATGACGAACTTGCCGATATCATTGCATACAATGATGTCATGAATTACATCCACCTGTGATTCGACCCAAGAAGATGGAAAACTTTGGTCGTTTCACCGGATCCTAGGACACCAAGGTCCACTGGATAACAAGCACCCTCAATACAAAGGTTCCAAGTATAACCTTTGGATTGAATGGGAAAATATGGAACAGACATATGAACCATTAGCCAACATTGCAGCTGATGATCCCATTACCGTTGCCAAATATGGAAAAGACAACAACTTGCTTGACCTCCCCGGTTGGAAACGTCTCAAGCGAATCATCCAATCTAGCACGACGAACCAAGAAACTTGATCGACTCGTGCACCAAGCCAAACTCCGGTCTTTCCGTACTACCCCACAGTACCAATATGGATTCAAGGTACCTCGTAACCACGAAGAAGCCCTCTGTTTTGATCAAGCCAACGGAAACACCAAATGGGAAGACTGCCACCACTCTGGAAATGGAACAGCTCAATGAATATAATACATTCATTGATAAAGGCGTGTACAAGACAAGCTCCATCCCACCCGGGTTCCAACAGATCAAGGTGCACATGATATATGCTGTCAAGCACGACGGTAGACACAAGGCTTGTCTTGTTGCTAACGGCAATCTCACTGAGTCCCCTATCCACAGTGCTTTTGCAGCTGTCGTATCTCTCCGCAGAACAGTGTTTATGCCGGTGTCGTATCCCTCCGCGGCCTACATATGTGTCTATTCCTAGCCAAACTGAACAGCCTAGAAGCATGGGGTACTGATATAGGTAATGCCTACCTCAAAGCAGTTACTTGCGAGAAAGTCTGCATCAAGGCAGGTCCCGAATTCGGACCACTAGAAGGTCACCTATTGATCATCTACTAGGCCCTATATGGCCTCAGATCTTTGGGCAAGTGCTTTGGTGATTTACTACTAGCAGCTTGCCTTATTGAACTTGGCTTTGAAAGATCCTGCGCGGAACCGGAAATCTTTCTCAAGCCTGGGATGAACAAGCATGGGGAACGTGTATATGAGCTCATATGCACATATGTTGATGATCTATGTCTTTGCATGGCAGATCCCAATTCTTTCCTGGAAATATTACAGTCGTCACCATATAACTTCAAACTGAAGGGATCCGGACCTATGAACTTTCATCTGGGTTGTGGATTTGAGCGCGACGCGCATGGTGTTCTTTGTATGAATCCCATCAAATTCATTGAAAAGATGGAAGCGTCTTATGAACAAATGTTCGGATGGAAACCTAGCACCAAGTTCCAATCACCCATTGCGGAAAACGACCATCCCGAATTGGACTCCTCAGCTTTTCTTGAGGAAACTGGTATACAGAAATACCAAAGCATGATCGGTTCACTCCAATGGATCATCGCCATTGGACGATTTGATGTTCAAACAGCCGTGATGACACTCTTGAGTTTCAGAGCCCAACCACGAGACGGACACCTTGATCGTGCCAAACGTATCTATGGATATATCTCCAAGTTTAGACATTTTAAAATCAGGTTCCGCGTGGAACCCCCAGATTTTATATTGACTAAACCGGACACCATCGATTGGTCCAACACCGTCTATGGGGAGCATTATGAGGAGCTACCCGACGGCGCTCCTGCACCACTTGGGAAGACAGTAGTGTTAACACACTTCTATGATGCAAATCTCATGCATGATATTCTCAGTGGTCAGGATGTAACCGGCATCCTTCACTTTGCGAACAAGACTCCTATGATGTGGTTCTCAAAGAAACAAGCTACTACGGAAACAGCCACCTTTGGAGCTGAATTCGTTGCAGGAAAGAACTTGCATTGAGCAAATCGTTGATCTACGTCACTCATTCCGATACATCAGAACACAAGTCCATGACATCTCCTACTCATGGGGAGACAACAAGAAGATGATTCAAACATCAACCTTTCCTTACGCAAGGTTGCATAAGCGTCACAACATCCTATCTTTTCACTATGTACGAAGCATGATAGCGAGAGGTTTCATTCTAATGCTGCACATTCCAGGTAGGGATAACTGTGCAGATATTCTCACCAAGCATTGGGGACACTCAGTTGTGTATCCGCTGCTCAAGCCCATCTTCCACTTCTGCGGGAATACCCGCGACCTCCTCCAAGACGATGGAAGCATCATGTAGAGCGTGATGACCTTTCACAAGGAGACATGGGGAGTATTAAATTCCTTTTGTGCCCAGCAGTACCAAAGCTACCAGATGGTAGATATTCTATTTTGTACGAACTAATGAGTCCCGTATCAACCAAAGTAATCAATTCACACGACATATCGATTCCCACGGCGCATCGATTCCCATCGCGCATCGACGGTGAGCAATCTCTGTTTTTATAGTATTGCCATTGTTCTTTGGTGAGCAAACTCTGATTTCATAAAATATCACACGAGCTACGGGAGCAATTCCCGATCTTAATGATAAACATAACATGAAGTCTTCCTAACGGAACAAGAGAAGAAAACCGTTGGCGTGTGATTCTCACACAATATATATATATACACAGATATATACGGTCAACGACCAATACATGTACAGAAATAATCAGCGAGTAATCTCATCACTACGCAACAGCAGTTGCAACGTATTTCATCTCAATAAAAGAGATATCTTGCACTTTGGCAAGATTTCACTTTATCTCATACTTTTAACATTCAACTGATTTATATCCCAAAATTCACACTAGTTGCTACCAACTATCTGTAATCTACATTACTAAGGTCTGTCTCACTGTATCTGAATAAGTTCACAGTAAGAAGAGATCTGGCGTTTCCATAGTCTTGCCTGTAGTCCCATTATCCGTTGCTGAAAGTATCCAACCACAACTGTCACGCGTAGAGTACAATCGTTTGTCTACTAACACACTAACGCAGCGTTGCTGTTCTTCAGAAGCCTTTGAATCAGACCCTCAACGGACCGGATTCAGTGCATCCGAACATTTGTTCATAAGACACTTCCAATCTTTTCAATGAACTTTATAGGATTCATACAGAGATGTAACTGCTGCTTTCTCCTCAATGGTAAATACATAGTCATTAGGAAATTCCTGACCAGCCCTGTGCTCCATGAAGTTGGAAAAGATAGTGTAGCATTTTTCGCTGGGTTGAGTGGACGGCCTTTCTCGACGCACTTATCGAACCAAATTTTGCCCGCAAGATTACCTACACTCAAGGAGGACTACCAACCCATCTCCATCGATCCATCCAACGGATTCATAGAGGCACTTGCAGAGTTCTCAATCGACATGCGCAAGGACGGGAAGAATTGGAAGGATGCAAGGTCATATCCGTATGAAGACTTCAGAACCTTTCGCTTGGAACATGCCATACGCATGCAGACCAAATCTGCTCTGAACCCTCCACCTCCTCCGCCAGGAACTAATAAAAAGACACCTCAGCAGGTGAAGTACGAATCTTGGTGCCAAAAAGCACAGGATGAAAAGTCTTTTACGCCCCTCACGAATGACTCAAGATTTGAACATTGGCTCGTAGGTTTCAAGGCTAAACTCGAGGCATACGACATTGACACCAAAACATTCCTTGATGAGACCTGGCCTCCAGCTGCGCTACAAGGTTATACACGTGACCTCTTTGTTGTAACTCTAAAAATCGACCGAAAGGTATTGGATAATTGAAATTTAAAGAGATGTGAGCTCAAAGAGAGGCTCTTATTTTTACTACATATTTTCACTGTGTATCGGGGCTCTCTGCTGTATTGCATGTGGTAGAGATCTTCCCCGGTGCTGTTATTATTCTCGTACCGATACTGCTGTTGCTGTTGCTGTATTAGCGTCGTGTCGGTCTTACTGTATCGGTCATTTGGTGGTATTGGTCATTCATGTTGTTAAGTAATCTGTTCGATGGGGCGTATGCTTGTTCACGGTATATATGCTAGATATGAGGCCCATCTGGAATCGGTATTGGTTTTCTTGATTGCAATAAGTAATTTCCTCACGGGATATCAAGTATATTCTTTTGAATGTACTTATGGATTCCAAGTGTTCACTTATTGATCAGGTCTTTGGATATGTCTTGTTTCTAACCGATTACTGTCTTTTGTTTGTAGTCCTAAGTGATATTGTTTTTACCACATAGGGATTTTCATGTAGTGGAGGTGCGTTTGATTCTAAGACTCGATCATCGAAATAATCGTATCTCTGTTGTTACTCCGTGTTAATATTCTGCACCTCGGTCGTTTCGTTTTGTCAGCTTTTACAATCGAATTTGATGCTGACAACAGTCCGTATTTTTTGCCGACAACACTCTTCGTTAAACAGACTGCCTTCTTCTGGGTCCTAATGTTGGAAGTCTTCAAAAGTGATTTATCCGCGTCGTGCGTACACAGCCATTCCACCACACGTAATGGACGTCAAGCATACTTTGATTTCGTAAATCTCCACAGCAAATCAAAAGCCAGGGTATATGACAACTCGACTCAATTACAGGCATTGCTAAAGTTGAATCTCAGCAATTGGAAAGAATCCAAAGTGAAATTCATCACACATTGGTTTGAGGAATTAAATCACCTCAACAAGCTTCGTCCTCCCAACAAACCCCTTGAGTACCATACTGCAAAATCAGCATTATGTCAGGCATGCTATTCCAGCTTTCAGCTAAGTGAACAGTTTGCCAAAGTCAAGGATCCAGGTGGGACAAATAGCACCGTGACAGATGCAGTCGCTGAAGCAGCTGCTATTCACAAACTTAAGATCACGCTCCTACTCGAAGCAACTCGACTTGATTCCCAGTCCGCGATGTCGGCTCCTAAGTCAACAGTACGTGCACATGTTCACGATTTCTCATCTGGACAAAGCCAAAACCATGATGACTATGCTCTCCCTATCGAATTCGAAGGTGACTATCAAGACTATGCGGTATTCAAGGCTGGACGTGCACCTGACCCTACCACGCGCCTGCCCACAGGCATATGGAAGGCCCTATCACGTCAAGACATGAAGAGTTGGCTAAACTTTTCTCCAGAGGGCAAGAAAATAGTGGTCGCATCATTGCGACACGATTTGCTCTCAAAGGATCAGCCTGACCCTAACAATGTCAAACCCATCACCCGGAAAGCATACCAACATGGACATTCTGTTTCATTCCTAGAAGATGATACCTCGAACAAAGATGAACATGTCAATTCCTCAGCAGACCTACATCCCGCTGTAGAAAATGACCGTAGAGGCGTTTTCCATGCATCACTGGGTGTATACAAGTCTCAAACTTCTTCCTCCAAGGACCAAAGACCTCCGCGCATCCCGCTCGATTCCTCTCCGAAAACCCTGACATTCGGTACAAAAAGGACGGTGACACCCAAATACCTGTGGGAACATCCTCTTATTCCGCCAATTTTCATCAGTGGTATAACCCCGACGATGATCTGACTTTTTCACACGATAGTCAAGTAACATCGTACACATATCGTGCACACAAAGCTACGATCACTAATCCTGGCTTCGCCATGGTTGATTGCCGTGCAAATGGTTGCATCATCGGTAATGATGCATGCCTCATCTCCAAGGATATCCCACCACGATATGTCAATGTCACAGGCATTAACAATCACCAGGTACAAAATATTCCCATTGCTACATGCGGAGCTTATTCTATATCGAATAGAGGTCCCGTCATCCTCATTTTCAATGAATGTGCATATACGGGCCGACACCCCTCTATCTTGTCCTCCGGCCAGATGGAAGCATATTTCTCCACTGTCGATGACACATGCATCAAAGCGGGCGGTGGACAGGTAATCACCACCTCCGATGGATATGCACTGCCTCTTAGCATCCGGCATGGTTTACCATACCTTGCAATGTGAAAGTACACGACTATTGAATTTGACACACTCCCACATGTTATCATGACATCTGATAAACACTGGGACCCATCTGTTCTCGATACCACAATCAGTGCTAAAGATGAACACTTTCTCCAGAAATATCCTCCTCAGCCGCAACAACTTCCATATACCGATTACGACAAATACGGAAACCCACGTTGCTTTGAAGGGTTAGATATCTCTGTATCCCCTGGCTCTTCCATGGTCACGTCTCTCAGTTTGTATTCCAGCCACTCCACTCGGTCTCCCTTCCTCCCTATTGATGATCATGGAACCAGCGATCGCTCATTCTGGCTTACTCCTACCGACTACGTTCACCAGGAAGGCCTCGCATGCTGTACTTCCCCTCCAATCTATGGGACAGTCACTGCGTTTCCAACGGACTGTACTGCTAGTGATATCCCAACGAACATGATTACTTATCTCTGAAACCTTTCTTTTGTTGGGTTTCCACAGATCGCATCAAAGCTACATTTGAAAACTCAACGCAATATGGTTCGTTAGCAATTAGCCCTGATGGAAACATTTTCAAATGTTTTCATTCCCCCCAGCCGGCTATGAACGTTCAACCCTTCAATGACTACGTTCTATCTGATGCTGTCTATTCAGATGTCCCGGCAATTGATGGCGGCTCCAAGATTGCTCAGATCTTCTTCGGCCGAAAGTCACATATCATACATGTTGAAGAAATACGCACCACCGGCGACTTTCTATCATGCTTCCAGAACTTTGTTCGAAAATGGGGCAGACCTATTCGCCTCCTTTGCAACCACGGTAACTACCAATCTAGTAAGAGGGTCACTGACTATCTGAAAATGTTATGGATTGGACTCTGGCAAAGTGAACCTTACCACCAACACCAGTAATCAATTTGAACGACGATATCAAACATTTAAATGCATTGTCAATTGCGTCATGGATCGTACAGGCACACCACCACATCTATGGCTGCTGTGCATGACATACGTTGCCGGACTCCTCAATGTTATTTCTGATCCTACTCTGTCAGACAAACAACCGGTCTTCATTGCTACAGGTACACTTGGCGACATCAGTGCATACACCAGTTTCTTCTGGTTCGAACCTGTTTATTTCAAGACCAATGACTCCCTTTTCGGCACCCAGTCTACCGAACGTCTCGGTCACTTCGTCGACATTGCCAAACATGTTGGCAATGGACTTTGTTTCTGAATCTGGGATCCAGTCACCAACAAATTACTTGACCAATCCGGTGTACGCTCTGCTCTTACGCCTGAGTCTCGCAACAAACGCGCGGGCCTCTTCACTGATGATGGTTTCATCAAATGGCGTAAAGCCAAGGATTCCTTACCCGGCTATACGCCACTGGAGACGCTCCAACATTCAAACATGGGGAGCATACCACTACGGGTAGCCCGATTGAAGATTCTGAAACACAGGGCATCTCAGTTACTCCCCCTCCCGGCGTCTGACCTGCTGATTCCGACACCGCCACTCCTGCGGAACATGACGACACCACGCCATCTGTACATACCGAACAACCAGATACAACACCTCCCGCATCTGGTAATCAAGCTATTCTTCAACCACCCGCCCACCCCTCGTTACCGAGCTTTCTTTATAAGAAGGTCGATGACAGCCCAAGCTGGTCCCCTTCTCCACTCCCTAACAACTATGGGGAGAGTTTTGATGGTCCTCCTACGACACACATATTCAGCAAAACATCCGATGGTGTTCTCCTTACTGAAGATGATTTTGATCCACCGGAGCTAGCATACTTTGATGTTAGTGACGTCACAACTCCACACACCAATCCCGCTACTCCTTCAGTAGACACATCACAGGTAGTTGTTACCGATGAAGAAGGCAATGCACAATTTGACAATGATGGTAAACCAATTACCATTCCTATGGTCCCGAATTGGCGATCTACAAGGACAATCCTTCCTTGTAACCAACCCCTGATGGCACTCGGAAACGTCTTACCATCGCCGATGTAGAAGACAGTCTTGAACGCAACAAAGACTTCATCAAGTTCAAGTGAAAAGCACTCCTGATGATGAACTTAACGATATCATTGCATACAATGATGTCATGAATTACATCCACCGTGATTCAACTCAAGAAGACGGCAAGCTTTGGTCGTTTCGCCGACTCCTAGGACACCAAGGTTCGCTGGATAACAAGCATCCTCAATACAAAGGTTCCAAGTACAACCTCTGGATTGAATGGGAAAATATGGAACGAACATATGAACCCCTAGCCAACATTGCAGCTGATGACCCTGTCACCGTTGCAAAATATGGAAAAGACAACAACTTGCTTGATCTCCCGGGTTGGAAACGCCTCAAGCGAATCACCAACCTAGCACGACGAACCAAGAAACTTGATTGACTCGTGCATCAAGCCAAACTTTGTTCTTTCCGTACCACCCCACAGTACCAATATGGATTCAAGGTACCTCGTAACCACGAAGAAGCCCTCCAATTCGATCAAGCCAATGGAAACACCAAATGGGAAGACGCTACCACTCTGGAAATGGAACAGCTCGAATGAATATAATACATTCATTGATAAAGGCGTGTACAAGACAAGCTCCATCCCACCCGGGTTCCAACAGATCAAGATACACATGATATATGCTGTCAAGCACGACGGTAGACACAAGGCTTGTCTCGTTGCAAACGGCAATCTCACTGAGTCCCCTATCCACAGTGTTTATGCAGCTGTCGTATCTCTCCGCAGAAGAATCGGCAACAGCAACAGCAACAGCAACAGCAGCAGTAGCAACAGCAGCAGCTGAAGCAGCTCGGGTTTCCTCCATTTCCGATAGAACAGGCTGGATCCCTGGAGCAGCAGCAAGAACTACCACAACCACAACCCTGAGACAAAGCTAACAAGGTTACAATCATATCATTCCCCCCCCCCCCCCCCCCCCCCCCTGAAACCTCAATCAATACCCCAACCCAGCGAAAAATGCTACACTATCTTTTCCAACTTCATGGAGCACAGGGCTGGTCAGGAATTTCCTAATGACTATGTATTTACCATTGAGGAGAAAGCAGCAGTTACATCTCTGTATGAATCCTATAAAGTTCATTGAAAAGATGGAAGTGTCTTATGAACAAATGTTCGGATGCACTGAATCCGGTCTGTTGAGGGTCTGATTCAAAGGCTTCTGAAGAACAGCAACGCTGCGTTAGTGTGTTAGTAGACAAACGATTGTACTCTACGCATGACAATTGTGGTTGGATACTTTCGGCAACGGATAATCGGACTACAGGCGAGACTATGGAAACGCCAGATCTCTTCTTACTGTGAACTTATTCAGATACAGCGAGACAGACCTTAGTAATGTAGATTACAGATAGTTGGTGAAAACTAATGTGAATTTTGGGATATAAATCAGTTGAATGTTAAAAGTATGAGATAAAGTGAAATCTTGCCAAAGTACTTCTGGGCACGAAAGGAATTTAATAGATTAACAGTCGCAAGCTCCAAGGTGGCTTGCACACAAAAGGAACAGGAACGGAATTGGATACAATCCCTACGCTGGCATATGCCAATCGCACATCGTACACGAAGCAGTTCTCATTCTCATTCACCGCGCGGTTCCTTCGAAGAATCGGAATCATCACAAATGCCGAACATGCCCGCCAATCTATTTGGGGGCAGAACCAGCACAGGTGATGCCGAAGCCACTGCTGTCAACCATTTCCCTAGTTTTGATACTGATATGAAGCTGATACTTATATCTCTATTCCGCGTAACAAAGGAAGCAAATAACAACCTGTGTTTAGCTCTCAAGGAAGGAGGATTATGCGAGTGGACGGCCTTTCTCGACGCACTTATCGAACCGGATTTTGCCCGCAAGATTACCTACACTCAAGGAGGACTACCAACACATCTCCATTCATCCATCCAACAGATCATAGAGGCACTTGCGGAGTTCTCTATCGGCCTACAAGAGAACGTGAAGGAGTGGGAAAATTGTAAAGTCATATCTGTATGAAGAATTCAGAAAATTTCGTTTGGAATGTGCCATCCGTATGCAGACCGAATCTGCTCTGAACCCTCCACCTCCTCCACCGGGAACCAATCAGAAGTCACCCAAGCAGGTGAAGTACGAATCTTGGTGTCGAAAAGCATGGGATGAAAAGTCCTTTACACCCCTCACGAATGACTCAAGATTCAAACATTGGCTCGTGGGTTTCAAGGCTAAACTCGAGGCATACGACATTGACACCGAAACATTCCTTGATGAGACCTGGCCTCCAGCTGCACTACAAGGTTATACACGTGACCTTTTCGTTTAACAGTGTGCCTTCTTCTGGGTACTAATGTTGGAAGTCTTCAAAAGCGATCTATCCGCGTCGTGTGTACACAGCCATTCTACCACAAGTAATGGACGTCAAGCATACTTTGATTTCGTAAACCTTCACAGCAAATCGAAAGCCAAGGTATATGACAATTCGACTCAACTACAAGCATTGCTAAAGTTGAATCTCAGCAATTGGAAAGAATCCAAAGTGAAATTCATCAAACATTGGTTTGAGGAATTAAATCACCTCAACAAGCTTCGTCCTCCCAACAAACCCCTTGAGTACCATACTGCAAAATCAGCATTATGTCAGGCATGCTATTCCAGCTTTCAGCTAAGTGAACAGTTTGCCAAAGTCAAGGATCCAGGTGGGACAAATAGCACCGTGACAGATGCAGTCGCTGAAGCAGCTGCTATTCACAAACTTAAGATCACGCTCCTACTCGAAGCAACTCGACTTGATTCCCAGTCCGCGATGTCGGCTCCTAAGTCAACAGTACGTGCACACGTTCACGGCTTCTCATCTGGACAAAGTCAAAACCATGATGACTATGCTCTCCCTATCGAATTCGAAGGTGACTATCAAGACTATGCGGTATTCAAGGCTGGACGTGCACCTGACCCTACCACGTGCCTGCCCACAAACATATGGAAGGCCCTATCACGTCAAGACATGAAGAGTTGGCTAAACTTTTCTCCAGAGGGCAAGAAAATAGTGGTCGCATCATTACGACACGATTTGCTCTCAAAGGATCAGCCTGGCCCTAACAATGTCAAGTCCATCACCCGGAAAGCATACCAACATGGACATTCTGTTTCATTCCTAGAAGATGATACCTCGAACAAAGATGAACATGTCAATTCCGCAGCAGACCTACATCCCGCTGTAGAAAATGACCGTAGAGGCGTTTTCCATGCATCATTAGGTGTATACAAGTCGAAAACCTCTTCCTCCAAGGACCAAAGACCCCTCAAGTCTTCTGTGTCACCCGCGCATCCCGCTCGATTCCTCTCCGAAAACCCTGACATTCGGTACAAAAAGGACGGTGACACCCAAATACCTGTGGGAACATCCTCTTATTCCACCAATTTTCATCAGTGGTATAACCCCGACGATGATCTGACTTTTTCACACGATAGTCAAGTAACATCGTACACATATCGTGCACACAAAGCTACGATCACTAATCCCGGCTTCGCCATGGTCGATTGCCGTGCAAATGGTTGCATCATCGGTAATGATGCATGCCTCATCTCCAAGGATATCCCACCACGATATGTCAATGTCACAGGCATTAACAATCATCAGGTACAAAATATTCCCATTGCTACATGCGGAGCTTATTCTATATCGAATAGAGGTCCCGTCATCCTCATTTTCAATGAATGTGCATATACGGGCCGACACCCCTCTATCTTGTCTTCCGGCCAGATGGAAGCATATTTCTCCACTGTCAATGACACATGCATCAAAGCGGGCGGTGGACAGGTAATCACCACCTCCGATGGATATGCACTGCCTCTTAGCATCCGGCATGGTTTACCATACCTTGCAATGTGAAAGTACACGACTATTGAATTTGACACACTCCCACATGTGATCATGACGTCCAATAAACACTGGGACCCATCTGTTCTCGATACCACAATCAGTGCTAAAGATGAACACTTTCTCCAGAAATATCCTCCTCAGCCGCAACAACTTCCATATACCGAATACGACAAATGCGGAAACCCACGTTGCTTTGAAGGGTTAGATATCTCTGTATCCCCTGGCTCTTCCATGGTCACGTCTCTCAGTTTGTATTCCAGCCACTCCACTCGGTCTCCCTTCCTCCCTATTGATGATCATGGAACCAGCGATCGCTCATTCTGGCTTACTCCTACCGACTACGTTCACCAGGAAGGCCTCGCATGCTGTACTTCCCCTCCAATCTATGGGACAGTCACTGCGTTTCCAACGGACTGTACTGCTAGTGATACTACACGTATTGCAGCTACGCCCCGTGAGCGATACCCCAACGAACATGACTACTTATCCCTGAAACCTTTCTTTTGTTGGGTTTCCACAGATCGCATCAAAGCTACATTTGAAAACTCAACGCAATACGGTTCGATGGCGATTAGTCCTGATGGAAACATTTTCAAACGTTTCCATTCTCCCCAACCTGGCTATGAACGTTCGACCCTTCAATGACGACAGTTCTGTTTGATGCTGTCTATTCAGATGTCCCAGCAATTGATGGCGGCTCCAAGATTGCTCAGATCTTCTTCGGCCGAAAGTCACATATCATACATGTTGAGGAAATGCGTACCACCGGCGATTTTCTATCATGTTTCCAGAACTTTGTTCGAAAATGGGGCAGGCCCATCTGCCTCCTTTGCGACCACGGTAACTACCAATCTAGTAAGAGGGTCACCAATTATCTCAAAATGTTATGGATTGGACTCTGGCAAAGTGAATCTTATCACCAACACCAGAATCAATTTGAACGGCGATATCAAATGTTCAAACGCATTGTCAATCACGTCATGGATCGTACAGGCACTCCACCACATCTATGGCTGCTGTGCATGACATATGTTGCCGGACTCCTCAATGCTATTTCTGATCCTACTCTGTCAGACAAACAACCGGTCTTCATTGCTACAGGTACACTTGGCGACATCAGTGCATACACCAGTTTCTTCTGGTTCGAACCTGTTTATTTCAAGACCAATGACTCCCCTTTCGGCACCCAGTCTACCGGACGTCTCGGTCACTTCGTCGGCATTGCCAAACATGTTGGCAATGGACTTTGTTTCCGAATCTGAGACCCAGTTACCAGCAAGTTACTCGACCAATCCGGTGTACGCTCTGCTCTTACGCCTGAGTCTCGCAACAAACGCGCGGGCCTCTTCACTGATGATGGTTTCATCAAATGGCGTAAAGCCAAGGATTCCTTACCCGGCTATACGCCACTGGAGACGCTCCAACATTCAAACATGGGGAGCATATCACTAACAGGTAGCCCCATTGAAGATTCTACAAAACAGGGCAACTCAGTTAATCCCCCTCCTGGCGTCTCACCCGCTGATTCCGACACCGCCGATGACACCACGCCCTCTGTACCCAACGAACAACCAGATACAACACCTCCCGCATCTGGTAATCAAGCTATTCTTCAACCACCCGCCCACCCCTCGTTACCGAGCTTTCTTTATAAGAAGGTCGATGACAGCCCAAGCTGGTCCCCTTCTCCACTCCCTAACAACTATGGGGAGAGTTTTGATGGTCCTCCTACGACACACATATTCAGCAAAACATCCGATGGCGTTCTCCTTACTGAAGATGATTTTGATCCACCGGAGCTAGCATACTTTGATGTTAGTGACGTCACAACTCCACACACCAATCCCGCTACTCCTTCAGTAGACACATCACAGGTAGTTGTTACCGATGAAGAAGGCAACGCACAATTTGACGATGATGGAAAACCAATTACCATTCATACCGTCCCAATTGGCGATCTACAAGGACGATCCTTCCTTGTAACCAACCCCGATGGCACTCGGAAACGTCTTACCATCGTAGATGTAGAAGACAGTCTTGAACGCAACAAAGACTTCATCAAGTTCAAGTGAAAACACTCCGATGATGAACTTAACGATATCATTGCATACAATGATGTCATGAATTACATCCATCGTGATTCAACCCAAGAAGACGGCAAACTTTGGTGATTTCGCCGTATCCTAGGACACCAAGGTTCGCTGGATAACAAGCATCCTCAATACAAAGGTTCCAAGTATAACCTTTTGATTGAATGGGAAAATATGGAACGAACATATGAACCCCTAGCCAACATTGCAGCTGATGACCCTGTCACCGTTGCAAAATATGGAAAAGACAACAACTTGCTTGACCTCCCGGGTTGGAAACGCCTCAAGCGAATCACCAACCTAGCACGACGAACCAAGAAACTTGATTGACTCGTGCATCAAGCCAAACTTCGTTCTTTCCGTACCACTCCACAGTACCAATATGGATTCAAAGTACCTCGTAACCACGAAGAAGCCATTCAATTTGATCAAGCCAATGGAAACACCAAATGGGAAGACGCCACCACTCTGGAAATGGAACAGCTCAATGAATATAATACATTCATTGATAAAGGCGTGTACAAGACAAGCTCCATTCCCCCGAGTTTCCAACAGATCAAGGTACACATGATATATGCTGTCAAGCTTGACAGTAGACACAAGGCTTGTCTCGTTGCTAACGGTAATCTCACTGAGTCCCCTATCCACAGTGTTTATGCAGGTGTCGTATCTCTCCGCGGTCTACGTATGTGCCTATTCCTAGCTGAACTGAACGACCTAGAAGCATGGGGTACCAACATAGGTAATGCCTACCTGGAAGCAGTTACCTGCGAGAAAGTCTGCATCAAGGCAGGTCCCGAATTCGGATCACTGAAAGGTCATCTAATGATCATTTACAAAGCCCTATATGGCCTCAGATCCTCGGGCAAGTGATTTGGTGATTTACTCGCGGCTTGTCTCATCGAACTCGGCTTCGAAAGATCCTGCGCAGAACCGGAAATATTCCTCAAGCCTGGAATGAACAAATGTGGTGAACGTGTATATGAACTTATATGCACATATGTCGATGACCTATGTCTCTGCATGGCAGATCCCAATTCTTTCTTGAAGATATTACAGTCGTCACCATATAACTTCAAACTGAAGGGATCCGGACCTATGAACTTTCACCTAGGTTGCCGATTTGAGCGCGACGAGCATGGTGTTCTCTGTATGAATCCTATAAAGTTCATTGAAAAGATGGAAGCGTCTTATGAACAAATGTTTGGATGCAAACCTAACACCAGGTTCCAGTCACCCATTGCAGAAAACGACCATCCTGAATTGGACTCCTCGGCTTTTCTCGAAGAAACTGGTATACAGAAATATCAAAGCATGATCGGTTCACTCCAATGGATCATCGCCATTGGACGTTTCGATGTCCAAACAGCCGTGATGACACTCTCGAGTTTCAGAGCCCAACCACGAGATGGGCACCTTGAACGTGCCAAACGTATCTACGGATATATCTCCAAGTTTAGACATTTTAAAATCAGATTCCGCGTGGAACTCCCAGATTTTATATTGACTAAACCAGACACCATCGATTAGTCCAACACCGTCTATGGGGAGCATTCTGAAGAGCTACCCGGCGACGCTCCGGCACCACTTGGGAAGACAGTAGTGTTGACACACTTCTATGACGCCAACCTCATGCATGATATTCTTAGTGGTAAGGCTGTAACCGGCATCCTTCACTTCGCGAACAAGACTCCCATGATGTGGTTCTCAAAGAAACAGTCTACTACGGAAACGGCCACCTTTGGAGCTGAATTCGTTGCAGGAAGAACTTGCATCGAACAGATCGTTGATCTACGCCACTCATTCCGATACCTCGGAACAGGAGTCTATGACATCTCCTACTCTTGGGGTGACAACGAAAAGATGATTCAAACGTCAACCTTCCCTTACGCAAGGTTGCATAAGCGTCACAACATTCTATCGTTTCATTACGTACGAAGCATGATAGCGAGAGGTTTCATTCTAATGATGCACATCCCAGGTAGGGATAACTGTGCAGATATTCTCACCAAGCATTGGGGACACTCAGTTGTGTATCCACTGCTCAAGCCCATCTTCCACTTTTGCGGGAATACCGGCGATCTCCTCCAAGACGATGGAAGCATCATGTAGAGCGTGATGACCTTTCACAAGGAGACATGCGGAGCATTAAATTCCTTTCGTGCCCAGAAGTACCAAAGCTACCAGATGGTAGATATTCTATTTTGTACGAATTAATGAGTCCCGTATCAACCAAAGTAATCAATTCACACGACATATCGATTCCCACGGCGCATCGATTCCCATCGCGCATCGACCGTGAGCAATCTCTGTTTTATAGTATTGCCATTGTTCTTTGGTGAGCAAACTCTGATTTCATAAAATATCACACGAGCTACGGGAGCAATTCCTGATCATAATGATAAACATATCATAGGATCTTCCTAACGGAACAAGAGAAGAAAATCGTTGGCGTGTGATTCTCACGCAATATATATATACACACAGATATATACGGTCAACGACCAATACATGTACGGAAATAATCAGCGAGTAATCTCATCACTACGCAACAGCAGTTGCAACGTATTCATGCACTTCGGCAAGATTTCACTTTATCTCATACTTTTAACATTCAACTGATTTATATCCCAAAATTCACACTAGTTGCTACCAACTATCTGTAATCTACATTACTAAGGTCTGTCTCACTGTATCTGAATAAGTTCACAGTAAGAAGAGATCTGGCGTTTCCATAGTCTCGCCTGTAGTCCCGATTATCCGTTGCCGCCAAGCACAATTGTTGCGCGTAGAGTACAATCGTTTGTCTACTAACACACTAACGCAGCGTTGCTGTTCTTCAGAAGCCTTTGAATCAGACCCTCAACAGACCGGATTCAGTGCATCCGAACATTTGTTCATAAGACACTTCCATCTTTTCAATGAACTTTATAGGATTCATACAGAGATGTAACTGCTGCTTTCTCCTCAATGGTAAATACATAGTCATTAGGAAATTCCTGACCAGCCCTGTGCTCCATGAAGTTGGAAAAGATAGTGTAGCATTTTTCGCTGGGTTGGGGTATTGATTGAGGTTTCAGGGGGGGGGGGGGGGGGGGGGGAATGATATGATTGTAACCTTGTTAGCTTTGTCTCAGGGTTGTGGTTGTGGTAGGTCTTGCTGCTGCTCCAGGGATCCAGCCTGTTCTATCGGAAATGGAGGAAACCCGAGCTGCTTCAGCTGCTGCTGTTGCTACTGCTGCTGTTGCTGTTGCTGTTGCTGTTGCCGATTCTTCTGATGCTGATGCTTACGTTGCTGTTTAAACATGTGAAGCTGCTAGTTCTTCTTGTTCGCGTCCTCCAGTTCCTCCTCCTCTTCCTCCAGTCGATCCAGGTCCAGTTCTTCCTCGCATTGATCCGCGTCTGTGTCCCATTGTCGACCCGTGTCAATTCTTTCTCCCGCCATCGATCCGCGTCTGCGACCTGCGGTTCTTCCTCCACCACCGCGTCCTCGTCCTCCAGTTGTTGATCCTCCTCCTTGGTCTTGCTCTTCAGCTTCTTGCTGTTCAACGTCCACTTCGATAAGCACTACTATGCTTGGTGCATTGTTGCAAATGTGGCTGGTGCTGCGGATAGCCACCATCTTGTTTGCTTGTTTGCTTATTTGCTTGATATTTGCTCGTTAGCTCATAAAAATAAGCAAAGTGTGCTGGTTCTTGTAAAATTAAGCGGGTTTTCAGTGAGCTTTTGGGGAGAATTTTTTCGCGACTTTTTTGACATTTGGGAGATTTCTTAGAAAGAAAAAAAACGAAGAACAACAGCAGGAGTCATCTAAAGTACTTGTGGTACTGGTATCGTCGCTCTGCGGCGCCTTTTTCCTGTGTTAAAACAAAAACCCACCAGATTTGAGCACAGTGCAAATCCTGCCAATCCCCGACCAAAATATAAATCAGTCATCAACCCAAACACCCACCATATTTGAACACTGTGCAAATCCTGCCAGTCCCCAACCAAAATATAACTCAGTCATCAACCCAAAAACCCACCAGATATGAGCACAGTGCAAATCCTGCCAGTCCCTAACCAAAATATAATTCAATCGTCAACCCAAAAACCCACCAGATTTGAAGACAGTGCAAATACTGCCGATACCTAACCAGAATATAACTCAGTCATCAACCCAAAAACCCACCATAATTGAACACAGTGCAAATCTTTCCAGTCACCAACCAAAATATAACTCAGTCATCAACCCAAAAACCCACCAGATTTGAGCACAGTGCAAATGCTGCCAGTCCCTGACGAAAATATAACTGAGTCATCAACCCAAAAACCAACCAGATTTGAGCACAGTGCAAATCCTGCCAGTCCCCAACCAAAATATAACTGAGTCATCAACCTAAAAACCCACCAGATTTGAACACAGTGCAAATCTTTCCAGTCTCCAACCAAAATATAATTTAATCGTTAACTCAACAACTCACCAGATTTGAACACAATGCAAATCTTTCCAGTCCCTAACCAAAATATAATTCAATTGCTAACCCAGAAACCCAACAGATTTGAACACAGTGCAAATCTTTCCATCCCCCACCAAAATATAATTCAGTCATCAACCCAAAAAACCACCAGATTTGAACACAGTGCAAATCCTGCCAGTCCCAGACCAAAATGTAACTGAGTCATCAACCCAAAAACCCACCAGATTTGAAGATCGTGCAAATCTGTTCCATCCCCCACCAAAATATAACTCGGTCATCAACCCAAAAACCCATCAGATTTGAACACAGTGCAAATCCTGCCAATCACAAACCAAAATACAACTCAGCCGTCAACCCAAACCCCCACCAGATATGAGCACAGTGCAAATCCTGCCAATCCCTGATCAAAATATAACTCAGTCATCAGCCCAAAAACACAACAGATTTGAACACTGTGCAAATCCTGCCAGTCCCGGACCAAAATATAACTCAGTCATCAACCAAAAAAACCCACCAGATTTGAACACAGTGCAAATCTTTCCAGTCTCTAACCAAAATATAACTCAGTCATCAACCCAAAAACCCACCTGATTTGAATACAGTGCAAATCCTGCTGATCCCCGACCAAAATATTACTCAGTCATCAACCCAAAAACCCACCAGATTTGAACACAGTGCAAATCGTTCCAGTCTCTAACCAAAATATAATTCAGTCATCAACCCAAAAACCCACAAGATTTGAGCACAGTGCAAATCCTGCCAGTCCCAGACCAAAATATAACTCAGTCATCAACCCAAAAACCAACCAGATTTGAACACAGTGCAAATCTTTCCAGTCCCTAACCAAAATATAATTCAATCGTCAACTCAAAAACCAACCAGATTTGAACAAAGTGCAAATCTTTCCAGTCCCTATCCAAAATATAATTCAATCGTTAACCCAAAAACCCACCAGATTTGAACACAGTGCAAATCGTTCCAGTCTCTAACCAAAATATAATTCAGTCATCAACCCAAAAAACCACCAGATTTGAGCACATTGCAAATCCTGCCAGTCCCAGACCAAAATATAACTCAGTCATCAACCCAAAAACCAACCAGATTTGAACACAGTGCAAATCTTTCCAGTCCCTAACCAAAATATAATTCAATCGTCAACTCAAAAACCAACCAGATTTGAACAAAGTGCAAATCTTTCCAGTCCCTATCCAAAATATAATTCAATCATTAACCCAAAAACCCACCAGATTTGAACACAGTGCAAATCCTGCCAGTCCCCGACCAAAATATAACTCAGTCATCAACCCAAAAACCCACCAGATTTGAACACAGTGCATATCTGTTCC
Source organism: Pseudo-nitzschia multiseries (assembly GCA_037355745.1). Taxonomy (NCBI): domain Eukaryota; phylum Bacillariophyta; class Bacillariophyceae; order Bacillariales; family Bacillariaceae; genus Pseudo-nitzschia; species Pseudo-nitzschia multiseries. The sequence continues at coordinate 19,405,086 of CM074785.1, read as the reverse complement.
ATCCCCAACGAAAATATAACTCAGTCATCAATCCAAAACCCACCATATCTGAACACAGTGCAAATCCTGCCAGTCCCTGACAAAAATATAACTCAGTCATCAACCCAAAAACCCATCAGATTTGAACACATTGCAATTTCTGCCAGTCCCTGACCAAAATATAACTCAGTCATCAACCCAAACACCCACCAGATTTGAGCACAGTGCAAATCCTGCCAGTCCCCGACCAAAATATAACTCAGTCATCAACCCAAAAACCCACCAGATTTGAGCACAGTGCAAATCCTGCCAATCCCCAACCAAAATATAACTCAGTCATCAACCCAAAAACCTACCAGATTTGAACACCGTGCAAATCCTGCCAGTCCCCGACCAAAATATTACTCAGTCATCAACCCAAAAACCTACCAGATTTGAACACAGTGCAAATCTTTTTAGTCCCTAACCAAAATATAATTCAATCGTCAACCCAAAAACCCACCAGATTTGTACACAGTGCAAATCCTGCCAATCCCCGTCCAAACTATAACTCAGTCATCAACCCAAAAACCCACCAGATTTGAAGACTGTGCAAATCCTGCCCATCCCCAATCTAAAATTAACTCATTCACCTCCACAGAAAACACCCCCTCCAAACCTAAGGGACAGCAGATATCTCCATACTGAAGGCGCCGCGGGCAACGATATTGCAGGAATCCCTTCATTATACTAAGAAGGACAAGGCCTGCAAGTTTCTTATCGATTGATCGAGTGGATTGGAAGTGTCAGGAAGTATCTAACCGGCAAAGCATTGGACATACAAGGTCCATTTTGAAGGTGAAAAAGGAGAAAAAAAATGATGAATATTAATATCTCCATACTGAAGTCACCGCGGGCAACGATATTGCAGGGATTCCTTCATTATACTGAGAAGGACAAGGCCTGCAACTTTCGACTCGATTGATCAAGCACATTAGAAGAATCAAACCGGTGAAGCAGAAGGGGAAAATTTGGTTGAATTTCAAGGAAGCAACCCAAATAACAGCGACAGCAACTATCTCTATAACAATGACACCAACAGCAACGATATTGCATGGGCTTCTTCATTACATCTATGAGGAGACGCCTGCCAAGTTTTGTATTGATCCATTGAGCGGATTAGAAGGAACAGGACTCAACATTGCAGAGTGACAAATTTGGTTGAATTTAAAGGAAGCAACCCAAATAACGGCGACAGCAGATATCTCTATAACAACGACACCAACAGCAACGTTATTACAGGGTCTTCTTTACTATATCCATGAGGAGACGCCTGCCAAGTTTTGTATTGATCCATTGAGCGGATTAGAAGGAACAGACTCAACATTGCAGAGTGACAAATTTGGTTGAATTTAAAGGAAGCAACCCAAATAACGACGACAGCAGATATCTCTATAACAATGACACCAACAGCAACGATATTGCAGGGGCTTCTTTATTACATCTATGAGGAGACGCCTGCCAAGTTTTGTATTGATCCATTGAGCGGATTAGAAGGAACAGACTCAACATAGCAGAGTGACAAATTTGGTTGAATTTAAAGGAAGCAACCCAAATAACGACGACAGCAGATATCTCCATACTGAGGTCGCCGCTGCCAACGATATTGCAGGGGCTTCTTTATTACATCTATGAGAAGACGCCTGCCAAGTTTTGTATTGATCCATTGAGCGAATTAGAAGGAACGGACTCAACATAGCAGAGTGACAAATTTGGTTGTATTTCAAGGAAGCAACCCAAATAACGGTGACAGCAGATATCTCCATACTGAGGTCGCCGCTGCCAGCGATATTGCACAGATCTCTTCATTACATCTATAAGAACACGCCGCCCAAGTTTCGGATTAATTGACTGAGAGGAATAGAAGAATCGAACCGGTGAAGTAAATTGGGAAAATTTGGTTGTATTTCAAAGAAACACCCCAAATAACAGTCACAGCAGATATTTCCATATCGACCGCACCAACAGCAATGATATTTCAGGGTCCTCTTCATTACATATATAAGAACACGCCGCCCAAGTTTCGAATCGATTGATCCAGCGGATCAGAAGAATCAAACCGGTGAAGCAGAGGGGCAAAATTCGGCTATATTTCAAGGAAGCAACCCAAATAACAGTCACAGCAGATATCTCTGGACCAACCGCACCAACAGCAACGATATTGCAGGGTCCTCTTCATTACATATATAAGAACACGCCGCCCAAGTTTCGAATTGATTGATCCAGCGGATCAGAAGAATCAAACCGGTGAAGCAGAGGGGCAAAATTTGGCTATATTTCAAGAAAGCAACCCAAATAACAGTCACAGCAGATATCTCTGGACCACCGGCACCAACAGCAATGATATTGCAGGGTCCTCTTCATTACATATATAAGAACACGCCTCGCAAGTTTCGAATCGATTGATCTAGTGGATCAGAAAGAAACGACTCAACATGGATGGGAAAGATGATGGGCAAAATGTGGCTAAAAATGGGCCTCCAAGCCCCCGCCCGGTTGCTGTTGTTTCTCTCGCTCTGCGGCTCCATCGTTCCCGGTGACTGTTGCTCTCGCTGTTGCTTGCTGTCGAATTGATGAGCTGTTGCCGTTGTCATTGCCAACGATTCTATTCGAATATATGATATGATAATTCAACAAAATGGGTGAGTATCTGTTGATGTACTACATAGAGTAAATAATAACAACAGAATAATATAATGTACATGCCGATCGATTTGTAATTATCACCAACCGGGAAAATTCACCACACCTCGATCTGCACTCAATCGTTGTTCCGACAATCGTTGTTCCCCGCACCTTGATCTTCCGACAAGAATCGTTGTTCCCCGCACCTCGATCTTCCAACAATCGTTGTTGTTCCCCGCACCTATCCGTTCTTCCGTTCCAATCCGTTGTTCCGATCCGGTCCTATGGAAATAAGACGAAAAACAAAAGGGAGGAAATACATTGAGTATCAGCAATGCCAGAGGCAGTACAATCTTCGGTGCCGTTGCTGTTGCCGGTGCCGGTGCCGTTGCCATTGCCGTTGCCTATTTCTCTCATTCTTACCTTTGCTTGTTGTTCTGACGTTCCAACAATCGTCCCAATGAAATTGTTGTTGTTGCTGCTGCCGTTGATTTGCAGCCTTCTTACTCCTCTGTCACGAAAAACAGTACCTCGTGCCTGTTGATATAGAAGCAATGGATAGAGATTTATTCCTTTCAAGACATATATGTTTGTGGGCCAATTCAAACAATATCTATCCAGCAAACCACCTCTTGTCCAATGCGAGCTAATTCTTTTTCCAGTACAAGGCTGTTATTTCAGACTAAAATATTCGAGCACGGATAACCTGCCTAATGCTGATAAAGGATTAGGTGGAATCCCACGTTCACCGACGGAGTGCCGAATAGCAACTCTACTCAAATAAGTTGGATGTAAGAAGGCTGATTATGAAGTGACTTTTTTTTTGGTCGAGAGGTAAAAAAAGTGATTTTTTTGTCTGGCGCAAGGTAAGAAAAGATTATTACTGTTTGTGTGGGAGAGAGTTTTTTTTTTCCCGAGGCGAAAAAAAAAAATCATCGATCGATCGAAGTAGAGGATACTTAAATCTTCTGTATAATTGTACAGGGTTTTGTACTAGTGTAGAATTCTACACATTTTTTGTACTAGATAATTCGTAGTAGTGAATCCCTGTAGGCTTCTACACGACAAGATGTTTACACCTTACTAGATATTTTTTGGTATAGAATCCGTGTAGCTTTCTACACAAGTAGATTTCTACACGTTTTTAGTACTAGATAATTTTTGGTATTGAATCCGTGTACGTTTCTACGCGAGTAGCTTTTTACACATATTTAGTACTAGATAATTTTCGGTATTGAATCCGTGTAGGGTTATACGCGAGTAGATTTCTACACGTTTTTAGTACTAGATAATTTACGGTATTGAATCCGCGTAGGTTTCTACACGAGTAGATTATTACACGTTTTTTCTTATAGATATTGTCTGGTATTGAATCCGTGTATGTTTCTGGTGGGTTTTTGTGTTGATGATTGAGTAATATTTTGGTGGGGGATTGGCAAGATTTGCACAGTGTTCAAGTCTGATGGGTTTTTGGGTTGACGATTGAATTATATTTTGGTTAGCGACTGGAAAGATTTGCACTGTGTTCAAATCTGGTGGTTTTTTAGGTTGATGACTGAGTTTTATTATGGTGGGGGATCGGCAGGATTTGCACTGTGTTCAAATCTGGTGGGTTTTTGGGCTGACGATTGAATTATATTTTGGTTAGGGACTGGAAAGATTTGCACTGTGTTCAAATCTGGTGGGTTTTTGGGTTGATGACTGAGTTATAGTTTGGACGGGGATTGGTAGGATTTGCACTGTGTTCAAATCCAAAAACTCACCAGATTTGAAGACAGTGCAAATCCTGCCCATCCCCGACCAAAATATAACTCAGTCATCAATCCAAAAACTCACCAGATTTGAACACAGTGCAAATCTCCGTTTCCTACTTCGTGTTGTTAGATTACAGTAGGAAGATTGCAGTAATATTGATTAGATTCTAAAATTGTGAGCATAATGATTAAGTTCTACCCGGACCGAACTGCACCTCTGCCGGTCCCTCTTTACGGGTCGTATATGCGTTGAGATGAATCGTATAAACAATTATTTGTTTTTGGCGGCTATCACGAGTGACTGATTTAGTCCGTCTGTATGTCCTTAACCGCGTGATTTCTAGAGTCCCCGTGTCTTCGTGGTAGTAACGTGATACTAGTAGAAGATACCTATCCCGCGGGTCTCATTTTTTCATCAACCCCATCTCGCCACATACACCTCATTGCTAGTTCAATTAGCCTGGATCCACTCATTAATTTTGTGAGTAAGTCCGCGATATTCGACTCGCCTGGCTCCTTTGCAATCCGGATAGTTCCTGCTGCTATGCACTCCCTTGCCTTATGATAAGCAACACTATTATGCTTCTTCTTACAAGGGCTTTCTGGTCGTGTAGTGTTCTTCACGACCGACTCATTGTCACAGTAGATATTAGTAGGTCCTTCTATAGGTACACCCATCATCCGTAGCTTATATCTTAGCCCCTCTACCATCTCGATTGCTATCCTAAGCGCGACTATTTCCGAGCCAAATGTAGATGTTTCAACAGATGTTTGCCTCTTGGAGAACCACAAAATAGGTGCTCTGTTAACAAAAATAATGACTCCTGTATGGGATCTCCTGGTAGCCTTGCAACCCGCATAATCCGCATCCACAAAACATGTGGTAATAACTGCCTTTCCTTTTGGTTCAGGCATATCTGGAGGCAATAGCTCTTTGGCCTCTGGATAGAATTCACTCCAGTCGCACGACTGAAAATTTGACTCATCTACATCAGGCATAGATGCATCGAACACCAACTTAGACTTGCTGTAATTCTTCAAGTATGCAAACAAATGGAACAACTGGTTGAGATGACCTTCCCTGGCTTGCGCGAGATATCGAGACATAAGTGATACGGGCATAATTATATCCAATCGACCGAGTTCACATATCCACCGGAGTATCCCAACTAAACCTTGATAGTAGTTTTGTTTCTCCGGATCAAGTTCTGGTGACGCATCTATCTCAGGCCTATATTCAGAGCTCAATGGTGACCTTGCTGTCTTGGGTAGTACCTTAAATGCGTATCTTCCAGTTAGTAGTTCTTCTTCAACTGATTTGATGGCCTTCGCAGTATACTTAGATGAAGCCATGGACCAGTACGGGTTACCGTCTATGTAGGTCTTTCCTATATCAGCGCCCAAGTAGAAAGAAGGTTCTTCAACTGTTCCATTCTTCAACTTGAACTGCCTTTCTATCGCATCCATCTGGAACTTTGGGTCCATTCCACATACAAGGATATCATCGACATAAGCCACACAGTACTCGTAGTAAGCTGAGCCATCTGGTTTGAATGCAGATCGGAGATGCACGTCAGGATCTGCTTTGCAAGATACATAACCAAGCTCTCTTAAGTGACTAGCCAAGTGTGATCGAAAAGATGCCCCAGCAACCGGGAGTCCATATAAAGCCCTTACAATCTTGCAGGGCCTTCCACATAGTTCCGACGCGAACCCTTGGGCCTCTGTTGCTATTGTGAAGTACTTCTCCTTGATGGGTGCCGTTAAGTAAGCGTTCTGTATATCCGCGCTGAGTACATCGAGGTTGTTGAGTGCTGCCACTAGAAAGAACAATCGAACCGAATCCCTACTGGGTACACTGGAATAAGTATATTCCTTGGAGATTTCTGGGACTTTGTGACCGTCTCCAACTAACCGGGCCTTCCGTGTTAAGTCGATCTTGACGTCAAAGACCATGTGCATGGTTATTTTAGTATGCCCCACTGGTATTTTGTCTTCCTCATTGAATTCAAAGGCAATAGAGCTGTTCCTCATTTCTTTTGCAATAGCCCAAGCCCAATGATCGGTCCCCGTTTCCCTATCAATGGCTTTTGCTTCTGAAATAGACTTAGGGAGCCGGACCCCGTACTTATGAGACTTGGTCCAGTATTTGGTTTTAGCGCCAGATAAGATCCGGTCCTTTTTCCGAAGTACTTTGTAAGCCCACCACTTAAACGCTGGCTCATTTATGACGCCTTCTTCACGGGCGTATATTGCTGTTTCAACCGGGAAGCTCTCCTTCATATTGCTTAACTTTGCCCAGGATGTAGTGCCATCCTTCCATCTAACAAGAAACCTCCATCCTTTGGTTGTTGGCTTTGTTCTAGTTTGTCCGGACTTTGTTGTATAAGTGGCCTGTTCGACAGTTAAGGCATCTGAATCCCTCTCAGAATCGATAATCTCATCCATCAGGCAATACATGCGCCCTTCGTCGTCAACGGAAGAATAGATACTCTCTGAAAGTGTATTGGCTGTATAGATTTCAATAGATCCATCCGGCATGGCGACCTCGTAAGACCTCGTGTCTAAGAGTGGATTGTTGTTCTTCTCGCCAATCAGCACACCATCCTTATCCCTGCAACGACTCTTGACCAACCCCCGGATATGTTGGTCCCCTATCTGCAGTAATACTTCAGTCCCAAGATACTCATCAAGGTCTTTATCAGATAGGTCATCGACATCCGGGGAAGAAGCCTCAGCTTCTGCCATGAGCACTTCATCCTCCCCCTCATATTTGCCATCAAATAGGCCCAGAGGTGGTTCGCCAAGTTCGTTTTCAAGATAAGTATCGGAAGGTTTAACCTCGTCACCTATTTTTGCGTTGATCTCTTTGTTGTGTGCTTCCAACTGTGATAGAATATCTGGATGTCTCCATTCTTCCTCAGATATAGCCCGGGTGCTGTTTGTTATGTGAACCTTTCCAGTCTTAAATAAGACATAGTGACAATCTCCACCACCAAAAGTGTCTCCACATGGGCCCAGCCACCGGCCAAGCCTATTCGTTTTCCCATTTAAGTCATACCACCAAATAAAGTCATACCAGTCGTGGATCATATAAAGGGTGATATCTGGGGTATACCCATGCACCAGTTCGAAGTTAGTCCTCCCCATTGAGGAAGGATCACTTGATGCCATGAGGTTCATCCGGCCGGCCGCTAACATTCCACAGAAGGCCCAACACCTCCTGGGACTGCCCTTCTTAGAAGTCATCCAACGGATTGCCCTTCTTAGGTCCCCGGCACTGTGTTCAGCTGTATTCTGCCAAGAGCAGTGAGGCTGTATGTATGTTTGTCGAATGCGATACTCCGACCGGAGCTTATTCCAACCGGTGTTGTGTGTCTCATGATCCCCTGGGCCTTTGCCCCATCTGTAACAAGGTGTTCTGGGATTCCTACTTCATTTATAAAGCAAGATAAGCCATCATGACATCGGACCTCTCCCCTGACAGGATAGAAGGCCACATAGCCCTTTCCATTTGCAAAAATCTGGGCTGCTGTATCATTTCGAATGATACTGGGAACCTTGAACTTCATAGTGTCGGCATACCATCGGCCCTTGAGCATCCTCCTATTCCTCCACTTCTGTGTCTTCAGTCTCTTTGTAATAGGCTGGGACAGTTGTCGAATGCCATCTTGGGTAGTGACTTCAATAGTAGCCTTGGCCCGCTTCTCACTTATATTCCACATCTTAGCAATGGCCTTGGCATCATACCTGTCAACCTTGTCGTGTATCCTTATTGGAGGTCCCCATTGTCCCCGTCGTATGAAAGACTTCTTGTCAAGGGACATTTCTTGGTCTAGGACATCTTGTTGGCGCCTTAGTAGCTTCCTCTCCTTGGTTCGAGCCTTGGCTTCCTGTTGAATGGCAAGCTCAGCTTCAGATAATGAAGGCTTGGTGGAAACATCAGAAATCGTAGAATTTGCTGAATTTCGAAGGTTTTCTTGGTCCTCCCCGTTGGTTCCAGCAAGGGCTGAAATGAATCGGGTGGAGACGTCCGTTGGGGTATATCCGGTGCATTGGGAAGGAACTCTATTAGTACAGACAGAAGCCAAATGGAGTAGCCGGTTCGTGTCGTACCCTGTGCCAAGTGGTTCTGGATGAATCGTGGATGAATATTTGACTGGAGTCCCACAAGCCGGCAGGCAACCTGAAAGAGTAGCAACAACCCGCGGGAAAGAAGCATTGGTGGCTTCTTCCTCCTCTGCGAAGTGAGAGGAATAGGGGTCCCAGGTGTGGGTATCTGTAGCCAGTATGTGTGCACAGTTTGCCAGTTCCTTCTTTGTAGGCTTCCGGGAATCAAAATAGGATATGACTCCTTCAACGTGGAGAGGGATGAAGAGTTCAGTGTCGTCCGATTGAAATGTAATCCCGTGTGTAGAATTGGAGTCGTATCGCCTTGGGGTGTCCTCAACCTTGTTGAAGTTGCAGTCCCGGACTTGATTGGGACATACCAAGCTGTGTTGCAACTTGGAGCCAAAAAACAAAGCCTGCCCAAAGACCAAGATGTAAGTAATCCCATCGGTTGGGTCAGTCCAAGCTGTGGCGCAACGGGCAATAGGGACATTCTTAAGCGGTGAGTATGTATCTGAGAATGGTGCAACATCCACATATGTCAAGATAGAATCCAATGAATCCAGTAATACCATATTTGATCCCGCGGCTGTTGTATCAGCGTGGCTGTCCAACTCGCATCGACCGTTACCTTGAGACGGTGTGCCAAAACTCTTGATATGGACTATCGGCCGGCCTACCCGGGATACAATCGACAGGCCCCGGCCGGCAAATCAGTCTTGGTTCTTCTTCTTGTGAGTATGGCTACCGAACTGATCGCCGGCCGACCCTTTTGCTGTAGTGTTGTCCCCTTTGGCTTCAACAAGAGAAACTTGTGCAGACTTCGAATTGGAGTTGAGAGCTGGTCGTAGGGACCGGACTTGGTTCTTCTGGGCAGCAGACATAGTGACCCAGATTTCCTTCGGATAGATCTTTCCCTCCAGAGGTCCGTCGTATGTACCTGAAGTTTTCTGTTTCTTGTTGCCGTTGCCGTGTCTCTTGTTGGAGGAGGAGTTGCTATCGTTGTTGCGTTTGTTGCCGCCTTTTCCTTTGAAAGAGGAGATATTTCTGCGATTGCCTTTGCGGCTGGTTTGTAACTTCTTGATACCAAGCGTTTGAGTGAAGTGGGCGGAAGCCTTGTCAAAGCTGTCATACATGCCGCCTGCTTCATTTAGGACCAATTGCACCGCCATCTCGAGTCTTGGATCCGAGATAGAGTGACAGAAGTCAGTAACAAACTGATCTTCTGGTGGGAAGGCCTTATGTCGCAATAGGAACTCCTTTGCATCGTACCAACGCCTCTTGTGCTTGTCAAAGCTGTAGTTCTTGGTGTCCCCGGAGTAGGTGGAGCTCTGTAGGAAGGCCCTCTTTTCTTCTATGAGAAGTCTTACGTTCGTTGATTCATATGCCTGAGAATAGAGGGTGAAATATGCCTTCCTCCCATCCCCGTCCGTTCCAAGTCCTTGGATGTAGGACCAACCGGGACCCGCTCCCACCAATTTGAAGAGGATTCCCCATAGTGTATTGTTGTCTTTTGTCCAGTGGGACCCTGAGTGAACGGTGCAACGTATAGAATATTCGTTCCAGTTGGCATATGTATCTGTTGGAGCAGACCCAACGGTCCCCCTTCTCTCAGCATCACCGACCATCGATTCCTTTCGAATTGTGTATAGTAGAGATGTTTTGGTGACACCCCTTTTGTGTCTAAGGTACTCCCTAAACCGTTCATCGAATTCCTTGAATTTTGACATTGCAGTGAGTGGTTCTGGGAGAGTCAGGTCCCCGGCCGCCGTGTTGCTGTCATCCTCCTTGAGAGACTTGAGGCGCTCCCGAGTCTTGGATTCAGCATCCGGATCAGCTACCCAGTCAACTGGGGTAGCTGTGGCTCCAATGAGGGGCTGAAAATCAATCCACGCCACAAACAACTTGAGTCGATCCCCAAAAACCCTCCCCACATACACTTGCTTTGGGTCCGGGCAGTAGTTGTGTTTGGTCTTGTTGACACCATTCACCAGGGATTTGATAGCAGAGTCATCCATGTCCCGCAGGGAGTCGGTACTGCTGTGGCCGGTCCGGAAGAGCTCATCTGCGGTGATCCGGTTCAACCCAAAGGATTCCAAGATTTCTCTGAAGACTACCTCTGTTGGGGTTAGAGTCCTTTCCCCTGCGTACCCAGGGATTCCCTCAAGTTGATTAGCGCGTTCGATTGCGTCTTGGACCTCTTGTGTGAGCGACGGGGCCCGGTTGGTATCCATCATGGTCCTAATGAATTCCATTTGCGCTGCCGTAAAGCCAAGATTGGCAGGAATGGCTGGTCCATTGTTAGCGGGTTCACCAGCTACTGCGTTAGCTGCTGCAGCCGCTGGATTAGCGGCCGCATTGTCGTTGCGTTGGTTCTGTCGGGCTGTTCTTCCTCTCACCATGGTTGGTATTTGGTCCGGAATAGCTGTTTACTTGATCTGTAAGTGATATATGAATGATTTTCTGAGGGGATTCTGTATTTCACACGCAATCACTTCCCTCGCGATATCGCTAGTAGTGGATATTTCTCCCTGTGGAATTTGCAAACGTTTCTATTCCGAATGAAAATCACCCCGTTGCCCCTTACTTAAGCAAACTGTTCGGGTTCCGGTTTCGAATCATGGCCGTTGAGTTTACTCGTGCGGGAATATATTGACCGTTAGATCCGGCCCGCTGCATGTTCCCGTGGGATTCTGGGGCCGTTGAATTATTTTCACAGGGATTGGGACCGTTGATTTGTTTTCCCGTTATTTTACGGTTACAAGTCCATCGGGTCCCCCTATTCAGCGGGAGTTGAAATTATTGTAGAATAATTCAACTGCCATCTCCGTATAGTTCGTAGGCTCAGAACAGCTTAGTGTACACGTCTGTACGCTGTCCCACCTCATGTGAGTATCATATTGACTCGTATAGAGGAATCTATCCCTCCTAACTGTACTCGCACCTACTGCTATCTGTGAGCTTTAAGCTCCTAACTGTTGGTGTTACTGTTGTCGTTGTTGTTGTTGTTGGGGTCTTCTTACTCGTCTTTATCGTGTCATTTCGAGACCCCGTGTAGGTCTCTTCCATTGTTTGAATTGGGACACGTTTACGTTTGAATGTAGAGACTGCGGTTGTTCTGGCCCCCCCCGGAGTTCGAGGTGTTGTACTGATGGCATTTGTTTGTTCCCCTATGGCCATTATGTCGTTTGAGGGAAGCAAGAGGTATTAGCTCATGCCCGGCTGCACTAGTGCCATTACCCGTCTAAGTGCTCAAACATGGACATAGCCTTCAGGGGTCTTTGATTAGCCGGTGATCAGTCGGTAATCTTTCTCTCTTCGTCCATTGTCGTGTGGACACTCCTTATGTGGTTAGAGTCTGGGTCTGATAAACTCCGTTTCCTACTTCGTGTTGTTAGATTACAGTAGGAAGATTGCAGTAATATTGATTAGATTCTAAAATTGTGAGCATAATGATTAAGTTCTACCCGGACCGAACTGCACCTCTGTCGGTCCCTCTTTACGGGTCGTATATGCGTTGAGATGAATCGTATAAACAATTATTTGTTTTTGGCGGCTATCACGAGTGACTGATTTAGTCCGTCTGTATGTCCTTAACCGCGTGATTTCTAGAAATCCTGCCCATCTCCGACCAAACTTAACTCAATTATCAATCCAAAAACTCACCAGATTTGAAGACAGTGCAAATCTTGCCAATCTCCGACCAAAATATAACTCAGTCATCAACCCAAAAACCCACCAGATTTGAACACAGTGCAAATCTTTCCAGTCCCATTTTTCAGAGGGTGAAAGAAACTATTTTTTTTATTTTTTATTTTTTCAAATTTGGACAACCCCCCCCCCCCCATCCAGTACATACTCATGCTGTATTTAGCTACCTTCATACTGATCCTATCAATTGATCTATACTACCAATCAAGTTACGTCATTCGCGCGAGCTCTATTTTAAATTCGAACTCTCATCTGATTTGATTTTAAGTGATGATCGGGGTTTTCACACCTCGGTCGCCTTGTTTTTCTTTTTCGATGGAATTTGCCGCCTTTAAATTCGAACAAGCTACATACGTTCATACCGACTCTACAAGTGATCTTTACTACCAATCAATTGACGTCATTGGCGCGAGTTCTAATTTAAATGAGAAACAACGGGCCGAAAAAATCCGAAGTACATCAAGTCCGACTCATTCATGTACAAATTGTACCAAATCTAAAAAGTCCGATTGTATTTCTCACCAACTCTCTCATCTGACAACAACGACAATGGGCCGACGATGACGACGACGAGAATCATATGATTTTTATCTGTATTCAGGTTAAATCTTATGGTTACTTGCAACCAAAAAAATGAGAGTTTGCTACCATAAAAATGAACGCGCGCCACTAGATATTACTATTGCTTTTAGAAGAAGCATCTCATTTCCGTAAATAAATGTTTGGCTAAGCTTTTTAGCGATTTTTAGTCGTAGCGTTTGTACCAAGTCTACCTTGTTAAAAACAGATTTTTTTAATATTTCTACATATTTCCCCCCCCCCCAAACCCCCCAATAAACTCCGTCTAGAAGGTTACGTTGTCAACTCTTAGGATTAGGGTTAGTGTTTAACGTTCAACTAACAACTCCACCAATTCAAAGAAAGAAAGAATCAATCGGATATCAGTAGCCTCATAAATTAGCAGTAGCAGCCACAACAAGCTACACTCTTATCTCCAATAGCAAGATGGATACAACAGCATCAGGACAACAACAATGATCAATGTGGAGCCAGGCATCGACAATGGAATCTGATGCTGACAACACCCCCATCCCTATGCTTCAAATACTAGACAGGAATGAAAGTAGTGGAACCATCAGCTCCCTAGCCACAACAAGAAGTAGAATATCTTGCCAAGCCAAAGCCATACCACTACACAACCCTGGGACTGATGACAACAAGGCTGACAATGGCGAGGCTGATGACGAGGAGGCTGATGACAAAGCCGACACCAATGCTACTTCTCTATGATGTTGTCACGCCATGTTACTCAGTCCCAAAATCAACCAAAACAACCATTGGGATGAGGAACTAGACAGGGATGGAGGGGATAGTGATGAGGAGGGATCATTAGCAGCTGCCTTTGATGTACAGATACAAGGGTGCAACAGGGGTGAGGACGACAACAAAAATAACAACAAAAATGACAAACTCCATGTTGGGATGCAAGATGGGTACTAGTACTATAAGGATGGAACCCAAGTTGAGGAAGCAACAACTTGCCCCAAGCCCCCACAAGACTACCCCCCTCAGATAACAACAAGAGCAAACTTGGAGAACCATCCTGGCATGATGTTGACAACCCCGTCACCTGGAACCGATTCTGCTATCGATCAAAGTTTTAGAAGGGCTCTGGTGGTAGGTACATGTACCACAAGCTTCCATCTGGGTGTACTCCTATCCCTGGGGTTGGGCCTGCAAGGGAATACAAAGAGATGGGAGTTTCACTACCAGAACTGGGTTCCTGAAGAAGACACTCCTACATTCTTCCATAGGTACACCTCCAGTAGAGACCTCTTCCCCCAAGAAAGGAAAGGAAAGGAAAGCTTGATATGGCTAAGCTTAGGAAGCATGGACTTCAACTTGGAAGAGTGCTTAACAGTGATACTCTATTCTTCTACCAGCTCCTCCTCCCCTTCCATACAGATGAAGAGGACGAGAAACAAGTAAACAAGACACAGCAAAAGCCCTTCTATTGCGAAGTGTTGAAATGGAGCAACAACTATGCCAATCAATCTAACACTGGAAAAGGGCATTATGTTAGAAGAATCTAGCCCTCTGAACTTGTTCACTTTGATGACTGGTATTGTCTACCTTCATGATGCTTTGGAGGGGAAGAAAGGCAGTATCTGCTACAGATGGACAAAGGTTGACACGCTGCATTCCCCTGAAATTGCACCAAAAATGTCTTGGTATCAGTGGAGGCAAATCAAGTCTAATTTGAAACTGAATTGCAACCATGAAGCTAGGTACAACAGGCTATTATGCAAGGATGACATGAACAAATTCATCTATGCTTACAAGTTTGACTCATTTATGAAACTCTCATTCACAATGTCCATTACTTCAGCAAGAAGGCATGCTCAGGCCTGTGTATGGATGAATTGATTTAGGCATAGTACTATGGGTTTGGTGGACCAATGGTTGATTATTTGAAAGGAAAGATGTTTTCTAGGGGTGGACAAGCTGCTATCTTGAGTGACGTGGACAGAGTTAGGCCCAGATGGTATCTGCACAGGCACCGGTACTGCAAAAAACAACCGCCCCATAGTACTAAGGGTTGCTCTGAAGTACAGGATATCTTCACAAAGTATGTTATTCCAGAAATTGGAAAGCTCTGGTCATCCCCACCACATCTCACTGCTGATAACTTGTTCAACAGTGATTTGATACTTGACTGGATGGGAGGGCTGGGTTTTGGAAGGATTGGAACTGTGGCACAAAACAGGCTTCCCAAAACTGTTGAAGACAAGTACGTTCACAAAGAAAATGTATCATCTACATCTGCAAAAAGGTGTTCGCGTGTTGCCAGGCTCTGTAATCCTGTAACCATGGTAAAGGAGATGCCTGCCTGTGCTGAAGCTGGCAGGTTTACAAAGGGGTTAGGGCATATCCATTGCTCATTCCAGAGCACAGGAGCTTGTAATATTGGATTTGTCAACAGTCTTGATTCAAATGGTTTCTTCATGCACCAGAAAGAAAGTGGGAGGGGGGGGGGGGGGGGAACAGGGAATTGAAATGAGCCATTTGTGAGAGCTCTCTCTCTCTCTCTTTGAACCTATGGAAAGCTAGACCAGATAGACAGTGCTATCTTGAGGTCTAACATTGGATGCAAGTCTTGGAAGTATTACCATGCCCCAATTAATCATGCTAAGGCATTGGCAGTTCTAACAGCCTTTGATATGTATCAGGAGCTCACAGATGGTACACACAGTCAATTCTGGCTGTTGCCTAAGAGACAGCAATTGGATTTTAGGCACTTCAAACAGAAATCAGCAGAACAAATGCTTGCATACAATTGATAGCAAAAGAAGGATTGGGAAAGGTGGTCTATGACTGAACAGGCCTTGAATGAAGCTTATTTGTATCACATGCTGTTTCAAGTTGGCAGTGCACGACCTACTAGCACAGTGAGCAATTGCTGTAGTATTGCGCGAGGTCCTATTGGAGCTATCTCAGAGGTGCTGTAAAGTGTAAATTAATACCAGTATAACTTGTTAAAATTATTAAAATAGGTTGATTTGGGTTAGATCAATTAGATGGGTACCAATTAAACCTGGATCATGATCGATTGATTGAATTGTTGATCCCGTTAGATTACTACCGGTAGATTAGATCGGTTGATCAAAATGACGAAACGCGATGGATTAGATCGATCTAATCCGGATAGATTCAATTGATCTAATCCGGATTGATTCAATCGATCTAATCCAAATTGGTTTGATATTGATTGAGTTTTTTGATCTCCAGCGCACCTACGTGGACCAGTTAGTGGGATTTAGTTGAGCTCCCCCCCCCCTTTTTTTCTTCTCTGCTGTAATCACAGCCCTTCCACAGATCGAAGTTGGTCTATTGTTGCAGTTGCAGGGCTACTAGGGGGACTAGTACCATTGGCTTCAAACGAGGGACTATTCCAAGACGTATTATTGGATGATTCTTGCGTCTTTGCATCTGCCCAAGTGGATAACTCTTGCATCATCTTTCCGTCTGATTGTTGAAAAAAGATCTTCTCCAAGTCTTTAGGGGGGCGGGGGCTTTCTTCTTGGCTTTTTGCAAATTGGGGATGTTCATGGCTTTGGCTATCCCAAGTGGCTTTGCTGTTGATGGTACTTGGGTTATCCCATGATTGAGCAAGTTGGATATCAGGGCCTGCAGCAGATGCTTCCATATCTTCTGTGTCCCTAGCAAAAACAGGGAACTCGTAGGTTCGCCATCAACCCATTCAGGGCAATGATTCATCATCAGCTGCATGTAGATCCCCATAAACCAATCCTGTTTGAAGTGCTTGTCATCCTGGTACTTGGGAGGAAGATTGTGTTGTGCTGTGAATTCCCCCTCTTTAGACATGTTATAAGCCCAGTGAATCCACAGTCAAAATTTGCACTTGGTGTTGTAGCATCCTAGGCAGTGATGGACAGGGGCGACCAGCCAATCAAGGGTATTGAGAAGGTCTGCTTCCCCTAACTTCTCTGGAGTGGGATATCCAGGATTGATTCGCTTCACTAGTTCCTGAGCACTTTGCGCCTTGGTGGCCGAGTGCCACTTCAGACAGACGTGACCCTTGTTAAGTTTGTTGCTTCTCTTCACCATGCTTTGGATAGTAGGGAGGGGAACAGTTTCTTTGTGCTTTTCATTGCAAGTTTATTTCTTTGCTCCCTCTTTCTTCAAATCACAACCGCTAAGGGGTCTTGTCCGCCCCTCGTGTCGTTGTTGTTGTTGTTGTTCTTGCCATTGTCATTGTCATTGGTTCCAAGAGAAGAATCCGAATGTTGGAATACATCTAACTGGCTAACCCTAGTAACTCTTTTGTCCTCATCCTCACACTTGAAGCAGTGTACCATGGAGCTGGGCTGCTTGGAACACCGGGGTTTTGATAGGTTTTGGCGATGGCATCAATTGTTTCCTCCGCTCTGGTTTGTAGAGGTGCCACGTTGCTGAGTTTGTGGCAGCTTCCATTGTAGCATGAGGAAAAACAATGCCAGCAGCAAAAGCAGCCAACTAACCTCAGCAGCCTCAACAAAAGGCCTTCCTTCCTCTTGGGCCAACAGGATTGTCATTGACATATTTGATGGACTAACAAACAAATGGCTATTTGACAATAATGTCAATGACAAGTTGTTGCGAAGAAAAGTAAGTCATTAGATGCACAAAAATTGGTGATCACGATTGAATTTATCACTTGAATCTTTTAATCAAAGGAGTCATTACTAGTAAAAGTTAATCCCACAAACCCCACATCTCGCCAAAAAAATGTGATATACATAATAGTGATCCGTTCTTACTAGTGGTGGCGTTTTGGGCTCAAAGGACAACTTCCTTAGCCAAACACATGATTAAAAAGGAGAAAGTAATAGCTTTCAACCGGTGTACCACTTAGTATCCACCGTTGAATACTTCACAAGTGGTGCCACTTAGAAAAAATGCATATTTGAAAAACAACGCATGATATGTGGTTGTACGAAGCATTTCCTTATGACTTACACCAATTCCTCCTTGTCTTACTATCACCAAAAATGCAACAAATGAATCAATCCTGTATGTTGAAATTCACCCCCATATGTCTTTTTTTCAGGGGTACCACATGCTTTGTACAGATGAAAACAGCAGGGAATGGTCATTAGAGGTATGTACCATTAAACATACCTATTTCTAGCAATGTGCCACTGTAGTGAGAGGGTAAATACCACCTTTGTGGTATTTTCTACGTATGGAACCAGTTTTAAGGTACGTATGGTGGTATGTACTGATAGTACTCACATATTTTTTCACGAAAAAATGATACCGGAGTTGCCCAACACCCTGTAGTGGAAGAATAAGTACGTACCGTAGGGTAGGAAGTAACTTATCGCGATCAATTACTATGTGCGTGATAGCCTCAGTAGCCATCCTAATTGCAGTACTGGATGTGCAATGCTTGTAGTTCATGGGTGTGTTGGTAAGTTAAGCAGTGCTAGAGGGGGATCTGGGAAACTCCAGCCTGTTGATTGTTTTGCAGGCTGGGGAGTCCGGTCCCTTAGATTGCTGTGCCCACATACATCGGCGCACAGCTTTGGCTGTTAAGCCTTTTCTGCCATTGGGCCACAAGCCACAGGGTGGGAGCGACACGGAGAGCGCGAAGTGGAGGGAAGTGGAGGGGGGAAGATTCATCTGCAAGGATGAATCAAAGAGAGCTGCCGGTGGGAGTGGTGTCAGATGCTAGCACCCACTCGTCCAGCAGGAAGGAGTATGTTCCATTGTTGAACATGGCAGAGGCAAGATTCTTGAAGATGGGGAGAGACTGCTGGTGCAGGTACCTCATCATGCAGTCACTATGCCATCTTGCAACGAGCTTGATGACATTAGAATCGCATTTTCCCTGCAGCAGTGCCATAGCTCTCCCTGCTTGAAGTGAGCAAGCAGAGATGGCTGCAGGGGAGATGCCGGTGGTAGGGTCGAGGGTCTGAGCATATACACTCATTGTGACAGTCTCAGCACTGACTGGAGTGAGTACACCCTGAGTGACGTAACTGGCCAGCCTGAGAGATGGAAGGAAGGGGGAGCTGCTAGTAGGGTAGCAGCGTCGGAGGTGGAGGACTTGGCGAGCGCACGCTGCTACAGGGCAGCACGTGAACAGGGTCCGTGTGCAAGAGGATCCTGGATCCAAGACAGAAGGAGGCATCTTGGAAGAGGAAAGCCTGGTCATCCCTGGTAGTACCGGTGTATTCACCAGGGTGTAGACAGAAGACGAAGGCTGTGCAAATCATGTTTGCAATAGCCTTTCAAGGAGGAGAAGGGGGATCATAGTATGCAAACTGGAGGGCGTGCATGACTAACGTGATGGGGACTGGCTTGACTCTAGAAGGAGCCAGATCCAGCTTGGTATAGCCTTTGAATTGGGCAGTTAGCCTGTAGTCAAGACTGCCAGTGGAGTTGGTTCTGGGATCTTTGGACCCCATGCGGGCCAGCGTCAGTCCCACTGACCTGATGGTGTCCGATACTGTACAAGATCTGAGGGGCCAGTTGCTACAGGACAGTCTGCCATCATGGAGTCTTTTTGCAAAGACCTGGAGGATGGGGATTGGATCTTCAACAGATTGGAGAAGGGGATCAAAGCCTTGAGGAATACAGAAGAGAACCCATTGCTTCCAATGGGTATCTTTTCTTTTGGCATAGAGCTCAGTAACTGAAGCTTGCATGGTCAGCTGAATAGCACCAAGGTCAAAGCAGAAAGCATGGGAGGCCTGAGGGGGCATAAGATCCAGGGCAAGTCCTGTGGATAGTGAGTTTTGAAATTATGGAGCAAGTCAGTGTCAGAGAGATCAGATTGGGATAGGATGTCAACAAGGTAATTAACAGGGCCAATGTAATCCCAGAGGGGGGCATATTGGTGGAGTTATTAATGCAGGGCTTGAATCTTGAGGAGGTAGGCTGCTAGGCCTGTGGTGGTGGTAGCGCCTTTCCTTTGACAATATATAGCTGCTGTGTTGCCGTAGCAGTTATGGGTGGTGCGGGATGTGACACAGGCTGTGTGTGCAAGCACATCAATTTGAGCAATGGAGCCTGCTAGCTCCAGGTCACTGTTATTGATGGCGCCCTTAGGGTTGTCAAAGCTGACTTACTGGTTTGGCACCCACTGGGGGAAAGAATTCTTTCACATGAGAGGCTGGACCTTGCCATTGGGAAGGGGTACAAAATGAATTCCCCCCATGCCGGCCCCAGATGCATCACAGGCGCCCAAAATGAATTCCCCCCATGCCGGCCCTGGATGCATCACAGTGGAACAGTGTCTTCATTGCCTCCAAAGAACAAGGTGTAGTTGGAGATCATTCTAGGCCGTTGTCTGGGCTGGGGGACTAATCCTAGGGGGCTGAGGCGGAGGCCTGGGAGATCTTTGATGAGGCTGGCTGGGAGGACAGTCCATTGCTGCTTGTCCTTCATGCCTTTATATTCTTCCCATAGCAAGTCAATCCCTTGATGGGATGATTGGTGTGCCTCCCTGGCAAGGGTGACGGCTATCCTGTCTTTGTCCCAAGGGGGTCCAGACATGGTTGCTGGTGTGCCTTCTGCACCAAATTGGTCTAGTAGAAGGCTGACAGCAGGATGTGGGAGCTGGCTGACATCAGGTTGAATGTCTCCGCGCCCTTGAATGGTGCGGATGAAGTCTCCCCAGCTGGAAGAGCTGTGGTAGTGAAGGATGGCTTGGTCAATGTGATCATCAAGCCGGTCTCGGGGGTAACTGTGTTGGTGCTTGAAGAATCCTTTGAATTGGTTGGTGGGGGGAGGGTTAGGTGCTGGCATTCACGTGTTGGAATGGTTTCCCATTCCTGTGGTGGAAGGGTTTGTCTGGAGTTGTTGACTAGGGCGGTCCTTCTTGGTCTGAAGGGCTCAAATGGTTCGGGTGGATGTTGTAATGGTGGCTACTGGTACACGCGGTGTGACTGGCAGTTTGGAGGCTGTTGTGGTGTTGTAGCTGCTGTTGCTGTTGCTGTTGCTGTTGCTGTTGCTGTTGCTGTTGCAGCTGCAGCTGCAGCTTGGATAGATTGCTGCCCTGCTGCTGCTAGTGGTGCAATTAAACGGAGCATAGACAACGGTCAAGGGGAATCAACAAGTGGGGCAATACACGTGAGTTGTTTTGGGGCTTACCTAATTCATGTGTGATGTTTAATATTTGGTTAGATGATTGCTGTTTAGGTAATTGCTGTGTACTTATAGCTCCCCCCAGGATTGGGTTGAGTGGGGAGGGCTCAACGCCAAGTGGTTGATGGCGCTTGCCGGCGCCTCAGGCATATGCCTCTTGGCACCACTCCCAGAATAGGTCCTGCTCACTGGATGTGATTTCTGAGTGGTCATAGAGATGCTTGCAGCCCGTAAAACAAGAGTCTTTGATATGCCAAGTGTGGCAGCGCTCTTTGCCATTGGGGCGCTTCGGTGGACGTTCGCCCTTGGCATTCATGGAGGCAATGGCATCTTGAATTTTTGTGGACCCCAGTTTCTTAACCAGGGGATTAGACCTGTCCTTGAACCGCGCGTCCCTCTTGGGGTTTGGGAGTTGTTCCTGGCTGCTGTTCTTGTTGCTGCGGCCGGCACTGAGGCCATTAGTGCTGTTGTTGTTGCCCCCTTGGGCTGGTAGGTGAGTTGGCTTCTGAAGGACCCTCAAGGCACCAACATGAGACACATTGGGGAGCCAGTTGAGGTTCTGGGTCATCCAGAACCTATGGATATCTTCCCCAAAGTGTTGTAACTCTAAAAATCGACCGGATAGGTATAATGAATAGTTTAAATTTAAAGAGATGTGAGCTCAGAGAGAGGCTCTTATTTTATTACGTATTTTCACTGTGTATCGGGGCCCTCTGCTGTATTTTATGTCGTAGAGATCTTCCCCGGTTATTTGTTACTGTCTTCTTTACCATCGTACCGATTCTTCTGTTGCTGTTGCTGTATTAGCGTCGTATTGGTCTTACTGTATCGGTCATTTGATGGTATTGGTCATTTTCTGGGTTAAGTATTCTGTTCGATGGGGCGTATGCTTATTCGTTGTATATATGCTAGATATGAGGCCCATCTGGAATCGGTACTGATTTTCTTGATTGCAATAAGTAATTTCCTCACGGGATATCAAGTATATTCTTTTGAATGTACTTATGGGTTCCAAGTGTTTACTTACTGTTCAGGTCTTTGGATATTTCTTGTTTCTAACCGATTATCCCTTTTTGTTTGTAGTCCTAAGTGATGCCGTTTTACCACTTAGGGATTTTCATGTAGTGGAGGTGCTTTTGATTCTAAGGCACGTTCATCGAAATAAACGTGTCTTTCGCACCTCGGTCGTCGTTTCGTTTTGTCGGCTTTTCCAATCGAATTTGATGCCGACAAAGTCCGTATTTTTTTGCTGACAACACACCCCTTGATCCAATACTCTACTCGCGTGGTATTGGATTACTGTCGGAGTATATTGTCTTGAATCTACCGTGATGGTTTAACCTTGGTCGAATCGGAGTAAACCATTCTTGCGCTTCGGGTTGTTTCGTAGAAATAGTGGTATCGCTGGATCGTTGGATGACATCGTTTGATCCGTCGAATACGATCACCGAATCGTGGATGATTGAACGATTTAACCTGGGTAGTGTCCCATGATGTATCTTGCGTGTCGGGCGTGCAAGATCCATCCCAATGGTTTGGTTAGATCATCAGCTGGGTTGATAACTCCAGGAATATGAATCATCTTGATTTCACTGTTTTCTTTCCATGCTTGGATGGCAAAGAACCTGATTTCAATATGTCTGGTTCTTTCAGTTGGCTTCTGGGCATTGATGATTTCGATTGCTGATGCATTGTCTTCATAGATCGGAGTTGGACCAACTTGGGTGAATCCTAATTCCTTGAGTATAGACCTGAGATATCTGGCTGTTTTGGCTGCTGTGACGGCAGCAATGAACTCAGCTTCTGTAGAACTCTGTGCAGTAAGTGACTGAGCTTTGGATCGGTAAACAATTGCTCCACCAGCATAAGTGAAAACATATCCTGTGGTGGACCTACGATGTTTTAGATCATTGCCATACGCGGCATCAACAAAACACATCAGTTTGGCTTGCTTGATATCTTCAGGGAATTTTGGGAGTGATGCATCTTGGACTACGTCGGTGTATGGTTCTCCTGATGGTAAAGATGGCTCAGCGTTTGGTCTGTAGAACCTAATACCCCAAGATCTGGTTGTTCTGAGGTATCGAGCTATGTTCTTCAGACTGGAATAGTGGAATGCAGTGGGATTGGAACTGTACTTTGACATCAGGGTCACTGCGTAGCCAATGTCTGGCCGGCAACTCACATATGCAAACATCATTTCACCTAAGAGTGTCCTGTATGAGAACCCAAAGGTGGATTGTAATTCCGCATGTTCCTTGGTGCCTTCTAATGGTCCATCCGTATGTGATTGTAGTTGGCTCAGCACTTCAGTTGATAATGGTGCAGATGGTTTGGAATGAGGTTTCATCTTAGAATCAGTTTCCCATCCATGAGATCTCATGATTCTGTCAATGTAATTTGCACAGGACAGTTCAATGTAGTCAGTTGTCTGTTTGACATCAATTCCATTGAAGGCTTCAAGCAATCCCATTTTTGTGAAGGGGATTACATCTTCTTTAGGAAGTTTCAGTTTTGCGCCTATAATGTCATAGATCTTGTCAGATATGGATTCTGATGAGCAAGCCAGTGCAAAGTCGTCAACCTGTCTCAGTATGTAGACTGTTTCACCTTCAAAAAATGTCGAGTAGATTGTTCTGTCATGAGTGGTGGTCTTGAAGTTGAGATCAGGACCTTTCAATATTTTGTTGATGTGGGTTTCCCATAGTCTACCTGATTCCGGATGGCCTTGGAGTGCTCGAAGAACAGGAAGCACCAATCTCCTGTCTATGTCTTTGCCATGCTTGTGTCGGTACCATTCTGCATATGCATCATCAATAGTCATGTATGTAGGGATGTTGGGCCCTGGAGAATGGGCATAGGCATCAGCAGCATCACCACCATAGATTTTGAGATTGAGGCTTGCCGCAATGGCAAAAAACAATCTTTGGATGGAGTGTTCAACACATGATGAGTATGACATGGCAATAGCGTGCAGGGTTGGAGCTGCATATTTGCTTCCATTGCAACATTGCCTGGCTCTTCTGACACCATTCCTTTTTACACTGTATTGCCAATGAGGCCTGAGAATAATAGCGTCTGGGTCCTTAGGGTATTGAATCGGTGAGCCAAACATTTCTAAGTCTGCAAACTGATCAAGTTGTTTTCGCTCCCCAGCTTCCCATTCAGCCCATGTGGATAAAGGCTTGAGATTCCTTCGAGTAAAGTGTCCGAGTGCTTGTTCTTCAGGTGTAGTTGCCTTGGAATTGATGGCCTTGATTAAAAGTTCAATTTCTTCAGTTGGCAGTGAATCTGCATCTAGTGGTAGTTCATGGTTGCCTGGTTTGTGAAGCTTGGTGATGGCTCGAAGGGATGCAATATCAATCGTGGGTATGACGACATCCATGTCATCCTCAGTTGGGGCCAAGTGTTTTTGGATGTTGGCATGGAGTGTTTCAGTGCTATTGATCTGGTTGATTCTGGATTGGATGATATGCTTGTATTTGTTGCCAAGTTTCTTGATAGTCTTGATGGAGGAAATCCGGTCCAAAAAAAGGTGGATCTTCTTCGTCAGTGGGTATTTGGAGCAAATAATCCATATTCATTCGAGTGTTTCCTGATGTCTTTCATTGATAATTTGGCTTCAAGTGCAAATGTAATAGGTGTATCTAATGAATCCCTCACCCCTCGATCGTGGGAGGCATGCAAGGCTGTGGTAACATCAGCAGCAGAAAACACACGGTTGTGATTGATAGATACAATATAAGCGCCTCTTAACTTGGAGAGAGACTTCTTATGGGAGGAGAAAAGCCTGGAGGCAGGGCTTTTTGGAAGGATATCTGTGATGTAAGCTCTGCCAAGCAGTGAGTCATTGGCATATCGGAGGCCAAATGCTTAGTCAGCACAAGATCGGGAGATAGTGAGTCTGAGATTTGTGAGATCTGCAAATGGGGAGATGGAGAATTGGAAATCACTGGATGACACCTCATTGGGTTCCGCGGGAAGTGGAATGTTGTCATCAGTCCTGAGCAGGTGTTTGACATTAGTGGGGAGGTCTGCAAGTGGGAGATCATTCATGCCTTCATCAAACCTGACATGCGTGGCTATCTTGATGCGGTGTGTCTCAGTATCATACCAAAGGATGTTTCTGGTAGTATATGGGACAAAACTCAGGAAGATGCCTTTGCGGGCATTTGGTTTGAGCTTGATTGATTGCTTGCCTGGAGGTTGCACCCAAACTCTGCAACCAAAGGTGCGGAAATCAGCAAGATTTTCCTTATGGCCAGTTGCCAATTCTAAAGGTGAATGTGGCTGGTTGCCTTCAGGGAAGGCATTTGACAACCTCAGGGCATGATAGAAAGCAAACGGCCAGAACTTGATGGCCAGATTTGCACCACTGAGCATGGTCCGCATTGAGTTTGCCAGAGTGCGATGTGCTCTTTCAACTGTACCATTTTGGTGAGAAGCATCAGCACCAGTTGGGAAAATGGAATATCCAAAAGCAGAGAAGAGGTTTCTGATGTCAGGGTTGTGATATAGTTCTCCACCTTGATCTACTGAAACATACTTGTTTGCACAAGTTGGGTTGTGCTGAGAGAAGAAATGTTCTAGCCAATGAAGTGGTGCAGCTTTTGAAATCCTGGTGTCGCCATATTTCATACCGGTGTAGTGGTCTGTAATAAGAATCCAAGCTGTCTCACCATGAATGCCTTCATAGTCACGCTTGTGTTTGCTGTTGGAGGATCTGGCGCCAGAGAATGCAAAATCAATTGATAATCCTTGAAAAGGTTGGGTAGCCTTTCTTGTGGAATGTGAGCCTGCGGGTGATTTAGTTTGCTAACATTGAATGCAAGTTGGGCATTGATCAAGAATACTTGTTTGGCGCTTGAACTTCGGCACTCCAAGAATGTGTTTATGAGCTTGATATAGAAAGTCATCGCATGGGTGTCCTAATCTTTGGTGCCATAGAAGTTTTGATGTCTTTGCTTTGATGGCTTGAATGGGGATGTGTTTGTCCACAATATGGGTGAAGAACAATTTGGCATCAAAAAGAGGAGTGTTACTGGTAGCAGGTTGTGTTCTGGCAGTTTCAGCGCGTTTCTGTAGTGTAATAAGATTCGTGTAGGTATCACACCGAAGAGTGCTAATGGCTTGTTCGGAGGCCAGTTCACAAGCTGTCTTGAACTGTATGTCGTTTGCCAAATCATAGGCCAAAGATGTCGCGCAGTTGGCATATGGGGATGTAGAATCAATGTCTGGGATCAGTACTGGGTGAGTGTAACATTGCCCATCGATAATGCTTCCATGCAGGACGATACTTTTGGCAGTGTTCTGCTTGTGGTGGCAAATAATGGTGAGATTTCCATTTTGCTGAAGAGATGAGTCATGGTTGTCAGTGAAGACTTTGTGAATGAACTGTCCACTGAACTGATGTCTCACTCGAGATGTCATTCCACAAAGGTCATTTTCACTCAGAAGCGTGGTTGAAAGAGAGGGAGAATAATAGAAGGATACTTTGATATACCCTAGGTGATTTGGTGCTGGGATGTGCAAGTAGCCAGATCCTTCAGGAATGCAGGTCGCTGCCTTTCCTCCAATTGCTGCCGTGAGCCTGACCGGACATTGTCTCAGCTTCGTGTAAGGTTTGTAGCCATGTAGGATATGTTTTAGGTTCGTACATGACACTTTTGCACCGGTGTCGATCTGAGCTCTGATGCCATGTTGGAAGTAGGCTGTAGCTGCAATAGGATCTGGTGGGACCAGGGATTGCACGGTATTGGTATCAACTGATGTAGGGTTGTCCCTGTCAAAGTTGGGATCCCCATTGATTTCCAGGTGTGATTCCAATGTAGGGGTCGTAGCCTCAAGTGATTCCATATCACAGTAGACATCAATTGGGATTGAAGACTGGAGGCTGTCCCTAGGAAGGAGATTGACAGCACCAATTTTGACAGATTCGTAGGAGCTGACACTGCTGGAGTCCAAGGAAGGGCATAAGCTGCTCACTTGGGGCGCTGTGACATTGTCAAATCCTTGAGGATCATCTTGAGGTGATGTCATATAATGGCTGCAAGAAAGACTTTCTATTCTTGGCCGTTGCAAAAATTTTGGTCTTCTGGTTCACAAATTGGGGAGGTCTCATTCTGCTCGTCATCTTCATCTTCAATGTGGATTTGAGAGATACGTTGGGTAGAATCCAAGAGCTTTTTGGTTTCCCTCATGTTTTTGCTGATATAAACGGCGGTGGCAATCCTATGTTTCCTAAGTGACTCAACATCTTGCAGTGCAGGACAGTTGTCAAAGTTATGCCCAGAGGTATGACAGACAATACACTGCCTTGAGGTGTCAAACAGACTAGGCTCTTTGTCGAATGCAGTGATGGCATTGCAGTATGCTTGATGGAGGAAGGAATTATCAGATTCTTCATCCATCTCAGGGTATCCAAGTGAATCAATCAGGCTGATTGAGTGAGAAGTCAAAGTAGAAGGCGTTCTAACAGTATTGGTGCCAGCACGCTTTTGAAACAACCTATCATTGCGACGGGGACCTGGTTTGTTGCCTGTGAAGGTCAGTTGCTTGGACAGACTTGGTTTGGAAATTTTGTCCTTGTATTTCTTTTCAGCCTTTATTTCTTGCTCATATGTTTGCAGGGTCTGTAGGAGCCTGCCTGCTTTGTATTTGTCCCGTTTGAATTGGTCATCTGAGTCGCGTTCATCTTCTGTTTTCTCAAATAGTTCATGACAGAAGGTGGTTCCTGCAATGAGATTGCTAACTTCTTCTGTTGAGCTCATGGTGCCGGGTTGATTTTGGAGGAAAACTCTAAGGCGCAAGTAATCCTTGTACCGGAAGTAGTACTCTTCAAGTGATTCATTTGCTTCTTGATTGGGAGGATTCCGGACCATTCTGGCTGCATTGGATTGTCTCTTTGAGTTGGGATGTGTCTGAGCAATGACTGTGTACAGAGCTTCGTAACCTTGTCCCCCTTCAAAGCTTTGAATTGTGGACTTCATTCTATCAAATGAGTCAGGGATGATCTTATCAGTTCTGAGTGCAGTGTAGATGAGGTTACCCCATTCGTGAATTGCCAATTCATATCTTGCAGGTAGGTCATGTGGTAGACCATCACCAATTGTAAATCCCCTAAGGTGGTCAGCTATGCGTCTGTAGAGGTAGTAAGGGTGAATGTAAATATGATGCTGCTGTGCATGTGCAGTAATCTCTCTGTACCACTTTCTGACCTGAGGGTGAGTGTCGTCCTTTAGTTGTGGAAATCCTGAGAGAAATAGTTTGTCTCTAGCTGCTTCCTTGGACTTGTCAGAAGCTCTGGTTAGATCAAAACAGTCACCACTTCTGGTGATCAGGCGTTGGTCATTTCTGCCACTGCCTAGATTGTGTAGGTAGTAGTTTTGCCTGACAATTGTTTCATTTCCCGATGAGTCAGTGTAGGTGATTGGGAAGTCTTTCATGTCATCTCTGGTGAGGAATTCTTCTTTTCTATAGTATCGCTCCTTAACGGGTGGTGGTAAGGTGGCTGGATTCCATGGGAGGTCAAGGGTTGCTTGATGGTTGGCACCAGCATTGTTGTTGTTGGTGGTGGTGGTGTTGTTGCCATTGTTGACCAATTGTTGTAGTAGGGTCGTCAATTGTCCCATGTTGGTAGGAGGAACAGTATCAGCAACGACGACATCCTCATCATCGGATTGTGAATCTCTGGTGTAGGCTTCCATGAATAGATCAGGGCGCCATTTCTTCTTAAACTTCCAGTGTGTAATTGTGAGTTCAATTACCACAGTAGGTTCTTCATCGGTGTTGGTCCTGAATGGCGTGCTTTGCAGCGGCATCAAAGTCTGTTTTGTATTGCATGCGCTTTGTAGATCCACCATTTCTGACATGTTTGATGACACATTTGTCAAGGAGATGGGCAATGTGGCCTTTTGTAATTTCATCCGGGTCTATGAGATTGATTGCAATCGTTTTGGCAATACAATTTTGGATGTGGAGTTGTGGATCCGGAGCAATTTCTAGTGGTCCCTCTTCTTCTTCTTCATCCTCTCGGGTCACAAAGAATTCTGAGAGTTCATCTTTGCCAATGATTTCAGAGTAGGCTTTGTTGAGGGATGTGGCCGCAGTTGGGTTGCTAGCGCTTGCGAACCGAAATTTGATCCCGAAGATTGGGGTCCAGTCAAATGGAGCCGTCGGCATGGTACGGGTCGGCGTCTCTGTGGTAGCGTTCGATCCGTTTGATTGGTGAAGAAGTTTTCGGATTAATCCGTCGTTACGGTGAACCGGCGATTAATCGTTGTTGTATGTAATTCGTGTTTGATTTTGTAGTATTCGATTCGCGTTTGATCGTCCTTGTTGTAATTGACCTTGGCGTCCAGAACGTTCGTCGGGGAAACAATCAATCTCGTCGAGCGGTGGTTGATTTGTTAACGTCGGGTCGTCGTCCTCGGAATGTTCCGCGGTGAAACTATCGATTAACCGGTCTTGGTCGTGGATTACAAAAGAAGATGCTTCTAGAAGAATTGGTATCACACCCCTTGACTCACGAGCAGGGAGGTGAAAAGGAAAAGAGAGAGAAAGAATGAGACGGGGAGGCCGAGAATGTGCCGCACAGGGAGCTAAGCACAGAATTTCCTCTGGATTTAACCAACAGTGGAGGTGCTGAACGGCCGGAGATAGGTAGCTTAAGGTAAACACTGGTGCTCTTGCGGGACACAAGTGTAAGTTATAAGGGCTCTATAACCTGTTGTAACTCTAAAAATCGACCGGATAGGTATAATGAATAGTTTAAATTTAAAGAGATGTGAGCTCAGAGAGAGGCTCTTATTTTATTACGTATTTTCACTGTGTATCGGGGCCCTCTGCTGTATTTTATGTCGTAGAGATCTTCCCCGGTTATTTGTTACTGTCTTCTTTACCATCGTACCGATTCTTCTGTTGCTGTTGCTGTATTAGCGTCGTATTGGTCTTACTGTATCGGTCATTTGATGGTATTGGTCATTTTCTGGGTTAAGTATTCTGTTCGATGGGGCGTATGCTTATTCGTTGTATATATGCTAGATATGAGGCCCATCTGGAATCGGTACTGATTTTCTTGATTGCAATAAGTAATTTCCTCACGGGATATCAAGTATATTCTTTTGAATGTACTTATGGGTTCCAAGTGTTTACTTACTGTTCAGGTCTTTGGATATTTCTTGTTTCTAACCGATTATCCCTTTTTGTTTGTAGTCCTAAGTGATGCCGTTTTACCACTTAGGGATTTTCATGTAGTGGAGGTGCTTTTGATTCTAAGGCACGTTCATCGAAATAAACGTGTCTTTCGCACCTCGGTCGTCGTTTCGTTTTGTCGGCTTTTCCAATCGAATTTGATGCCGACAAAGTCCGTATTTTTTTGCCGACAACACAAAGTCAGGGGAGGGGATGGTAACCTTAGATTTCCATTGCTCTTCCAGCCAAGCCCTCACCCTGGAAGTAGTAGACGTCAATTGTAGGTGTGATGAGCTCCCCCATTTCATCAGTAATGGCCCTTCTGAAAGGAATTTGCTGCAACTCAAGCCGTAGGAGTCCGAGTTGGTAGCATTTCACCACCTCGTGTGTAGCTGCCAGGACAGCCAAGTAGCTCTTCAGCTGGGTGGTGGCTTCAGTCCAGTCCACAGGAATGTAGGCTTTGATCTTCTGCAGCTCTAGTGATTCCTTCACGGTGAGGGAGTTGCCTTTGGTGGCGACCATGGTGTTGTAGGCTTCCACATTGGCAGCTGCTTCTTGTTCTCGCTTCAGGGTCTCCGCTGATCCCCCGGGGCTGAAGGCTAATGGGAGTATCCCATCTGCTACATTGAACGGATCAGTCCCATGGAAGTTGCAGTCTTGGAACCTCTTGAGTATTGCTGTGGTAACAAGAGGGTCTGGATACCAAGCTCATAGGCTCTGGTGGCAACTTGGCTCTGGAAGATCATGTGGGTCTTTTTGTGCTTGCTCTTCTGGGCCCAGGTTGGGTAGATGGGAGGGAGGTCTGCTTCTTCTAGCTTCCCACAGAGCAGCAACAAGTTTTTGGTGTACAAGGGACCCCAGGCTGAAGCTACAGTGTGTGCATGTGCGCCTCTTGTCTAGGCCCTCACTAAGCTTCAGCTGGTGGTCTATGAGTGCTGCCACAGCTGCTGTGAGCACAGGATTGCCTGGGGGAATGGGGGCCATGTACATGGTGAGTCTGGGCCCACTTTGAAAGGAGGGGTCGGGCTCAATGAATGTTGGGTCACCGGCAGGTACTGTGGGGAAAGTGTCCTGCTACTCTGAGAGTGTCAAATAGAGGCGCACAGGTCCCCACTACTAGCCCATGGTGACTTGCATAGTAGGGGTATAGAGTCTCCATTGTTTGTCGGGGGGTAAGGCCCTTCCTACGAGAAAGGGGACCAACTCAAAGGGGACAAAGAAGGCCTTGTGGGCGCTGATCACTTTTGCGTGGGCAGCCGCCTCCAGTACAACGGGAATCAAGTAGGATGGTTGACAATGGGCATCTAGTTCAGCAATGTGATGCCCTAAGGAGAATGCCCTGGAGGCTGGGGTCTTGGATAGCATGTCTGCGTTGACTTGGACCAACTCCCCAGCGTCGCCTTCAATGTCATCCAAATACCCAAAGGCCTTCCCCTTGTTGGTGCTGGCTTGTGCTAAGGTGCCAGGGTACTTCCGGAGGCCATGCACCAGCCTGAGACGTGACTCTCCAAAGGTGTCAGCCACGAATATGCCTAGGGTGCCACCCGCTTTAGCTTTGAAGAGGTCAAGGAGTTGGTCCAGCAGTGGTGGGGCGTTGTTGGCTGCAGCAAAGTACCCGTAGATGGTGTTGTAGGCTTCATTCCGGTCTACTGGATAGCTCCCAAAGGTACTAGCTGTGGCTTGGAAATATTTGGAGTAGGTCTTCATCCTGCTGTCCTCGCGTTGGGATGTGTTCTCGCATTGGGAGGATCTGTTATGGATATGTGACGTACAATACGTCACAGTAGGATGACTATCAAACCAGAGATTGGCTTGTACGGGTACAATAGGATGACTAATTGGACCAGGACGTGTTAGGCAACTTATTCTACTACTATTGATTATGAGCAAAAAGAGTGACGGAGTCGATTGCTGGTGTATCCCCTGCTGGTGGTGGTGCTTTTGCTGGAGGAATCCTTTACACGCTTGTCAAGGCTAGTAGTAGCCTGTATTTTTTTGTTTGCAAATTAATACAGCGATACAGTGATATCTTTCGGGGCGTACGCATGTTGGATACTCAAGGGTGTTCCCCGGTCTGTTGTGGCACTACTACCATTCCTTTCATCCGGATCTCTACATCAATACGAGATGAACGCTGCCCATTCTGACCTTCAATCCCGGTTCGGAGGACGTTAACTCCCCGTGGGGACAACTGTTAATTTCCTTTTGAAACTGGCTGTTGAGCTGATTCAATCCAAAGGCAAAGAAGAGCAACAGGAGCTTTAGCTGCAGGCCGGTTGAGGTGCCGATCTGTTCTGTTCTAATATTTCTCTGATATCCACTACGATTGGATGTTAATCCAACCAGATCTATTCTGACTATCGGTATCCGACGCAATCAGTTAGATCTTATGCTTGTAGTTCTACAATGGGACGCAAAAGGGGCGTCCGGTGCAAGGTTTAAGGTTGAATTATCAAATAATCTAAAAGTATAAGCAGGTTGATCTTGCTGGAGAGCAAGATAGCGCTTTAAAGGTCGTACTGCCGCTAATACAGCACGATATTACGAATATACGGCAAAATACAGCGTTGTTGCCTAATACAACGCGTATTTTGTGCAACAGAGAAACAAGTTCGTGAGCAGCGCTTCGAACCTCTGCTGTCTTTTCTTGAAAACAGAACACTTAATGGAAGATACCAGATGCCAGTATCTGACGCGCGTTCTTTCTCCAATCTCTAAGTATTGAATAATTCGATCGTACGAGTGACGATCGTTGTGGCTCGCAAGACTGAGCCATTTGGTCAATAATGAGATACTTGGCTCGCAAGGCCGAGCCATATGGTAAATAATGAGATACCCGGCTCGCAAGATCGAAGCCATTTGGTCACCAAAATGAGATATTTTGGCTCACAGATTGAGCCATTTGGGCCATAAGGTTAAACATTATGATTCGCGTACAACCAAGCTGGACGCGTGTGGGTAAAGAATGAGATGCCATTGTACCATTGTTACGTAGGGCTAAGCCGGACATGAAAGGAATTTAATACTCCCCATGTGTCCATGAGAAAGCATTCTCTAAGATCCGATGCAATCATCCTGTAATAAATCACCTGTGTTTCCACAGTAGTGAAAAATGGGCTTGAGCAATGGATACACCACTGAATGTCCCCAATGCTTTGTGAGGATATCAGCACAATTATCCTTGCCCGCAAGATGCTGCATGAGGATGAAGCCTATAGCGATCATGCTTCTGACATAGTGATATGAAAGAATGTGATGCCTCTTGTGGAGCCTTGCATATGGGAATGTGGAGGTTTGGATCATCTTTTCATTATCTCCCCATGTGTAGGACGTGTCATGTACTCTAGTACCAAGATATCTGAATGACTGACGAAATGTCAACAATCTGTTCGATGCAGGTTCTAGCAGATACAAATTCAGCGCCAAAGGTGGCTGTTTCAGATGTTGCTTGCTTCTTGGAGAACCACATGATGGGGGTCTTGTTTGCAAAATGCAGGATGCCAGTGACAGCCTTGCCACTTAGGATGTCATGCATTAAGTTTGCATCATAAAAATGAGACAACACAACTACCTTTCCCAGGGGTTTTGGGGCATCACTTGGTAGGTCTTCAGAGTGCTCCCCATACACTGTATTGGACCAGTCTGCACTGGTACCTTCGGTGAGCACGAAATCAGGTACGCCTACTCTGAATCTGATTTTGAAGTGCCGAAACTTAGGAGATGTAACCGTAGATTCTTTTGGCTCTGTTGAGATGGCCTTCCCTGGGTTGCAATCGGAAGCTTGACAATGTCATAACAGCAGTCTGCACGTCAAAACGTCCAATAGCAATGACCCATTGAAGTGATCCAATCATGCTTTGATACTTTTGGATGTCGGTATCACCTAGGAAGGATGATGAGTCTAGCTCTGGGTGGTCATTCTCAGCAAGGGGAGAATGGAATCTGGTGGTAGGTTTGCAGCCGAACATTTGTACATATGAGGCCTCCATTTTCTCGATGAACTTGATGGGGTTCATGCATAGCACACCATGTTCATCTCTTTCGAATCCACATCCCAAATGAAAGTTCATTGGCCCAGAACCCTTTAATTTGAAATTATAAGGTTCAGACTGTAGGATTACCAGAAAGGTTTCAGGATTGGCCATACATAAGCAAAGGTCGTCAACATATGTGCATATGAGCTCATATACTGGCTCCCCATGTTTGTTGTTGCCAGGTTTGATAAAGATTTCAGGCTCTGCCTTGGATCTTTCAAAACCTAGTTCAACGAGGCAGGCAGCAAGTAGATCACCAAAGCACTTGCCAGATGATCGAAGTCCATATAGAGCCTTGTAAATCAATAGGAGGTGGCCTTCTAGTGATCCAAATTCAGCGCCAGCCTTGATGCATACTTTTTCGCAGGTAACAGCTTCGAGGTATGCATTACCAATGTCAGTTCCCCATGCTTCTAAGCTATTCAGTTCAGCAAGGAATAGGCACATGCGCAAGCCACGAAGGGAAACAACCCCTGCATACACACTGTGAATGGGAGCTTCAGTGAGATTGCCATTTGCAACTAGCCGGGCTTTGTGCCGTCCATCATGCTTGACTGCATAAATCATGTGGACCTTGATCTGTTCGAAGCCAATGGGTATATTGCTAACCTTGTAGATACCTTTGTCAATAAAGGTGTCATATTCTTGGAGCTGTGACATTTCCAGCGCTATGGCATCCTGCCATTTGGTGTTGCCATTTGCTGTATCAAACTGGATGGCTTCGTCATGATTTCGAGGTACCTTGAATCCATATTGATACTGAGGAGCAGTACGGAAGGAGCGGAGCTTGGCTTGGTGGATTAGCCTGTCTAGTTTCTTGGTTCTGCGAGCGAGTGAAACAATGCGTTTGAGATGTTTCCAGCCAGGTTTGTCAAGCATGTTGTTGTCTTTTGCATATTTGGCCACGGTAACAGGGTCATCGGTAGCTACATTGGATAGGGGTTCGTATGTCCTTTCCATATTCTCCCATTCAATCCATAGGTTGTATTTGGAACCTTTGTATTGGGGGTGCTTGTTGTCAAGAGGACCTTGATGGCCAAGTATGCGTCGAAAAGACCAAAGTTTGCCATCTTCTTGAGTGACATCCCTGTGGATATAATTCATGACATCGTTGTATGCAATGATATCTTCAAGTTCATCCTCTGTATGCTTGCACTTGAACTTGATGAAGCCCTTGTTTTGCTCAAGGCTGCTTTCAACGTCAACAACTGTCATTCTTTTCTGTGTGCCATCAGGGAGGGCCATTAGAAAAGATCGACCTTGCAAGTCATCGACAGGGATAGCAGGGATGGTGATAGGTTTGCCATCAGCGTCGAATTGGGCATTGCCTTCTTCATCAGTAACAACTACCTCAGATGGTCCTACAGAAGGGGTAGCAGGATTGGTGGATGGAGGTGTTGTTTCACTAACATCAAAATATGCTAGTTCAGGAGGGCCAAAATCATCTTCAGTAGCAGGGACGCCATCAGGGGTTTTGCTGAAGATGTGAAGGGTTGGAGGACCATCAAGAATCTCCCCATAGTCGTTAGGGATTGGAGAAGGTACATAACTTCGTGTATGAGGAACCTTGGAATAAAGAAATGTAGGCAAGGATGGCTGGGGGATGCGCAGAGAAGGTGATGCAGGTACTGAGCTGGGTTGTGGAGGATGGCGAAAGGAGGGACTATCACCAGAAGACTTAGGAGTGAGAGAAGCATCTTTGGCTTTGCGCCATGCAAGAAAGCCATCATCAGTGAACAAGCCAGCGCGCTTGTTCCGATGCTCAGGAGTTCTATTTTGCCTCTTGTCACTACGCGTTTACACGTGTAGTCTGCTAGATATTCTTACTAGCAGTATTCAGTGATTTCAAGTATTAGTATTTAGATTTTGTGAGCAATTACGTGTAAGATGACCTCTGAGATCGAACCTCTATCGGTGCTCTATTACTGTTAGCGATTCAGCGAGTCGGCTCGCTTATTCGTCTGTTAGTCATACGTGTGTGTTATTTCATTCGTGTGTGTATTCCCGAATGTTCGTACGTCTGTACGTTTGTTACCGGCGCTTTTCTAGAGTCCCCGTGTCTTCGTACTCGTACTGTTAAGTACTTGTAGAAGATACCTTAAGGGCCGGTCCCTTATTTGCACCGCCACATACATCTCCTACATAAGGAGAATAGCTTTACCCCACCCATAAGTTTAGTGAGTAGATCTGCAATATTAGTTTCACCGGGTTCCTTTCCAATCCGGATAATCTTTCCTGCAATGCATTCGCGTGCCTTATGGTAAGCAATGCTGTTATGCTTCTTCTTGCAAGGGCTTTCCGGATGTGTTACATTCTTAACAACCGAGTCATTGTCACAATACATGTTGGTTGGTCCTTCTATAGGTATGCCCATCATTCTGAGCTTATATCGTAGGCCTTCTACCATTTCGATTGCGATCTTGAGTGCCACGATCTCTGAGCCAAACGTGGATGTTTCAACAGTTGTTTGTCTCTTAGAGAACCATAGGATTGGTGCCCTGTTAACAAAGATGATGATTCCCGTATGAGACCTCCTAGTAGCCTTGCAACCAGCATGGTCGGCGTCCACGAAACATGTGGTAGTTACGGAGTTTCCTCGTGGCTCGGGCATATCCGGAGGAATTAGTTCCCCCGCTTCCGGATAGAATTCGGCCCAGTCACATTCATGGAAAACTGATTCATCAAGTTCTGGGATGGAACAGTCAAACACCAACTTTGATTTGCTGTAATTCTTTAAGTATGCAAACAAATGAAACAATTGGTTTAGATGTCCTTCTCGGGCCTGTGCAAGATACCGGGACATAAGTGAAACAGGCATTACAATATCTAGCCTTCCGAGTTCACATATCCAACGGAGTATACCTATCAAACCCTGGTAATAGTTCTGTTTCTCCGGACCAAGTTCTGGTGAGGCATCGATTTCGGGCCTATACCCAGTTGCCAATGGTGATTTTGCGGATTTTGGGAGTACCTTGAAGGCATATTGCCCCCTACTCAATTCCTCTTCAACAGACTTAACGGCTTTGGAGGTATACTTTGTTGAAGACATGGACCAGTACTCGGCCCCATCAACAGATGTGTTACCAATATCCGCCCCTAGATAGAAAGTAGGTGGTTCAACAGTTCCATCCTTCAGTTTGAACTGTCTTTCGATTGCATCCATTTGGAACTTTGGATCCATCCCACATACAAGGATGTCATCCACATATGCCACGCAATATTCGTAATATGCTGAGCCATCTTTCTTTACAGCCGGTCGCATATATACATCTGGATCCGCCTTGCAAGACTTATACCCAAGTCCCCTTAAGTGCTCAGACAGATGAGATCGAAATGATGCGCCCGCTACTGGTAATCCATACAGAGCTCTCACAATTTTGCAGGGCCTTCCACATAACTCCGGTGCAAATCCTTGTTCCAGTGTAGCCACTGTGTAGTACTTTTCCTTAATTGGTGCGGTTAAGTATGCATTTTGGATGTCAGCGCTTAAGACCTCAAGGTCATTAAGTGCAGCAACTAAGAAGAACATCCGAACCGAATCCCTGCTGGGCACGCTTGAGTATGTATACTCCCGTGATATTTCGGGCACTTTATGCCCATCCCCAACGAGTCGGGCCTTCCGAGTTAAGTCTATCTTCACATCAAATACCATGTGCATAGTGATTTTTGTATGTGCCACCGGTACTTTGTCCTCATCATTGAACTCAAAAGCTATGAAATTGTTCTTCATTTCTTTTGCAATAGCCCGGGCCCAATAGTCACTGCCAGATTCCTCATCTATCCTTCTTGCTTCAGCAATTGTTTTTGGTAATCTAACCCCATACTTATGGGATTTGGTCCAATATTTGGTCTTGGCGCTGGAGATAATCCGGTCTTTCTTCCGAATTACCCGATAGGCCCACCACTTGAAGGCTGGCTCATCTATTATGCCTTGATCCTTGGCGAACAGGGCCGTTTCGACGGGGAAACTTTCCTTCATGTCACTTAACTTTGCCCAAGAGGAAGTTCCATCTTTCCAACTGACCAGGATTCTCCACCCTTTGGTTGTCGGCTTAGTCCGAGTTTGTCCGGACTTAGTAGTGATAGTTGCTTGCTGTACTGTCAGAGCCTCTTTATCCTTTTCATAGTCAAGTAGCTCGTCCAGGAGACAATACATGCGCCCTTCATCGTCCACGGAGGAATATAGATTCTCTGCTAGCACATTTGCTGTGTAGATCTCAATGGATCCATCCGGCATAGAAACCTCGTAGGACCTTGTATCTAGGAGTGGATTGTTATTCTTTTCTCCGACTAGGATTCCGCTTGCGTCCCTGTACCGGTTATTAACCGTACCGCGAATCCGTTGGTCCCCTATCTGCAGTAGCACTTGGCTTCCAAGGTAC
Organism: Pseudo-nitzschia multiseries; assembly: GCA_037355745.1. NCBI lineage: Eukaryota > Bacillariophyta > Bacillariophyceae > Bacillariales > Bacillariaceae > Pseudo-nitzschia > Pseudo-nitzschia multiseries. The sequence goes on along the minus strand of CM074785.1, from coordinate 19,366,605 downwards.
TCATCAAGATTGTCGGTTAAGTCATCAATGTCCGGGGAAGACGCCTCTGGCTCAGCCATCAGTACCTCGTCCTCACCCTCATATTTGCCATCAAATAGGCCCAAGGGTGGTTCCCCTAACTCGTTTTCCAGGTAAGTATCCGAGGGTTTTGCCTCATCGCCGATCTTTTCATTAAGTAGCTTGTTGTGTTCCTCTAACTGTAAGATAGTGTCTGGGTGTTTCCATTCCACTTCAGATATAGGCCGTGTGCCGTTTGTTATGTGTACTTTTCCAGTCTTATACAATACGTAGTGACAATCGCCACCTCCATAAGTATCTCCACATGGACCCAGCCATCTTCCATATTTCTCCGACTTATCCTGTAGGTCGTACCACCGGATGAAGTCGTACCAATCGTGTATCATGTATGGGGTTATATCTGGAGTATATCCATGGACTAACTCAAACCCCGTTCTTCCCATCGCAGATGGGTCCCCAGATGCGGTGTTACTTAACCTTCCGGCCGCTAACATTCCACAAAAGGCCCAGCACCTCCTCGGGCTTCCTTTCTTAGAAGTCATTAATCGTATTGATCTCCTTAGGTCCCCTGCACTGTGTTCTGCCGTATTCTGCCACCAACAGTGGGGCTGTATGTAGGTTTGGCGTATGTGATACTCCGATCGAAGTTTAGTCCATCCGGTGCTGTGTGTCTCATGATTTCCTTGAGCTTTTGCCCCATCAGTGACAAGGTGTTCCGGTATTCCTACCTCATTTATGAAGCAAGATAGTCCGTCGTGGCATCGTTTCTCCCCTCTTACTGGATAGAATGCCACATATCCTTTCCCATTGGTAAAGATCTGTGCGTCAGTATCATTCCGAATGATACTCGGTACTTTGAACTTCATGGTGTCAGCGAACCACCGACCCTTAAGTACTTTTCTGTTTCTCCACTTTTGGGTCTTTAGCCTTCGGGTGATTGGTTGTGTAAGGTTTCTTATGCCTTCCTGGGTAGTGACTTTAATCGTTTCTTCGGCCCTCTTAACACTGATGTTCCACATCTTTGCAATGGCCTCTGAATCATATCTGTCCACTTTCTCCGGAATTCTTATCGGAGGTCCCCATTGTCCGCGGCGGATAAATGATCTCTTCTCTAGGGAAGTTTCCTTATCTATCACATCCTGTTGGCGGCGGAGTAGTTTCCTTTCTTTTGTCCGAGCTTTTGCTTCCTTTTGGATGGCAAGCTCTTCCTCTGTTAGGGAAATCGAAGTTTTGGTTGAAGTAGCTGAAATTCGGAGTATCTCCGAGCTTTCTCTGTCCCCGGTACTCTTAACAAAAGCTGAGTGTAACCGGTCGCCAATCTCTTGTTGAGTATACCCCGGCCGTTGAGTACGGGTTGTACAGGTTTTCTGTAGGTATCTGAGACGATAATCCTTGTGTTTCACATTGATGAGTATAGGGTTGTCTGTGGATCGTATCCAAGATTCAGTTGTCCCAGTCGAAACTCCTCCAGAGAGGGCGGCCACTACTCGTGGGAACGACGCGGTTGCTGCTTCTTCATCTTCTCTGAAGTGGGGGGCGTATGGGTCCCAGGTATGGGTTTCGGTTGCAAGGACTTGGTCACATGTATCGAGTTCCCTTCGTGTCGGCTTCCGCGTGTCAAAGTATGACAGAACACCATCGACTAACAATGGTATTGCCAATTCGAAACCGTCGGCCCGAAAGATAAGACTGTGGCTGGAAGAACTGCAGTATCTTCTTGGTATGTCTTCAACCACATTCAAATTGCATTCTCTGATTTGGTTTGGGCATATCAGACTGTGCTGCAATGATTTTCCGAAATAGAGGGCCTGTCCGAATACCAATATGTATGTGATACCGTCCGTTGGGTCTGTCCAAGCAGTAGCACAACGGGCAATAGGAACATCTTTCATTGGTGAGTACACGTCTGAAAATGGAGCAACATCAGCAAATGTCATGATAGAATCCAGTGAATCGAGTAATACCATGTTAGATCCAGCTGCAGTTGTGTCTGCATGGCTATCCAGCTCGCAACGTCCTGGCTTAACACTGGATGACTGGGTCATCTCTTTGAGATGGACTATTGGCCGGCCTACCCGAGGTTCTATCTTAAGGCCCCGGCCGGCGAATCAATTCCCATTCCCGTTTCCAATGTGGCTGTGACAGCCAAACTGGTTCCCAGCTGAACTGTGTGTATTGGGAGGGTTTGCAGCTGTGGCTGCTGCCACTTTTGATTGTTGGTTGCCCCCGCTATTGCTTGCATTTCTTGCTTGTTTTAGCGCTCGGACTTTTTGTTGCTGCTCTTGGGACATGCTCAACCATATTTCTCGTGGATAGAACTTGCATTCAACGGGCCCTTTATAGGTCCCTGGTTGTGCCTTTGAGCCACCACTATTGTTGTTGTTGTTGTTGCCTTGTGGCTTGTTGGAAGAGAAGTTGCCGCGTTTGTTGTCACCTTTCCTCTTTTTGTTGTTAGTGAAGGCTGACACATTCCTACCCCTCTTTTGTGGTTGATTCTGGAGTTTCTTTACTCCGAGCATTCGAGTAAGATACGCCGAAGCCTTCTCGAAATTTGCGTAATAGTCCGATTCTTCTGTTATTACATTTGGGATGGATTGTTCAAGTCGTACATCCTGTAGGGATCGTACGAAGTCGTACACAAACTGGTCCTCAGGTGGGAATGCGCCGTATCTTATCAAGGTTTGTTTTGCGTCATGCCATAGCCTTTTGTGCCTGTCAAAGTTGTAGTGTTTGGAATCCCCCGTGTACACCGATTCCCGGATAAACTGCCTTTTTGCTTCGACAATTAGTTTTACGTTGGTTGCCTCATAGGCTTGAGAGTAGAGGGCAAAGTATGCCTTTCGGCCGTCACCCCCTACCCCGTGTTTGGTCCCAAAGCTTTGTATATAGGACCAACCGGGTCCGGATCCCACCAGCTTAAACAATATCCCCCAGAGAGTATTGTTGTCTTTAGACCAATGAGAGTTGGCGTGAATTGTGCATCTTATTGCATACTCAGTCCAGTCAGGGTAAGTGTCATCTGGGCCCGATCCGACTGTTCCACACCTGTCGGTTTCTCCGACTGCAGATTGTTGTCTTATCGTGTAAAGTAGGGATGTCTTGGTGACACCCCTCTTATGCCGTAGATATTCACGTAAGTTCTCATCAAATTCCCTGAATTTTGACATTGTAGTCAGTTTGTCGGGTAGTGTTAAATCCTTAACTGCCGTATTTTCATCGTCCTCCTTTGTAGATCTCAACCGTTCCCGTGTATCCATCTCGGCCGTTGGGTCCTTGATCCAGTCCACTTCGGTGGCCGTTGCGCCTATCATAGGCTGGAATTTAATCCAAGCCACGAACAGCTTCAGTCGATCGCCAAATGCCCTTCCAATAAAGACTTCCTGTGGATCCGGGCATAGATGGTGTTTTGCCTTGGTTAGAGACCCTAGAGTGGACTTGATCCCTTCTGAATCGAGGTCTGCAATGGCCTTCGTGTTAGAATATCCATGCCTGAATATTTCGTTTGCTGTAGGCCTGTTGACCCCAAAAGATTCGAGGATCTTCCTGAAACAAATCTCAGCTGAGGTCAGCGACCGTTCTCCTTCGTAGCCGGGGATGCCATCGTTGGCTTCTGCCCTTCTTTTGGCTTCTCTTGCTGTCGTTGATAGAGATATGTCCCTGCTTGATAGTCTTGTGACCAGGGTCACCGTGAGTTGCTCAAGCTGTTCTGGGTCCAATCTTGTTGTTACCGATGGAGGTAGTAAGCCTATCAAGTTGCCCGCCGCCTCTGTTGCGGCCGCGTCCGCTGCTTCTGCTTCTGCTACTGCTGCTGCCGCGGTTGCAGCTAGTTGAGCTCTGGTTGGTGGCGCCATGGTGTGTTGTTTCGGAGTATGCTGTAGGAATTAGGCTTGTAATAAGGGGTTTGTTAGCTTTTGCTTTCATGAGGAAGCTGTGATTGTGATTTTCTGAGTTCTGAAGCAACTTGTGGAGTGTTTTTTTCTTTCCACGTGCTTTTGCTAGTAAACAGGTTCATATCCACGGTATGAGGATTGATTCCTATCGGAACCCCAATTTTTCAGTTCCTCTATACTTAAGCTCAACAGTTGTTTCCCTTTTTTCGAAACGGTATCGAATATTCGTTCGTCTCTTATTAAATATTTGGTCCAGCATTTTTCGTCATTTCTATTTTTTGTGTATGTGTTTATCCAATACTGGGTATGTATATTACCTCGGCTGGTTTTGTTATCATATCATTTGTATACGAGTGAGTATACTTGGGCTCTTTTCTGTAGGAATTGAATTTGATTCCCATTTGCTTTGTTTCCGAGGTCACGTTTTCGAGGTCGCATTTTCGAGGTCGTATGCCTCTCTTTATTAACGGTTCTTTTGTAGCCGTTATACGATTGCAGTACCGAACACACGTACATCGCATTATTCCGGGCGTTATTTTGCCGTTGTATTTTCGACACATCTTTTGCTGTTCCCATCGTTGGGGACCTCTTGCAAGTGTCTATTTTTGGTGGGTAACAAGCTTTTGGTGTTCATTTCTCTCCCCTACAAACCTCAGTAGAAGCCACGGGTATTAGCCTGGTGTGCTCTGCTGCGCTAGTGTTGTTAGTCTTCTAAGCGCCTGAGTCTCTTCTGTTGGAGAGGGTCTTTAACGTCCAGCCTCTTGGCTTCAGACGGCGATTAACCGGTGATCAGTCGGCAATCAGCTTTCATTTTCTCTACCCAGACTCTTTGAGTCCATTTGGGTCTGATAAACTCTATTTTGCCTCTTGTCACTACGCGTTTACACGTGTAGTCTGCTAGATATTCTTACTAGCAGTATTCAGTGATTTCAAGTATTAGTATTTAGATTTTGTGAGCAATTACGTGTAAGATGACCTCTGAGATCGAACCTCTATCGGTGCTCTATTACTGTTAGCGATTCAGCGAGTCGGCTCGCTTATTCGTCTGTTAGTCATACGTGTGTGTTATTTCATTCGTGTGTGTATTCCCGAATGTTCGTACGTCTGTACGTTTGTTACCGGCGCTTTTCTAGAGAGTCAAGGCAGTGCGAACACCAGAGCGATCAAGTAGTTTATTGGTAATGGGATCCCAGATGATGAAACATAAACCATTGCCAACATGATCGGTAATGCCAACAAAATGTCCAAGGCATTCAGTGGTCTGAGAACCAAACGGTGTGTCAGGAGTCTTGTAATAGACAGGTTCAAACCAAAAGAAACTGAGGTAGGGGCTGATGTCACCAATGATACCAGTGGCAACATAGAAGGGCTGTTTGTCGAAAAGAGTGGGATCAGACAAATGGTTCATGAGACGGCCAATGTAGGTCATACACAAGAGCCAGAGATGAGGTGGGGTTCCGGTGCGATCCATTGTCCTGTTGACAATGCGTTTAAAGGTCTGGTAGCGCCGTTCAAAAAGGTTTTGATGCTAATGATATGGTTCACTTCGCCATAAACCAATCCACATCATCTTGAGATAATCGAGAACAGACTTGCTGGACTGGTATGATCCATGATCACAAAGCAGTCTGAGTGGTCTTCCCCATTGCCGAACAAAGTTTTGGAGACAAGGAAGAAAATCAGCAGTAGTCCTCATTTCTTCGACGTGAATGATATGGGATTTTCGTCCAAAGAAAACTTGAGCAATTTTGGAACCACCATTGATGGCAGGGGTATCTGAATATACGACATCAGAGAGGACATCATCATTGAAAGGTCGGACATTCATGGCAGGCTGTGGTGATTGGAACCTTTTGAAAATGTTGCCATCTGGACTGATGGACATTGAACCATACTGTGTGGAATTGGCGAAGGTAGACTTGATACGATCAAGGGAGATCCAGCCGAGGAAGGGCTTCAGCGACAAGTAGTCTGTATCAGTGGGTGAGCGAACATGGGCTGCAGCAGTGATGGAGGTGGAAGGAGACTGATTAGAGCACCTACTGAGGATTTCTTGGTGGATGTAATCAGTGGGACTGAGCCAAAATGAGGTATCAGAAACATCCAATGCCTGGAGGGCGGAAGTGGAGCTGTTGGATAGGAACGATGTGATCTCAGGAGACGAGCCAATGTTGATATCCCTGAGGGAGCCAAATTCATCATAATCTTGATATGGAAGTGATGTGGCAAGAGGCGGGTATTTCTGAATGAAGGTATCATCCTGGGGGGTATATGCACTATCTAGTACAGATGGGTCCCAATGCTTGTCACTGGTCATGACAACATGTGGAAGATGAGCAAATTCTTCACTGGTATACTTGCGCATGGCAAGGTAAGGCAATCCATGGCATATACTGAGTGGAAAAACATGACCATCAGTGGTGGTGATGACTTGAGTGCCGCCTGTCTTGATAGAGGTGTCATCTACGATCAAGAAATATGCTTCCATCTGAGGAGAAGACAAGATGGATGGGTGTTGTCCAGTGTAGGCACACTCATGAAAGATGATGATGACAGGACCCCTGTTGGAAACAGAGTACGCGCCACATGTAGCAATAGGAATGTTCTGGATTTGATGATTGTTGATACCAGTTACATTGACATACCTTGGTGGAATATCCTTGGAGATGAGACATGCATCATGTCCTATGATACATCCATTTGCGCCTCTGTCAACCATAGCATAACCGGGTGTGGAGACATTGGTTTTGCTAGAGTGATATGTGGCAATGGGGTGTGATGGTGAAACATGAGATTCACTGCCGGGTGATGCCCAATGGTGGAATTTCACAGACATTGAAGACTGACCGGCAGGGACATAAACATTGCCTTCTTTCTTGTAAAGGATGTCAGGATTATCCGCAAGGAAGCGAGCTGGATGTGCAGGAGAAACAAAAGACTTGAGGGGCCTGGTATCTGCTTGAGAAGATGTCTTGTATACACCAAGGGATGCATGGAAGGCGGATCTGGCGGAGCTTTCCTCATCAGGTGAGAGGACTTGCTCATCATCAGGTGATGAGGGGACCTGCTCATCAGTAAGGTGTTCATAGGCTCGGCGCGTGATTGGCTTGCTGGAATTGGGGTCCGGTGGCAGTGCAGCATCAAGGAGCTCAGATCGAAGACAGGCAACTAGTCTCTTCTTGTCATCAGCTGTGAAGCCAAGCCAATGTTTCATACCTTGCTTGGAGAGGGTTTTCCAGACGGCAGAAGGTAACCTTGTGGTTGGATCTGGGGTTCTTCCAGCCTTGTAAACAGCGTAGTCCTGATAGTCACCATCAAAATCAATAGGAGGTAAATATGATGCCGAGTCATCAGTTATGCCAGAATATGTGGACTGCGTCACAGAAGAGAAATCATGGGTGTTGGCCTTAACAGACGTCCGACTTCGAGGCTGGGACAGTGATGCTTGGGAATCCAGCCTGGTTGCTTCAAGGAGGAGAATATTTTTCAGTTCACTGATAGCGACAGCTTCATGCTGTCTGAACTTAATCATATCCTGTGCTGCAGGGGGATCATCAACCTTGCAGAATTGTTCGCTGAGTTGGAAGCTGCTACTACAGGCCCTGCAGAGGTGTGTTTTGACAGTGTCAAAATCAAGTGGCCTTTGTGGATCTCGTAGTGTGTTGAGATGTTCTAGCTGAGCAAACCACTGGGTGATGAACTTGACTTTGGTGTCCTTCCATGTCCTCAAGTCAATGTCCAATAGATGCTGCATCACAATGGAGGTATCATATACTTTGGATTTGGACCTGTCATGTAGTGCAACAAAGTCAAAGAAGGCCTGTCTGCCGTCTCTTGAGGTGGTATGGCTGAGCACACAGGAGTAGGAGAGGTCACTCTGGAGGGCATGTAGAACAAGAGTCCAGAAGAATGCACACTGCTTGTCATGAAGGGCCTTCTCATACCCGACGAGTGGTACATCAGGCCAACTCGGATCAAGGAAGGTACGAGTATCTATGTCAGATGTTTCCAACTTCGCTTTGAATTTGACAAGCCACCGCTCAAACGTTGCATCATTTTGCAGGGTTGGAAATGTGGTTTCATCCCTTGATTTCTTAGTCCATGATTCGTATCTCAGCTGTTCGATGGGTTTGGAGGATCTTTCTTGTTGCCGTTGAGATGTGCCGTTGCGAGCTGGTGTCTCAATGTCAGTTCCAGATTCTCTTCTGGCTCTGACAATCCCACGACAGTAACTCTTAAAGGCATCCTTGGTATAATGGTTTCTATCTTCCCAGTCTAGTCCTTGTGCTGTGAGGTGTTGTCCAAAGTCAATGACTCTCTGTAGGGTCATCTGTACGTGTCGATAAAGTGGTGTTCTTGTTCCTCTCTCAAGGTAGGCAAGCTCACCGATATTTTCAATGTACAGGAAATCTAACCATGTCTTGTACTGGCCAGCGATGAGCGCCTCGCATAAGGTGCTATGGGATTCCCTTTGGACATCGAAGGATTCATGCAGGAAGGTGGCGAGTGGTTGATCAAATGATGGGAATAGGTCTGAGATAGACGTGTTGTCCTCTTCATCTTGATTTGGACTGGCTTGGTCAGGTGCTACCGTGTCAGCTGTGGGTAGCCGAGGTGTGGTTGCCGCGCTTCCAGGTTGGAGTGTTTGGAATCGACCTGTCAATCTGCTTCGGCCTGTCGACCTGCTTCTTGTTCTCCCGGCGACCGGGACGGTGGGCGTTGTTGTTTTGTGTAATCGTAGGGATACGACGCGCCGATGGCGATAGGTTGCTATTGGCGTGTCCAATGCAACGAGCTTCTATCAAAGGCTTCGGCTTGTTCGATGTCTTTATGTAGTCGGATCAGAGAACTATCGATCGTCGGCCGTAGTCGATCGTTCGATGATCTGCTGTCGGATTGTTGTCGACGGGTGCTCCTCCTTCTTTGTCGTCGAGTGCTTCGACCGTCGTCTTCTTCTTTTGCAAGCTTCAACAAGCTTGCGACTGTTAGGGCTAAGCCGGACATGAAAGGAATTTAATAACAACACCTGTTAAGAATTGCGAGGAATTTATTGTCGCGCAGTGTCGAACCCCAGGTTAGCTTTTTTTTTATGACCCCCATTCGGTACAAGGTACGAACTCGTACGTACCGGTACGAGGTACGAGTACGAACCGTTACGAGTAGTACTCGTACCGGTAGCATTCCGATGCGTTCCGAAGTGCGAGATCTTTTGTGTTGAGTGATACGATACCGGTACGTAGTGGGTGTGCCCTGTGAAACCGGGCCCTATTTTCTACATCTACTTCCTTCGTAATCTTACTTCGTAGTTGTACTTCGCATTACGGTACCGGTACTTAGACCACAACGCCAAACGAAGCAAGAAGCATCGCAGAATCTTTCAGCATTGAAATGTGGACGAAAGCCTGCGCATCGCTCCTCGGTTCCTCACTCTTCCTGCGAACTGTAACCCTTTCCGTCACCGCGTTTGCACCAAGATCGTTCGCCGCTTCCGCACCTGTGTGGAAACAAAGCAACAGCAACAGCAACAGCAACAGGAATACGAATACGAATACGAATACGAATATGTCCACCCGCAGCAGCAGCAGCAGCACGACCATCTGCGATGCCACAACAAAATCCGCCACCGACGTGGACGTAGAGGATCCCTACATTTGGCTGGAAGACGTCGAATCGAAAGAATCCCTCGACTTTGCCAAGGCTTCGAACGAAAAGTGCCTGAAGGCCCTCGGAGATCCCACGGAGGGACCAACGTACGATCGGGTGTTGAAGGTCCTTGAATCGGAGGATCGCATCGCCTACGCCTCGTGCCACGGGCGCGATCCCGAGCAAAACGACCAGCGCATCTATTATAATTTCTGGCGGGACAAGGATCATCCCAAAGGGATCTGGAGAAAAACCACCGAGGACGAATACAACTCCAGCGACAAACCGGCTTGGACCACGGTCCTGGATGTCGACGCTCTCGCGGAAAAAGACGGCATCAGCTGGGTTTACAAGGGTAGCTCCCTCCTGCCGCGGAGCAAGGATCCCACCAACGGCAAGATTGTCACGCGGGCTCTGCTGCAGCTCTCGCGCGGAGGTTCCGATGCGGTCCACGTCAAGGAGTTTGACCTGCCCACCGCCGAGTTTGTCGGCGAGGAGGATGGCGGATTTTGCGTCGGGGAGGCCAAGACCCGCATCACCTACAAGGGACGCGACGTCTTGCTGATCGGATCCGATTTCGGGGAGGGATCCCTCACGGATTCTGGGTATCCGAGGACCGTCAAGGAGTGGAGCCGCGGCACCCCCCTCGAGGACGCCCCCACCGTCTTTGAGGGAGAAGCGACGGACGTGGCGGTCAACGGATACGTCGCCGACCAGCGGAACTGGGGTGGAAACCTCTGGCAGGTCCACTCGCGCAGCATCACCTTTTATACGGGCAAGTACTGGTTTGCGAAACTGACCGAAGACCACTTGCTCAAGCCCGAGGATCGCCCGGAGGGTCTGCCCGAACCGGAGTTCCGAGAAATGGAAATCCAAGACGATGCCGGACTGGATTACATGGGAAATATTCTCTTCATCGAATTGAGGTCGGACTGGACCCCAAAGGACGACGCTGACGGTACAGGTATAGGTACAGGTGTCACCTACAAGCAGGGATCGGTAATCTACTGCGACTTTGAAAAGTTTTGGAGCGGCGGAAAGAATTCCGTGGATTACAGCATTTTGTTCGAACCTACGGCCAAGACCGCTTACAATGGGTTCGGAGTGACGAAAAACTACTTGATCCTTTCCACCACGGACACCGTCAAGTCCAAGCTGGAATTCTACAAGCTCGGGGACAACGGAAACTCGATCACAAAGGTTTCGACCGGCGACACGGAGGCAAAGATTCGGGACGCTTCCTTTCGATCCATCGACACCAAGGAGAACGACGAATTCTGGTTTACCACGAGTGGCTACACCACCCCCAGCACCATGTATTCCGCCGACCTGAGCAAGATCGAGGAAGAGGGGGCATCGGGAAAGGAAGACGCCTTCGTCAAGGAAAAACTCAAGAGCCTGCCCTCTCAGTACAATTCCGACGATCTGGTGGTCGAACAAAAGTTTGCAACCAGCAAGGACGGAACCGAAGTTCCCTACTTCATGATCCGGAAGAAGGACATCGAGCTCAACGGCAAGAACCCGACGCTCCTGTACGGGTACGGTGGATTTGAGATCTCCCTGACCCCCAGGTACGGCGCCACAACCGGACTGGCGTGGCTAGAGCGCGGTGGCGTCTACGTCGAGGCCAACATCCGGGGAGGCGGCGAATTCGGTCCGGGCTGGCACCAGGCGGCCCTAAAGGAGAACCGCAACAAGGCTTACGAGGACTTTATCGCGGTGGGCGAGCACCTCATCGAATCGGGCATCTGCAAGCCCAAGACCCTGGCCGCCCGGGGGGGCAGCAACGGAGGGCTTCTAATGGGAAACATGTACGTGATGCGGCCCGATCTGTGGGGGGCCATTCACTGCGCCGTCCCATTGCTCGACATGAAGCGCTTCCACACGCTGCTGGCGGGGGCGAGTTGGATGGCCGAGTACGGCAATCCCGACAAGGACTGGGACGATTTTTTGTACCAGTACAGTCCGTACCACAACATCGATGCAGACCAAGCGTCGTACCCACCGCTGCTCGTGACCACCAGCACCCGCGACGATCGCGTCCATCCGGGGCACGCTCGCAAGTTCGTCAAGAAGCTCTGGGACAAGGGCGAGGGCAAGGATTGGCCGGTCTACTATTACGAAAACATCGAAGGTAAGAAACGAACTATACGACACGACACGACAAAAAGGATGCTTCGAGGACAGAACCAATAAATACGCAGGGCTCCGGATTTTTCTTGACTTCGAAAACCTCTGACCCGTTTCTTGTTCGTTGCGATTCTCGTTTCCGTCTTTTGTTGTACCGTAGGTGGCCACGGCGGTGCTGCAGATGCAAAGCAGTCCGCGTTCATGACCGCTCTTGCTTTTGACTTTATGTTCAAAACGTTGTCCGAAAATGCCAAGAACATGGACTAGAATGATTACAGTACTGTAGACGAAACACAATAATATTATACCTTAACGATTGTATTGTATTGCATTGCATTGACCTTTTATCGTTCTCAATCTATTTGCAAAAAATGCATGCACTACTCTACTGTGTGAGTGTCAAGACATGGAATCCTGTTGGACCGGATTGCCTGCACGTACGGCATTGTACCAGTGACAGTAGTTTTGGGGAGGCCGAAAGCTGTAGATAGAACATCACAAGGAAACGGACTGCGATCAACTATCAACGCCAAATGCAAACACAGCAAACACCCGTACTGTTGATCGATTCCCGTTGGCAACATTCCCGTTGACAGTGTTCCATCCTTCGGGGGATCCTGTTGATCTTCCCTTCCCTTCCCTTCCACTTTGTTCAATCCAGCTTGTTTTCTCCAAAGTTGCTTGATTTCAAATACTGTAAGCGTTTGAGGCAACTACGAGTAACTACACATCGTTGCTAATCGCCGACCCCGTTGATTGTCAATGTCGCTTACAGTCGTGGTCTTATACGCTGTTCGCTTTCGTTCTTTCTTTCTTTCGTCGTTTACGTTGAAGTTACGATTGTTCGTAGCGTTTATTGTTTTTCAAATCGCTCCTTGTTACTGCAATGGTGGCATCTGTTGCGGTTCGCTTCGTTCGAGCTCCTCGTTATTGTTCTTCGGCGCTTGTTTGTTGTTCCTTGCCTTTACTGGCTCATTGCATTTTGTATGGTATGTATGTACCCGTCTTAGATATTTTGATGCGTTGCCTCTTGGTCATGGATGTCGCCCCGCAGGATTTGGTTGTATCTATCTATCTATCTATCTATCTATCTGTTGTCGTTGTTGCAGGCATGGCATGGCATGGCATGGCATGACATTCCCCTTCGAAATCTGGTTGCATACCGTACCGTAGCTTGCTGCATCGGTGTGCGATGTAGTGATGCATAACGATACCGCAGCGAGGTTCAGTTTGGTTGTTTCGAATATGACGACCGAGGCAGGATCGGCTTCGCAATCACGACCGACAACACAGGGGGTGTGGTGTTTGCCAGGCACGACTGTATGTTGGCATGCACGATTATAAATGTGGGTAGAGGGGTTATGTGCAAACTACCGAAAATAGATACTCGTACGAGTACGTACTCGTACGAGTACGAGTACGTACTCTTACTCGTACGAGTACGAGTACCTTCCGGATCAATCCCCAACTACGTACTCGTACGTACTTGTACTCGTACTCCTACTCGTACTTATCGGTACAATCGAGGTTCGTACGTGTAGTATTCAAGCAGTGCGGTACAAGTACCGGTATGTACGGTACGTACCGTACTCGAAGAAGGCAGGAGTGAAAAGTGAGGCATGGATGGGTCCGGTACCTTCGAGTACCGTACCACTGGTAGAGGTACGTAAGATTACGTGCAGATAATCAGCGTAGCACAATAAATCGTACGGTACAAGTACGGTACGGTATTACGGAAGATTAATGCTGTACGTTACTTCGTAGATTGTACTTTAGTTGGTTTTGCCGTTATTCTCACCGTAGAGATAGCAATTACTTCGTAGTTTCGGGTACGAGTAGTCTCATTGTTATGACTTTGTATTATTTTTCGGAGGTATTATCTACCGGTACGACCCGTTTGGCTGCGATCCTCATTGACTCAAGTTTTGTGTCAGTTGAAGAATGAATGACACGTACTGATAACAGGACCAAGCAACCGGCTTTAATCTTAGTCGTGCTTCGTCGTACAACAGACAAGTTAAAAAATTCGTCAAAGGTTGAACGGGGTCATCGTTGAAGGGCAGCCTCGACCAAAAAAGTTCTCAACAGTTCTCACTTTCTCAAATTAAACCGATAAAAACTAACAGCAAAACCACCAACACTAAAGCAACAACTCAACACCAACACCAACACCATCACTAACACCAACACTAACAACCACAACCACAACCACAACCACAACCACATCAGCGCACCATTTTGATCGACCCGCATCCATACAAATCCGACCGTCAGCGAGTGGAAGCGACAACCAACAAATTAACATAACAGCATACAGTACTGTACTGTAGTACACCGTATACTCAGCATGGGGACAAGCAAGCCACACCACAGAGACGATTCTGTTTCCGGAACACGGAACAAAGAGAACGCCTCCGATTGCGACTACAACCGAGCGAATGCGGAAGTCGAGGATATTCTCGGTGCGACGACTCCCAAACACATCGGCGAGGGCCTCTCCAGCGGCCTCGGATACATTTTGCGCGGGGCGTTCGGTGCCTGCGGAGCCATTGTGGTACGTGACGCGACGCGACGCGACTCGTTCGATCGTGTCCGGAGGCGATGCGATGCAACGCAACGCAACGCAATGCAATCCAATGCCATTATCTGTCTCGTTTCTCCTTCGACCGATCGGCGAGTGAAAGATACACTAACGAAGTAATTTTGTTGCATTTCATTGAATCACGTTTTTGCGTCTGGTCATCTCTATTTGATTTTTCAACTCGAACGCTGAAAAATATTTTTGCATGGGAATGAACTATCAATGCCGCAATTTCGACTCGTGAACACTTCGTGCGACGCGCATTGAATTGTATTGTATTGTATTGAATTGAATTGCACTGAATTGAATTGAATTGCATTAAATTTATTGCGTTGCATTACAGCTCATGCCCACAGTGGCGGGAGCGGAGGGAAAGAGGGAAGCTGGCGTCATTGGCGGGATTGCCGGTGCGTCGGGAGGAATCGTGGCCGGTGTCGTCCAGGGAGTGAACGTCCTGGGGGGAGGCCTCGTGACGGGGGTTTCGCAGATTGCCCGGGGAGTTACTGCAACTCCCACCGCGTTCATTGCTCCGTCCAAGGGGTACTGGTGGAACGGGGCGCTCGGAAAGTGGGTGCGGACCAATCTTTTGGAGGAGGAGCGGTGGATCCAGAGCCAACCGGTTCGCGACGAGGATCTGCTAGGACCGATTGCGTTAGCGCATTCTGAAGACGAAACCTCCTCCCGGAGGGGCGATTCGGCAAAAACAAAAACAGTCGTGGACACGTATTACTACGACAAGCTCGATCTGGAATGCGACGTAGATACGGACACGATTCACCGACGGTATTTCGTTGTGGCTCGCAAGTACGATCCGATGCGCTGTGGAGCGAATCCCAAGGCCGCGGCGGAGTTTCGGGAGATCGGGCAGGCCTACGCGATTTTGACGAATTCGATCCTGAGGGCAAAGTACGACCGGGTGGGGAGGGACAGCCTGTGGGACGAAGACGACAGCGACAGCGACGAGGAATCCGAAAACGAGGCCGACCCACGGATGATGTACACCCTCCTCTTTGGATCGGAAAAATTCAACGACCACATTGGCCCGTTGGCAGCTATGACGTCGACGCGAATTTGCTGCGAGGTCGAGTCCGATCTTACCCTTGCCGAGCTGCGGCTCTTGCAGAAGCGGAGGGTGACTCGCCTGGCACTCAAGCTCGCCGAACGGCTCTCTGTGTGGGCCGAAGACAATGATCCGGAACGTGCCCGGAAAAAGTGGGAGGAAGAGGCTATGTTCTTGTGCGACGCGAGCTACGGAGACCGATTGGTTCACGTTATTGGAACGGTACGACACGGAGACTTGTTGTGTGTGTGTGTGTGTGTGTTTTGTTTTTGTTTGGCGTGGAGAGGCCGCCCAAGCGTTTGCTTCAACATTCCGTACAAACAAGTTCCTCTAACGAACATTCATTTCATCAAACCGCAGGTTTACACGTTTGGCGCAATCCACTTTCTTGGTTCCACAAAATCCGGAATCGGCATGCCCTCGGTGAGCCGATGGGCCAAGAAACAGCACAAGAAGATGCAGCTCGGCACCAGAAACGCGATCGAAACCACCCGGAATCTGACAGGAAGCACCTCGCACCGGGAGCTGCACCAGCAGGTCAGCACCGCCATTGCCAAGAGCGTCGGCGAGGAAGAGCTCGAGGAGGTGGCCATGGACGCGCTGAAGAAATCGCACCTCCAACAAATCGCCGTGGAGCTGTTGTGGCAACAAACGGTGGCGGACATTACCAGAACTGTTCGGGAGGCATGTCAGATGGTCCTAAACGACCTCAGCGTGGCGCCCGACGTGCGAACGGCTCGGGCCATGGGACTCGAGGCGCTCGGGGGCGTCTTTGAAGCAGCGGAGCGAAGCGAGAACGAGCATCGATCCTACGACGAACAGGAGCTGGAGCGAGTGGCCTTTCACACCATGCTGAAGACGGTGTGGAGACAGGAAGCGGCCGCCAACAAGAAAAAGTGAAAGTGAACACGGAATCGAAATCGAAGCATATCGAAACGCTGTGTTTTGTTCCTCTGGATATTGAACGAGTTGGAGGCAAAACTGCTCGCTCTCCATCTTCCCTTGTCGACGTTGCATTGTAATACAAAGGCAAGAAGACGAAACATACCCTCATTGATCGGTGTGACAGTAGCAATGCGCGACAAGCAAAGACAAGGCTGCATGTCGTTACAAAGGCAAAAAATAAGCAAAAAATAGCAGAGACTCACCAAATTCAGAGGTAGTGCTTGGCAAGATTGTTTACTGCCGATACCGAAGCGATGCGACACGGCACGACACGACCTCAGCGCAATTACCGGTCGCATAGTCAATGGATAGAGGCATGGATTATGAACGACAACCGGAAAAAATGACTACAAATGCATCACCATTTTGGGACGAAAAGGTTTTTCAAATATTTTATTTTCGATCCATGGAAAATGGACGGAGTGGCGGCTACCAATGCCGCCTTGTAATTTGCCTTCGAGAAGAGCATCGAACCACTGCATTCTGCCAGTGCCAATCAATGGATCTCAAATTCTGTTCTTGCTACGGTTTGCAAAAGCATAGCATGAAATATCCCCAGATTTCTACCGCATAAATCGTTTCTCGTCTCTTCGCTTTTGCGTGGGTCCGAGTCAGTGGGACTGCTTACATGTTAATATTTCTTTATTCTGAGCTTGATGAGAGCAGTATTCTTCGATGTAGCGTTCTCACCGGTAATGATACTATCTTTTCGAATATCCAATGCCTCAATAGATCAATAAAAAAGAATAAAGCATCCTGCCAACCCTCAATTTATCTTTTTCGATTTACTTTTTGGATCTCTTCCTTTTCCCCTCACGCTAAGAATTGTTCAATTGATTTCTGTAGAGATGATTTCAACTTGAGGTCATTGCAGCACCAGACAGCAGTTTGTTGCCGCTCCTAGTACACATGACAATTTTTTTGTTCTTGGTTCAGGACAGATGCCTTTTCTGGTGGTGGTGATTGCCTCCTCAACTGGTCTTTCCTGCGCCACTAGGGTGCTCTACATAAAGCAAGGTGTTTACGTTACAACAACTGAGATGAAAAAGAAATGAGAAAGCTGCCAATAGAATCTTAAGCCAGGACACTAATTGTTATGGCATCCCATCGGACTACGAGTAGGACATATTACCGGTACGATACACATAAAATGCAACCCGGGTTGAATTTTCCTGGCTGCGTGCAACTTTGTACTGCACGTTCTGTAGACTGAGATACCAGACTGAGATACCGCATTCCGCACCCTCCAAAAACAGAGGTGCGGTAACATTTTTTGTACTGGCACCGTACAGTACAGGTTGCATAATCAACCTTGTTAAGAGGGTTGCATTTTCAGTTGATTTTTATTGCTGTATTTTAACACGATGTGCGCAACTTATGCAACCCACCACACACCATTGAGTTGAGTACCAGGCCCATTATTTAACTTGATTTTGGCGACACTCAATAAGACTCCACTTTGGTTTCTTACTTCATATCTTTTTGCCGATTCATCGCTCACTATTTCAACTCACTATTTAGCTCACATTTTCGATCCAAATTCAACGAAAACAAGAAACAAGCAAGCAAGACGACAAAGTATGCCCCGAGTACTCAGTACGAATCCTCGGGCTGTTAGAGCCAGGGAACGGCGTGCTGCAGCCCGCGCTGCTGCAGCAAACACTGCAGCATTCGAAGCAGCCTTCCCCCTTCCACAAGAAGGCAGTGGTGGTCGGAGTTTGGAAGAAATCCGGAATGCTAGATCCCTTCTAGATTTCCAGGAATAGTAGCGCGGCTGGTGGCGGATCAGCACCCAGATCTCCTACTCGCCCTCATCCTCCTATCCCCCTCCTCCCCTCCCTCCTCATCCTGCCGGAACAAGAACAGCAAGAATAATTCAACGCTTGGAAACAGGCCAACGTGGCAGTTTGTCAACACTTGAAAGGGCTCGCGCTCAACTTGGCCATCGCCGTGTTGGAGGGGCGGGGGCTGAAGAAGAACAAGAAGACCAACAAGAACCCCTTGAATCTGATGACTGACGACGCAACAGCAGCATCGAACGGCACAGGTATTACCGGCGACGATGATGATGATGATACAACAGCCACACCTCTGCGCCGAGGAGGACAAGTTGCAGGACCAACACCTGTCCTCCCAAACAATGTGAATGCTCCCACCCAAGTATTAAGATACCACAAGACCTTGCTGATGGTGATGGATTTCTTGCATGAATGCAAATACCCCACAGACAAGATGTTCACTACTGAGGAGCTTGCTGTCATTACGCCCAAGGATATCTACAGATGGATGTGTTTCAAGGTGTATGGAAAAGCCGATCCTGGACCAGATGATAATCCAAGACTAGGTATATCAAGTACTCTGATGTATTGGAAGAAGGCTATTTCATACTTCATGCCAAGCCATGCCACCTGGAATGAAGCCACATGCGCAGGAAACCCCACAAAGTCCCGCCGCATTAACAACCTTATTAAAGTAGTGAAGAAGAAAGAGACTCGCCACCTAGGAAAGGAGAGCCAAGCTGATCGGTGCTTCACAAATGAAGAGTTCCTGCAAGTGCTTGATCTAGCAAAGGGACACAGCATTGTTCAGCTTCGACACCAAGCAATGTTGAAGTTCCAGCTTCATATGATTGGTAGGGGGGATGATACATCCCATATGAAGAAGGTTAACTTGGAAGCCAGCCTAAACTATACCGGTTACATTACAGCGCAGATGAGATGGTCAAAGAATGTTCAGGATGAAGGCAACTGCCCAGTGCAGCTGCTAATGGGGGCTATGGATCATCGATACTGTGTTCTTGTTGGGCTTGCAATCTATCTAGAGGTGTGGCTAAGCACTGGCGCGGGCCGGTTGAGTCAGTGGCTGTTTGCAGAAGGAAATACTGTGTTCAATTCATCTGCAAAGGTGCAAGACAAGGAAGCAAATGCTTGCAAGAGCAGCTATCAGAATGCCCTCAGGTGAATCATCGAGGACCCAGAGTTTGAACCTGTTACTGATAGGTAGCTTGGCACTCGCTCTGTTAAGAAGTCGGGTACAACTATGGCGCGCAGAGCAGGAGCTACTAGGGACGACGTCAACTACAGAGCTAGATGGAAGACTAGAGGCCAACAAGATGACTATCTGGATGTACAGTTGGATTGGCCAGATATTAATGCAGCTAGTAAGCTGTGTTATAAGGGCATCTGCATGTACAAGGAGAAAGATGCTAGTGGTATTACAAAGGAGTGGCTGTGCAGTGCCGTCGCGCCAGCAATTAAATCCAAGTTTGGCCCTGCAGCCGCCACCACTCTTGCAAAGGCCTTGCTTTGGGCTTGCTTTGATGGAGCAGCGGTTGATTTGGTCCCTCCTGGACTGAAGGGGCAGATACTTAATTGGTACAGCCTTTTAGAAGAAAGATTGGAGGATGAAGTGAATCCTATTCAAAAGGTTCGAGTGATTGCTTCAAATCATGATGGGGTTGTGCACTTGGATGAAATCCCTACGACAGAAGATGAGATTGCTCGGGGAGCACGAGGGCACGGAGAGCAATGGAAGAATGCTATCTATGCTAAGATGTGTACCACACAGAACCATGTTGCAGAGCTCAGGAACCATAACATTGCAGAGATAGCAGAGATGAAGAGAACGATGAAGCAGTTGCAACAGATTTTTAGGGGGATGGCAATAGCGCCGGCGCGGCGACTTGGTGGAGGAGGAGGGAGAAGACCAGCTGTAGTGGATGCCGCGCCGGGTCTTCCAGAGGGGCAGCGGCCTGCAACCTTGTACGCCACTCCAAGAACCATCCAAGCCTTGTGGGATGAGTACCAAAATGGAATAGGAGGGAGGAAGCCGGGGCGCAAGTTCACTGCAGCTAAGCGAGGGCGCGTTAAGTTCAAGTATTCCAACAGGAAAGTCGTGTGGAGTTGTATGGAGAGGCTCTTGAATCGTGGCAATGATGTGAACACTGCCATCAGAAAGATCAAGCGTGTTTATGGGGATGTGTCCATCACGAAGCTAATCAAGGCAATGCGCTGTGATGAGAGGAGTGGAGGGAATCGGACACTTTGATGAGCAGCGGCGATTGCTGCTGGATGGATTCGTTCGATGGATTTGTTCGATGGATTCGTTCGATTGATTCGTTGGTGGTTCAATTGTTGGTCCTATCAATTTGTTGTACGTTGGTTCGATTGATTCGTTTGTTGGTTCAATGGAGGAGGAGGAGGAGGAGCTTGTTGGATAGGGGATCCCCCCCTGTTGTTGCTGATAAGCTCTGTTTTTTAGTTCAAGTTTTTTCATGTTCCGGTGTGTTGTCGAGTGAGTGAGTGCTGTAATCACGGACGGGTTCGATCGATCGCCTGTCTAAGTCAATGTTAGGGTCGTGTAACATGGAAGTAATAGATAACAGTATTATTTGTACACATTTACTTCCATCTTCTTGTACCTCAGCTCGGAAAGTGAATGGTCGATTTTTGGAACTGTCTTGTTGCCGGTCTTGTTGCCGGGGGTCTTGTTGAGTATTGAAGGTGCGGCGGGTTCGATCGATTACCTGTCTAAGTCGATGTTAGGGTCGTGTAACATGGAAGTAATAGATAACAGTATTATTTGTACACATTTACTTCCATCTTCTTGTACCTTGACTCGGAAAGAGAATGGTTGATTTTCGTTCTGTCTTGTGAGCACTCTTGTCTTAGTGAGTTTTCAACGTTCCGACGATTTTTTTTTGATACTTAGAGTGTTACACAAAAAGGTGCGGAGTGCTCACCAAACGTTACCTCTGTAGACTTCTACGTGGTTTGTGTACTGTTGCATTTTAAGTTGCGTTTTTTTTGTGTACTCTCACGATACATCATCATTGTGAGTTACAAAAAAACATTCTACTAGTACGGTACTACCGGTATGTACCGGTACGTACGAGTACCGTACCTCAATACAGAATGCAGAATACTCGTACGGTACACCACCCCCTGATCTTACAACATAGTACAAGTAGTTAGTACTCGTACCTACTACCGTAGTTTTCCTCCGGGGTGAAGAAGTATTCTAGATTCCAGCATTTGGGTGATTCCTATATGTAACTACCCCTCCTCCGATTTGGTTGGCACGTGTCAACCCCTCTCTAAAGAAAAATTTGAGGTACGCGCGCCAAGAATTTTTCTTTAGATAGGGGTTGATTCGTGCCAACCAAATCGACTCCGAGTAGTATCGGGGGGGAGGAGTTTTCTTTAGGATGCTTCCTTTTTCCAAGGGCGCAGCCCGAGGAAAAAGGAAGCATCCTAAAGAAAACTCCCCCCCCCCCCCCGATACTACGAGGAGGAGAGCAAGGAGGAGGGGTAGTTAGGTATGTAATACCATGCTCGTAAGGGAGAGCACAAAGGGAAGGAGGGGGGGAGCTTGCTAGGGACCGATGCTTGCTCTTTGTTGTTGCTAGCGAGCGTCGGTTGCTTGCGAGCGTCGGTTGCTTTTTGGTGTTGCTGCAGTTTCGCGGGGGGACAAGGATAAACCTGCTCTCCCCGCAGTCTACCGTGTTGTATGTGTGAAAAATTACTTTAGTATGGGAAAACGGTACTAAAGTAGTTATTTCGATTCCGTGTTGACCAATCAAAAAGTATTTTCAGCCATTTTTCACACACAACTCGGTGTGTTAAGCAAGTAAGTATTGCTCAACACACGTAGTTGCGTGTGCAAATCTCCAAAAATTACTTTAGTAATTTTTGATACATACAACACGGTGAACTGTGGGCAAGGGGGGATCCACTTACTCGACAGGCAAAGAGGGTACTAACTCCCGGGATTTAGCAGCAGGACTACACGATTGATTGATTCCTTGACACGACCTGTGTAGGATCTAGTAGAATCCCTACTAGACCCCGGATTTTGGAAACTTCCCCGTACAGTAGGATCTAGTAGTATCTCTACTAAGTCCTGGATTTCAGAAACTTAATCACGCATACATTTTCAGCCGTTCTTACCGTTCAAAAGTATTTTTAGTGTTTTGTCTTAAGTAACTTAGTATTTTTAAGCTTTTGTCACATACCAACTCCGGGTGTTGTTGAGCAATATATATGGCAAAGAGGGAACTAACGCGGGATTAGCAATAGCAACAGGGATTTCGCTCATTTGATTCCTTCACATTGTGTAGAATCAAGTAGAATCCCTACTGCAACCTTGATTTTCTGCTGTTTCCCCCCGTCAAAATTCATTATTTCAAAATCAACCACTTTGCAAAAGCAATTTGCAAAAGCAACTCCCCCCCCCCCCCCCCCCGACCATGGGAATAGACCCTTTTTGCTGTTTCCTATCCTACTAGCTAGCTAGTATTACAACAACAAGCAACCCATTCTATTACACTGTAAGTCATTGCCGGTCCTTTGTTTGCCGGAAGGTGAGTCGTCGTCATTGTCGTCAACAGTCATTTGTTTATTCCTATCTCACGACACTCTTCTTGCTGCTCCTTTTTTACTTTTGACCATGGGAATAGCTCCTTTCAGCAACCATGGTTTGAACTGTACCACCTCGACGAAAGAGCAAGGCTCCAGCTCCCCAGAATCAATCTTCTGCTCCAGCTAAAGATCTTTGGTCTCGGACTCGGTCGGTCATTTACGGATGCAACAACAACAACAACCCAACGTTGGTCTGTAGCAGCCAGGAATTCTTCATTGAGCAACCCCTATTACAAGAAGATGAGCCCCCCATCCTCCTCCTTCTGGATGTCCAACTACCACCCTTGGCAGATGAAGAAGCGCGCCCTCCGGACCCTTCATCTTTCTTCTACCCCGGTTGCTCCTTCAATACCTTAACACCGGCGCCGGCTGCTTCTTTGGTGCCTGTCGTATCCACGGCATCCGAACTACAAGGACTGCACTGCTCCGATCTAGGGGACTAGTGTATTCACGGCGTCCGTCAGTCTAGGGGACTGCTGTATCCAGGGCATCCGAACAAGAACTACCGGTAGTACAAGCGCTGCTTCGTTTACTACGGGACGTCCCTATTTCTCGCTCCGGCATCAAAACTACAAGCGCACGAGCTACAAGCTCTGATTTTGGCCCCAACAGCCTCAATATTCATCAGGACTTGCTCTCTAGCAAGAAATAGGTCTACAAACTGATTCTAGCTCTTTTTTTTGGCATATACCCTGGTCCCTACTTTGCTGTGTATTAGTCTGTTCTGGGAGTATCGAAAACAGTTCTAGGTGAATAGTGCTCAGAATACAACTGGAAATCACGACAGAAAATTCTACTAGGCAACGAGTAACACTACTAGAAAATCACGTACCACTTCTACTCATATTCTTAATTATGTACCACTCATACGGAGTATTCCGTAAATTACCAAAGTATCAATCCATTATCAGAGCAGAAAACACTACTAGAACTTGTGTACAAATTCTACGGCATATTATCCAAATTACTTTAGTATCATGTCATTGTCAGAGCAGAAAACACTATCATAAATCGTGTAGCCATTCTACGGCAAATTTTCGAAATTACTAAAGTATCATGCCACTGTCGAGGCAGAAAGTACTACTAGAAATTGTGTAGCGATTCTACGGCATATTTTCGAAATTACCCAAGTAACACCCCTCCCCGCACCTTTTTCGCGCCTGTTGAGTCTGTTTTAAACTCACGAGTCCCTTTTATTTATTTTATTTTACTTAGGCATCGATTTTGCGAGTGCCCGTGCTCTCCCGTACGAGCCATGGTGTTACCGAAATACTTTTATGTACTACACAAACCGGAAATTTTTTACTTGACCAGTCTTTTTGGTACAAATCATAGTCGACGTGAGCTCACGTCGAATGATTTATGTATACATACTTTTTTATACCGGAATTCCTGACTGAAATTTTTCTCGGTCCCTAATACGACCCCAACGGACGAATCACACATCCAACAGGATCAGATTGCCAATTTTGGCTGATTACAGTACAAGTACCAGTACTAGTAAGAAATATTGTCCAACGCACAAAAACCAAATCATATCAATAATAATGCTTTATCTGCTGTTGTTGCTGCTATGTGACAACGATGGAGGAAGAGATACATATTCAGCTCCGTACATAATTTTTATATCGCAGACTCGTCAGCCAATAACAGCAATGGCAAAGATAGGAAAAAGGTCGGGGGGAAAAAACTACAGCAGAAGTGAAGTCTTGGAACTTCTATACACCCTCAAAGCAATCCTTCCTGTTGGTCCCGAGGAATGGGCACAAGTGGCCCAAATCCATAACGACAACTTCCCTGATACCAACCAAAGTGTTCAAAACCTCCGTAGGAAATACAATGATCTATATCGTAAA
Source organism: Pseudo-nitzschia multiseries (assembly GCA_037355745.1). NCBI lineage: Eukaryota > Bacillariophyta > Bacillariophyceae > Bacillariales > Bacillariaceae > Pseudo-nitzschia > Pseudo-nitzschia multiseries. The sequence goes on along the minus strand of CM074785.1, from coordinate 19,342,063 downwards.
CAAATTCCTACTGGCGATCCAAATTGCCCAAAGGAGGTAAAGTTGGCAAAAAGGGTTAAGTATTTGATTAAGGGCAAGCAAGGAGTTGGTGATGGACAAGAGCCATACGGAATGGAAACAGGATACCAAGATGAAGAATACATAAGTAGTGAGGACGACGAGGATTATGACAGCTCTGACAATTATAACATTCCTCTGATAGTACCACTTGGTCAACCTTTGCAAACAACCACTCAGCCAACCCAACAGTCAATGAAGTCAACCCAACAGTCAACGGAGTGTACCCAGCCAACGAAGCCAACACACCCAACACAACTTCCGCTTCGTCAACCTTCCCAACCAACCCAAGAACCAGAACTCAATACACCAACCGCCATAAACGTACCACCAAGAATTGTTCCACGTCGGTCTCGGTCTTCCTCTTCTTCTTCTTCATCTCAATGGTTTGTTCCTGCTGCGCGTGCTTCCCCTTCTCCCAGCAGCACTCCGCGGTCCAAAAGACAGTACCGCAGGAACAACACCAACAACACCAACAACGAACGCCAGGAAATTCTTGATTTCTTGATAGAGAATTCCGAGCGTGAGAGGGAACAAAGAATAGAGTATCAGCGGCTTGAAAGGGAACATAGAGATGCTTTCTTCGAAGCTCAGAGGCAACAAACAGAGGCTGCCTTCAAAGCTCAGAGGCAACAAACAGAGGCTGCCTTGGAATCGCTGAAGTCCATCATAGTAGATGATGCAACCATATTCTTAAAGAGGCTCCGTCCCAACTCCAACTCAAATTCCAACTCCAACTCCAACTCAAATCCCCCCAGGGCGGCAATTCCACTTAAGGCTTTGGTTCCTGTTCAATAGCAGGAAGATCCGAAGTAATTTCAGAAATTACTTTGTCGGAATCGGAACCAAAATCCGAATCCTTAAATAACCAGGAAGGTGGATTGATGGTTACATTCGGAACAACTGGATGATTGCTAGGTGGATTGATGATTACATTCAGAATGGCTCGTGCAAGAATCTTACAGATCTCTTGTCGGTGTCGAGCAATCTCTTGCTGGTGATAAACAATCAGTTGCCGGTGTTCTTGTTTGGTTTTGGCTCGGTGTTCTCGTTTGACCTTGGCTAGAAGAGCCTGAAGAATCTGTTTCTTTTCTTGTTTGGAAACTACCACCATTGTCAATTGGAAAACGAAGATTGGAAAAGGAAGATTACAATTAGTAGGATCAGATTAGTAGATTACTTAGTAGTGGTAACAAGTTGCTTTTCTTTTTGGAAGAAAACCAATTATGAGCTTTGCAACTTGCCAACAAAATGAAATAATGAATTGATGAATTACTAGTAACTACTAGTAACTACTAGTAATAACTCATGCAAAATTGTAAAGTTGGTAGTAGTACATGAAAGTCTGAAACTCAGTCGGAATTGAATCGATAGGAGTCAACGATTCCCACGTCAATTCCCATTTCGATTCCCATTTCCATGTATGGAAGAACTGATGGGATTGACCCGTCCGGCGCTGTGTTGAACCCCTCTTAAGGAGTCGTGCGGTTTTTACGAACCTGAACACCAAAAGCGAAACTACTCCATCCGCTCCTCGTATTACTTGGAACTCATATAGGCAGCAACAAGCAGCAACAAGCTCTAAGCTCATAATTCAAAAACCTAGCAACAGCGAAAGCTATGTCCAAATATAACATGCTACTAGCTACTAATTACTACTACCATTGGGGATCTCAACAATGTACTTCTACTCAACCAATCAATCGATTGACCATGACGACCATGGAGAATCAATCAATTGACCAATCAATACTCAACAATCTACTCGACTCCTCACTCAACAACAATCTACTCAACCACTCAAAGCAAAATGCACCAAATCCTTTGTCCGATAAGTCAAAACATCCAAGTCCTTCGGAACCCAATGGCTACCGAGCACCGGCTCAACGACTCAACGCTTGAAGATGCCGGTGGCATCTTCTGGTAGATTGTCGTCATAAGAGAAGTATCTGTCCTTCTTATGCATGAAAACATTCAGGATCTGGTTGTAGCCAACTGTACTGGTTTGGTAGTTGCACAGAAGCATCATTAAGTTCAAAATGACCTTCCTATTGCCAAATGTCTCCAAAAGGAGTCTGTCTTTTAATCGTGGAAACTGCCCCTGGATCATTTGCATCCCCCACTCTGATAAATGCCAAAGGGACGTTGCTTCTCTGTTCAACAGAATAGCCTCTAGGGTATCCGGATCATTCTGGGAACTTTGGACAAGGCATTGGTGTCTCCCTGTGGCAGCCCTAAACGCAGAGTCAACACAAACCATAGCTTGGAACTTGACGAACAGTTCTTTTATTTTATCATAAACACCATGATTGGTGATTGTGCTGTCATGCCAGGTACCGGGGCAGTTGTAACAGCAAATACGGATCCGTCCATTGGCCGCAAAAACAAAGACGCTGTTGACATACATGTCACAGACCCAGCTGTTGTACTAAGACCAACTCTGAATCAACCAATTGGAAGACTGCTGAATTTTGACTTTGAGTCCATCCGCCGCACCCCAGACACGGCGTTCTTTTAGTCTGGGATATTTGGCACCAATCGCGCTGATGTATTCCTCCAATTCTTCTTCAGTTGGAGGTCTAATCATTGTCTTTGGATGATACTGCAATACAAACAAAAGAACCTTTCTGGAGAATTTCAACCATTTGTACATAACAGTAGAGGTGAGTCCAAACGCCATAGACACAGATCTTGCAACGGATCCTCGTGTTCTAAACCAATGAAGTACTAGACCAAGACAGCATGTTGCATTTGCCTCACACTTTCTTCCACTCCATACTCCATTTGCGTTAACCTTCCTCTTCCGAATAGCGTCAGTGTATCTATCAACCGTGTATCTATTGAATGTTGGTTCAAATAGTCCAAGAAGCTCTGTAAAGACTGTGTGGTCGAAACCACAGCAGTTGAGAAGAGCGTGTTTGTTGCCAGAGTTGAATAGATAAAGAAAGGGAGACTCAGAATGATGACGTAGGGCTATCCTTGGTGTTCTCCTATCTCTTCGACGCCTTTTTTCCGCGTAATCATCATCGTCATCATCATCATCCTCCTCATCTTCTAGAAGATACAAGCAATCAAGCAACTCAAGTGACATAGTCAACGGATGGGCAACTATTTATGTTGTTGGTTGAGTACCTATTGTTAAAATGAAAAATTTGATCGTCAAGTCACTGAAAAATCTGAACGTCACTGAAAAATCTGAACGGATTAAACCCACATGTTTAATCGTATGAAGAAGACAAATTTGGCTATTATTATTGTCCATGCCATGAGATTTCAGATTCCAAAATGAGATTTATACACTAGCCCGGCAAAAAAAGTATGTACAAAAGTTTCATTCCCAAAATATTAAAAACAGAAATCTATGTACTAGTACATAAAAAAGTATTTCGGGAATCACCCATTCGGAGGAAGTATTCCAGCATACCGGTACCGGTACAATATGTCGGAAATACCACAAAGGTGGTATTTAGCCTGGAACTACTGTGGCTCGTAAGTAGAAATAGGTACGCTTGATGAAACATACATTTAATGACTATTCCTACTGTTTTTAGACATAGAAATCATGTGGTACCCCTCAAAAAATAGGGGTACGCGGCACATTTTCATATACAGAATTGTTGCATTTTTAGTGGTATAAGACTCCATGTAACTCTTAAGGAAATACCACAAATACCACAAGTACTTTACATGACCGTTGTTCTTCAGTCTTTTCTCATTTCGAAATCTCCCTTGAGGTGCTTGAAAAACTCGCTAAAATTTCTCACTTAATCTTGCTCACTTTATGCGAATACGATATTGAATATCAAATATTGCTGTATCCAAGTACCAAATACTACGACGAGCAACCAAATACGACCAAACAAACAGCAGCAACCGCACAGATGCAAGCCCACAGCACCGATGCTGCAAACCTAGCGCTTATGGAAGCGGATGCTGAGCAGCAAGATGAAGAGCAAGGAGAGCAAGCGACCACCGGAGGAGGACGATGACGAGGACAAGGAGGACGCGGATCAACTGGAGGAAGAGGACGCGGATCGACCGGAGGAAGACGAGGACGCGGATTGACTGGAGGAAGAGCACGTGGATCGACTGGAGGAAGAGCACGCGGATTGACTGGAGGAAGAGCACGCGGATCGACTGGAGGAAGAGCACGCGGATCAACAATGACGACAACGGCGGCAACGACGGCAGCTATGGCCCCTGGAGGAGGACGCGGACGCGGGCGCGGACTAGCAGCTTTAGCAGCAGCAGCGCAAGCAGCAGCAGCAGCAGCAGCTGAGGCAGCTCGAATTGGCCAGCCAATCCCAGCAGCTGCAACACACGCACCACGAAGCATACGCAGGCGCAATTGTATCCTCCCCATTACTGAAAACTCAATCAATGCTCCAACCCAGCTAAAGAGATATTACACTATCTTTTGCAATTTGATGGAGCACAAGGCAGGTCACGAATTTCCTGACAACTATGTATTTTCCAGTGAGGAGAAAGCAGCAATTACACCAGAGGATATCTACAAATTCATGGCTTTGGAATCGTATGGAAGAGAGGATCCTACCAGTGATGACAATCCAACCCTGGGGAGGTCTTCTACCCTTACATACTACAAGAAGGCTATCTTGCAATTAATGGTATCCCAATCAGCATGGTGCAAAGCAACTCTCAGGGGGAACCCAATGAAATCGCGCCATGTGAATGACCTTGTCAAAGCTGTTCACAAGAAAGAAACTAGAGGCAGTGGAGTGCCAAGCTGTGCTGATAGGGAGTGTACCTCCGAGGAATTTATGCAGATAGTGGATATGATTTTCACCCAAGGACAGCCTATGGAAAATCTGCGTCACCAGGCGATGCTAAAGTTCCAGCTTCATCTTATTGCTAGAATGGACGACACATCGCATGTGCAGAAGAAGAACCTGCAAAAGAGCTTACGACTCCCAAATTATCTTTGTATTAGATTGAAATGGTGTAAGAATGTTCAAGATGAAAGGGGCTGTCCACAACAGCTATTAATTGGATCAATGAATTCAAAGTATTGTGTTTTGGTTGGGCTGGCTGTGTTCCTAGAGAAATGGCTAGTTTTGGGGGAAGGCATTACCAGTCAGTGGTTATTCAGTGATGGCACAACAAATCCTAATGATGCAGAAGATTTGCAGGCTGAGGAAGCCTGCCGCCAGAAACACGCATATGCAGACGCAGTGTCAGCCTGTATTAAGAGTTCTGTGTTTGAACGCAAAGGACCAGGTAAATTAGGAACACACTCTATTCGAAAGTATGGTACCAGCAAAGCCCGAATGTCAGGGGCCAGGTACGAGGATGTAGATTGTTGTGCTCGATGGAAGAATCCCAATATGCAAGGCAGGTACACAGCAGTTCAATTGGATTGGCCTGATATCTCTGCAGCGGTAAAGCTTTGTGGTGGAGGCCCCTGTATTTACAAAGCAACGGAGGGCAGTGGTGTGACCGGTGACTGGCTACTGGCTGATGTTGTGCCAGCAATCAAGACCCAGTTTGGTCCTGGAGTTGGTAGGATTCTTGGGCTGGCATTGCTGTGGGCAACGTTCAATGCTCATGCAGCAGATTTGGTCCCCCCTGATATCAGACACCAAGTCACGGCAAAGTACATCCAACTTGAAGCTGGGCTTGCAGATGGGGTGAATCCAGTAAAGAAGGTGATGGCCTTTGCATCAGAGCATGGAGGGTGTGTTAGCCTTGATGAGATAGAGGATAACATGGATGATTTGATGACGCGGTCACAGCAGTGGAGGAACAGTATCTATGCCAAGCTGTCCTCTAATCAGGTAGAACTTGGAGAGCTGAGGAACTTTGTCATCACTAGCATGGCTCAGCTGAACCGGCAGAATAAAACGATTGAAGGTATTCTTTGGCACATGGCTGCAGCTCCAGCGCGTCGAGTTGGAGGGGTAGTAACACTCGGTGGTTGTCAGCCAACAACTCGGCTTGGCACTCCCCGTGTGCAGCCCCCAGCATTGCTTGGAGACTGCCCAAGGTCCCTTGCTGTGCTCTGGGATGAGTATGTGAATGGAGTTGGAGGGAGGAAGCCTGCAAGGGAGTTTAGCCGGCATGAGCGCGGCGTCAATAGATACAAGTACATACAGCGACTTGTTGTTTGGAAAGTGATTGAGAAGCGCTTGGATCGGGGGCTCAATCTTGCAACAGCAATCAGTCGAATTCACTCTGTGTATGGAAATGTATCAGTGACTCAGATCATCAACCAGCTTTGAAAGGATGAAGGTTGTGGAGGGAACAACAGGCTGTATTGGTAGCCGTTGGCCTTTGTTGACATTGCTGGCAGCGGCGGCGTTTGGTTTATTGTTGTGTGTTGGTGTGATGTGATGTGATGGTGTTGATCTTCTTGCTGGAGAGCAAACCCCCCTTCTTGTTGTTGCTAGGGGGGATTTTCCCTGTAGATTTTAGTGCAGTGTAACACATTGGTTGGCACCTAAGTCCAATTGTAATGAAGCTCGCCCATTGTCGTCACCATCTTCTTCGATACTACTAGCCGTTTGATTGCCGTTCAATTGCCATTCCATTGCCATTCCAAGTCGAAAAATCAGTAGAGGACCATGATGGTGTTCGAATGTGGTAGTATTTGTACATGTCCACCCTCATCTTACCTTCTATTGGGGGGGAAACAGATGGGTCGGAGAAGGGATCGTTGACAACAACGACGATGTATCTTTGTGTGTGATTCGCAGTAGAATTGCGGTTCGAATACCCTTCCGGACCGCAAACCAAGTAGAGGAATGTGTAGGTATTTGAGTTGGTGTCATTTTGTACTATTTGTATGGTGGCAGACCTTCATAGTCTGTTCTATGGAAGGAGAAACAGAAGGGTCATTGTAGGGGGCGTGTGTGTGAAATTTATGACATTGGTGATTTTGATGATCGGACTTCCCATCAAAAAAATGTCTTAGGAGTGAGTTTTTCGGTGTGTTTCCAGGTGTTTTTCACTTGTTCTTTTTTTTTAAGAGACTTTAGTGTGCGGAGCACACACATGTACATTACCCATAGACTTGTACATGGTTTTTGTCCTGGGTATTTATTGTGGTATTTTTATAATGTACACTCACAGTACCGGTACGGTAGTAAGATTACACGTACGAAGTACCTAAAGGTAAGAGTTTAGGTGTTGTTAATTTCAACACATTTTTAGCGACAGGTTATGAGCTCACTCATTTTGCTGCTACAGCAACACCCTAGCTACTTGGTCTATCCTTGCTAACTACCTTGATATAGCTTGAACACTAAACTATACCTCGCGCCCGAATTGGTAAGGTTCTCAGCTATCCATAAATACCCTATAAGCTGGTTCTCTGCCTGCCTGACCTTTTCTAGCAGTGGGCTTCTCACGAGGCAAAAAAAACTCCAAAATCTCCCATTTTCATTACCATGGATAGGGACCTGTCACCCCAAGTATATCTCCATAACCAAGCCCAGGTAAATGTTGGCAGTCCACAAGTGCCTCGTTTACACCAAGATCAACAAGGCTTGCAAGTCTCAAAGGGATCTGTCCTGCGCGTTAGGAGAAATAGGAGGGCCAAGCAGAAACTCCAATTCGTTTTTTTCAATTTAGGAAAACACCCGCCTCCAAATAACGGTGATAGCAGATATCTCCATACTGAAGGAGCCGACGGCAACGATATTGCAGGGATATCTTCATTGTATCAAGAAGAACAAGGCCTGCAAGTTTGAGGTCGATTGATTGAGTGGATTGGAAGTATCTATTTTGCAAAGCATTGGACACACGAGGTCCATTTTGAAGGGTAACAAGGAAAAAAAACGGTGAATATTAATATCTCCATACTGAAGGCACCGACGGCAACGATATTACAGGGATTCCTTCATTATACTAAGAAAGACAAGGCATGCAAGTTTCGAATCGATTGATTGAGCAGATTAGAAGAATCGAACCGGTGAAGTAGAAAGGGGAAATCTGGTTGTATTTCAAGTAAGCAACCCAAATAACAACAACAGCAGAGATCTCCATACCGAGGTCGCCGCTGCCAACGATATTGCAGGGGACTCTTCATTACATCTACAAGAACACGTCGCCCAAGTTTCGAATTGATTGATTGAGCAGATTAGAAGAATCGAACTGGTGAAGCAGAGGGGCAAAATTCGGCTGTATTTCAAGGAAGCAACCCAAATATACAACAACAGCAGAGATCTCCATACCGAGGTCGCCGCTGCCAACGATATTGCACGGACTTCTTTATTACATCTATAAGGAGGCGTTGCCCAAGGTTCGAATTGATTGATTGAGCAGATTAGAAGAATCGAACTGGTGAAGCAGAGGGGCAAAATTCGGCTGTATTTCAAGGAAGCAACCCAAATAACAACAACAGCAGATATCTCTGGACCAACTGCACCAACAGCAACGATATTGCAGGGTCCTCTTCATTGCATATATAAAGAGGCGTCGCCCAAGTTTCGAATCGATTGATTGAGCGAATTAGAAGAAACGGACTCAACATGAACATACCCAATGCTGCTGAAAAGCAAGGAGGAATTCCTCCAACAACAAGAACAACAGCGCCACTTCGTTTTGTGGCAAATGGAATGGCCCTCCCTAGTTGCCCCAAAACAGATGGGGCCGCGCTGATGCTTGCAGTTGCTCAGAAGAATAATGGTAATCTTACAGCAGCAGAGGCCATGAAGCAGGTGGCGTTTCCAGTAGAGGATTGCAACAACAAGTCAATACAGAGAAGAGTACTTCGCCAGAAGAACAAGATGCTTTCTGAAGCAATTCCATCCACTGTGGAGTTGAACCAGGATACAACATCAATATCTCCTCTTACCTCGGCTCCTTTTGATATCATTGCTGATTGGGTAGCAAGACAGACTGTTTTTACCCTGACTCCAGAGGATATCATTTCTGCTTTGGCAGCAAAGCAGCAGCAGAGGGATAGGGAGGAGGATTGCACTGACAAGGCAACTACTAGTACTACCAACACCGAAAGCCATGCTGATAGCACCGGCATTGCTGCTAGTAGCGCAAGCCGCGCTGATAGCACAAGCACAAGGTGTGCGGGTAGTAACAAAAGAGGGTCTGTTGCAGTTGCAAGGGTGCCAGTATTCATTAACAAGAGAAAACCAAGCCGGAATGCAACCCAACTCAACTATATGCACGCCGCCAGAGAGGAACAGAAGGAACGGTATCTAAAGGGTGTTGCAGCAGGAATCAAGATGTATAGAGATCACCAGTCAGGCAAATGTACCGTTCACAAGTCAGGCGAGGACATAACCAACTGTGTTAGTAGGCTGCATGGCACGTCCATCACCCTTGGTACCATCCGCTACCGTGTCTGGAAGCAGAACACACGCCAGCATGATCTTGTTGAACCTAGTGCCGGTAGACCCTCAAAACTGCCCCCTACGGTTGAAAAAGCCCTTGTTACAGCTATGGAGACATACTCCAATCTTATGTCAGCAGAAATGAAGGAGAAGCCCAACCATCTGGGTCAGATCAAGCGACTGGAGTTGTGCTTGAAAGACTCACCATCTACTCTGAAAGATAGTGTTGCACTCTACAAACGCCTAAGTGCCAGGTATGCCGTTGAGGTTAAGATCAGCACAAAAAATTCGCAGATGGAAGAACGACGCTGTGTTTGGACTACTTCTAATAACATTAACACTTGGTTTGAAACTGTGAAAGAAATTCTTGTTGTCTACGGATTTGCACGCTTGGCGGTGGAGGAGGAGATCAGAAACGGTCATGAGGGAGAACTTGTATTTTTCCCTGGCCAGTTGAATCGCATTTTGAATGATGACGAGACTGCACTTACATTGGACGGAACCTCTACCAATGCTGGCGGTCGTCCAATCACAGAATACGGGCCATCAAATCGAATTCTACCACGGGGATGCACTTGGGCCCAAAAAAGCAGTTGGAGATGTACCATGGTTGCAGGGAGCACGGCTGCTGGAGACCCAATCCCGTTTCACTTCCAGTTGAAGAGCAGTGCCACGGAAGAGAACAAACGAATCTCAAAGTCCTTTACAGATGAACTAGACAAGTCTGGTACCTGTAGTGGTGTTTGGAGTATTCCAGGCACTACAGTGGAATCACCTACTCAAATGCCACATACAGTGAATTGCAATCAAGCAGCAGGCATGGATAGTGTTGAGTTCCGTAAATATTTTGAGACAAGTATCATGCCACTCTTCCCAGATGCACAACCTGCTAAGGGGAAGTACGTCTGTTTCATAGTTGATTCTGGTCCTGGTCAGTCTGATCCTGAATTGCATCGGCTAATGAGCACAAAGGGGTTCCTTTTAATTGCGGGTGTTCCAAATACCACACATGTAACCCAAGTGATGGACGTGAGCTTCAATCCATTCAAAACGGCATTCCGTGGTAACAAGAAGAAACTCCACGCATACCGGCGATCTAAAAAGTCAACCGTCAAGACAGTTGATATTCCAGCTCTAGTTTTTGGCTACAAAGAAAGCTGTACTCTACAACTACGGTCAGCGTTTGAGGAGGGGTTTGCACCGGCAGTCAACAGAGCGTGTTGGGCAAAAATAGGCATTGCTCCGTTTACAAGGAAATGCTTAGGTGATAGAAATGTTGCACATGAATTGATGACGTTATCAAATGGAATGATTAATGTTGATGCAGATCCTAAAACTGTCGCTTTGCTAGAGCTTGAATGGAGGAATTGAATTGCTGTTCAGACGTTAGTAGACCACGGATTTAACGGCAGAGTCTACGCCAAAAACGCTCCATGTATCACACTCCCAAAAACACAACCAAATACAAGAGCTTATCAAGACGAGCTGCAGCAAAGCACTGCTGCAGGGCCAAGATACACAGTACTACAAGGCCGAGCATACAATTGCAAGGATCAGCACATTGTTTATGAGAGGATTCGACGTGAGGGCGATATCAATGCAATGAAAGAAACAAAAACCAAAGCCTTGGCATACACCAAAAACAATGAAGCAGCTGAGGCAATAATGGAGCAGTATAATGGCAACTTCATGGATCTCCCTGTATTGTAGTTGAGGAAAGTCTTTGAATGGAGACTACAGGAAAAGAGTGCAAAGCTAAACAAGGATGACATGGTGGGTGCTCTGATGGAGGCCAAGGATGATCCCCCAGTTCGTGCATTAGAATGGACTGAAATGGATGAAGCTGAATTGAAAAGACTGATTGAAGAGGATATCAAAATAAAGCATACAGAGCTAGGAAAAGCAATGGCAAAGGATGTTATTCAATTGGTGAGCATGGCAACAACCATCACCAAAGAGAGGATGGAAATTGCTCGCGAATATCTTTCTGAAATTGATTGTGAAAAACTACAAGTGATGAGTAATACCTGGCACTGTGAGAGTTAGTAGCACGGGTGCTTGTAGTTAGTGCTGTATGTGAGCGTTGTCGTCGAAGCGAAACGCAAGTCGCTCGGCACCCTCAAGCAAGAGCAACAAGAAGAAAACACATGGACTCGCGTTTCGCTTCTTGTTTGACGACGACGACGCTCTTGATTCATTTTGAGGTTGCGCTACCACCGTACCGTACTTGGTACAGTGTAATTCAATTAGTTTAATGGTTTATTTGTTATTCATCCCTTGTTAGTTCCGTTTTAGATTGCTGGTTGCAATTGGTTGCAATAAGATGGATTAGCAAGCAAAAAAGTGACGAAGAAAAATCGTCTCAGAAATTTCGTCTTGGAGATTTCGTCCGAAATGGTTCGAAATCCGGGTTCTTAAGAGAGGTTCGAACCTCTATCCGGGTTCTTAAGAGTATTCGAACCTCTGGGGTGACAGGTAGGCAAATAGGTGTTAATTTCAGCGGTTCGCCGTGCGTAGAAAATGTACCGGCTTCTACTGTGTCATACCGAAATTAGCACCTAAACTTTTACGAACATTAGGTTGAGGAAGAAAATTCAGGGGAGTTATTGTGCCGTACGGTACAGTATTACGTGCAAGTAAATGTGTTGGGGGAAAGTTGAAAAGATGTGTCATTGCAATTTGCGCGCCATCGATTCGCGCCAAATTGAAAATATCCAGGAGCAAAATCTGTGAAAACTATTCATAGCGTTCGACCTCGTATTCTACTGGTTCTCGTACCGTACCCCACTACTATCGGTAAATCTTACACTAAACCTGCCGTAATCTTACCGGTGTGAACACTCTCGCTTCAGAATAACAGCCTGCATACAGCGGCAAGGGCAACAACACATACTCGTACCGCTACTACAACTTGTACTCTCCGACATTCAAGTACTATACCGGTATTCATCCACCTACGATACTCCGTTCGAGGCTCGACGACAGACGATACGAATATAGTAACCTCTCTCTCCACGGATCAGAGCCCCGCGTACGATCTTACAATTGTGCCAGGAAGAAGATACATACAGTACCGGTACCGGATTCCAGCTGCGACAATCATTATTTGTCTTCCCTTTCGTAAACCAAGAGCAGTAAAGACTAAACGCCGTGTCCCAAAGATTCGAGATCGCGACGGCGGAAGAAATACATTGAACCATGGGAATCAAAGGCCTCGCCAAATTACTTTCCGATGAAGCTCCAGATGTGAGTTGAAAGAAACGGATCACAACACAACACACGCCAAAGAAATCCGAGATCTCTTGTTGTGGATGTGTGCTTGTTGGTTGAACGGTCTATCTACCATTGAAAGAGAGTAGGAGGAATGGTGCTGCACATTGCTTGATTTGCATTGTTCATCTCATCCATCCTGTATCATCTCGCACTGCGTCCTACACTTGCCTTGTTTTTTATCGAAAACGATTGTGTTGTTGTTGTTGCGACAACAAATGAATCCCATTTTATATTATACGGCATACGATCCACAATGATATGCACAATCAATTGTAACTGGGCAGTGCATTCGAGAGGTCGACTTCAAGTCGCTGCACGGCCGCAAGATCGCCATCGACGCCTCCATGGCCATCTACCAGTTTCTGATCGCCGTCCGGAGCGGCGGTCCGAACCAGCAGGCCATGATGCTTACGAATGCCGATGGAGAGACGACGAGTCACATCCAGGGAATGTTCAACCGTACGATTCGTTTTTTGTCCGAGGGTTTGAAGCCGGTCTTTGTATTTGACGGAAAGGTACGTACCGTATCGCATCGCACCGTACGGTGCGCGTTCGTTTTGGATTCGTGGCTCGGGCACGGTCGCAGACACAGACACGGTCAATCGATGTTTGTGTGTGTGTGTGTGTGTGTGTGTGTGTGATGTTTCCTTTGCAACACGACCGGTAGTTTCTGACATGGTACGCACGCACGCTCAATGAAATGAAATGAAATCAACAATTTGCGAATTCCCGATACCTTCTGCAACTACTGCTGCCAGGCTCCCAACATGAAATCGGGAGAATTGGAAAAGCGCAGGGGAAAAACGTCGCAAGGCCGAGGAGGAGCTCAAAAAAGCCACGGACGAAGACAACAAAGAGGAAATGGATAAGCACTCAAAGAGATTGGCACGAGCAGGACGCAAGGAAAACGACGACTGCAAACGGTTGTTGCGGCTGATGGGTGTGCCCGTCATACTGGCACCCATGGAAGCAGAGGCCCAAGCCGCGGCCCTCTGCAAGGCCGGAAAGGTTTATGCAACAGGAACCGAAGACATGGATGCCCTGACGTTTGCGACTCCCGTCCTGATCCGAAAATTGACGTTTGCCAACCAATCCTCCAAGGGGGCACAAATCCAAAGCATGAACTACAAAAAGGCGATCGAGGGTTTGGGATTGACCCACGACCAGTTTGTGGATTTGTGCATTCTATTGGGATGTGATTACTGCGACAATATCAAAGGAATTGGACCTAAGACCGCGTGAGTACTGTCGTGCAAAGAAACACACTTGGTGACAACAATGCTATCGGCGGGGGCTGTCCTGGAGCAGGCAGAAATGCATATTACTCACCTATGTTGTTCGATTGTGGCTCAACCTCTATTCGTTGCAACGAATTCAAACAATACGAACCTGAATACACTTTCACTCACACTCACACTCACACCCACACTTACACAGTCTCAAACTCATTCGCGACCATGGAAGTATCGAAAAGATATTGCCCGTCGTCAAAGATGTTCCGAAGTACACAGTTCCCGAAAGTTGGATCCCAAACCAGAAGGACGAAAACGAGACCACGGACGAGGAGGGAGACGACAAAAGCGAAACAAAAGAACCGGCCGCTACCCCTGCCTATGTGCTAGCACGAGACCTCTTTCACAACCACGAGGTAAACACCGACGTTGAACTCAAGTGGCAGGAACCAGATGCGGAAGAGCTCACCAAATTCCTGGTCGAGGAAGCGGGATTCAATCCCGACCGCGTCAAAGTCCAAATCGAGAAACTCAAAAAGGCACATGCGGCCAATCGCAAACCGCAGGCCAGGATGGATTCGTTCTTCAAGGTCGTCTCGAATCCTGCCGCTGATGCCAAGCGCAAAAAACGATTGGAGGACGAGCGGGCGAAAAAGAAACAAAAGGCGGCCGATGATCGGAAGAAGAAGACCGGCGGGAAGAGCAGGAGATAAGAATGAGTAAATCATACCCTGCGTAGATACTATTCTAAAATATATACAAAGAATCACTGCAAACACAATAAATTTGGGAAACATGCATCACAGAATACAAGCAAATATATCGACAACTATAGTTGCCGATTTTTTATCAATTCGTAATTAAAAATATAGATCGAGAACTACACAAACGTCAAATTAATAGCTACATGTACATAATTTTAGTTTGTTTATTGATCAGCCATTCCATCCCCGTTGGTTGATTTATCGTCCTTCTCCCTTCCATTAGCGTTCCCCGCCTCGATGAGCTTGCTCTGCTGAGTTGTCATTTCGGAAGAAGTGTAGAATGCCTTGCAGACGTTTGTGGCGTCAACCCCAAACGGACAATCGCAAGAGAAGCGACTAAACGATCCGAGAAATGTTTTGTGTCCCGCATGACATCTTTGTTGGCACTCGACACAAAATCCCCGATCGAGTGCCGGGATCAATTTGCAATCTGTACAATGATACATTTGCGCCAATGGAACGTGTGCTGAGCGTCGCTGAGATTGACTTCGAACCCTACAGCAAGAATTGAGATTGTCGGTTTGGCACCCTTCTATCAGGTCAAAGTGGTTATAAAAGACTCTTTGATTGACGATTTTCAAAGTACGGGGCACGTCCGGATCTTTACGAAGTAACTTGGAAAGAGGTGGGGACTTCGAAGCGATTTCCTTTGCATTCACCTCAACTAAGCATGGTAATTTTCGAACAGTCTCATGAACTGCAAATGGTTCCACCTTCGAACAGGCCTGGATGTCGAGGACAAGTAACGATGTCATCTCTTGTATAGCTTTGATCGATCTATTCGTCAACCTTGGGAGAGATGCTGCCCGTAGAGCAGTCAACGACGGCCGTGAAGTTCTACACCGTTTGGATGCTGGCGCCGATTCTTCTTTCCCCTCGTCCGTATTGGAAAGTTCGTGTACATCAAGCCTTTCTCTTCTTCGCAAATTCTGGCACAATGCAATAATGCCATCGTCACCGATTCCAAAGCACGCCGAAACATCCACGTCCGTCAATACACGACAGTATTTGGCTAGCGATTTCAAGGCCTCGTTTCCTATCGTACCTGCTCTCATTTGAAAGCAAGTCAGCGTTTCTCCGCAATTCACGGCGAGTGCCTGGACTTCCCAATCTGACACACCTTCACACCCCGCAAGGTGAACTTCTCTCAGGCATCTTCCCAGCGAAAATGTTGCAACGCTGCCACGAAAAATTCCCGAATGCGGGTGACCAGCGCCGTCCAGAACCAAATGCCTCATTTTGATGCGAAACGTTGGCTCGTGTTTCCATATGTAAACGTCTGGTTGATAGTTCAGAACGTGACGATTTCCATGCAGCATCTCGTTCGCATTGACTCCTTCATTGTTCAGGGCACGGAGATTGTCTTGAATGTTTTGAACTCTTCCTTGCACAGCTTGCATGTATTCCAAACTCCTATTCAAATAAGTGTTCATTGTCCCGAAAACGTGTTGAGAAACAAGCCGCAATGGTTTCGTCCCGGTTAGATTAATAGATTCGATACTATCAGGTAGTAAATCCATGAAATAAGCTTCGGAGTCGGGTGATAACTTATCGTGAATATGAGATAAGCATTGCATGTCCAGATGCTTCAGCCTGGTCAAGGTTCTCAAAAGTTCAAATACATCCGATGTCCTGATTCTTTGCGAACACGATCCGAACGAAAGGGAGAACAGATGCGGATGACAACGTCCGATGCAATCCAGAATAACGGGACCCACACATCGGCATCCGTTTAAATGAAGATACCGCAACGTTCTCGGACACGTGTTCAAATAATCCAAAAGCACCCCATGATCCAAACGAGCACAATTTGTCAGGTCTAAAGAGACCAACGATGAACTTGTTAGTCCAGAAAACCAAGAGGCCCCAGTAACTCCTCTGAGATTCGAGAGCTCCAAGTGTTTCAATTTATTCCTAGGACCACGACCAAGAATCGACTGCAGCAACAGCTGTACGGCCAGTTGCTGTCTGTTTTCGGTGAAGCTGTTGGGATACTTTTTGACCAGGAAACTCAGTGGAAGTGAATCTGTAGAACACAAATGAAACCGCTAGAGGCGTAACAAAGATAGATTCGGAGGCTTGAAGAATCGAGATGTAATCGGACGCGTCGCAATACGCCAGAATGACGGCTATCAGGTTGTCCGGTATTGGCAATTTGTTGCGGGCTCGCCCGTACCGCTTGTCATTTTGCCCATCTGCTGGTTGACCATTTCGGTCCGTATCGAGAGAGGACATGTCTTCGATTGTTGCCTTTTACTGGTCACGTCAAAGTAAGATTATGCATGACAGATAGAGTATGATGATTTGACACAAAGTAATTCAATTTTGTACGCTTATCAAGAATAAACGGGGGAAACTGTGCTACCGTACGGTACTTACATTATGCGCTACTTGTAGGGATTGGGAGGATACCGGTAGTACACCATGCGCGGTAAGCTATGTATAAATACGAGTACGAGTACGAGTACTCGTACTCGTAATCTTACTCGTAGTCGGTCCCGGTAAAGAAAGCTGTCAAAGACGATGGAATGAATCATGATCTGTTCCTGTTCCAGGGAAAGGAATTACCGGCAAGATTTTACCGGCAGATATTTTTTCGAATTTGCTAACAAGCTCAAGTCGGCTCTTGTCAGGCACTTTTGAGGGCGGTGCCCTTTTGAGAGACACATTTGGTTCCCGTTTGGATCGAGTCGTTTTTCGTCTGTCATCGCTCCTCACAAAGCTGTCATGACTACAAATTTTCCAACCAACAAAATAACTGTGAGATGTTTGTCCGCATGATGAGTAAGATACAAGTAAGATTACGAGTATTACTCGTACTTCGTGCTACTACTACCTACCTGGTACCGGTATTGTAGCCGAAACAGCCGTAATATACTCAATACGGCTTTTTGTTTGCCTCATGCATCGGGGCATCGCTGTAGGAAGCATAAAGAATTAAACAACGCCGTCCCCGACAAGACTGGTAGCATTTTGGAACCGTGTCAAAGATTCACAACAGAACTTAATTATAGTCTGGGAAAACACATTCTGTCGAATCGTCATATTGTACAGCCATACGACAAGTCTCTGTCTCAAAACGCCGACAGAACTCACTAGGCACGAACCAAATACCAACTACCGTTACGCCGATCCATTGACTTCGAAAGCGCAACACGGATCTGCGAGAACCAATAGACATCGCACGCAGAGAACGCAACATCCTCCCCGTTACTTCTTGTATTTACGAAGAAGCTTTTAACCACAATGGAAACTTCTGCAAAAGTAACTCTCTTCGAAGATATTTTTGAGGTGACAGCCTTGAATCCCGACGGATACAAATTCGACCGTGTGAACCGAATCCAAGCAGTCGGAACCACGTTTGAATGCGACCTTTTGCTGGATATAAATTGCGAAATCTACTCACTTCGGGAAGCCGACAAGGTTACTCTAGTCCTTGCATCCACGCTCCATCTCGATGGAAGCCCCGCCGACCATTTTTCGTACACTCCAAGCACGGAACCGACATTGGCGGACAATTACGAATACGTGATGCACGGACGGGTCTTTGATATTAGCTACAAAAAGGACGGGACGGCGGTGCTGGCCTTGAGCTTTGGGGGATTGCTGATGAGATTGACCGGGGATCAAAGGCATTTAGCAAATGTTCTTCCAGACATGAGATTATATTTACTGCTCAAAAAGGATTAATGTTGACCGACGTTGTCGTACGACGATGACGGAGCACTCGTACTCCACACCCGTGACTGGGAATGCTGCACACTTTGCCACCGCTTTCAAGGACATAGATATTAGAGTCAATGGCTGGTTGCAATTATCTGCAAAGTTCTTCAAGGTGAAACACGGCGACTATTTTGTTTGTTGATAATAATTTCCTATAATATTGCCACTTTCGACTGTTTTGATTGACTTTTTCTCTACGCAATTTGACCACACTTGTCAATGAGGCCCTTTCCTGCGAAACAAGTTTTTCAAAACGTTTTTCTCGAGTGCAATACCGGTAGGATGCTGTTCTCGCGACAAAAATGACCATATGGCTTTGCATTTTTTTTCTGCCCCTTGAAGAGACGACAACAGAGGAACTTTAATGATCTTGTATAGACCAAGATCGATGCTGGCCTCGGCATTGTTGTTGCGATTCAAAAGCGACATGACTCCTTCCTCACAAGTGTGAATCGCCTTGAGTGCAACGGTTTCCTCGGAGAAATAGAGTGCGTCGGACAGGTAGTATCCGAAATTGAACAACTGAATGTCCTTGTCGATGAATGATTTCACTTCTACTTCTAGCGAAACCACCTGAAAGGCCTGTGCTAAGAATAACAGAGCAATCGCATTTCTTGTTCTTATCGCAAATGCCCTAGATGAATATATGTAATCCAATAGATCTGGAAAGTGTGCAGCCGCTCGGGAGCTAAGTTCGATACGGGAACATTGATTGCCATCATCGATTCTATAGTGCAGAAGATTTGCAAAGTATCCACTCCTTCGCTCTCCTATCGCTAGGATATTTCGGTGAACGTTGTATATCTTCTCCTGAAATAGCACGGATGTATTATCACCACGACGATCGACATTGGTATCGGTATTTTCTTCCGGGTTCTCTCGAATAATTACTTGTAGTTTCCAGTCGCTGAAACTGAAGAAATATACAACGCATTATGTAGACCAAAATTGGAACGGAGAAGATGACGTTAGTAGACCACACCATGCAACCAAAAAACCTTTCTACGATAGACGCTTACTTATAGGATGGATCATTTCTCCACGACAGAGTAGCTTCTTCCGCTTGAGGGATGGGAATGTCAAAAGAAATATCGTCGCTTGCAACAGATAATTCATCATCGTTGTCGTTGTCCGTAGAGCTCTCGTTCTCCTGTTGCATTTTAGTTCGAAACGCAGCTAGCAGGGGGGGGGGGGGGGGGGGGGTATTGGGGCTACCGTTGATATGTCAGAGCTATGTTTCCTCAATTATGCAATGGGAAGAGAAAATGACTATCCGTACACTACGTCGAAATAATCACTCAGGGTCTCGTTTTGGCACTCAACTCTCAGCTACCTCCCGATGCACATTTTGCTGGGCGCCAGATGCGACATATGCTACGTATTTCCTCGTGGTAACTCTGATACAAGGGAGGCAAATCTTGTTCGACACAAAACAAAACAATGCATCCAACTCTTATTCGTACTTAGACCTCGAGATGATTTTCCCGTATGCAACTTCCTGTAAGAGACCCAACGGTCGAAGTCAAAATAAGTCCCGTTTGAAAAGGAAGGTAGGGGGTGTCATGTGTGAGACGCTCATTGAAGAAATTAGGCGAGGCGATCCCTATGAGCCTCGACGTGAAGGATAGACGACTCCGTGGAGTGGAGCGTTTTTTATTTCGTACTTTGTACTATTCAGTATCATGCACTTATGCACACACATAATACCCCGGAGTATACAATTTTCTACGAAAAATATTTTGTGAGACGGGGTCTGTTTCGAAAGAATAATACATTATCACCCTGCGCGCGTAGATACAACGGACAACGTGTACCAGTCTAGAACCAGTAGTTCACCCTTGAGCTGAACACCACTGATTTGAAAAAAAAACATGACTTGTTTTTAATATTTTCGCGAACTCACTGCGAAGCCAAGAGCCAGAGCTAGATAGAGGTGCTGGTGTAGACCCGGGTAGACTCTGACTAATCATCAAAACAGAACCCAGTCAACACAGAACACTGAAAAGACAGTCGAACCAAACAACGATAGAATGAGGGCCAGTGTAGATGTGGATGAACCTTTAGTCGGACAGTCGAAGTATGATGGGTGTGGGAGATTTTTACAGCTAGCAATAGTGACGACGATTCCGTTGGTGGTCTTTTATTGGGTCCCATTGTTGCGGTTGATAAACGAATATCGCCTGTATCGACGATGCAAGCAATATCCTCACATTATTGTGTGTAAAGGGGAATCACAAAAAATAACAAATCCTGGACGAGTGCGTGGAAGCCATCGAGTTAGTGATTGGATTATACCGATTGCAAGAGTTTTATGGAAGATACTGCATTGGTTTGTGAAGCTTTTGTTGGACATGATTGTCGCCATCTTGATCTCTATCCTCGGGATTAAAAACAAGACGGAGTCATTGACCAGCGAACAAGCTACCAATGCTCAAGCAGCGACTTCGGTTCTGAATGCAAAAGAAGAGGGCACGGCGAAGCACACGCAACACAGAACAGTCAATCGACAGTCGGTGGCCTCATCCCAGACGTCAAGTTTACCCGAAATGAAACGTGATCTCTTTGTGGAAGAAGAGAAGGCTGACAAGCAATCGACATCGGAACAATCTTATAGTATTCCAGCCTTATCAGAAGGACAAAACAGGTTATCACAACCATCACCACTGGCACAGCAACTTTCGTTGGCACAACCGGTGGAACAATTTTACAAGCCCATCTCTCATCTCGAACACGGGAGTGTTCGAAGTAAAGCTAGTAAACGTCGATTGCCATCCCCTATGGCCGCTACACTGACACGCCCGGTTCAAATTGACCCGTCTTCCTTATCGGAGAAAATGAGGAAAAGAAGATTGAATGGGGAGGTAAGAAATGGGATCAACGCCATGCCACAGCAGCAAGATTGTGGTGTTACCAGCAGAAAAAAAAGAAAATTGAATAGCGGTCGGGTGCCACTCCAAGGTTACGTCGCGAGACGTCCAACAGTAGGAGCATGGAAAACAACCAAAGCACTGGACAAACGAGAACGAGAGGAACGGGAAGAAAGACTCTTGCGTGGCATGAATCGAAAACGTAGCAAACCAACCACTGAAAAATTACCTTCAGTGGCAGCAGAAAGCCTGAACACCTACGAACTCTACTGTGTCGAGCTTAACGTCAACTTCGGCAACACCCTCAATATCTGCGCCAGCCTTTGGTTTTGGACAGTCAGATGCTAAAAATTCCGCAGTTGTGAACACGTCAAGCGACAAGCAAGTAGTCCCTGTTCCAGTTTCAACGCCAGCACCAACATTCCAGTTTGGAGCAAACAAACAAACAGTATCCGATCCTTCCAAGCAATTGCAAGATAATACTGCCGCAGTAGCACAGCCTGAAGCAGCATCCCAGGCACCCCCAGCATTTCCATTCGGCAACGCATCTACAGAGACGTCGAATTCATCTACCAATTCGTCGAAGCCGGAGCCAACTCAAGGATTGAGTGCGGTACCTGCACCAACAGCACCGGCTCTGACATTCGGGGGAGCGCCAGCTTCGTCGGCTCCAGCACCGGCACCAACATTCAAAGCTGCGCCAGCACCATCGGCTCCAGCACCAGCACTAACATTTGGAGCTGCACCAGTACCGTCGGCTCAAGCACCGGCACCAACATTTGGAGCTGCGCCTGCATCATCGGCTCAAGCACCGGCACCCACATTTGGGGCAGTGACAGCTTCAGCTCCGACGTTTGGAACTGAACCAGCATCATCGGCCCAAGCACCGGCACTGGCACCCACATTTGGTGCGACACCAGCTCCAGCACCGACATTCGGAGCTGCACCAGCACCAGCTGCTTTCGGGGCCACTACTTCAACAGTTACGAATACGTTTGGAACGTCATCAGGTTTTGCTGCAGGATCTACGCGTCAGCAATCTAATGGCCAATTCTCGTTTGGCAACACAAAGGAGAATCAAGTTCCAGCGCCATCGAATGGTTTCATGAAGCCTCAGCCGTCAAATGGGAACAGTCTTCCACCTCTTGGGATGAAAGGGGGGTTTTCGATCGGCGGAAGCAACGGAACAGCTATGCCAAGCTTTGGGGGTGGCAACGGGGTAGGATTCAATTCCGGGAATACTACTGTAGCGGCCGCAGGAACTGCTAGTGCACGACGAATGGCACGAAAATCACGAAACCGTCGGCGATAACTTTTTCGTGTTAGAGGGGTTCAATCTAGATGTGCAATTCTAAGCTTTTACTCAGTGGGTGTAGTAATATTTATCAACTCTTAGAACACCTACACAAAAATTGGCTTTCTCAGAGCATTTAATGAAACAGCTACGGTAAACAATTTCGAACAAACTATTGTAGTTATAGGACATAAAGTATGTAAACAGAAGAAGACATCGACAAAAAGTGAAATGAAAATACGATGCATTTAAACTACTTCCGTTTAAATACAAGCATATTGGTTTTGACTGACGATCAACGCAACAATCATGCCGCTGTTCACAAGAGTAACATTAAAAAAATGATTAGTGTTTCTTGGTGCGAGGAGCATCAATTCCAAGGATTCGTATATCCAAAAATTCTCTTTGAACGTGTGGTTACTTACTACAATGCCAGAGCTTCGGAGAAGATGAGCATGATCAACATGCCAACAAAAAGTTTGTTCTGGTCCTCCGATCCACTAATATCTTCGGTAATCCCTTCGGCAGTTTCTTCACTGTCAGGAATATTTGAGTATCCGTCCCTTTCGGCTCCCACCGGAAACAAGGTGACGGCCGAAGCTCGGTATCCCACGGAGCGGACTCCGAAGTCGCCTACAATTCCGATGCAAATCCCAGCGCCTAGGCCTGAACATCCAGTACACAGTCCAGCAGCTAGATGGGCCAAACCACTAAAAGTACTGTAGGAATTTTCTCGCTCGCTCGATGGCGTTGTGATTGACTGTCCGATGATAACTCCAACAATAAGGCCGTAAATACCAATTACTTTCGTATCATAGTACAATCGTTGTGTGCCACAGTGTCGTTTTGTTTTTGTCAATGAATTGTCGTGTAAATTGGTAAATTGTTGAAAGCCAGCCCAGTAAAAAAAAAGTCAGATGAAACAGCATTAGTCCGGCCATTCAATACGCAGAAGCAATGGCAAAGGTACTTTCAATGACCGAAGTGTGTACGTACCTCCCGCCATAACAATAGGAATGACATTTTTCATAATAGAGGACGGATGCCGAATGCCTGTGTAAATGATGGATTGCCCAGATTTCCATGTTCCAATCTGAAACGCATCGCATCGCATCGAACCAGCCCGGCAAAATCAAGAACCAAAGTTACGAAGTCAAGTGTTAGTTGTCTTTTTCCAGAATTGTAATGTATTTCGTTCCTGAAGATGGACTACAATCATAGATTTCAAGATTTTCAATCGGCGTTGGACACTCCACAAAAGGACATGTATTTCGCAGGGCGAAGCGAGCTCAACCCTTTTTGATGCGTTTAGCGACCTCCGGGAAACCTTATCTTTGGGGGACCACGTATAAAAACAGTTCCTTCGTAAAAATAAATTTGATTTGCACATGCTATGTTCACCGATCTCCATTTTTCCTGTCCATTTTCGTTATAGAGATTTCCCATGCCCTCCAGATGGGAGATCTTTTGACGCGCCATACGCCGCAAACCAAGACACGAATAAATTAATCAACAAACGACGTCTTCCGTCTTTACTCACTGCGCTACCCCAATTACTCAAACAAACTGCCGATGCTACGCCCATGTATCCCAGAGCAGCAGCGTATGATGGACATTGCGCATCGACGGGTGGTCCTTGATCCACCATGGTACAACTTTACTCGATTTTGAAGTAATGAAGAGACAGGAGACAAACCGAGACGTACACGCTAACCCCGGAGCAGTTGGAAAAAAATATTATGGA
This sequence comes from Pseudo-nitzschia multiseries, assembly GCA_037355745.1. Classification (NCBI taxonomy): domain Eukaryota; phylum Bacillariophyta; class Bacillariophyceae; order Bacillariales; family Bacillariaceae; genus Pseudo-nitzschia; species Pseudo-nitzschia multiseries. The sequence continues at coordinate 19,317,798 of CM074785.1, read as the reverse complement.
GGGAGACATCAAGCGATCAAGTCAAGCATGCACAAAGGGAGACATTATTTAGAGTGAACAAAGCATGATTTTTAACCATAAACTGGACAAGTGATCGCGCACAAGTGCCTGATTCCTTTCCGTTCCGGCGCGCTTGTGTTGCATCGCCGTGCGAGTACAGTAAGACATAACTCTAAGTATTATGCATGTTCGTAACGTACCGTACGGTACGTACCGTACTCGCTGCTTGCGCTATGGAAACATATTTTGGGGAATGATGAAATATTGGGACTTTCAATAGACCCCTTTTCATACTTTGTCCCTAAATATTCGACTGTATAAAAGTAAACATACTCGTATATTTTATATTGACTGCCTCCCAATGAAGCTGGCGAGCTTTCGTATGGTCTATTCTCTGCTTTTTTCAACGAATTCGCCTCAAGTCAACGACTACGACAACAACCGAAAGCATGATCAAAATAATCAAGAACGGCATCCTTTTCAATCGTCGGTGACATTGCTGAAAACCCAATTGTACACTACCAGCCACTGTTTTCTTCGTGAAGTAGACCAAACAATATACTGAATAATCAAAATGACTGAAGTAGTAGCGGGATATGAGATTTGTCCATCGTATGCGACAGTGTTGTAAGTCTGGGAGACGCTGGAGTGGCGGCGCAATCGAAGCCCGAGTGATGTAACCGTGAGAGACTCAGGTCCGAAAATTGGATATACGATAGCTCGGTGGGTCGACTAGAAATGGCCGAAACTGATTCTACTAGCGAGGCTGAAACGATACTTGTCAGCAGGGAAATGCAAGGCTATTATTTCTCAGATCTAACTTTCTCGTTGTTTTCAATTCAACACGACATAAAATGATCGCATATAAAATGATCGCATCACAGCGGATACTTGGGTGCGAGTGGATGCATGATCCTCTCCAGCTGGGGTTCTGCTTGGGGAACCTGGAGAGCTGGATTGGGAGTCTGCCACATGGGTATAGATCATCCAAAGGGCATTATTAAGAACATCGTTCCTATTGTTATGGCTGGTGTTTTGGGTATCTATGGACTGATCGTTTCTGTTATTATTACGCAATCCATCTCGAGTCCCGCAGGAGGTGGTTACAATACATACAGTATCTTCAATGGATACGTCCATGTAAGTGTTCTTGTTGAGTAGAATTATTCGTTTGTTCGTATGATTGTGATTGATACTTCAATGTGCTTGCGAAAAGTGAGCTCACGATCTATACCTTGTGATCGTTTGAATCATTCTTGTTTCAGCTTGCTGCAGGTTTGTGCTGTGGACTTTCCTGTCTGGCGGCCGGAGGTACCATTGGAATCATTGGAGATGCCGGAGTTAGAGGATTCGGTCTTAAAGCAGAAGGAGGAAGAAAGTGGTTCTGGTCTGATGACCAAGGTGAAGACGGTGGTGACTTCGGAGGAGCTAGCAATGCCGAATCTTCGAACAAACTTTATGTCGGTATGCTCATCATGCTTATTTTCTCGGAAGCTCTTGCACTGTATGGATTGATTGTTGCCCTTATCTTGAGTCAAAACACCTACATGTGCGCAGCCTAAGAGAACAATATTATTAGTGTACCAAACATACTACACGACTGCAATGATGCAGTAACCAAACATATTGTAGATCGAACATATCATCTACTTTTCCCATAAGTATTATTGAAATATAGAAACAAGCATTATTTTTATTCCCTGATACATTGTAGTTGATAGCGTTGGGCTGTGGTTGATCAAGTTGGACGACAATGTTATCCCCTCCCTTCGCTTCTACTAAAGATTCAGTGTACTGTGGACAGCGTTGAATTTCGCCAACTGGTAGATAACTATGTTTTACGTATAAGGAATGTCATAGTGCTAAGATCGTCGAAGAATCCACCTGAGGAAAGTCAATCAAAATTGATTTGCAAGAAAGTTTGATAAGGAACAAATACATTCGACGAAGCGAATACGAGCGACATCACATACCAGTAGATAAAAACAAACCTATGGAGCAATAGACAAGAATCGTACCTTCAATCCAATCTCCACCGTACCACTTTACGAAAGGGACATGAATCAGAACCAAAAGCTGGGCAATGACAAAGGTGGGTAGCACCGATGAAAGCCATTTGAAAAAAATGTGTTTGCCTAATGGTCGTTCCAAGAGCATGATGACGCCGGTGTAAGCAAAGAAGGCTGTAACTCTACCAAATTTGAATTCGTAGCAGTTTTCACCTTTCAAACATAGACCGTCTGCGCCATACAAAAACGGTTGATTGTAGAAGATGCATGCCCAACAGTATTCATGGTACAAACCCGAGATTATAAAGGTTACGAACATGGCAGTCTTTCCACTCATAAATCTTTGATTTGCCGGCTCGAATATTCCTCTCTTCGCGATACATGTTGAAGACGATGGCGTTGTATGGAACGAATGTAAAAAAATCAACGAGGAATGAGAGAGAGGATACTTTGTGTAGATGTACTTCACAAACAGCATTCGGAATTTCTTCGCTCGGGTAGCACAGTCAACATACCTTCAAAAGAAGATGCGTCATGTGATTCCAACGTTTCGTCCAAAAGTCTGTTGGCGTCTTGCTTTTCGTGAGCGGAGAGTCAAAAATTGTTTCTGTGGCTAAACCTTTCAGATTTTCTGCAAAGGCGGTTAATTCAAAAAGGGTGTTCAGGGTGAAATATAATAGAACTGCACCAGTAGCATGGAGAGGACGAGAAAACAAAGTAGCAAAGACATGAGCTCTGTTAGAAACTCGACAATCGTGAGATTACTTTTGCACAAACAATTATTATTCAAAAAAGGCAGTGAAGTCCTTGATAAGTAGTATTCTCTTACTTGCAATACAGTATGAATTGAGTAGATGACCTCGAGAGAGGAAATCTCGAGACACACTAAATCTTGTAAACTCCACCCCGTCTTCAAAAGGTTTATAATCGAAATGTTTCAGAACCGAAAGAATCAATGAAAGCGCAAAAAAGTACAAAAGTCGTTCCACGAACGAACGAACAAGCTTCGTCTTAGTGATTTTCTGAATTTTCCCTTCCTTTGTATTCCATACATACGGCACCTGTGTCCAATCCATCATCGTGAGTTTTAAACGTTGTGGTAGCAACATCAGCAGTTATGAGTGTTGTGATGAGCATTTGTTTCTCCAGAACAAAGTGGCAAAAATATCAATACAGTTTTTTTTTCTTAGTGGATCTCAGTACGTACAATATTGGCGTAATAACTGCAATAGTTCCAGATCGATAATTCTACAACATCGGGTGACGTTCCGTACATCGCTTCGATGCAACGAAAAGAAACAATGCTCATCACAACACTAGGATTCATACAAAGCACTCTGTTCCTATTTCATTTTCAAGATGAGAGGTCACAACATTGGTGAAGAATTGTTAGTAAAAGAATAATAATGATAGAAGCTGGGATTTCGTATTCTTGTTCATACATACCTTATCCGACAAACGTCTAACAAGTAGAAGGGAAGATAAACAGAAAACGGTATCACGAAGCCCCAACCGATCATGAATGATATCGAAGTTCCTCTCCTCTTGACTATTAGCTCGTAGATGAAACAAGCAAAAAACATTTGAATTATTGTTTCAATGAGGGTAAGAAGTAAGACTTGCTTCCATGGGCTTGCGTTTGGAGCAAATACAGAAAAATATCCGTCTATGTGTGGAATGCCGAAAGTAAAGATCGGCTCTCGATCAACGTTGATATTTTCAACGAAATGGTTAATGAGTAAGTTAGCCATCATTGAAATTGAGGTGTATGTGTATTGCGTCGGTGCGAAATGGTGTCCCTGCTCCAGCAGTGATGGAAAGATTCAATATTTTTGTTTCTTTCAGCTGTGTAGTCAGAATCAGAGCGGTGCAAGCAGCTTGAGAATGAACCGAGGGTGAGCAGAGGCAATATATTTGCTTCGTGTATGCAGTATTGTGTTTTCGTGATTGTGCAGTAAGTCGAAGTATATTGCAGTCGGTGAGGCTATTCCGGCCACGAAATCAAGGCTTGAGCTGTTTGGTTCAACGGAGAAGTAGTGGCTACCGAATCAAATGGGTGTCGATCGTTCCTTGACGACAAATAGGATGGAAATGCGGGATGAAATAAAATTGTTTTAAAATTTCAGAATTGTTCATGTACCGACTTGCTTAGTATTTGCGCTGCTTCTTTCCACTACTAGTAGTATCCTCGCTAAAACACTCACATTTCTCTCCAGCAAGCAAATACAAGCAAACACTCTTTCGCGAAACACTCTTTCGAAACACTCTTTCTTTTGCGAAAGTAAGCGACAATCAACATGGCCCTGGAGTTACTAGCACTAATTGAAGACTACTATGATAACTACTTAACCCCCGATTACAACAATCCACTGCTTGGGGAGGAAGATAAGAAAAGAAAGGACCGTAGAACTCCTAGTAGGATAGCAATTAAGCGTTACAGCCAATCTGCTTTCATGTATCTCTATTGATCCGGCAATGATCAAGCACTTCTAAACTGCTGTGGAGTTGATCATGTAGTATTCAGGGAGCTCCTAGATTTGTTTGAGCCTTTCTACAATCAATACATGTATGACATGAAAACTGGATCGATTCAGAAGTTTAAGGAATATAAATAGTCACCGTCAAGAGTTCAATGCAACCAGATGTCTTGCTCTTATTTTATTCTGGTTTCGAACCAGACGATCAGCAGCAAGAGCAGTTGCTGTAGCATTTGGAATTACAGCTTCTCCTATATACATATGGCTGAAATTTGGATGGAAGCTCCTTCTTTCTGCATTACAAGATCATCCTGCTGCCAAGGTTTGCTTGCCAAACAAAGAAGAGACTCAACAATAGGTCGATGCTATTGCTGCAAAGTATCCAGCGCTTGGTCCACACCGGGTGTGGGGTGCTTGCAACGGGCTTAAACTGCATATCCAGCAGTCTGGCGACTGGACCAAATAGAACCCATACTACAACGGTTGGATGTCTGCTACGTATGTCAACAGTGCCTTTCATTTCTGCCCTGATGGCAGGATCCGGGCTTGTGTCTTGAACTGTCCTGGATCTTGGCATGATAGTACTCAAGCTGACTATGGGCCCTATGAAAAGATGAAGCTTATGTATCAGCTGTATATGGTAAAGGTTGTTGTTGATTCAGCGTTTAAGTTATCTACAAACGACTACCTTGTTAGAAGTAGTCAATATGACGCTCTAACAGCTCCTGTAGAAATACCTGAGGGTACACCTAACAAAGAGGCCACGGCGATGAAACAACGCGCGGTTTGCAATGCTATTACAGTGAACAGAGACGCAATTAGTGTTAGACAGATGTCAGAATGGGGGATGAGACAGATCCAAGGGGGATTCCCTAGACTCAAAGATAACATGTTGCTGGAAGAAACAGGAGACAGGAGGATCATTCTGAAGCTTGTCGTGGTGTTGTAGAATTTCCAGACAGCTAAAGTTGGAATCAACACCATACTCAACACCTACATGAGTGAGACTGAAGGTTTCTTCTCCTACGGTTTGGTACCAACTGAAACGGCAAACGGTGTATTTTAGAGTTGAGAATCGATTGATAATCGATAGTAGTTAGTATGAATTAGCGTTACAAATTAGATTGCAGTACTAGTACTAGTTAGTCGTATCGATCAATTGATTTGATTGATTGATTAGTCGTAGTATCGATCGATGGATTTGATCAATTGATTAGTCATATTTAGAGCAGTTGACAACACGTTCAAATAATTTTGCTCCAGCGCACCTCTAGTGGTTTTGGATCCCTCTTTTAAGGTGCTGCAATAGAGTTTTTCTACCTGCTTTGTGGCCTAAGTTTCTGTCTGGAGCAATGATGGTGTTGTTGTTGAGTTTAACTAGTAATCGATTCCTTTATTTTAACTAACTAACTAACTACTAACTAACTAACAAATTGATCGATTTGATCCATTCACTTGTCAAACAAGTCCAAGTCATCGTCACTGCTGCTGCTGACACTGCTGTCGTCATTGTAATCACAACGCTGCTGGAGAGTGTTCACTTTTCTTTTGAGGTTTACCCCCCTACATTACTGACTTGGGGAGTAGAAACCTGTGGAGTAGTAATATTGGGACGGCCGCCGGCACTAGAAGAGCCACTAGTAGGAGGGCCGCTAGTATGACCAGTAAGTTGAACAAGGAGTGCCTGTATTAAATTCCTTTCGTGCCCAGAAGTACCAAAGCTACCCAATGGTAGATATTCTATTCGTACGAATCAATGAGTCCCATATCAACCAAAGTAATTGATTCCCACGGCATATCGATTCCCTCGGAGCATCGATTCCCATCGCACATTAACGGTGAGCAATCTCTGTTTTATAATATTGCCATTGTTCTTTGGTGAGCAAACTCTGATTTCATAAAGTATCACATGAGCTACGGGAGCAATTCCTGATCTTAATGATAAACATATCATGGAGTCTTCCTAACGGAACAAGAGAAGAAAACCGTTGGCATGTGATTCTCACACAATATATATATATATACACACACAGATATATACGGTCAACGACCAATGCATGTACGGAAATAATCAGCGAGTAATCTCATCACTACGCAACAGCAGTTGCAACGTATTTCACCTCAATAAAAGAGATATCTTGCATTTCGGCAAGATTTCACTTTATCTCATACTTTTAACATTCAACTGATTTATATCCCAAAATTCACACTAGTTGCTACCAACTACCTGTAATCTACATTACTAAGGTCTGTCTCGCTGTATCTGAATAAGTTCACAGCAAGAAGAGATCTGGCGTTTCCATAGTCTTCGCCTGTAGTCCGATTATCCGTTGCCGAAAGTATCCAATCACAATTGTCACGCGTAGAGTACAATCGTTCATCTACTAGCACACTAACACAGCGTTGCTGTTCTTCAGAAGCCTTTGAATCAGACTCTCAACAGATCGGATTCAGAAGGAAAATAATAGATTAACAGTCGCAAGCTCCAAGGTGGCTTGCACACAAAGAACAGGGACGAAAATTGAACACAATTCCTACACTGGCATATGCCAATTGCAAATCGTCTACGGAGCAGTTTCCTTTCACCACGCAATTCCTCCGACAAATCAGAATCATCACCAAGACTGAACATGCCTGCCAATCCATTCGGTGGTGGGAGCAGCACTGGAGATGGCACCGCCGCCATTGTAACCAGTTTTCCTAGTTTTGGTGCCCATATGAAGATGATACTCATAACCATATTCCGTATATCGAAGGAAGTAGATAGCAATCTGTGTGAAGCTCTCCGAGAGGGAGGATTATGCGAGTGGCCGACTTTTCTCGGCGCACTCATTGAGCCTGATTTTGCCCGCGAGCTTACCTACACTCAAAGTGGGCTACCAACCCATCTCCATCGGTCCATCCAACGGACCATAGAGGCACTTGCAGAGTTCTCAAATGACCTGCGCAAGAACGAGAAGAATTGGAAGGATGTAATGTCATATACGTATGAAGATTTCAGAACCTTCCGTATGGGACGCGCCCTACGCCTTCAGAGTGAATCTGTCCTGAATCCCCCAGCCCCTCCACCGGGAACCAATAAAAAGTCACCTCAGCCAGTGAAGTACGAATCTTGGTGTCGAAAAGCACGGGATGAAAAGTCCTTTACGCCCCTCACGAATGACTCAAGATTTGAACATTGGCTCGTGGGTTTCAAGGCTAAACTCGAGGCATACGACATTGACACCGAAACATTCCTCGAATGAAACTTGGCCTCCAGCTGCACTACAAGGCTATACATGTGACCTCTTCGTCAAACAGTGTGCCTTCTTCTGGGTTCTTATGTTGGAAGTCATCAAAACTGACTTATCCGCGTCATGCGTTCACAGAAATTCCATCACACGCAATGGACGTCAAGCATATTTTGATTTTGTGAGTCTTCACAGCGAATCAAAAGCCAAAGTATATGACAACTCGACTCAATTGCAAGCTCTGCTGAAGTTGAATCTCAGCAACTGGAAAGAATCTAAAGTGAAGTTTATCACACATTGGTTTGAAGAATTGAATCACCTCAACAAGCTTCGTCCTCCCAACAAACCCCTTGAGTACCATACTGCAAAATCAGCATTATGTCACGCATGCTATTCCAGCTTTCAGCTAAGTGAACAGTTTGCCAAAGTCAAGGATCCAGATGGCACAAATAGTACCGTGACAGATGCAGTCGCTGAGGCAGCTGCTATCCACAAACTCAAAATCACGCTCCTACTCGAAGCAACTCGACTCGATTCTCAGTCCGCAATGTCGGCTCCTAAGTCCACAGTACGTGTACATGTACACGGCTTCTCATCTGGACAAGGCCAAAACCATGACGACTATGCTCTCCCTATCAAATTCGAAGGTGACTACCAAGACTATGCGGTATTCAAGGCTGGACGTTCACCTGACCCTACCACACGCTTGCCCACTGGCATATGGAAGGCCCTATCATGTCAAGACATGAAGAGTTGGCTGAATTTTTCCCCGGAAGGCAAGAAAATAGTGGTCGCATCATTACGACGCGAATTGCTCCCAGATGATCAGCCGGATCCTAATGCTGTCAAACCCATCACCCGGAAGGCATACACACATGGACATTCCGTCTCATTCCTTGAAGATGATACCTCGAGCGGAGATGCACATAACAATGCCTCAGCAGACCTCCACCCCGCTGTGGAAAACGACCGTAGAGGTGTCTTACATGCATCACTTGGTGTATACAAGTCTCAGACTTCTTCCTCCAAGGACCAAAGACCCCTCAAGTCTTCCGTGTTGTCTGCACATCCCGCAAGATTCCTCTCTGAGAATCCTGACATTCGGTACAAAAAGGATGGCGATACCCAGATACCTGTGGGAACATCCTCTTATTCCGTCAATTTTCATCAATGGTATAACCCCAATGATGATCTGACCTTCCCACATGATAATCAAATACCATCGTACACCTATCGGTGCTCACAAAGCTATGGTCACCAATCCTGGCTTCGCCATGGTTGACCGCGGTGCAAATGGTTGTATCATCGGTAATGATGCATGCCTCATCTCCAAAGATATTCCGCCACGATATGTCAATGTCACAGGCATTAACAATCACCAAGTGCAGAATATTCCCATTGCAACATGCGGCACCTATTCCGTTTCAAATAGAGGTCCCATCATCCTCATTTTCAATGAATGTGCATATACGGGTCGACACCCCTCTATTTTGTCCTCCGGCCAGATGGAAGCATATTTCTCCAATGTAGATGACACATCCATCAAAGCGGGCGGTGGACAGGTAATCACCACCTCCGATGGATATGCACTGCCTCTTAGCATTCGACACGGTTTACCATACCTTGCCATGCAAAAGTACACGACTATTGAATTTGACACGCTTCCACATGTTATCATGACATCCGATAAGCACTGGGACCCATCCGTCCTCGATACCACAATCAGTGCTAAGGATGAAACCTTCCTTCAGAAATATCCTCCTCAGTCGCAACAACTTCCATATCCCAAATACGACGAATGCGGAAACCCACGGTGTCTTGAAGGGTTAGATATCTCTGTGTCTCCTGGCTCATCCACGGTTACGTCTCTCAGTTCGTACTCCAGTCACTCCACTCGGTCTCCCTTTCTCCCTATTGATGATCATGGAACCAACGACTGCTCATTCTGGCTTACACCTACCAACTACGTTCATCAGGAGCGCCTTGCATGCTGTATTTCCTCTCCAATCTCTGAGACGGTCACTGCCTTTCCCACAGATTGTACTGCTAGTGATGCTACACGTATCGCAACTACACCCCGTGTACGCTATCCCAACGAACATGATTACTTATCTCTGAAACCTTTCTTTTGCTGGATTTCTACAGATCGCATCAAAGCTACCTGTGACAATTCAACGCAATATGGTTCGTTAGCGGTTAGCCCTGATGGTAACATTTTCAAACATTTTCATTCCCCCCAGCCGGCTATGAACGTTCGGCCATTCAATGACGACGTCTTGTCTGATGCTGTCTATTCTGATGTCCCAGCGACTGATGGCGGTTCCAAACTTGCCCAGATCTTCTTTGGTTGGAAGTCCCATATCATACATGTTGAAGAAATACGCACCACCGGCGACTTTCTATCATGCTTTCAGGATTCCGTTCGAAAATGGGGCAGGCCTCTTTGCCTCCTATGTAATCATGGGAACTACCAATCTAGTAAGAGGGTCACCGATTATCTCAAAATGTTATGGATTGGACTCTGGCAAAGTGAACCCTATCACCAACACCAGAATCAATTTGAACGGCAATATCAAACGTTTAAGCGTATTGTCAATTGCGTCATGGACCGTACAGGCACACCACCGCATCTCTGGTTGTTGTGCATGACATACGTCCCCGGACTCCTCAATGTTATTTCTGATCCTACTCTGTCGGACAAACAACCGGTCTTCATTGCTACTGGTACACTTGGCAATATAAGCGCGTACACCAGTTTCTTCTGGTTCGAACCTGTTTATTTTAAGACCAATGACTCCCCCTTTGGTACCCAGTCTACCGAACGCCTCGGTCATTTCGTAGGCATTGCTGAACATGTTGGCAATGGACTTTGTTTCTGAATCTGGGATCCAGTCACCAACAAATTGCTTGACCGTTCTGGTGTACGCTCTGCTCTTACACCTGAGTCTTGCAACAAACAAGCTGGCCTCTTTACTGATGACGGCTTCATCAAATGGCGTCAGGCCAAGGATTCCTTATCCCGATTGTACGCCACTGGTGACGCTCCTACACTCACGAAACATGGGGAGCATACCACTAGGAATAGTCCCACTGCAGATTCTACACCACAGGACGTCCCAGCTACTCCTAATCTTGGCATCTCAACCACTGACTCCGACACCAATCGAAGCCTTGCCACTCCTGCGGAACATGACAACACCACGCCAGTCTGTACCTACCGAGCAACCAGGTACAACACCTCCCGCATCTGGTAATCAGGTTATTCTTCAACCACCCGCCCACCCCTCGTTACCGAGCTTTCTATATAAGAAGGTCGATGACAGCCCAAGCTGGTCCCCTTCTCCACTCCCTAACAACTATGGGGAGAGTTTTGATGGTCCTCCTACGACACACATCTTCAGCAAGACATCCGATGGCATTCTCCTTACTGAAGATGATTTTGATCCACCGGAGCTAGCATACTTTGATGTTAGTGACGTCACAACTCCACACACCAACCCCGCTACTCCTTCAGTAGACCCATCACAGGTAGTTGTTACCGATGAAGAAGGCAATGCACAATTTGACAATGATGGTAAGCCCCTTACCATTCCTACGGTCCTGATTGCCGATCTACAAGGAAGATCTTTCCTTGTAACCAACCCCGATGGTACTCAAAAGCGTCTTACCATCGTCGATGTAGAAGACAGTCTTGAATGCAATAAGGACTTCATCAAGTTCAAGTGCAAGCACTCTGATGACAAACTTGACAATATCATTGCATACAATGATGTCATGAATTACATCCACCGTGATTTGACCCAAGAAGATGGAAAACTTTGGTCGTTTCGCCGCATCCTAGGACACCAAGGCCCACTGGATAACAAGCACCCTCAATACAAAGGTTCCAAGTATAACCTTTGGATTGAATGGGAAAATATGGAACGTACATATGAACCATTAGCCAACATTGCGGCTGATGATCCTGTTACCGTTGCCAAATATGGGAAAGACAACAACTTGCTTGACCTCCCAGGTTGGAAACGTCTCAAACGAATCACCAATCTAGCACGACGAACCAAGAAACTTGATCGAATCGTGCATCAAGCCAAACTTCAGTCTTTTCCTACCACCCCACAGTACCAATATGGATTCAAGGTACCTTGTAACCACGAAGAAGCCCTCCAATTTGATCAAGCCAACGGAAACAACAAATGGGAAGACGCCACCACTCTGGAAATGGAACAGCTCAATGAATACAATACATTCATTGATAAAGGCGTGTACAAGACAAGCTCCATTCCAACCGGGTTCCAACAGATCAAGGTACACATGATATATGCTGTCAAGCACGACGGTAGACACAAGGCTCGTCTTGTTGCAAACGGTAATCTCACTGAGGTCCCCATCCACAGTGTTTATGCCGGTGTCGTATCTCTCCGCGGTCTACGTATGTGTCTGTTCCTAGCTGAACTGAACAGCCTAGAAGCATGGGGTACCGATATAGGTAATGCCTACCTTGAAGCAGTTACTTGCGAGAAGGTCTGTATCAAGGCAGGTCCCGAATTCGGATCACTAGAAGGTCACCTATTGATCATCTACAAGGCCTTATATGGCCTCAGATCTTCGGGCAAGTGCTTTGGTGATTTACTAGCAGCTTGCCTTATTGAACTCGGCTTCGAAAGATCCCGCGCGGAACCTGAAATCTTCCTCAAGCCTGGAATGAACAAGCATGGGGAACGTGTATATGAACTCATATGCACATATGTCGATGATCTATGTCTTTGCATGGCAGATCCCAATTCTTTCCTGGAAATACTGCAGTCGGAGCCATACAACTTCAAACTGAAGGGATCTGGACCTATGAACTTTCATCTGGGTTGTGGATTTGAGCACGACGCGCATGGTGTTCTTTGTATGAATCCCATCAAGTTCATCGAAAAGATGGAAGCATCTTATGAACAATTGTTTGGATGCAAACCTAACACCAGGTTCCAATTGCCCATTGCCAAAAACGATCATCCTGAATTGGATTCTTCGGCCTTTCTTGAGGAAACTGGTATCCAGAAATACCAAAGCATGATCGGATCACTCCAATGGATCATTGCCATTGGGCAATTTGATGACCAAACCGCCGTGATGACACTCTTGAGTTTAAGAGCTCAACCACGAGACGGACACCTTGATCGTGCCAAACGTATCTATGGATATATCTCCAAGTTTAGACATTTTAAAATCAGGTTCGGGGGAATGGAAACGTTTGAAAATGTTTCCATCAGGGCTAACCGCTATCGAACCATATTGGGTTGAGTTTTCAAACGTGGCTTTGATTCGATCTGTGGAAACCCAACAAAAGAAAGGTTTCAGAGATAAGTAGTCATGTTCGTTGGGGTATCGCTCACGGGGCGTAGCTGCAATACGTGTAATATCACTAGCAGTACAATCCATTGGAAACGCAGTGACTGTCCCAGAGATTTCATGTAAAGTGCAGCATGCGAGGCGTTCCTGGTGAATGTAGTCGGTAGAAGTAAGCCAGAATGAGCGGTCGTTGGTTCTATGATCATCAATAGGGAGGAAGGGAGACCGAGTGGATTGGCTGGAATATGAAGCTGAGAGACGTGACCGTGGAAGAGCCAGGGGATACAGAGATATCTAATCCTTCAAGGCAACGTGGATTTCCGTATTCGTCGTAATCGGGATACGGGAGTTGCTGCGGCTGAGGAGGGTATTTCTGGAGAAATTGTTCATCTTTTGCATTGATAGTGGTATCAAGAACAGATGGATCCCAATGCTTATCAGATGTCATGATAACATGTGGGATCGTATCATACTTGATAGTCGTGTACTTTTGCATCGCAAGGTATGGTAAACCATGCTGGATGCTAAGGGGCAGTGCATATCCATCGGAGGTGGTGATTACCTGTCCACCACCCGCTTTAACGGATGTGTCGTCGACATTGGAAAAATAAGCTTCCATTTGACCGGAGGACAAGATAGAAGGGTGTCGGCCTGTATATGCACATTCATTGAAAATGAGGATGACTGGGACCTCTATTCGATATGGAATAAGCTCCGCATGTAGCAATAAGAATATTTTGTACCTGGTGATTGTTAATGCCTGTGACATTGACATATCGTGGTGGGATATCCTTGGAGATGAGGCATGCATCATTGCCGATGATGCAACCATTTGCGCCGCGATTGACCATGGCGAAACCAGGACTAGTAACCGTAGTTTTGTGTACATGGTATGTGTACGACGTTACTGGACTATCGTTAGGAAAGATCAGATCTTTGTCGGGATGATACCACTGGTGAAAGTTGGCGGAATAGGAGGATGTTCCTGACAGGTATCAGGGTGTCACCGTCTTTCGCATACCGAATATCAGGGTTTTCGGAGAGGAATCGAGCGGGATGCGCGGGTGACATGGAAGACTTGAGGGGTCGTTGGTCTTTGGAGGAAGATGTTTGAGATATGTATACACCTAATGAAGCATGGAAAACACCTCGACGATCATTTTCTACAGCAGGATGTAGGTCTGTTGCGGAATTGGCATGTACATCTTTGTTCGAAGTATCGTCTTCTAGGAATGATACAGAGTGTCCATGTTGGTATGCCTTCCGGGTGATGGGCTTGACATTGTTGGGGTCAGGTTGATCCTTTGAGAGTAAGTCGTGTCGTAACGATGCTACCACAATTTTCTTGCCTTCCGGAGAAAAGTTTAGCCAGCTCCTCATGTCTTGACGTGATAGGGCCTTCCATATGTTTGTGGGCAGGCGCGTGGTAGGGTCAGGGGTACGTCCAGCCTTAAATACCGCATAGTCTTGATAGTCTCCTTCGAATTCGATAGGGAGAGCATAGTCGTCATGGGTTTGGCTTTGTTCAGATGAGAAGTCATGAATGTGTGCACGTACAGTTGACCTAGGAGCCGGCATTGCAGGACTGGGAATCGAGTCGAGTTGCTTCGAGTAGGAGCGTGATTTTAAGTTTGTGAATAGCAGCTGCTTCGGCGACTGCATCTGTCACGTTGCTATTCGTCCCACCTGGATCCTTGACTTTGGCAAACTGTTCACTTAGCTGAAAGCTGGAATAGCATGCCTGACATAATGCTGATTTTGCAGTATGGTACTCAAGGGGCTTGTTGGGGGCTTGTTGGGAGGACGGAGCTTGTTGAGGTGATTTAGTTCATCGAACCAATGTGTGATGAATTTCACTTTGGATTCTTTCCAATTGCTGAGATTCAACTTTAGCAATGCTTGCAATTGGGTCGAGTTGTCATATACCTTAGCTTTCGATTCGCTGTGGAGATTTACGAAATCAAAGTATGCTTGACGTCCATTACGTTTGGCAGAGTGACTGTATACGCACGACACAGATAGATTGCTTTTGAAGACTTCCAACATTAATACCCAGAAGAAGGCACACTGTTTAACGAAAAGGTCACGTGTGTATCCTTGTAGTGCAGCTGGGGGCCAGGTTTCATCAAGGAATGTTTTGGTGTCGATGTCGTATGCCTCGAGTTTAGCTTTGAAACCTACGAGCCAATGTTCGAATCTTGAGTCATTCGTGAGGGGCGTAAAAGACTTTTCATCCCGTGTTTTTTCGGCACCAAGATTCGTACTTTACCTGCTGAGGTGTCTTTTTATTACTTCCTGGCGGAGGAGGTGGAAGGTTCAGAACAGATTCGGTCTGCATACGGAGGGCACGTTCCAAACGGAACGTTCTGAATTCTTCATACATATATGATTTTACATCTTTCCATTCCTTCTCGTCTTCTTGTAGTTCGAGAGCGAACTCCTGCAAGTGCCTCTATGATCCGTTGGATGGATCGAGGGATATGCGTTGGTAGTCCTCCTTCAGTGTAGGTAAGCTCGCGTGCAAAATCCAGGTTCGATAAGTGCGTCGAGAAATGCCTTCCACTCGCATAATCCGCCTTCCTTGAGAGCTGAACACAGGTTGTTATTTGCTTCCCTTGTTACGCGGAATAGATATACGAGTATCATCTTCATATCAGTATCAAAACTAGGAAAATGGTTGGCAGTAGTGACTTCGACACCACCCGTGCTGTTTCCGCCCCCAAATATATTGGCGGGAATGTCCGATATGTTCGGCATTTGTGATGGTTCCGATCCTTCGAAGGAATTACGCGGTGAATGAGAATGATATCTGCTTCGTGTACGATGTGCGATTGGCATATGCCAGCGTAGGGATTGTATTCAATTCCGTTCCTGTTCCTTTTTTTGTGTGTGTGCAAGCCACCTTAGAGCTTGCGACTGTTAATCTATTATTTTCCTCCTGAATCCGGTCCGTTGAGGGTCTGATTCAAAGGCTTCGGAAGAACAGCAACGCTGCGTTAGTGTGTTAGTAGACGAACGATTGTACTCTACACGTGACAATTGTGGTTGGATACTTTCGGCAACGGATAATCGGACTACAGGCGAGACTATGGAAACGCCAGATCTCTTCTTGCTGTGAACTTAGTTCAGATTGCAGCGAGACAGACCTTAGTATGTAGATTACAAGTAGTTGGTAGCAACTAGTGTGAACTTTGGGATATAAATCAGTTGGATGTTAAAAGTATGAGATAAAGTGATGTCTTGCCGAAATGCAAGATATCTCTTTTATTGAGATGAATACGTTGCAACTGCTGTTGCGTAGTGATGAGATTACTCGCTGATGATGTCCGTGCATGTATTGGTCGTTGACCGTATATATCTGTATGTATATATATATATATTGTGTGAGAATCACACGCCAATGGTGTTCTTCTCTTGTTCCGTTAGGAAGACTTCATGATATGTTTATCACTAAGATCAGGAATTGCTCCCGTAGCTCGCGTGATATTTTATGAAATCAGAGTTTGCTCACCGAAGAACAATGGCAATACTATAAAACAGGGATTGCTCACCGTTGATGCGCGATGGGAATCGATGCACCGTGGGAATCGATATGCCGTGGGAATCGATTACTTTGGTTGATATGGGACTCATTGATTCGTACGAATAGGATATCTACCATCTGGTAGTTTTGGTACTGCCGACGCCGACTTTCCTGCCTCCACCACCAGTTGTGGGCATGCTGTTGATTGTTATGATCGATGGTATTGGTTTTTCTTTCTTATGTGAGCAGGAAATGGAGGACGATTCATCATCGAAATTGTCTACTAATATTGTAGCAAGCACGAGAAGCGCTGCAACAGTAGTGTAGGAGGACATCGGTGCTATTGCCAATGCCCTGCTGTCTAGTAATGCTGTGCTGAAGGACAAGTTGTACTGTTGTTGCTGTTCCTGTTTCTTTCCGGACTTTCTTTCCTTTCCGGACTGCAATTTTTCAACTCAGCAAAATTAGCAATGATCACCAAAAATAGCATGCAAGCGCGGCCGGCAAAAGAGGTGCAAGAGGTGCACCACATGATTCATTTGTGCGTTGGGGACTAAATTTTTTTATTTTAGTACGATTCTAAGATTCCGTTGGAGTTTATTCTCTCTTAAAAAATCTGGCAGTCAAGGCTGCCGCGACTGCCAGATAGCATTCAAAATGGAATAAATCTATTACTTAAGAGAATAAATTTATTACTCTGGTCCCAAACTTTTATTACTTTATCACTTGTGGGAATCACTCAATGAGTGATTCCCGGCAGTTCTAAACTAATAAAAGATCAAAGTAATAAAAATATATTCACGAGTGAAAAGATGAATAGATTTTTTGGTGCACCCAACTGACGAATATTATTATTAACTGACAAATTTGGAACTTGGAATCTTTAAATAAGAAACAGTGACTGTTTGTTTAATCACTACCCGCGCCACCTACCGGCCTGAAATATTTGATTTTAGTGATTCCTGTTCAAGTTTCTTCTGTTTTTATTCAGTTAATAAAAATTTAGAAGTTGATGCAGCCTTGACTGCCAAATTATATTCAATAGTTAATATATCTATGTACAAAGTGAATAAATTTATTCCTTTGGTCGCGAAATTTTATTAGTTTAGAACTGCCCGGAATCACTCATAATCACTCAATGAGTGATTTATTCCTTTGGTCGCGAAATTTTATTAGTTTAGAACTGCCCGGAATCACTCATAATCACTCAATGAGTGATTCCCGGCAGTTCTAAACTAATCAAAATTCGCGACCAAAGGAATAAATTTATTCACTTTTTACATAGATATATTTAACTATGGAATACAATTTCTTGGCAGTCAAGGCGGCTTCGACTGCCAAATTTTTATTAACCAAATAAACAATGAATAAACTCCAAAGGAATCACTAAAATCAAATATTTTAGTCACCCAACGCACGAATCAGTCATGTTCACCTCTTGCCGGGCATGCTTGCATGCTATTTTTGGTGATCATTGCTAATTTTGCCGAGCTGAAAAATTGCAAAAGAAAAATTACTTCAATCGAAACTCAACAACAGTACTGCTTGTCTCTCCATCACATTACTAGACAGGGCGCCAATGTCCTCCTACAACACTACTGTTGCTGCTCTTGTCGCGCTTGCTAGATTATTAGTAGACAATTTGTCAGTAGATTTGTCAGATGACGACGATGAATCGATTTTGATTCGATTTGACTGCTCGTCACATAAGAAAGAAAAGACAACACATCCAATACCATCGATCATAACAATCAACAGCATGCCCTCAACTGGAGGCAGGAAAGCCGGCGCCAGCAACTACACCAAGCCCGAGTTGGAGAGCATGTTTGCTGCCATTAGAGCTGTCATGCCAGTTTCAACAGATGACTGGGATGATGTCAGAGCCCAACATGCCCAAAAATATCCTGGAAGGGATGTTCTTTCCATTCGCAACAAATTCCATCAATTGTATCAGAAGAAAGCCCCTACTGGCAATTTGAACATGAGATGGGACATTAGTGAGGCAAAGGAACTCTTCAGACTGATAGGCGACAAATCACATATTACAGGTGGAGAAGATAGGTACAATATTAGAGCAAATGAGTTTACTCCTCCTCCTCCTTCTGCTGTAGCAACTCAACCGGTACCACTTCTACTTGGTCAACCAACTCAACCAACACAACCACTTCTACTTGGCCAACCAACTCAACCAACACAAACCGTAGAAGGTACCCAGTTCAAAGACATTACTGAGCTGACTCCCGCCAGTACCATTAGTAGTAGTTGTAGCAAGAAGAAGAGACATTACAATTGCAAGAGAGGCAACGAATTCAGGATGATGATTGAAGTATTAAAGCTTCAGCAGACGCAAATGAATGATGCGCAGAGAAGACAGGACAGGGCAGATGAAGATAGGAAAGTGTTGTTGCAGGCACTCCTTGCTCAATTTACTACTAGTGACGGCGCCCCTAGTGGCGCCGGCCCTAGTGGCGCCGGTGGCGCACTCCTTGCTCAACTTACTAGTGGCGGCAGCCTTAGTGCTGGCGCCGATGGCGCCGGTCGTGGTCCTATTGCTCCACAGGTTACTACTCCCCAAGTTACTAATGTTACTAACAATGGTGCTGACTCTAAAATACATCATTTGTGGTTTCAGTTGGTACCAAACTGTAGGAGAAGAAACCTTCAGTCTCACTCATGTAGGTGTTGAGTATGGTGTTGATTCCGAGCTTAGCTGTCTGGAAGTTATACAACAACATGACGAGCTTCAGAATGATCCTCCTGTCTCCTGTTTCTTCCAGCAACATGTTATCTTTGAGTTGAGGGAACCCACCTTGGATCTGTCTCATTCCCCACTCAGACATCTGTCTAACACTAGTTGCGTCTCTGTTCACTGTAATAGCCTTGCAGACAGCGCGTTGTTTCATTGCTGTGGCCTCTTCGATAGGTGTACCCTCAGGTATTTCTACAGGAGCTGTTAGAGCGTCATATTGACTACTTCTAAGAAGATAGTTGTTTGCAGATAACTTAAACAGAGAATCGACAACAACCTTTGCCGTATACAGCTTGTACATAAACTCCATCTTTTCATAGAGCCCATAGTCAGCTTGAGTACTATGATGCCAAGACCCAGGAGCATTCAAGACACAAGCCCGGATCCTGCCATCAGGGCAGAAAAGAAAGACACTATTCACATACATAGCACAAGTCCAAACATTGTAGTATTGGATTATATTTGGTTCAGTCACCAGACTGCTGGATATGCAGTTTAAGCCCGTTGCAAGCACCCCACACTCTGTGTGGACCAAGCGCTGGATACTTAGCAGCAATAGCAGCAACCTATTGTTGAGTCTCTTCGTCATTTGGTAAGCAAACTTTTGCAGCAGGATGGTCTTGTAATGCAGAAAGAAGGAGCTTCCATCCAAATTTCAGCCATATGTATATAGGAGAAGCTGTAATTCCAAATGCTACAGCAACTGCTCTTGCTGCTGATCGTCTGGTTCGAAACCAGAATAAAATAAGAGCAAGACATCTGGTTGCATTGAACTCTTGACGGTGACTATTTATATTCCTTAAACTTCTGAATCGATCCAGTTTTCATGTCATACATGTATTGATTGTAGAAAGGCTCAAACAAATCTAGGAGCTCCCTGAATACTACATGATCAACTCCACAGCAGTTTAGAAGTGCTTGATCATTGCCGGATCAATAGAGATACATGAAAGCAGATTGGCTGTAACGCTTAATTGCTATCCTACTAGGAGTTCTACGGTCCTTTCTTTTCTTATCTTCCTCCCCAAGCAGTGGATTGTTGTAATCGGGGGTTAAGTAGTTATCATAGTAGTCTTCAATTAGTGCTAGTAACTCCAGGGCCATGTTGATTGTCGCTTACTTTCGCAAAAGAAAGAGTGTTTCGAAAGAGTGTTTCGCGAAAGAGTGTTTGCTTGTATTTGCTTGCTGGAGAGAAATGTGAGTGTTTTAGCGAGGATACTACTAGTAGTGGAAAGAAGCAGCGCAAATACTAAGCAAGTCGGTACATGAACAATTCTGAAATTTTCAACTGCCGGCCATCCTTGAATACTTAACAGCATTGCTGGCCAAAATAGGCAGGTAGGTGGCGCGGGTAGTGATTAAACAGACACTTACTGTTTCTTATTTAGAGATTCCAAGTTCCAAATTCGTCAGTTAATAAAAATATTTGCCAGTTGGGTGCACCAAAAAATCTATTCATCTATTCACTCGTGAATATATTTCTATTACTTTGGTCTTTTATTAGTTTAGAACTGCTGGGAAGCACTCAATAAGTGATTCCTGGCAGTTCTAAACTAATTAAAGTTAATGTTTGCAACCAAACAAATAAGTTTATTCACTTTCTACATAGATATATTAGCTATTGAATATAATTTGGCAGTCCAGACTGTCTCGACTGCCAGATTTAAATTACCAAAATAAACAATGAATAAACTCCACCGGAATCACTAAAATCAAAAAATCAAATATTTTAGTCACAATGCATGTTAATCGTGTGCACCTCTGTTGTCGTTAAGTGGTAAAAATGATTCCACTTAAGGCTACAACAGAAACAGGTTAAACTATTCCAACCAAGGCATCATTAAAGACCGGATTGATAAGTAAACACTTGGAACCCATATGTGCATTCAAAAGAATGCATATGAAATGGGCCTCATTTATTCCATATATCACGATCAAGCAAAAGGCCCATTGAATAAAATACTCAACCTCGCCGGCCAGCCTTGCTTGCCAAAAGAGGCATGTACTAGGTGGCCCGGGTAGTGATTAAACAGACACTTACTGTTTCTTATTTAGAGATTCCGAATTCCATATTCACTTGGAGTGAATAGTTAATAAAAAATATTCATCTGTTGGGTGCTATTCAATCTATTCACTCGTGAATATATTTTTATAACTTTGGTCTAGAACTGCCAGGAATCACTCAATGAATGATTCCCACCAATAAAATTAATAAAAGTTTGCGACCAAAGTTAATAAATCTATTCACATAGTACATAGATTTATTAAGTATTGAATATAATTTGGCAGTCGAGATTGCATCGGCTGCCAGATTTTATTAACTGAATAAACACAGAATAAACTACAACGGAATCTTAAAATCATACTGAAATCAAATATTTCAGTCACCCAACGCACAAACCGGCGATCGTGTGCACCTCTTGCACCTCTTGTTTTTCCGGGCATGCTCTTTTAAACAGACAGTTACTATTTCATACTTAGGGATTCCGAATTCCATATTCACTTGGAGTGAATAGTTAATAAAATTATTCATCCGTTGGGTGTGCCAAAAATCTATTTAATCTATTCACTCGCGAATATTTTTAATTAACTTTGGTCTTTTATTCACTAATCAGTGGTGGGAATCACTCAATTACGCACTACTCGTATCGGTACAATTAAGTACCGGTACTGCACAGTCAGCACGGTGTTCAAGATTCATGCACCTCGCACGTATTAGCGCTTGGAGGGGCGAGGTGGAGTTGTTGTCACAAAATGTTATTACCACTCCTCTACTCCCATGAGAAACCACAACATTTGCATTATTGGCTCTTGAAGGGGTGAGGTGGAGCTGTTGTCAAAAAATGTTACTCCTTAACTCCCATGAGAAAATGCAACATTTGCATTATTTAAGTACAACTTTATTTTTTATGTACAGTACAGTACTAAATGCACACACAATGGTCCCATATTAGCTCAAAACTACCAAAACCCTAGATTTTTGTATCCCTTTAGATACAGCTTTACTAGTAAATTCTCTAGTAAAATGTGTTCCATGGATTCATCCATCACAACTAGATGATAGAAGCGCACTAGGAGCCAAATCTTTAGGTATGAAATACGGAGTTTTAGATTACTCATACAGTCTCAGTAGATTATCTAAAGTATTAAGAATGTACTGGATAGTGAGCCTTAGGTGTTGATGTGCAAGCTTTGGGTCAATGGCATTCCTGTTTCTATTTTATTGAAAAGGATTGAAAGACTGAGGTGTTGACGTGCAAAGTTTAGTGTCAACACCATTCCTTTCTATTTCACAGTCTAGTATCATATCAATAGTGTGACAAATGCTGATAGAGAGACTTGAGTGCTGATGTGCAGATTTTGTTTTCAGTGCTATTCCTGCTTCTTCCATGGTCTGTCTTATTCATAGTGTTAAGAATGTAGATGGTGAGAGAATGCGCAAAGTTTAATATCAATGCCATTACTGTTTCTTTCATAGTCTATCTTGTCTAGAGTGTGCACAATGTAGACAGTGAGACTTGAAATGATGTGGAGGCTTCCAGGTCAATATCATTCCTGTTTCTATCATAGTCTATCTTATTCAGTGTATGAATGATGTTGAAAATTATTGTGAGACTGACGTGTTGATGTGCAAAGTTTCATGACAATGTCATTACAGTGTAAAGAATGTTGAAAGTGATTGTGAGACTGAGGTGCTGATGTGCAAGCTTTCAGGTCACTGTCATTTCTGTTTATATCATAGTCTATCTTATCCATAGTATAAAGAATGGTCAAAATGCTTGTGAGACTGAGGTGTTAATGTGCAAGTTTTCAGGTCAATGCAATTTCTGATTGTTTTAAATTCTATCTTATATACTTCATAGTATAATTAAGAGATAGTAAGACTTATGTGCTTATGTGCAACATTTGATGACAATACAATTCCTGTTTCTTTCATATTCTATCTTTTCCATAATATTAAGATTGTAGATAGACTTGGGTGCTGATGTGCAAGCTTTCAGGTCAATTTCATTCCTGTTTCTCTATCTTATTCAGTGTCTGAATAATGCTAAATATGATTGTGAGGCTGAGGTCTTGATGTGCAAAGTATCATCCCAATGTCATTACTGGACATTTGTTTGAAAGTATTTCTCATTTATAGTAAGAATAATGCAAATAACAAGACTTGGATGTTAATGTGCAAGCTTTCAGGCCAATGCCATTCCTGTTTCTTTCATAGTATATCTTATACTATGAAGAATGTTGAGAATGCTTGTGAGATGTCAATGCCATTGCTGTTTGATTTATAGTATTTCATATCTATTGTGAAGAATGTACATAGTAGCAAGACTTGGGTGTTGATGTGCAAGAAGCTTTCAGGTCAATGTCATTCCTGTTTTTACCTTACTCTATCTTATCTATAGTGTGAAGAATGTAGATAGGGAGACTTGGGTGTTGATGTGCAGATTTCCTTATCAATTCATTCCTATTTCTATCATAGTCTATCTTGTCTATAGTCTGAAGAATGCAAATCACAAGATTTGGGTGTTGATGGGCATAGTATCATGTAAATTTCATTCCTATTTCTATTTTGCACTATCTTATCTATCGTGTGAAGAATGCTGATAGGGGGGCTTGGGCATTGATGTGCATAATATCATGTCAATCTCATTCCTTTTTCTATCATAATATATGTTATCTATTGTGAAGAATGTTGATGGGGGGGTTTGGGTGTTGATGAGCATAGTATCAGGTCAATTCCATTATTGTTTCAATCATACTAGTCTATGTTATCTATTGTGTGAAGAATGTTGATACAGAGACATGGGTGTTGATGAGCAGCTTTCCTTGTCAATTCCATTTTGGTCTCTACCATAGTCTATCTTATCTATAGTATGAATACATGGGTGTTGACAAGCAAACTATCAGGTTAATTTGATTCATATTTCTAACATAGTCTATGCTATTCATAGTGTGAAGAGTGTAGACAGGGAGACTTGGGTGTTGATGCGAAGATTTGCTTGTCAATTCCATTCCTGTTTCTAACATAGTCTATCTTATATATAGTGTGAAGATTGTTGATAGGGGGACTTGTGTGTTGATGTGCATACTAGTGTTCTGTCAATGCCATTCCTGTTTCTATCATACTCTATCTTATATATTATAAAGAATGTAGATAGCAAAACTTGGGTGTTGATGTGCATATCATCATACCAATTTCATTCCTGTTTCTATCATAGTCTGTCTTACATATAGTGTGAAGAATGTAGATAGGAATACTTGCATATTGAGGAGTAGATTTTCTTGTCCATTCTGTTCCTGTTTCTATCATAGCATATCTTATCTGCAGTCTGAAGAATAGAGATAGAAAGACTTCTGTGTAGATGTGCAAAGTATCAACGTGCCAATGCCAGTGTCAATGTCATTCCATTGATAACATAGTATACGCTATCCATAGTGTGAAGAATCTAGAAAGCAAGACTTGGGTGTTGATGTAGAAGTACCAGGTCAATTCCATTCCTGCTTCTATCATAGTTTATCTTATCCATAGTGTGAAGAATGTAGATAGCAAGACTTGCATGTTGATGAGTAGATTTTCTTGTCAATGCCATTCCTGCTTCTATCATAGTCTATGTTATCCATAGTGTGAAGACTACAAATTCCATTCCTGTTTCTATCATAGTCTATCTTATATGTAGTTTGAAAAAGTGTAAACAGGGAGACTTGGGCGCTGATGCGCAAGCTATGAGGTCAGTTCCATTCCTGCTTCTACCAAAGTCTATGTTATCCATAGTGTGAAGAATGTATACAATATGACTTGGGTGTTGATGTGCATAGTATTGTATCGCTGTCATTCCTGTTTCTAACATAGGCTATGTTATGCATAGTGCGAATACTACAAATAGCAAGACTTGGATGTTGATGTTTATATTACCTTGTCAATTCCATTCCTGTTTCAATCATAGTGTATCTTATCCATATTGTGAAGACTACAAATAGCAAGAATTGGGAGTTGATGTCCATAGTATCATGTCATTTCCATTCCTATTTTGATCTCAATCTATGCTATCCATAGTGTGAAGAGTGTAGACAGGGAGACTTGGGTGTTGATGTGCAAGCTATGAGGCCAATTTCATTCCTATTTCTAACAAGGTCTATCTTACATATAGTGTGAAGAATGTAGATAGCAAGACTTGCATGCTGATGATTGGATTTTCTTGTCAATTCTTTTCCTGTTTCTATCATAGTATACAATAGAAAATCTGAAGAATGCAGATACAAGGACTTCTGTGTTGATGTGCAAAGTATCAGCACGTGAATGTCATTCCATTTCTAACATTTTCTATGCTATCCGCAATGGGAAGAATGTAGAAAGCAAGACTTGTGTGTTGATGTGAAGAATGTCATGTCAATACCATTCCTGTTTCTATCATATTCTATGTTATCAATAGTATGAAGAATGTAGATAACAAGACTTGTGTGTTGATGTGCATAATTTCATGCCAACACACTTTCTTTTTCTAACATAGTCTATCTTATCCATAGTGCAAAGAATGCAAATAGCAAGACTTGGGTGTTGATGTGTAAATTACCTTGTCAACTCCATTCCTGCTTCTATCATAGTATATCTTATCTATTCTGAAGAATGTAGATAGAAAGACTTGTATATTGATGTGCATAGTATCAGTATGTCAATGCTAGTCCTGTTTCTCACATAGTCTATGTTATCCATAGTGTGAAGAGTGTAGACAGGGAGACTTGGGTATTGATGTGCAAGCTATGGGGTCAATTTTATTCCTTTTTCCATCATAGTATATTATATCCATAGTGTTATTGTGGAGAATTTAGATAGTAACCTGACTTGGATGTTGATGTGCAAAATAAAATGACAATGCCAATGTCATCCCTCTCTCTACTATCATAGTCTATCTTATCTATAGTGTGAAGAAGGCAGATAGCATGTTGATGTGAAGATTTAATTGTCAAGTCCACACCTTTTTCTACCATAGTATATGTTATCCATATTGTGAAGAATTTAGATAGCAAGACTTGCATGTTGATGAATAGATTTTCTTGTCAACTCCATTCCTGTTTCTATCATAGAACAATGGGTGATTCCTGAAATAGTCTGGGTAGGGACCCAGATTTTTGTATTTCAGGAATGAAAATCACCCTACCCAGATTTTGGCAGGCCAGTGTGCAACATCTCATTTTTGGAATAAGGAATTCTTCATGTGGACAATTTTAATGCCAAATTTGTTCTCTTTATACAATTAAAAAATGTAAATTTGTCCTCTTGATACGATTAAGAATGTGGGTTGTTTAATACAATCAGATTTTTCATTTTCAGCTTTGAGTGACTCAGCTTTAAGCAACTCAACTGATACTCAATCAACAACATATTTTATGTTGTCAATCCAATCTGTTGACTATGTCACTTGAGTTGATTGTTTTGTTGTATCTTCTACGAGACGACGACGACGACGACGACGACGACGATGATGATGCCGGTGACACTGCGGAATAAAGGCGTCAAAGAGATAAGAGAATACCAAGGATAGACTTTTGTCATCATTCAGAGTCCCCCTTTCTTCTTTACCTATTCCAGTCAGGCAATGAATAGGATCTTCTCAACTGCTGTGGTGTCAACCACAAGGTCTTTTGCAATTTCCTAGACAGCTTTCAACCAGTATTTGATGTGTTCACTGTTGACCAAAACACAGGGTGTATCCAAAAGCGGAAGGTCAATGTGAATGGAGTATGGAGTGGAAGAAAGCGTAAGGCAAACATTATGTGCTGTCTTGGTTTATTACTGCATTGGTTTCAAACAGGAGGATCCATTGCAAGATCTGTCTCAATGGCGTTTGGACTCACCTCTTCTGTTGTGTACAAATGGTTGAAGTTCTCCAGAAGGGTTCTTTTGTTTGTATTGCAGAAGCATCCAAAGGCAATGATTAAAGCCCCAACTGAAGAAGAAGTGGAAGAATACATCAGCCTGATTGGTGCCAAATACCCATACTGCAACAACATTGAGTCTGGGCCGCCGCTGATGGACTCAAAGTGAAAATGCAGCAATCTTCAGATTGGTTGGCTCAGAGTTACTTTTACAACAGTTGGGTCAGTGACACTTATGCCAACAGAGTCTTTGTCTTTACGCTCAATGGGAGAATCTGTATTTGCAATTACAACTGCTCTGGTACCTGACACAACAGCACAATTGTGGATCATGGTATTTATAATAAAATAGCAGAATTGTTTGTCAAGTACCCCGCAATGGTTTGTGTCAACTCTGCGTTTAGGGTTTATACAGGGAGTTTTCACTGCCTTATCCAGAGTTTACAGAGTGATTCAGATTTGGCAGAGGCTATTCTGTTGAGTTGGGAAGCAACAGACCTTTGCCAGTTGTCAGAGTGGGGAATGCGGATGATCCAGGGGCAATTTCCCTGATTGAAAGACAAGCTCACATTGGAGACATTTGAATATTGGAAGGTCACAATTAACTTGGTGATTCTTCCATACAATTACCAAACTAGTACCATTGGCCACAACCACCAGATCCTGAATGTTTTTATGCATCAAACAGATGGATACTTCTCTTATGTCAACAAGCCAATGGAAGATGCCACCGGCATGTTTGAGTAGCCAAGCGTTGAGCCGTTGAGGAACAGGAGCCCTTGCTGAGCTGTTGAGCCAGTGACTGGGTGCGCGATCGAACTTGAATGTTTTGCAATCAGACCTGGATGGACTTGGATGTTTGGAATTAGTAGCGTTGGATGGACTTAAGGTTCAATACGAAAACTGGACTTAAGGTTCAATGGAAGTTTCGCTTTCGAATTTTGCTTTGGGTGGTTGAGTACATTGTCATATTGATTCACAAAGGACTTGGAGTAGATTGTTGATTGGACTTGGACCGATTCCGACTTGGACATCACCATGGTTGATCGATTGCAAACTGTAGATAAAGTGGATCAATTGCAAACTGTAGATTAGACAAAGACTAATCTCTAATAATGGATTAGATTTGGACATAGCTTTCGCTGTTGGAGTATGAGCTTAGAGTGAGGTTGGAACTTAGAGTACGTCCGATAACTGTCACGCGACCCCTTTTTTTTTTGTCGCAAGGTACTGTCGCAACCCCTTTTTGTGTGTAATTTTAACACGAGTCCCCCTTGCGATTCACTAGGCCAGTATCAAGGTACGTTTTCTAACTCTCAATATGTGGGTCGCGTTTATTTTTTTCCCTGGGTCATGAATAATTACTATTAATTTTTAATAAAACTTACCCGTATGATCGCGAATCACATTTACTAAAATTAAATACCCAAGGTCATAACTCACAACCAACCCCCCCCTATGATTCGGTTGCTTCGTATCATGCTCATTTTTCTAACTCTCAATCCCTGGGTCGCGATTATTTTTTTCCTAGGGTCATGAATATTGATTTTTAATTTTTAATATCACCTACTTCGTACCTTTGCGAATCACATTTACAAAAATGAATTTTGCAATGTCATGACTCACAAACAGTAAAATTTAACATTAGTGCTCGCGACACGCAACCCTTAAAATGTATCTCCATTGCTCGCTACCCACTACCCTTACAATTTAATATTTGTGCTCGCAACAAACAACCCTTGAAATTTACTATCATCGCTTGCGACTACCTACCACTACAGTTGAATTATTCGTGTAAAGAATTTGCCTAGTAGTATCGTATGCATAATATGTATGATATGTATGAGTACTTCTTTCTGTACAATTTAATCGTATTTGTCACACAATGTACTTTTTGCAATCATGGTATGCAACGTATGTAAGATATGTACCTTTTACCCGACTAATCACTTTCCTCGAATATTTACCGGTGTCGTAGGTGTGAACAAACCCTCATCAAATTAGTGAATGGACTGATACAATGAACAGTATCGGTTCTGAAAACAAGGCCTAAACTTCCTCCATTTCGTCAAGCAATCGCCTCCATGCCGGATCAATATAGTTTTCATCCTCACTTTCCTCTTCAGCAAGACTACTGGCAACAGTGCCACCATTATTCGATACAGTACTGGTAGGATTGCTTTCTGAGTAGAATCTTTGTAGCATCATTTTCTCCAAATTTATACCCGTTTCGGGATTTTCTCTTAACGTTTGTATCTTCTTACACAATTTAGTGAACACTTTCCGTCCTTGTTTGTCCCATCCATTTGCACTTCCACTTTTTGAATCGCAATATTTTTTTTTCATGTAGTATTTTGTTTTTTTGTGTGTCGTGTATGTTCCATCAAGTTTCATTTCCTTTTGTTTTTCCCAATTTCTGTACTCGTTGTCAATTATCATTAGGGCAAAAGCCTCATCCGTAACACTAAAGATGTTACTAATAAGTTCCTTTGTCTTCCTCTGCCTAAAGTTAGTCTTTCCCGGATTAATGGCAGACAGGATTCTTGTCACAAAATAATAAAATTCTTCATTTGCCGCATTTCCGTATCGCCGGTACTCTTTCGCCAGAATTTCCATCGAGTCCGTATTTAGAGCTACAGTACCAGGGAATGATGCCGGCACTTTTGCCATTTCACTATCAACTGCGGTGATGTCATCAAATGGCAGTATGATATCATAGTATGGTTGGGTTAGTTGTATGTCTGTCGTAGGCACATATTGAAGAACGTCGAAAGTACCATAATTTCCAGATGATTCAACAATTACGCCGTCACTTACCAAACCAATTTTTTCTAGCCAATGTTTGATTATTGTGTCTCAATTTAGCCAGGGCTTTTGGTACTGCATTATGAAAGTATTCACAGATTTTCTTAATGGGTATATCTTTTGGAACGGATATTACACACTCATCGATTCCTTGCACGATTATTTTATTGGAGAGTGTGTTTGTTGTCATAAATTTCAGGCCACCGTACCATTTCTTCTTCACATATGCCCTCACCTGTCCTTCAATTGTATCTTTATATGTTTTCAATAGTTTCATAGTTTCTGTTTCCATACTATGTCTAGTTCCACCACTCAATGTACTCACTTTATCACTGCTATTGCCGCCCCGCACTGTTTTCAATGGTACCGTGTTGGTAGTTTTTGCAGCATTCTGTTTAGAATTCTCTCCCTTCTTACCTTCGCTCCACGTTTTCATCCAATCCTGTACTAGATCCGGATCCTCATTCGCTATTTCTGTTAATATTTTTTCGTTCTCGTTTTTCTTTTTCTGTCGTCCGCCCTCCATAGTTTTTTGTTTTTTTTCTCTTTGGTATTTTCTCTAGTATCCTTATTCTTTTTGGAGCTCCCATCATTGTCTTCACTAACCGAACTCAAATCAGTGTCACTGTCAGTGTCACTTTCACTGTCACTGTCGCTGCTGTCCATGATGCTAATGTTTTCCGCTTTCCTTTTTAGTTGTTTTTCTCTTTCCGTCGTGGTGGTGCCTTTTTGTGTTGCTGCAATGTTCGTCTCGCTGGACATGTCTGTAATGCCTGTATTTTTGGCATTACCTCTAGTGTCTCCATCCCTGACTGCGGTTGCTTTTTCTGCTATTTTCTTTTCTTGGAGACGTGTTATTTTTGCCTTGGGTAGGTTGGACCATTTTTGTTTCGTCATCTTGTATTTCAAATTTTTCAATTGTTGGTGTTTTCGGCAATTTTGTGAATTTTTATGCTGCCTTGTTTTGTGATCGATTGTACGAATTCAGCAATTTGCAATACATTTGTCTTTGTCTAAGCGGGCTTGTGAGCGCGGGCCAACCAAAAAGAACTGTCTGCCTAGCTGCGCCATTTTTTTTCTTCCGTACATCCGCTTCCTATTTCCAAACAAGTAGTACTAGTAACGGTACTAGATTGTACGATACCAATTTATTTTGATGTTC
This sequence comes from Pseudo-nitzschia multiseries, assembly GCA_037355745.1. Taxonomy (NCBI): domain Eukaryota; phylum Bacillariophyta; class Bacillariophyceae; order Bacillariales; family Bacillariaceae; genus Pseudo-nitzschia; species Pseudo-nitzschia multiseries. The sequence goes on along the minus strand of CM074785.1, from coordinate 19,286,631 downwards.
CCCATCCTACTACCGTATCACATCACTTCATATTGAAATCTGTAGAACCGAAAACAGGCACATTGTATGGAAAGGTGTTGGAGACAACAATTCTCTGTTAGGGGAAATCCGCACTACGTATGCATTTTCGTTTTCAGGCTAAGTTTCTGTAACGGCGTTCCTGATTGAGTTGTCTGTAACCTCAATTCTGACTTCTTCATTTGTAAGGAACCAGTTGCATTGATGAGCCTGTAATGGAAAATCAGCACAATTTTTGCCACGGCGTTTCAGTGTTGTGTGTCTGAAACGGTGTTGTAACTAACAATTCACTGTTTTGGAAAATTTACAGAACGTCTTTATTAGCGTTTTAGGTTTAAATTTCTGGAACGGCGTTTCAGATTTAGTTTTCTGGAACGGCAATTCTGACTTTTTCATTTGTAACTAACGTTTTTCACAGTAGTTAATTTTTATATTTACGTATTTAACTACAACAGGATTCTGCACGTATTTGTGGTAAGTAGGGGTAAGTTTTTCCATAGTAAAGCTTGTTACTAGCACTATTTCACACGTCCCCATGCACCACAAGGAACGGGATAGTTATTGTATTCCTCTAAATCTTCCGGTGAATTCCAACGTTTTTCGTAAAGTTGTAGCCAGTGCACAATGTTTCTCTCGTTTCTATCATCTTCCTCCCTTTTCTCTTTGTTTGCAAATTGTTTGAGTTTTCTTTTTTTCTTCTTAGACTGCTTTTTCGCTTTGTTCATGAATGAATTCCAATTGTTTTTATTGTTGTTGTTTATCTTCGTTTCTTTGTTTCATTCCTTTCCGTCGTCGGTTTCTTCGATGTACATTATACTGTTTTTTTCAATGATTGCCTCTTCAGTCATTGTGCGCCACTCGTTTAACCAAAGGGTTGTCAGACAGGGACGGTTACCCGGGTGAAAATGTATGCATTGCTTTATGTGTTTTCTGGCTTCCGGCGTCAGGTTACTCCATTTTTTTGGTGGAACTGTATGACCATTGAGTTCGAGCCTCACTCGTTCTCCTGATTGTACTGGTCGTCCAATACCCACGTTGTTGTAGCACTGTATGTCCTCCGTTCCTTTCAATGCCGGATAACCGCATAAAATGTGTGCCACAATGATACCCAAAGCCCATACGTGGTCAACGGCATCAGTGTCGCCTTCCTTGTAGAAAGGAAATATGTCCTCAGTTACGTACTTCAAGCATTGTTCCCAAATTTCTAAAGCTTCTTCTTCATCGAAATGCCCTTTTGGGCTGTCGAGTCTATCTCTAACGTCGTCTATCTTGTTGCATCCATTAAGTATTGTGAGTACCAAGTTGCCGTTTTTCGGCACATAGCGCATCGAACCCAGTTTCAAAATGATATAAGAATGGATTATTCTCGTTGTTTTCGTCACCGTCATTTAGCTCAGTCATTCTTGCACAGTACTCCGCCGAATCCAAAAGATACCTAGGCTTCAATGGCTTCCTCTTGTACGCTGATTGTGTTGTTATGTTCTCCATTTTGCTCTTCGTTGTAATAATGATTTACATTTGGCAAATACCGAGGTATTTTCATTCAATTACTCGTTGCAATCTGTGAAGGAATAATTCTTACCGCACTTTAAGTGGTGTAAATTTCGTCATCTCGCAATGATTCGGTTATATTCAAGTAACTGTGTCTCGTGGTTCGACTCCCCCTTAGAACGGTCCATACGTAGTACTTCCCTCCTTACTTTATGTTCCTACTACTAGTTCTATTTCTTTATTTTTCTATGAACAAGTAGCAACCTAAGAAATAAAGATTGCTTCTAAGTTTTTGTTGAGTGCAACAGTTTGTTACTTTCTGTTGTTTTAAGGATGAATACTGTTCATTCTATGGATTGGTTAGAGTATGAAAGTATATTGCCAATTCTAAGGCTGATACTTTAGTCTTTATGAAAGTTTTAATAGTTCTGTTGTTCCCTGGTAATTTTTTGTCCAAAACCAGTAACCATAAGCACTAATTAGGTTGTGACACACAAGCCACCTTGACAGATAAGTCACTTCTGTTTCTTTCATTAATCATCTTATCCATTACACTATCATTATTCATTGTTCAATCACACGAAAAATCTGATTTTGGAACTTTTAATTGCAAATTAGTGTGTATTTTTCTTCCCAATCCAGTCACCAAATGCAATCATTAGGTGGTGATACCCAAATCACGACAGATAACTCCCTTCTGTTTCTTTCATGATTCATCTCACCCATAACAGGAACAATATTCATTGTTCAATCACACGAAATATTAGATTTTCTATTGTTTAATTGCAAATTACTGTGTATTTATCCTACAAATCCAGTACACAAATGCACTTATTAGTAGGTGGTGACACAAAAACTATGACAGATAACTCACTTCTGTTTCATTCATGATTCATCTCACTCATAACAAGAACAATATTCATTGTTCAATCACACGAAATATGGGATTTTATATTTTTTGATTGCAAATTAGTGTGTATTTTTCCTCCAAATCCATGACCCAAATGCACCCATTACATGATGACACATAAACTATGACAGATAACTCACTTCTGTTTCTTTCATGTTTCATCTAACCCATAACAGGAACAATATTTATTGTTCAATCACACGAAATATGTGATTTTCTATTTTTTAATTGAAAATTACTGTGTATTTATACTCCTAATCCAGTACACAAATGCACTTATGAGGTGGTGACACACAAATTATGACAGATAACTCACTTCTGTTTCTTTCATGATTCATCTCATCCATAACAGAAACAACCTTCATGGACTAATCACACAAAATATCTGATTTTCTATTTTCTAATTGCAAATTTGTGTGTATTTTTCCTCCAAATCCAGGACCCAAATGCACTAATTAGATTGTGACACACAAACTATGACAGATAACTCACTTCTGTTTCTTTCATGATTCAACTTATCCATAACAGGAACAATATTCATGGACTAATCACACAAAATATCAGATTTTCTATTTTCTAGTTGCAAATTTGTGTGTATTTTTCCTCCAAATCCATCACCCAAATGCACTCATTAGATGATGACACATAAACCATGACAGATAACTCACTTCTGTTTCTTTCATGTTTCATCTAACCCATAATAGGAACAATATTCATTCTTCAATCACACGAAATATGGGATTTTCTATTTTGTAATTGCAAATTTGTGTGTATTTTTCTTCCCAATCCAGTCACCAAATGCAATCATTAGGTGGTGATACCAAAATCACGACAGATAACTCACTTCTGTTTCTTTCATGATTCATCTCACCCATAACAGGAACAATATTTATTGTTCAATCACACGAAATATGTGATTTTCTATTTTTTAATTGAAAATTACTGTGTATTTATACTCAAAATCTAGGACCCAAATGCACTTATTAGGTGGTGACACAAAAACTATGCAAGATAACTCACTTCTGTTTCTTTCATGATTCATCTCACCCACAACAGGAACAATATTCATGGACTTATCACACAAAATATTTGATTTTCTATTTTCTAATTGCAAATTTGTGTGTATTTTTCATCCAAATCCATGTCCCAAATGCACTAAGTACATTGTGACACACAAACTATGACAGATAACTCACTTCTGTTTCTTTCATGATTCAACTTATCCATAACAGGAACTATATTCATGGACTAATCACACAAAATATCAGATTTTCTATTTTCTAGTTGCAAATTTGTGTGTTTTCCTCCAAATCCATGACCCAAATGCACTCATTACATGATGACACATAAACTATGACAGATAACTCACTTCTGTTTCTTTCATGTTTCATCTAACCCATAACAGGAACAATATTCATGGGCTAGTCACACTAAATTTTGATTTTCTATCTTATAATAGCAAATAACTGTGCTTTTTTCCTCCAAATCCAGTACCCAAATGCACTCATTACGTGGTGACACACAAACTTTGAAAGATAACTTCCTTTCTGTTACTTTCATGATTCGTGCATGTCCCCCATAATAGGAACAATATTCGTGGTTCAATCCCAGGAAATATAGGATTTTCTATATTTTAATTGCAGAGTACTGTTTTTTTCCCCTACAAATCCAGTACCCAAATGCACTTATCAGTACAAGGTGGTGTCACACAAACTATGACAGATAATAACTCACTTCTGTTTCCTGCATGATTCATTTCACCCATAACAGGAACAATATTCATGGACTAATCACAGTAAATGTCAGATTTTCTATTTTGTAATTGCAAATTACTATTAGATTGGAGTTACTATGCATTGATGGTACTACTAATATTAGTAGTACTACAAGTATTGGTAACAATCTTCTTAAAAGTTTGAACTACTAACCACTATGAACATTCATGTAGTACTAGTACTATGACTACAGTATTACTACAATACCATGTAAGAATAGTAGACTAATATGAAACAATTCAAATGATCCAGTACTGCGTGTTTTAGTACTACTCCACCAGTAGTAGTAGTAGGTACTCTATTTTACTTTTGAATACTATTTCTTACGTACACAATAATGTTTTGGTTAATCTGAATCCAAGTTGGAGAAGAAGAACTACTATTAGTGTCGACGTTGTAGTAATATGATAACTTCTTTCCCGCTTAGGCCCTCTTTGCTCTTGTGTTCTACAGCATAGTTCCATTATTTGAATACATCCGACAACTTGGTGAACTGTGGTTTATCCGACCCCACACGGTCGTAAGGGAACCAGGTTGCGCGCTTCACTGGTGTTGTACCATCCGGTAGTTTCTTGTGCACCGTAATAACTTTCCCGCTTATGCCCTCTTTGCTCTTGTGTTCTATGGTGGTGCGTGGAGAAGGCTATGAACGTATACCCAATACAGCATAGTTTCATTATTTGAATACATCCGACAACTTGGTGAACTGTGGTTTATCTGATCCCACTCTGTCGTAAGGGAACCAGGTTGCGCGCTTCACTGTTGTACCATCTTGTAGTTTCTTGTGCACCATGTATCCAGGGTATTGAGGATATTGGTCCTTCTTCTTCGCTGCATAACTTTACACAACACCAGTTCCAGGTGCTGGCAAACCCGTGATTGTCACCTCACTACCAATTGCAAATTTAGGATACGAGATCACCGGGTCAGGATCTTCGAACAACACCTTCACGTTTCCGGAGCGCTTCTGTCTTATTACGTTGGCTGGTTTTGGGCGAGGAACTTGCAGAAGGTATCCAAGATCTTCAACGTGGCCCAGGTTTGGAGAGACCTTCCTCTCCTTGTACTTCGGCTCTCCATTGGATTCGTCTGATGCAGTCTTGTTTCGTTTTTTTGGTTTCCTGAGGAACGACTTCTTCTTTGCCTTCATGGATGCGTTCTCTTTAACTGCATTTGGTTCTGTGGGAGGTACGTTGCCGTTTACTACTTCTACGTCGTCTTCTTCTTCATCATCATTGCTACTTGTGTTACCTTCATTAATTGAGGATTCACTAGAGTTGTCGGTCAATTTGCCTTCCCAAGGAAATCGAAAGAATGATTCCGGTTCATGGATCTCTGTGTTAGTGAACACTATCCATCGTACGGAATACGTATCATTCTCCTCGATGAACTTCTCAAAGTTCTTCAAGTGTTTCTTCATGAAGTCCCACTTTGCAATGTCGGTAGCTTTGTAACTCTGACTGTTGGGTACCTTGATTTTTTCAAATAGTTTGATCAATGAGTCGCCATCGGATTGTAAAGTCTTTTCATCCTCTCGTGAAACAAAAGTTACTTGCAAGTTTGCTTCCCACAGATGTTTTTTGTTATTGAAAACCGAACACAAAAGTTCCTTTGTCAAGGGGACGAACAATTGTCCCCCTTTAGGTAGATAATTGTAAGTTGTCAGAAACCGCAAAGACCTCTCAAAAAAATTAGAACCTCCGAGTACTATTTCCGGTCGTGTGATGAAAATATCACTGAATACGAATCTCGTATGTTCCCAGAACAATCGATCATCCACCTTGTACGTGCAGTTCTCATCAAAATTAAGGAACCTTGTGACGGATAAGCTGTAGTCCTCTTTTGCGAATAGGGTAAGTATGTCGACTTTCCTTACCTCTCATAAGCTCAGGCGGACTTGGTTCTTCAAATTGAACAGATCGAGCACCGTCACTGGTGAAAATGAATAACCGATCTTTGCGGTGAGGTTCACCTTGATTAGAGCGCGACGACAAAGAACTTCGCTCTGCTTTCAACAAATAGTCCAGAACCTCATGTGCATGGTCAGCGGTAAAAGGAATTTCTTCTTCGTGGCCAAGTACAGCATTCATTATTTCCTTTGAAACCATATCCCTACTAACCGAAACACGTGTACCGTCAGCATCACGTAACAAACGAGATGTTAGAACATAGTTGAGCAATTCGTCGCAAACAAGATTCACCTCTTCAAGTTGGTCTGAAGTCGAAACAACATTGTCAACACAGGACAAACTCAGGATGTAATGTTGCAACAATGTCTTCTCGTGAACTTCGTTCTCCGGATTGTACTCGTCCACAAATATGTCACGTTCGGCCGATATCTTTTCAGTGGAAAGAGTGACCAATTGTTTGGCAAAGTCAACGCCTACTCTGTAGAACTGGTTAAGAGTTTTCCGGTGCTCCATAATCTTGCAAAAGTGAAGAGAAGATAACAGGTTGAATCGAATAATCCCCACCTTATTGTCCACTCCTTGTATTGTGTATTTTCCAATCAAAAACGAAGACTCATAGAGATTGGGCAATAGTTTGTTGTACAAATTGTCATGTAGTAATGACTCATCGGGGAAGTGGTGAAGGCTTAGTGCTTCAAAAATTCTGGCCTTCTGTCGTTGGAAGCATACCCACAAATACATGAGGACCTTTTGAAACGCAAGGGGTATCCTTAATACATGGGACGGCCATTCCAACTTGAGGTATTTTTGGGAATCAGTCAAGGGCACTATCTCGACTGCCGCGACACCATCTCTTATTGGTCCACCAACAACTTCTTTACCCCTAATAGAATTGATTTCTTTCACCAAATCATCAAAGGAGTGACTAGAGGAAAGAAAATGCCTCAATGCGCGGTTAAAGGAAAGACCTTCAAAGAACGAGACCATCTCCCGGACGTATAGCTTCCCTTTCTTTACATCGTCTTTAAATCTATGATTGAAAAACGCTCCTTCTTTTTCCGGTGAAGGCAGCAGGGGGGAATTGGACACAACGTACGTACCAACGCAGTAAGCTTAAATAAACTTTCATGTACTTCAGTATGGCGTCAGTAGTTAACCACATTCTTTGCCCAGACAGAATGCGACGTGCCTTCCGATAATTTGTCTTGTCCTTGAACCCGGGTGAATTGTGTTTCGCCTTCCGTGGTATTTTCATTGACCTTGATAACGGAGTTGAGGGCTGACTGGAAGGAGTTCCATTTTTCTTTCATTTTGTACTCCTTGAAATGAGTTGTCAGTTCCTTTGCATTCAAGATACAGACCTTCTTTGTCAACTGCGACCTGGAGTCACGTAGGAAAAGATTTACCATCACGTCAACAACCCTTGGTATAGGACCCGAGGATGATTTGTCTGACGTTTCTTGCTCTCTGAAGTCAGGACGGGTTCCGGAAGAAGAAAGTTTAGTAACAATGAAAACCTTGTTCATGAGATGGCGGAAGACAGATTCGATGTCACGACTGACGGCAGTGATGAGTTCGTCCGTCAAAATATTCTCAGAGAATCCGTTAGGACCCTGTTGCTTCAGACAAGCTTCGACACATCTTTTCATTGCATCCGTGTGATCCTTGTATTGGGAGTCATCATCAAATAATTCCAATGACAAACTTCGACCGCCTACATTTCCCATAGACGACGAACGTTGAGTGGCACCTGTGACTGCTTGATGTGGTGTTTCGGGAACGACTGCTGGTATTTGTACCACTTGACTTCTTTTCTTATTCTGTGATGGTCTTTTTGATGTGTGGTGTCTCCTCTGCCTTGGTTTATCGACTGCACGCCGTTGACTGACCGGATGAGCTTTTGGATCGTTTGCAAACAATGTTGTTGGGGTATTACCTGTAAGGTCTGTCTTGGTCTGCGGCTGCCCCTTCATCTCGTGGTGGAGTAGATGATGGAGTACCGTTGACTTGTGCCGCCGCATTTGCGCCGGCTACATTGGTTGGAGTTGCGGCTGCATCTGTGACTTCATCTGGTGGTGAATTAGCCTTGTTACGTTTAGCGCTACTTCTTGTAAGTCTCGGCATTGTTTGATTGCTAATTGAGAGAACAACGAAATAAAATTGTGTGAAAAGCAATCTAAGTTGCTACAAGTGTTTTTTTTGTCGCATATCAAGAGATTCGTAAATGAGGTTACGGAAAACAGAGTCGACTCAACTTCAAACCTCAGCAACTCTAACAACAAACAAACATCACGCAACAATGTACAAATATTTCCACTTTAACGGTAAACAAATGGTACAGCCTGCAACGCCGTTGCAAACGAAAAGTGAAAACGTTACCAAAACAAACCACAACGGTACGAAACACCGATCATCCATTTTGAGATACGGTAATGTATGTTAAGATTTTCCGACAAATAGTTTCAAACCCAGTAATTTGGTGATTTGCAATTGAAACCAAAATGGAACTCAAACTTTGCAACGCCGTTCCATGACTGTTGACATGAATTGTCCAAGAAACCAGTTTCACCACCGAACCATACGTAGTACTTCATTTTGAGTTTTGAAATTGAAACATGATTCGAAATTGCAAATTGGTACATGAGCCAAACACAAAGCCTGAAACGCCGTTCCGGTGACTGAATTCTGAAACGCCGTTCCATGATTGATGACATGAATTATACAAAATCACCCTTCACAACCGAAACAGAAGTCATTAGTATTATCATACCTACACTAGTACTACTACGTATACTACTATCGTATTATACCTATACACAAAGGTTTCTGTCTACGTAGCTACTAATGTCATAGAATACTGGTGGACAAAACTAGGCAAATTCATTACCAGTAATATCACCGGCACACATGTGTTGTTGTTAAGAAGTACAACCTCACCGGTACATAAAAGTTCTCACTGCATCACAAGTTGAGAATGATAAGAATAAAAGTCATTGCACTACTTTTTATTGTTCTCTATTCAAAAATAGCGCAGGGTGGAGATTTATTTACTTAATGTTCTTATTTTTAAATAAGTAAATGGAATTATTCTTCATTGTTCTAGATTTACAGCGGTAGATCTGACAGGTTAGTAAGTCTCGATTCTTTGTTTGGAACACACATGGCCACACACACACACACACACACACACACAGTGAAAACATTTTTTTTCGAACAGATTTTACACTGTGATTTTACAGTGTGGTGATTTTACAGTGTTATTTTACAGTGTGATTTTACAGCGTGAATTTTTTTTCTTTTCGAGTCAAAAAATACTGTTTCCCTTCATAATCATCTTACCAAACTTATCTTGAGCAGAGTTGGTTTACCGTACTTGTACGACAAAGCACTCCGTCCGAGAACGCGGGATCCCACTTAACTGATCAGCAATGGTCACTATTATGCAGGGAATTCAGGCTCGAGATATTTTAATCCAAATAAACTGCCTTTGCTGGAAAAAGAATTGGACGGCATTGGACTGTAGAGGAATTGCTGGATAGATATTGTTTGGACTGCAGCCTTACATATACGTCTTGAAATCAATGAATCTGCATCCATTGCGTAGATATATCAACAGGATAAAGATCCAGTTTTTCGTGAGAAAGGAGTAAAATTGAACAACGTATCGGCAACAACAATTTGACCGACAATTTTCCCCTGTAGTTTGAGAGAATGATTCGGAACAAAGTATCGGAACAACGGACGGAGGTACGGCGAACAACTATTGTAAGAACAAGCAAGAAGGGTACAAATGGGAGAGATAGGCAATGATTACAATGCCACCTGTATTGCTGATAAGAATGTATTTCCTCCTTTTTCTATTTTGCTATTTTCATAGGACCGTATTGGAAACAACGGATCGGAAGGCAACACTGGGTCGAAGGCGGAAAAAACAACAACGTAAGATAGAGGGAAAATGATGCCTACATCCTGCATTGCTCATGATGTCCTCCTTACTTGTGTTTCCCTCCTTCTTATTTTCATAGGTACGGATCAGTTTTAACAATCAATTTGAGACAACGTCGGACAAGGCGGACGCAGGATCGTAACAATTTGATCGGACAAATTGAACGCAACAACAAAAGGAGGCCAACAGTGTAGGTTAGTGACACGTAGATTATACTATTCTTTTGTTATTATTTACTCAATGTAGCACATCCATAGATACTTACCCATTTGGTTCAATTCACATATCATGATAAACTCGAATACAATCGTAGACTACGGCAACGACAGAGAGCAACAACAGCAACCGGAAACCTAGCAACAGCGATAGCAAAAGCAGCAAGCGAGAACGATCCAAGCGGCCGCAACCCGGAACCATTGAACCAACAGCGGCAGCAATACCAACAACAGCGCCAGCAACAGCAGCAAGCGGCAACACCAATAGCAACAGCAGCAATAGGGAACAATCCAACCACCCGCAAAAGTAAGAATTGCGGTTCCAAACAACTCATTCTGAAACGCCGCTCCAGACAGTTTACCCTGAAACAAAAATACAGACACAATTACCGTTCCAGAATAGTAAAGCCGAAACGCCATTACAGAATCTTGACCCAGAAACGCCAATACACCAGACGTTCAAGTAAGAATTGCCGTTCCAGACAACTCAATCTGAAACGCCGTTCCATAATCTTGACCCGGCAACGCAAAAACAGCAAACGTTCAAGTAAGAATTGCCGTTCAAGACAACTCAATCTGAAACGCCGTTCCAGTAACTTGACCAAGAAACGCCAATACACCAGACGTTCAAGTCATAATTCCCGTTCCAGACAACTCAATCTGAAACGCCGTTCCACAAACTTGACCCAGAAACGCCACTACAGAGATTCTGCGGATTTTCAAGTGGACGGAACCGGGAACGAACTAACCAACAGCGGCAGCGATATCAACAGGTGGGAACATTCGAAGCGGCCACAAAAGTCACAAATGCCGTTCCCGACAACTGAATCTGAAACGCCGTTCCACAAACTTGACACAGAAACACACTCCATGGGCAAATCGATTCATCGTCTTCCTCAAACATCTTATCTGCAAAGAGTCTGGCAACGGTCACACAAGAAAGGCACCCGGTGCAATGGGATTGACTACAACAACAAAGCAATTGGCAACAAAATCAATGAAGCAAAAATCAAAGAGGAAACGGGGGAAGACAGAGAGAAAGAGAATGAAATCAAAATTTCTCAAAAACGGAGCAACGTCATCATCAACAATCCACCAGACTTACAAACACTTGTCGGAGATAAAACACAAGAAGCGTAAAAGTATGAAGGAAATTGTACAACATGTCGAGCAAATAGCATTGAAAACAGTTCACAAGAATGGGTTTCAAGGTAAATTCATGGAAACACGATGGGGTTTTAAAACAATTGGAGAAAGGGAATACACATCGGAAGAGGCGGTGTCTATTGATAGTTTCATGACATTGGATAGTACCGACGATAAGTTGCTTTTAGCAGTCGCCGAATCAGAACCATCATTGAGAATCTTTGCAAAAGGTTCCAAAAAATGTGCAAAACAACGCTTGGGTACTCCCAAAAATATAGAAATTACAAGAACATTTGCTGCGGAAATTGTTCAATCTAAACCCAAAATAGGCCGAGGAACCAAACGTGACAGTGTAAACAGTGGATATGGTATTATTGGGATGAGACCAAATCGAATTGAAATCGGGAAATGGTGTGTATGTTTTCAACAAGAATGTGGAACCGAAAACACAAGACCACCTTGAACAGAAAGCCCTACACATTGTGAAGGAAATGCAGCTTTGTTTACGTAAAATGTCCAAATTTGTCAACCTTGAAACAACTGTGATGAATGAGGTTGTTAGTCGTACAACACTGAATGCAATCGGCCATCACGCAACGGCCTTTTCTATTGGAAAGGATTATCACTCGAAATGCCATACCGATGCCGATATGTTCTATACAAGGCTGACGGTTATTGCTCCAAAACATGTAAGTGATGACGAGGTGATTTATTACTTTGTGTTCCCAACGTATAAAGTGAAAGTTCCATTGAGGTCAGGCGATACTCTATTGTTCAATCCATTAGTATTACATAGCTGTTCGAATCCAAAATACGAAGGCTGTTATATTATGAGTGCCTATGTGTCGACAAAAACTGTGAGAAGAGCTGATCCTCTATAATATATTAAACAATAATTTAAAGTTAGACGTTCCATTCACTTCGTTTGTTTTACTGCGACATTGTGCAATCGTTTCGGATTAGCTATCAATCAAAACGTAGGAGAAATATGTTACGATCAATATGGAGGAGCATTCAATTCTTCACTAATACTAAGTGATTATGGATATTGTAGTAGGAAAACAATTAAGTATTGGATGTATCAGAGAGGACCTCACTATAGTCATCATCGTTTGATGACATTGAACAATCATCACCTGAATTAGTAGAATCATCATTATTGTCGCTGTCCTCTTCAACAATAGTGCATTGGGAGTAGAGTGCCTCTTCATTAGGCAAAGATGACGTTGTCTTGTGGGATTCATCCAGCCAAGCCCTTTGATTAGAGACAACTAGATATGAGTTAGATTGCAACGTACCAATTGCATCAAGTTCTGGGACAACTGCTACATCGGAAAGTATGCTGTCGACATGAAATAAGAACAGGGAATTGTCGTCTACTTCACCTCTCGTCACAAACGACGAAGCTGTTGGTATTGGAGTGGATTTAAACTTGGTCACTACTGCATAAATGCCTTCGTCGGCAATTTCGTACTCAGAAACAAAAGAGTCAGGCTGCTTCAGATTGTAGAGTTCAAGGAAACACATAATATGGCAGGGTGTTTCACATGCGTCGACATCAAACAACGCCCAATCATACCAGACAGAGTTTAGTTGGCCACCATCGGAACGATATGAAGGGTGGCTCCGAAACAAGTAATTTTGCTGTGTGCATTCGTCAAACCTGTTATGTTCAGTAAATCCTTTCACAAACGTAGAGTCCTCCAAAAGTGGAAGCACATTCTGACATACAAAAGACAACACAATGGGAGAAATATAGGGTTTTGTTTTGTTCGATGACCTAACCCATCTCATAGTACTTGCCCCATCGTCGTTAGTGAAAACGTGAAATTTTGAACCAGAAACTTCGGGAGGAACTCGATTACCAGAAACATCTTCTGCCGTCACTAAATTAAACTTGGAAGTAGCTACTCGTAGCAGCATTTTTTCTTCCTGTCGCTTTGTCGTTTGCATTATCAATGTGGAAGCATTCTGTTGAGTGTTCTTCGAGGGTGCTTTGATTTCAGTTTTGTGGTGTGATTCGGAATAAGAAGAATCCCATCCGCATGGAAGTCCCCAAAGTTTAATGTACTCAACAAGGTGAAAGTATAGATGGTTTTTGATCAGTTTCGTACCCATTCCCTCTCTGAGGCAGGTCGAATTAATACAATTGATAAAATGGATTATCATCTTGGGGAGATTTTCCAATCCAGAAATGGGTATATTCCCATGCTTTAAGAATTCTTCCATGGACAGTATCAGTTGAATTACCTCTACTTGTTGTTTCTGAATAAATGTCGCGTCCTTGATGATGTTTATTGCCACATCGGAACAAAGGGTGATCAGAATGGAAATGAGCATTCCCGAATAATCATTACCCTCCTTTTTGGTAATGGAGAGAAGCTGACTGGAAAACTTGGTTCTGGGGAAATCTCTGTCCGATTGCCTTGACAAAAGACCACTGTATAACTGCGCAAGTGAACCAATAGTAGCTGATGTGCCATTCGTGTTTAAATCAGGGGCATACCAACACTTAGGACTACCTTTTAACAATGAATCGAGTGATTCTACTGCCCGACGTGCTACACCCAGTTGATGCATATGCAAACACTCACCGGGAGTAGCAAAGTGAATGTTGTTGACATTACTACCAAAATTGAGGCTGTGAAAAGCATTTTTTATGGGATGGTGCGAAATGCTTTTGAAGTACTCCATGTGTTCCCATGCAGAATTGTTTGGGGGGGATTCAAAATCTTCTGGAACCCAGAGCCGAGTCAGTTCCTCCACTTGGGCTTTTGGTTTATGGATGACACGTGTAGGACATGTACAATGTCGGCACAATTTCTTCACCTTTTGCGTGTAGGATCCATACTTTCCACATAGTTTGTCATGAAGTTCTGTATCCCCAACAACATAGGCAATTGCAAATTTCATTTTCACTTTGAACACTTTTCCTGCATACGGAAGATAATCCCACTCCAACCCGCCCTGCATTTCACATACTTCCTTGAAAGATTGCAAAGCCGATGCAAGCGCGGTGTGTAGATTTTGAATATTATCTTTCGCCGTGGTTTTTTTCGTGTGTCTTATGCTCTCAATTTCAGTGTCGGGATGAAAATAAATTGTAGTCCAAGCGTCAGGTCGTTTTCTTGCTTCAGTGTTGAAAATACCAAGAGTCATGTTGAGAGGAGTGAGTGACAGACGACCATGTGCATCCAAGCTGATTCCATCCATGTAGAAAATGATCGGAACAAGGATTTCATCATTTTCATTGCAGATCTGCTTCCACAATTCCGTCCACCAAGAGCCGTGGTGTAGTTCTGTTATGTATGTTTCATTGGTGAGTGGTGGGTTGTTTTCAGGTGAAAGAGGAGTCTCGACATTTGGAAAATACAAATTGGTTTCTTGCATCAACTCCTTATTGGTCAGAAGGGAATGAAGTGCGTCTGGGAAGGATCGAACAAATATTTGGGTGGGTAAATTGCAAGGTAACCAGTTAATTATGTGTGGCTCGAACTTGGTCTCTGAAATACCCAAATTGGACTTGATTTCACTAAATATGGCTTCTCGATGGTGGGGCTAGATAGAGCTAAAGTCAACACCATGAATAGTTTGACATTCGTTTGCCCATTGAAAAATAGATTTGAATGTGTTTAGAGGTAACTTGTTTTTCGTCATTAGATTCATGAGCTTTATTTCAGCAATGAGCCTATTGGTAGGTGAAAAAGAAAGATGAGATCGGATCAATTGCTCTTTTTCATTGATGTTTGGTTGGGATGCGGTGGGTTCCGAACCATCCATACCATTATCGTTCTGAATAGGAAGGCAAATTTCTTCATGAATAACCATGTCATCGTTGTTGCTGTTGTCTTCTGAAGGAAACAACTGTGATTCCATTACATTTCTATCCATTGGTGGAACAAATAAGTTGTGTACTACCTGACTGTTTAGAACAGAGTTGAACGTTTCGTTTGAGGATGCCTTGTTAGTGTGAGCGGCAGCAACAGAAGCGGAAGGAACGATTGGACCATTCTCCGTCAATGTCAGGCCATATTGTGTAGGTGAATGACGAACTGTACTAGTGGTTTCTTCTTTGGCAGATGATGAAAATTCCATTAGGTTATGCTTTAAATAGAAATCACGGCAAAAAGATATTGAATCAAGGTGACGTGAAAGGCCTCGTGATACATATCGGTATGATTTGTGTGTAGATGAATCTTGTCTGCTTCCGATGAATGTCTTTGATTTGCCCTTACAGGTCAGGCAGCTACGACATATAAATGATTTGGGAATTTTGGTATAACAACCACTCTTGAAGTGATGGCGATTTTTACTAAGTTGTGACATATTCTTCTAATGGAAGAAGGGAGGGGGAGAAATGGTTTCGATGGGGGTGTTAAATGAACATGATGAAAATGAGCATGATGCTATCGGATTGAGCATGAAAAGGCATGATGGTATGAAAAAAGAAACGTCGTGACATAGAAACAAGGCAGAAACATAGTACTAGTACGAAGTAGCAAACAAACACTTCGGAAAATAATTTTATTTCATATCTTGGGTTAAGGTTAGGAAGTTGTTTGGCACCGAGATTTCAAATTTGAACATGATTTCGAACACAAAAGCATGAAATGCCGTTCCGGTTACTGAATTCTGAAACGCCGTTCCATGATTGTTGACATGAATTGTACAAAAAATCGTTTCACCACTCAAACAGAAATTGATACTATCATACCTACATTACTACTACTACTAGTACTATCATAATACACACGGACACATATCTAAGAAAAAAGGATTTTAGGAAACAATCTAAAAAAGAAAGAATGGTGGTGAAGTCGTGTAGGAGGAAGTTAGTGCTGTCGAGTTGTACGAAAATTTGTTAAGACGAGCATGATGCTATCGAAGCGAGCATTAAAAGGCACGATGGTATGAAAGAAGACACGACGTGACATACCGTAGAAAACAACGCGGAAAAATAGCGAACTAACACTTCTGAAAGTAAATTTATTTCATATCTTGGGATAAGGTTAGAAAGTGTGGAAGTGAAAAGTAGATTTTTTAAATCAATTTAGTCAAAATGGAGAGATCAATGGACATTTTGAGTCTTCGGGGAGAATTTTGGTCGCAACCTGAGGGGGGTCGAAAATCTTTACAACTAAAATTGTGAATTTAAAAAAATACCCTTGCGCATAACAAACGAAGGGTCGATTTTCTGAAAATAGGGCTTGCGAGGGGTCGCGTGGGGTCGCGTGACAGTTATCGGACGTAGTTATCAAGGATCTGAGAAACAAGGTACAGAGTGTTTTAGTTGCATGCATGGTTATTGCAATTGGATTTTTTCTCCTGCCACCCACTCCCCTAATATGCCTGATCCGCAAGAAGCAGTACACGCACAATATTCTTTTGCATTGCAACTCCTTGCAATTTCAAGGCAAAAAACAAAAATCAGTGACTAGCTCAAGAATGCTTAGTAAAGTAACCACTTCTTTTCTAGGGAAGAGATTTTGCATGTACCAAAGCAGAGCTGGAGCTGACAGCCAGTTTTACTCTATCCGTCTTACGGACAATCATAACCTTTGGGTTCTAGGTTAGGAAATGATGAATCATTTAGTTTGTAATTATTGTCTTGATCAGGTTTCACTTTTGTTGCACCATGAATATGGAAAACACAACAATTTTTATTTGATCAAAATATCCAGAAAAGCCTCAACAAAAAATGAATTTTCTTTGGCTTCAAAAAACAAATACCAAAGTAGTAAATAGTTGAAATGTATGTTCAGCCCCAGTGGGTTTTCCTATTGTGTCTATGCCTGTTCAATGTCATCTGTCAGCACAACAGATCAAGGACTTGGACACGTGGTTGCTGACATTGTATGTTTTGATTTCAGTTTGTTTTCTGTTTGGTTTTTGGATCAAGCCAAATAAGCAATTTGTGCTCTGACATGCTGCCTCTGATGGCTTTTGGAAAAGTGAATGCAGATACATCACAATCTCCTATGCATAACACACTTTCAGTAACTCACTAAGTATTGAAAATAGCAAGGGTTACTCTCTCACAGAAAGTACCCGTATGTGACTAACAGAAAGACTGCTAAAACAAAAATACAGATCAAGATACAAACTATCAGCAGGAGCCTTGTAAAACTAACATAGTATATAAATCAGGAAATTCTGTATTTAGATTGGTAATTACTGACTTTGATTTGAGAATCTGAAAAATCGGGATCAGAAAGTAGATCCACCAGAGGAGATTTTATGCTCGTGAAACGCTTCTGATATGGTACTCATAAATAACTACTCTTCTATGAAGCTCCATTCTGAAACAACTTCAATTCAGACCATACACAGTAAATCTTATCATAAATTACTCATGATTGCTATGAAATACTGTATTTTGTTTACAAAGTACATACTTTTTTGAGTGGTCAGAAAAAAAGAACTGTTCAATGTCTGCCACAGTTGCACTGCATGAGCAAAGGTTGTCACCATTCCTACCGTGGCCAAGTACCTGGATCTCTTTCCGGGTCATGTACTGCATGCACACTAATTGGTGGAGTTGTAATTTGAAAAAATACTTAACTCTAATTAAACCCTAACCAGCAGTTGTTGAAGAAGGGGTTTGAGGGGGACAAAACTTATTTCAAAACTGAGTTTTTGAGTGTTGCCCTACTAGTAGTACTAGCTACTTCTACTGTTGTAAACAAGGGAGAGTTCTGTATCTAACTGAGAATTTTCTATTGGTCAAAACATGTGAACAAAACATGTGAAAAAAACTACAGAAATCCCATCTATATTTAGTGGGAAAAGGACAGAGCTCTTAAAATAAGGGGGCATGAACTAGTAGGGAAAATGGTCTAAAACCCCTTATTAAAATTAATAGAAGCACTGTACAAAGTACAAAGTACTACTTGATATGAAGTATTATTTTATTAGATGTACTTCCCCCCTGGGGGGATGGGAGGTCCAACTTGAACTTATCATTCAGGATTCAATTGTTTCATTCAGTCCCTATTTAGGTATGAAGGTACTCAACCTATATGTTCTTAACACTCTTGATAAGCTAGTAGACTAGTATGACAGAAACAGAAATCAAATTGACATGATACTTTGCACATCATCACCTCAGCCTCACAATAACTGTCAACATTCTTCATACTGTAGATCAGATATCAAACAAAAAGAAATGGCATTGACACAATACTTTGCACATCAACACCCAAGTCTTGCTATCCAGATGCTTCCCACCAGATAAGAGAGACTACGATAGAACCAAGAATGAAATTGCTATGATTCTTTGTACACCAACACCTACTATGCCTCACAATAATTGTCAACATTCTTCATACTATAGATGCAATATGAAACAAAAAGGAATGGCATTGACATCATACTTTGCACATCAACACCCATATCTTACTATCAGGATTCTTCCCAATATATAAGATAGACTACTACTATGATAGAAACAAGAATGGAATTTCAATGATTCTGTGTACATCAACACCTACTAAGTCTCATAATAATTGTCAACATTCTTCATACTATAGATAAGATATGAAACAAAAAGGAATGGTATTGACATGATACTTTGCTTATTAACACCCAAGCCTCGCCATTTCCATCGGGTTCATACTCTGGTTTCAAGGAGAAGGCTGGGGGTGGGGGAGGCCAGGATGGGGTGTTTGGATTAGGATCGGTCTGCGGATCCCATCCCAGGTATCGGACCGTATCTTTGCATGTTGTGAAGCTCTTCAATTTAAATGGGAGGCCGGTGTGCAATTGGAAGTCGGCCATGTAGACCCACGCGCCAGAATATGTGTTGAAGATACCTGGGTCCCATTTGCCGTATACTGCATAGTAGTTAAACTTATTTCACAAAGAAGGAAAATTATGGTCTTGTCCAATCCATCCTCTTCTGAAAGGGTGATCAAATCATTCTACTGAAGGGATAAATTGGCATATTGGTTCCTCTGATTTGCACTGAGACTGGTTTGTATATGAGTGTTTGAGGGTGGGCATCTAGGTGTGATCTCGTTCCCATGCTTGATATGATGGCGGAACCTGTCTCTGATATGGGTGGAGGTCTCACCTACACCATCTCCAGCATAGGTAGCTTGGTTCTGGTGGATTCTTGGAGTGCACCTTCTCTTTCTTGATCCATCCGGCCAAATATGTTGCGTGTCATTGGTTGGAGTGATCAAAAGTTGGCGTCAGTGGAGGAGATTCCGTTGGGGTCAAGGCCTCTGCTTCGTCAAGCTGAGGGTATGGTAGTGGCTTCTGCCGGAGGTTCAATTGATTGTCCTACTGATGCCACTTCAGGGGCCAGCCTCATTGCATATACCAGTATGGATCCAGTAATTGTGAAGCTGATATTTGGGTGATGGTTGGATGAATCACATAGGGATCTAAGGATCGAGAGGTAGATAGTGCTGTATAGTGCTCATCATGGTGGTAATCCCCAGAGCTCGGGGTGCCAGAGGGCTCCGAGCCCCCCATGGTGGAGTTGCTTGTCTTTGAATGACGAGACGTACTACTGTATTCAAGTAGTAGTTGGGCTCACTAACCTGCTAATTATTTGTATTTGTATCTGTATGTATTTAAAATGATAATTATTAAAATTATAAATAAAGGTCAGAAACTGCACATTTGGAATATTTTCCTTGGACATGTGGAATATTCCCTTCCTCATGACCTTCTCTGAGGTCATCATCTTCTGTGAACAATTATGGTCATTATTTTATATGTCCGTCCTTCAACTATCATCAAATTGCTACACACCATCAAATCAATCCTTCCCATTGGTCCCAAGGAGTGGGAACAAGCCGCCCAAACCCATAGAGACAACTTCCCTGACACTGACAGAACTTTCCCAACCTCCATAGGAAATACTTGACTCTTTGTCAAAAAAATGCCTATCGGCAATCCCAATTGCCCGGAGGATGTGAGGTTGGCGAAGAAGATCAGGAGTTTGATTCATCAAAAGGCAGAAGTTGGTGATGTAGAAGAGGAGTTTGATTTGGAAGAAGGATCCAAGAATAACAACATAAGTAGTGAGGATGATGACTCTGATGATGAAATTCCTCCGCTCCTGCTTGGTCAACCTTCCCAACCAACCCAGCCAACGCAACCCACACAAATAACCCAACCCACCCAACCCACCCAGCCACCGCTATGTTAGCCTTCCCAACCAGCCAAAGCAATTGCCAACAAAAATGAGATTACCGGGATTGCAAACGGGCAGTTGAATGCATTTGTGAATGTACCACCCTTGCCAGTACCCCAGCTTATGCGCTGGTGGTCCTCTTCTTCCTCTACCACTGCCGCCAACAAGAGATAATACAAGAGCGCCAAAGTCAATGGCCAGGAGATCCTTGCTTTCTTGAGAGAATTCCGAGCTTGAGAGGGAACAAAGGAGAGAGCATTCCTGGCTCAAGAGGGAAGAACGACAGGTCATCTTGGAATCCTTGAAGTTGGCCATCATCAATGTTGCCACCTTATTTGTAAATCGACAACTTTACAATTCCAAAGATGAAGCTGAAGATTCCCCCCAAGCCGGTGATCCCACTTAAGGCATTGGCTCCTCTTTAATTGCAACCTCTTTAATTGCAACAGGCAGTGGTGCATTGGAGACTTGGGTCAATATCCACCTCCACCCAGCACGGATTGTTGACATGATCACCATGGTTGATTGCTGATTTTAGGTTTAAAAGATTAGCAAACAATTCCAAGATTAGTAGATTCAAAGTTAACATGTAGATTTTGTTGTTGCTTTTGGTTTTTCAAGAAAACAAATTATGAGCTTTGCAAGTTGCAAAGAAAAAAGATAATGAATTAGTAACTTGTGCAAAATCATAAAGTTGGTACATGAAAGTCTGAAATCAATCAGAATCAAATCAATCAGAATCAATTCCCGCGCCCATGTATGCAAGCAAATGCACCCGCCAACAATTCCCATTGTGACGATGTCCATGTAACAAAGAGCTGATGGGATTAACTTTGTCCCGCGCTGTGTTGAACCCATCTTAAGGAGTTGAACTCCTCTTAAGGAGTCGTGCGGCTTTTACAAACCCAAACGCAAAACGCAAAAATACTCCAGATGGATCGAAACTACTTGTATCGATCGAAACTACTTCGTATTGATCGAAACGGATCGAAACTGGATGAAAACTACGTCCGATAACTGTCACGCGACCCCACGCGACCCCTCGCAAGCCCTATTTTCAGAAAATCGACCCTGCGTTTGTTATGCGCAAGGGTATTTTTTTAAATTCACAATTTTAGTTGTAAATGATTTTCGACCCCCCTCAGGTTGCGACCAAAATTCTCCCCGCAGACTCAAAATGTCCATTGATCTCTCCATTTTGACTAAATTGATTTAAAAAATCTACTTTTTCACTTACCACACTTTCTAACCTTAACCCAAGATATGAAATAAAATTAGTTTCAGAAGTGTTAGTTCGCTACGTTTCCGCGTTGTTTTCTACGGTATGTCACGTCGTGTCTTCTTTCATACCATCGTGCCTTTTAATTGCTCGCTTCGATAGCATCATGCTCGTCTTAACGAATTTTCGTACAACTCGACAGCACTAACTTCCTCCTACACGATTTCACCACCAAATACTTTTTTCTTAGATATGTGTCTGGGTGTATTATGATAGTACTAGTAGTAGTAGTAATGTAGGTATGATAGTATTGATTTCTGTTCGAGTTGTGAAACATTTTTTGTACAATTCATGTCAACAATCATGGAACGGCGTTTCAGAATTCAGTAACCGGAACGGCGTTACATGCTTTTGTGTTTGAATCATGTTTAAATTTGAAATCTCGGTGCCAAACAACTTCCTAACCTTAACCCAAGATATGCAATAAAATTATTGTCAGAAGTTTGCTACTTCGTACTAGTACTATGTTTCTGCCTTGTTTCTATGTCACGACGTTTCTTTTTTCATACCATCATGCCTTTTCATGCTCGATCCGATAGCATCATGCTCATTTTCATCATGTACATTTAACACCCCCATCGAAACCATTTCTCCCCCTCCCTTCTTCCAATAGAAGAATATGTCACAACCTAGTAAAAGTCGCCGTCACTTCAAGAGTGGTTGTTATACCAAAATTCCCAAATCATTTATATGTCGTAGCTGCATGTCCTGTGAGGGCAAATCGAAGACATTCATCGGAAGCAGACAAGATTCGTCTACACACAAATCATACCGATATGTATCACGAGGCCTTTCACGTCACCTTGATTCAATATCTTTTTGCCGTGATTTCTATTTAAAGCATAACCTAATGGAATTTTCATCATCTGCCAAAGAAGAAACCACTAGTACAGTCCGTCATTCACCTACACAATATGGCCTGACATTGACGGAGAATGGTCCAATCGTTCCTTCCGCTTCTGTTGCTGTCGCTCACACTAACAAGGCATCCTCAAACAGAACGTTCAACTCTGTTCTAAACAGTCAGGTAGTACACAACTTATTTGTTCCACCAATGGATAGAAATGTAATGGAATCACAGTTGTTTCCTTCAGAAGACAACAGCAACAACGATGACATGGTTATTCATGAAGAAATTTGCCTTCCTATTCAGAACGATAATGGTATGGATGGTTCGGAACCCACCGCATCCCAACCAAACATCAATGAAAAAGAGCAATTGATCCGATCTCATCTTTCTTTTTCACCTACCAATAGGCTCATTGCTGAAATAAAGCTCATGAATCTAATGACGAAACACAAGTTACCTCTAAACACATTCAAATCTATTTTTCAATGGGCAAACGAATGTCAAACTATTCATGGTGTTGACTTTAGCTCTATCTAGCCCCACCATCGAGAAGCCATATTTAGTGAAATCAAGTCCAATTTGGGTATTTCAGAGACCAAGTTCGAGCCACACATAATTAACTGGTTACCTTGCAATTTACCCACCCAAATATTTGTTCGATCCTTCCCAGACGCACTTCATTCCCTTCTGACCAATAAGGAGTTGATGCAAGAAACCAATTTGTATTTTCCAAATGTCGAGACTCCTCTTTCACCTGAAAACAACCCACCACTCACCAATGAAACATACATAACAGAACTACACCACGGCTCTTGGTGGACGGAATCGTGGAAGCAGATCTGCAATGAAAATGATGAAATCCTTGTTCCGATCATTTTCTACATGGATGGAATCAGCTTGGATGCACATGGTCGTCTGTCACTCACTCCTCTCAACATGACTCTTGGTATTTTCAATACTGAAGCAAGAAAACGACCTGACGCTTGGACTACAATTTATTTTCATCCCGACACTGAAATTGAGAGCATAAGACACACGAAAAAAACCACGGCGAAAGATAATATTCAAAATCTACACACCGCGCTTTCATCGGCTTTGCAATCTTTCAAGGAAGTATGTGAAATGCAGGGCGGGTTGGAGTGGGATTATCTTCCGTATGCAGGAAAAGTGTTCAAAGTGAAAATGAAATTTGCAATTGCCTATGTTGTTGGGGATACAGAACTTCATGACAAACTATGTGGAAAGTATGGATCCTACACGCAAAAGGTGAAGAAATTGTGCCGACATTGTACATGTCCTACACGTGTCATCCATAAACCAAAAGCCCAAGTGGAGGAACTGACTCGGCTCTGGGTTCCAGAAGATTTTGAATCCCCCCCAAACAATTCTGCACTGGGAACACATGGAGTACTTCAAAAGCATTTCGCACCATCCCATAAAAAATGCTTTTCACAGCCTCAATTTTGGTAGTAATGTCAACAACATTCACTTTGCTACTCCCGGTGAGTGTTTGCATATGCATCAACTGGGTGTAGCACGTCGGGCAGTAGAATCACTCGATTCATTGTTAAAAGGTAGTCCTAAGTGTTGGTATGCCCCTGATTTAAACACGAATGGCACATCAGCTACTATTGGTTCACTTGCGCAGTTATACAGGTGGTCTTTTGTCAAGGCAATTGGACAGAGATTTCCCCAGAACCAAGTTTTCCAGTCAGCTTCTCTCCATTACGAAAAAGGAGGGTAATGATTATTCGGGAATGCTCATTTCCATTCTGATCACCCTTTGTTCCGATGTGGCAATAAACATCATCAAGGACGCGACATTTATTCAGAAACAAGTAGAGGTAATTCAACTGATACTGTCCATGGAAGAATTCTTAAAGCATGGGAATATACCCATTTCTGGATTGGAAAATCTCCCCAAGATGATAATCCATTTTATCAATTGTATTAATTCGACCTGCCTCAGAGAGGGAATGGGTACGAAACTGATCAAAAACCATCTATACTTTCACCTTGTTGAGTACATTAAACTTTGGGGACTTCCATGCGGATGGGATTCTTCTTATTCCGAATCACACCACAAAACTGAAATCAAAGCACCCTCGAAGAACACTCAACAGAATGCTTCCACATTGATAATGCAAACGGCAAAGCGACAGGAAGAAAAAATGCTGCTACGAGTAGCTACTTCCAAGTTTAATTTAGTGACGGCAGAAGATGTTTCTGGTAATCGAGTCCCTCCCAAAGTTTCTGGTTCAAAATTTCACGTTTTCACTAACGACGATGGGGCAAGTACTATGAGATGGGTTAGGTCATCGAACAAAACAAAACCCTATATTTCTCCCATCGTGTTGTCTTTTGTATGTCAGAATGTGCTTCCACTTTTGGAGGACTCTACGTTTGTGAAAGGATTTACTGAACATAACAGGTTTGACGAATGCACACAGCAAAATTACTTGTTTCGGAGCCACCCTTCATATCGTTCCGATGGTGGCCAACTAAACTCTGTCTGGTATGATTGGGCGTTGTTTGATGTCGACGCATGTGAAATACCCTGCCATATTATGTGTTTCCTTGAACTCTACAATCTGAAGCAGCCTGACTCTTTTGTTTCTGAGTACGAAATTGCCGACGAAGGCATTTATGCAGTAGTGACCAAGTTTAAATCCACTCCACTACCAACAGCTTCGTTGTTTGTGACGAGAGGTGAAGTAGACGACAATTCCCTGTTCTTATTTCATGTCGACAGCATACTTTCCGATGTAGCAGTTGTCCCAGAACTTGATGCAATTGGTACGTTGCAATCTAACTCATATCTAGTTGTCTCTAATCGAAGGGCTTGGCTGGATGAATCCCACAAGACAACGTCATCTTTGCCTAATGAAGAGGCACTCTACTCCCAATGCACTATTGTTGAAGAGGACAGCGACAATAATGATGATTCTACTAATTCAGGTGATGATTGTTCAATGTCATCGAACGATGATGACTATAGTGAGGTCCTCTCTGATACATCCAATACTTAATTGTTTTCCTACTACAATATCCATAATCACTTAGTATTAGTGAAGAATTGAATGCTCCTCCATATTGATCGTAACATATTTCTCCTACGTTTTGATTGATAGCTAATCCGAAACGATTGCACAATGTCGCAGTAAAACAAACGAAGTGAATGAAACGTCTAACTTTAAATTATTGTTTAATATATTATAGAGGATCAGCTCTTCTCACAGTTTTTGTCGACACATAGGCACTCATAATATAACAGCCTTCGTATTTTGGGTTCGAACAGCTATGTAATACTAATGGATTGAACAATAGAGTATCGCCTGACCTCAATGGAACTTTCACTTTATACGTGGGGAAGACAAAGTAATAAATCACCTCTTCATCACTTACATGTTTTGGAGCAATAACCGTCAGCCTTGTATAGAACATATCGGCATCGGTATGGCATTTCGAGTGATAATCCTTTCCAATAGAAAAGGCCGTTGCGTGATGGCCGATTGCATTCAGTGTTGTACGACTAACAACCTCATTCATCACAGTTGTTTCAAGGTTGACAAATTTGGACATTTTACGTAAACAAAGCTGCATTTCC
This sequence comes from Pseudo-nitzschia multiseries, assembly GCA_037355745.1. Taxonomy (NCBI): domain Eukaryota; phylum Bacillariophyta; class Bacillariophyceae; order Bacillariales; family Bacillariaceae; genus Pseudo-nitzschia; species Pseudo-nitzschia multiseries. The sequence goes on along the minus strand of CM074785.1, from coordinate 19,260,339 downwards.
TTCACAATGTGTAGGGCTTTCTGTTCAAGGTGGTCTTGTGTTTTCGGTTCCACATTCTTGTTGAAAACATACACACCATTTCCCGATTTCAATCGATTTGGTCTCATCCCAATAATACCATATCCACTGTTTACACTGTCACGTTTGGTTCCTCGGCCTATTTTGGGTTTAGATTGAACAATTTCCGCAGCAAATGTTCTTGTAATTTCTATATTTTTGGGAGTACCCAAGCGTTGTTTTGCACATTTTTTGGAACCTTTTGCAAAGATTCTCAATGATGGTTCTGATTCGGCGACTGCTAAAAGCAACTTATCGTCGGTACTATCCAATGTCATGAAACTATCAATAGACACCGCCTCTTCCGATGTGTATTCCCTTTCTCCAATTGTTTTAAAACCCCATCGTGTTTCCATGAATTTACCTTGAAACCCATTCTTGTGAACTGTTTTCAATGCTATTTGCTCGACATGTTGTACAATTTCCTTCATACTTTTACGCTTCTTGTGTTTTATCTCCGACAAGTGTTTGTAAGTCTGGTGGATTGTTGATGATGACGTTGCTCCGTTTTTGAGAAATTTTGATTTCATTCTCTTTCTCTCTGTCTTCCCCCGTTTCCTCTTTGATTTTTGCTTCATTGATTTTGTTGCCAATTGCTTTGTTGTTGTAGTCAATCCCATTGCACCGGGTGCCTTTCTTGTGTGACCGTTGCCGGACTCTTTGCAGATAAGATGTTTGAGGAAGACGATGAATCGATTTGCCCATGGAGTGTGTTTCCGTGTCAAGTTTGTGGAACGGCGTTTCAGATTCAGTTGTCGGGAACGGCATTTGTGACTTTTGTGGCCGCTTCGAATGTTCCCACCTGTTGATATCGCTGCCGCTGTTGGTTAGTTTGCTTCCCGGTTTCATCCGCTGGAAAATCCGCAGAATCTCTGTAGTGGCGTTTCTGGGTCAAGTTTGTGGAACGGCGTTTCAGATTGAGTTGTCTGGAACGGGAATTATGACTTGAACGTCTGGTGTATTGGCGTTTCTTGGTCAAGTTACTGGAACGGCGTTTCAGATTGAGTTGTCTTGAACGGCAATTCTTACTTGAACGTTTGCTGTTTTTGCGTTGCCGGGTCAAGATTATGGAACGGCGTTTCAGATTGAGTTGTCTGGAACGGCAATTCTTACTTGAACGTTTGCTGTATTTGCGTTGCCGGGTCAAGATTATGGAACGGCGTTTCAGATTGAGTTGTCTGGAACGGCAATTCTTACTTGAACGTCTGGTGTATTGGCGTTTCTGGGTCAAGATTCTGTAATGGCGTTTCGGCTTTACTATTCTGGAACGGTAATTGTGTCTGTATTTTTGTTTCAGGGTAAACTTTCTGGAACGGCGTTTCAGAATGAGTTGTTTGGAACCGCAATTCTTACTTTTGCGGGTGGTTGGATTGTTCCCTATTGCTGCTGTTGCTATTGGTGTTGCCGCTTGCTGCTGTTGCTGGCGCTGTTGTTGGTATCGCTGCCGCTGCTTGGTTCGATGGTTCCGGGTTGCGGCCGCTTGGATCGTTCTCGCTTGCTGCTTTTGCTATCGCTGTCGCTAGGTTTCCGGTTGCTGTTGTTACTCTATGTCGTTGCCGTAGTCTACGATTGTATTCGAGTTTATCATGATATGTGAATTGAACCAAATGGGTAAGTATCTATGGATGTGCTACATTGAGTAAATAATAACAAAAGAATAGTATAATCTACGTGTCACTAACCTACACTGTTGGCCTTCTTTTTGTTGTTGCGTTCAATTCATCTGATCAAATTGTTACGATCCTGCGTCCGCCTTGTCCGACGTTGTCTCAAATTGATTGTTCTACTGATCCGTACCTATGAAAATAAGAAGGAGGGAAACACAAGTAAGGAGGACATCATGAGCAATGCAGGATGTAGGACATCATTTTCCCTCTATCTTACGTTGTTGTTTTTTCCGCCTTCGACCCAGTGTTGCCTTCCGATCCGTTGTTTCCAATACGGTCCTATGAAAATAGCAAAATAGAAAAAGGAGGAAATACATTCTTATCAGCAATGCAGGTGGCATTGTAATCATTGCCTATCTCTCCCATTTGTACCCTTCTTGCTTGTTCTTACAATAGTTGTTCGCCGTACCTCCGTCCGTTGTTCCGATACTTTGTTCCGAATCATTCTCTCAAACTACAGGGGAAAATTGTCGGTCAAATTGTTGTTGCCGATACGTTGTTCAATTTTACTCCTTTCTCACAAAAAACTGGATCTTTATCCTGTTGATATATCTACGCAATGGATGCAGATTCATTGATTTCAAGACATATATGTAAGGCTGCAGTCCAAACAATATCTATCCAGCAATTCCTCTACAGTCCAATGCCGTCCAATTCTTTTTCCAGCAAAGGCAGTTTATTTGGATTAAAATATCTCGAGCCTGAATTCCCTGCATAATAGTGACCATTGCTGATCAGTTAAGTGGGATCCCACGTTCTCGGACGGAGTGCTTTGTCGTACAAGTACGGTAAACCAACTCTGCTCAAGATAAGTTTGGTAAGATGATTATGAAGGGAAACAGTATTTTTTGACTCGAAAAGAAAAAAAATTCACGCTGTAGAATCACACTGTAAAATAACACTGTACAATCACCACACTGTAAAATCACAGTGTAAAATCTGTTCGAAAAAAAAATATTTTCAGTGTGTGTGTGTGTGTGTGTGTGTTTGTGTGTGTGGCCATGTGTGTTCCAAACAAAGAATCGAGACTTACTAACCTGTCAGATCTACCGCTGTAAATCTAGAACAATGAAGAATAATTCCATTTACTTATTTAAAAATAAGAACATTAAGTAAATAAATCTCCACCCGCGCTCTTTTTGAATAGAGAACAAGAAAAAGTAGTGCAATGGGTTTTATTGTTAACGTTCTCAACTTGTGATGCAGTGAGAACTTTTATGTACCGGTGAGGTTGTACTTCTTAACAACAACACATGTGTGCCGGTGATCTTACTGGTAATGAATTTGCCTAGTTTTGTCCACCAGTATTCTATGACATTAGTAGCTACGTAGACAGAAACCTTTGTGTATAGGTATAATACGATAGTAGTATACGTAGTAGTACTAATGTACGTATGATAATACTAATGACTTCTGTTTCGGTTGTGAAGGGTGATTTTGTATAATTCATGTCATCAATCATGGAACGGCGTTTCAGAATTCAGTCACCGGAACGGCGTTTCAGGCTTTATGTGTTTGGATCATGTACCAATTTGAAATTTTGAATCATGTTTCAATTTCAAAACTCAAAATGAAGTACTACGCATGGTTCGGTAGTGAAACGGTTTCTTGGACAATTCATGTCAACAGTCATGGAACGGCGTTGCAAAGTTTGAGTTCCATTTGGGTTTCAATTGCAAATCACCAAATTACTGGGTTTGAAACTATTTGTCGGAAAATCTTAACATACATTACCGTATCTCAAAATGGATGATCGGTGTTTCGTACCGTTGTGGTTTGTTTTGGTAACGTTTTCACTTTTCGTCTGCAACGGCGTTGCAGGCTGTACCATTTGTTTACCGTTAAAGTGGAAATATTTGTACATAGTTGCGTGATGTTTGTTCGTTGTTAGAGTTGCTGAGGTTTGAAGTTGAGTCGACTCTGTTTTCCGTAACCTCATTTACGAATCTCTTGATATGCGACAAAAAAAACACTTGTAGCAACTTAGATTGCTTTTCACACAATTTTATTTCGTTGTACTCTCAATTAGCAATCAAACAATGCCGAGACTTACAAGAAGTAGCGCTAAACGTAACAAGGCTAATTCACCACCAGATGAAGTCACAGATGCAGCCGCAACTCCAACCAATGTAGCCGGCGCAAATGCGGCGGCACAAGTCAACGGTACTCCATCATCTACCCCACCACGAGATGAAGGGGCAGCCGCAGACCAAGACAGACCTACAGGTAATACCCCAACAACGTTGTTTGCAAACGATCCAAAAGCTCATCCGGTCAGTCAAGGGCGTGCAGTCGATAAACCAAGGCAGAGGAGACACCACACATCAAAAAGACCATCACAGAATAAGAAAAGAAGTCAAGTGGTACAAATACCAGCAGTCGTTCCCGAAACACCACATCAAGCAGTCACAGGTGCCACTCAACGTTCGTCGTCTACGGGAAATGTAGGCGGTCGAAGTTTGTCATTGGAATTATTTGATGATGACTCCCAATACAAGGATCACACGGATGCAATGAAAAGATGTGTCGAAGCTTGTCTGAAGCAACAGGGTCCTAACGGATTCTCTGAGAATATTTTGACGGACGAACTCATCACTGCTGTCAGTCGTGACATCGAATCTGTCTTCCGCCATCTCATGAACAAGGTTTTCATTGTTACTAAACTTTCTTCTTCCGGAACCCGTCCTGACTTCAGAGAGCAAGAAACGTCAGACAAACCATCCTCGGGTCCTATACCAAGGGTTGTTGACGTGATGGTAAATCTTTTCCTACGTGACTCCGGGTCGCAGTTGACAAAGAAGGCTCTGTATCTTGAATGCAAAGGAACTGACAACTCGTTTCAAGGAGTACAAAATGGAAGAAAAATGGAACTCCTTCCAGTCAGCCCTCAACTCCGTTATCAAGGTCAATGAAAATACCACGGAAGGCGAAACACAATTCACCCGGGTTCAAGGACAAGACAAATTATCGGAAGGCACGTCGCATTCTGTCTGGGCAAAGAATGTGGTTAACTATGACGCCATACTGAAGTACATGAAAGTTTATTTAAGCTTACTGCGTTGGTACGTACGTTGTGTCCAATTCCCCCCTGCGCCTTCACCGGAAAAAGAAGGAGCGTTTTTCAATCATAGATTTAAAGACGATGTAAAGAAAGGGAAGCTATACGTCCGGGAGATGGTCTCGTTCTTTGAAGGTCTTTCCTTTAACCGCGCATTGAGGCATTTTCTTTCCTCTAGTCACTCCTTTGATGATTTGGTGAAAGAAATCAATTCTATTAGGGGTAAAGAAGTTGTTGGTGGACCAATAAGAGATGGTGTCGCAGCAGTCGAGATAGTGCCCTTGACTGATTCCCAAAAATACCTCAAGTTGGAATGGCCCTCCGACATGTCCTAAGGATACCCCTTGCGTTTGAAAAGGTCCTCATGTATTTGTGGGTATGCTTCCAAAGACAGAAGGCCAGAATTTTTGAAGCACTCAGCCTTGACCACTTCCCCAATGAGTCATTACTACAGGACAATTTGTACAACAAACTATTGCCCAATCTCTATGAGTCTTCGTTTTTGATTGGAAAATACACAATAAAAGGAGTGGACAAAAAGGTGGGGATTATTCGATTCAACCTGTTATCTTCTCTTCACTTTTGCAAGATTATGGAGCACCGGAAAACTCTTAACCAGTTCTACAGAATAGGCGTTGACTTTGACAAACAATTGGTCACTCTCTCCACTGAAAAGAAATCGGCTGAACGTGACATATTTGTGGACGAGTACAATGAAGAGAAGGAATTTCACGTGAAGACATTGTTGCAACATTACATCCTGAGTTTGTCCTGTGTTGACAACGTTGTTTCGACTTCTGAACAACTTGAAGACGTGAATCTTGTTTGCGACGAATTGCTCGACTATGTTCTAACATCTCGTTTGTCACGTGATGCTGACGGTACACGTGTTTTGGTTAGTAGGGATATGGTTTCAAAGGAAATAATGAATGCTGTACTTGGCGACGAAGAAGAAATTCCTTTTACCGTTGACCATGCACATGAGGTTCTGGACTATTTGTTGAAAGCAGAGCGAAGTTCTTTGTCATCGCGCTCTAATCAAGGTGAACCTCACCGCAAAGATCGGTTATTCATTTTCACCAGTGACGGTGCTCGATCCGTTCAATTTGAAGAACCAAGTCCGCCTGAGCTTGTGAGAGGTAAGGAAAGTCGACATACTTACCCTATCGCAAAAGAGGACTACAGCTTATCCGTCACAAGGTTCCTTAATTTTGATGAGAACTGCACGTACACGGTGGATGATCGATTGTTCTGGGAACATACGAGATTCGTATTCAGTGATATTTTCATCACACGACCGGAAATAGTACTCGGAGGTTCTAATTTTTTTGAGAGGTCTTTGCGGTTTCTGACAACTTACAATTATCTACCTAAAGGGGGACAATTGTTCGTCCCCTTGACAAAGGAACTTTTGTGTTCGGTTTTCAATAACAAAAAACACCTGTGGGAAGCAAACTTGCAAGTAACTTTTGTTTCACGAGAGGATGAAAAGACTTTACAATCCGATGGCGACTCATTGATCAAACTATTTGAAAAAATCAAGGTACCCAACAGTCAGAGTTACAAAGCTACCGACATTGCAAAGTGGGACTTCGTGAAGAAACACTTGAAGAACTTTGAGAAGTTCATCGAGGAGAATGATACGTATTCCGTACGATGGATAGTGTTCACTAACACAGAGATCCATGAACCGGAATCATTCTTTCGATTTCCTTGGGAAGGCAAATTGACCGACAACTCTAGTGAATCCTCAATTAATGAAGGTAACACAAGTAGCAATGATGATGAAGAAGAAGACGACGTAGAAGTAGTAAACGGCAACGTACCTCCCACAGAACCAAACGCAGTTAAAGAGAACGCATCCATGAAGGCAAAGAAGAAGTCGTTCCTCAGGAAACCAAAAAAACAAAACAAGACTGCATCAGACGAATCCAATGGAGAGCCGAAGTACAAGGAGAGGAAGGTCTCTCCAAACCTGGGCCACGTTGAAGATCTTGGATACCTTCTGCAAGTTCCTCGCCCAAAACCAGCCAACGTAATAAGACAGAAGCGCTCCGGAAACGTGAAGGTGTTGTTCGAAGATCCTGACCCGGTGATCTCGTATCCTAAATTTGCAATTGGTAGTGAGGTGACAATCACGGGTTTGCCAGCACCTGGAACTGGTGTTGTGAAAAGTTATGCAGCAAAGAAGAAGGACCAATATCCTCAATACCCTGGATACATGGTGCACAAGAAACTACAAGATGGTACAACAGTGAAGCGCGCAACCTGGTTCCCTTACGACAGAGTGGGATCAGATAAACCACAGTTCACCAAGTTGTCGGATGTATTCAAATAATGAAACTATGCTGTATTGGGTATACGTTCATAGCCTTCTCCACGCACCACCATAGAACACAAGAGCAAAGAGGGCATAAGCGGGAAAGAATTTATCATATTACGGTGCACAAGAAACTACCGGATGGTACAACACCAGTGAAGCGCGCAACCTGGTTCCCTTACGACCGTGTGGGGTCGGATAAACCACAGTTCACCAAGTTGTCGGATGTATTCAAATAATGGAACTACGCTGTAGAACACAAGAGCAAAGAGGGCCTAAGCGGGAAAGAAGTTATCATATTACTACAACGTCGACACTAATAGTAGTTCTTCTTCTCCAACTTGGATTCAGATTAACCAAAACATTATTGTGTACGTAAGAAATAGTATTCAAAAGTAAAATAGAGTACCTACTACTACTACTGGTGGAGTAGTACTAAAACACGCAGTACTGGATCATTTGAATTGTTTCATATTAGTCTACTATTATTACATGGTATTGTAGTAATACTGTAGTCATAGTACTAGTACTACATGAATGTTCATAGTGGTTAGTAGTTCAAACTTTTAAGAAGATTGTTACCAATACTTGTAGTACTACTAATATTAGTAGTACCATCAATGCATAGTAACTCCAATCTAATAGTAATTTGCAATTACAAAATAGAAAATCTGACATTTACTGTGATTAGTCCATGAATATTGTTCCTGTTATGGGTGAAATGAATCATGCAGGAAACAGAAGTGAGTTATTATCTGTCATAGTTTGTGTGACACCACCTTGTACTGATAAGTGCATTTGGGTACTGGATTTGTAGGGGGAAAAAACAGTACTCTGCAATTAAAATATAGAAAATCCTATATTTCCTTGGATTGAACCACGAATATTGTTCCTATTATGGGGGACATGCACGAATCATGAAAGTAACAGAAAGGAAGTTATCTTTCAAAGTTTGTGTGTCACCACGTAATGAGTGCATTTGGGTACTGGATTTGGAGGAAAAAAGCACAGTTATTTGCTATTATAAGATAGAAAATCTGAAATTTATTGTGACTAGCCCATGAATATTGTTCCTGTTATGGGTTAGATGAAACATGAAAGAAACAGAAGTGAGTTATCTGTCATAGTTTATGTGTCATCATCTAATGAGTGCATTTGGGTGATGGATTTGAACAAAAATACACACAAATTTGCAACTAGAAAATAGAAAATCTGATATTTTGTGTGATTAGTCCATGAATATGGTTCCTGTTATGGATAAGTTGAATCATGAAAGAAACAGAAGTGAGTTATCTGTCATAGTTTGTGTGTCACCATCTACTTAGTGCATTTGGGACATGGATTTGGATGAAAAATACACACAAATTTGCAATTAGAAAGTAGAAAATCAGATATTTTGTGTGATTAGTCCATGAATATTGTTCCTGTTGTGGGTGAGATGAATCATGAAAGAAACAGAAGTGAGTTATCTTGCATAGTTCTTGTGTCACCACCTAATAAGTGCATTTGGGTCCTAGATTTTGAGTATAAATACACAGTAATTTTCAATTAAAAAATAGAAAATCACATATTTCGTGTGATTGAACAATAAATATTGTTCCTGTTGTGGGTGAGATGAATCATGAAAGAAACAGAAGTGAGTTATCTGTCGTGATTTTGGTATCACCACCTAATGATTGCATTTGGTGACTGGATTGGGAAGAAAAATACACACAAATTTGCAATTACAAAATATAAAATCCCATATTTCGTGTGATTGAAGAATAAATATTGTTCCTGTTATGGGTTAGATGAAACATGAAAGAAACAGAAGTGAGTTATCTGTCATAGTTTATGTGTCATCATCTAATGAGTGCATTTGGGTGATGGATTTGGACGAAAAATACACACAAATTTGCAACTAGAAAATAGAAAATCTGATATTTTGTGTGATTAGTCCATGAATATAGTTCCTGTTATGGATAAGTTGAATCATGAAAGAAACAGAAGTGAGTTATCTGTCATAGTTTGTGTGTCACAATCTAATTAGTGCATTTGGGTCCTGGATTTGGAGGAAAAATACACACAAATTTGCAATTAGAAAATAGAAAATCAGATATTTTGTGTCATTAGTCCATGAAGGTTGTTCCTGTTATGGGTGAGATGAATCATGAAAGAAACAGAAGTGAGTTATCTGTCATAATTTGTGTGTCACCACCTCATAAGTGCATTTGTGTACTGGATTAGGAGCATAAATACACAGTAATTTGCTATTTAAAAATAGAAAATCACATCTTTCGTGTGATTGAACAATAAATATTGTTCCTGTTATGGGTTAGATGAAACATGAAAGAAACAGAAGTGAGTTATCTGTCATAGTTTATGTGTCATCATGTAATGGGTGCGTTTGGGTCATGGATTTGGAGGAAAAATACACACTAATTTGCAATCAAAAAATATAAAATCCCATATTTCGTGTGATTGAACAATGAATATTGTTCTTGTTATGAGTGAGATGAATCATGAATGAAACAGAAGTGAGTTATCTTTCATAGTTTTTGTGTCACCACCTACTAATAAGTGCATTTGTGTACTGGATTTGTAGGATAAATACACAGTAATTTGCAATTAAACAATAGAAAATCTAATATTTCGTGTGATTGAACAATGAATATTGTTCCTGTTATGGGTGAGATGAATCATGAAAGAAACAGAAGGGAGTTATCTGTCGTGATTTGGGTATAACCACCTAATGATTGCATTTGGTGACTGGATTGGGAAGAAAAATACACACTAATTTGCAATTAAAAGTTCCAAAATCAGATTTTTCGTGTGATTGAACAATGAATAATGATAGTGTAATGGATAAGATGATTAATGAAAGAAACAGAATTGACTTATCTGTCAAGGTGGTTTGTGTGTCACAACCTAATTAGTGCATTTGGTTACTGGTTTTGGACAAAAAATTACCAGGGAACAACAGAACTATTAAAACTTTCATAAAGACTAAAGTATCAGCCTTAGAATTGGCAATATACTTTCATACTCTAACCAATCCATAGAATGAACAGTATTCATCCTTAAAACAACAGAAAGTAACAAACTGTTGCACTCAACAAAAACTTAGAAGCAATCTTTATTTCTTAGGTTACTACTTGTTGTTCATAGAAAAATAAAGAAATAGAACTAGTAGTAGGAACATAAAGTAAGGAGGGAAGTACTACGTATGGACCGTTCTAAGGGGGAGTCGAACCAGGAGACACAGTTACTTGAATATAACCGAATCATTGCGAGATGACAAAATTTACACCACTTAAAGTGCGGTAAGAATTATTCCTTCACAGATTGCAACGAGTAATTGAACGAAAATACCTCGGTATTTGCCAAACGTAAATCATTATTACAACGAAGAACAAAATGGAGAACATAACAACACAATCAGCATACAAGAGGAAGCCATTGAAGCCTAGGTATCTTTTGGATTCAGCGGAGTACTGTGCAAGAATGACTGAGCTAAATGACGGTGACGAAAACAATGAGAATAATCCATTCTTATATCATTTTGAAACTGGGTTCGATGCGCTATGTGCCAAAAACGGCAACTTGGTACTCACAATACTTAATGGATGCAACAAGATAGACGACGTTAGAGATAGACTCGACAGCCCAAAAGGGCATTTCGATGAAGAAGAAGCTTTAGAAATTTGGGAACAATGCTTGAAGTACGTAACTGAGGACATATTTCCTTTCTACAAGGAAGGCGACACTGATGCCGTTGACCACGTATGGGCTTTGGGTATCATTGTGGCACACATTTTATGCGGTTATCCGGCATTGAAAGGAACGGAGGACATACAGTGCTACAACAACGTGGGTATTGGACGACCAGTACAATCAGGAGAACGAGTGAGGCTCGGACTCAATGGTCATACAGTTCCACCAAAAAAATGGAGTAACCTGACGCCGGAAGCCAGAAAACACATAAAGCAATGCATACATTTTCACCCGGGTAACCGTCCCTGTCTGACAACCCTTTGGTTAAACGAGTGGCGCACAATGACTGAAGAGGCAATCATTGAAAAAAACAGTATAATGTACATCGAAGAAACCGACGACGGAAAGGAACAAAACAAAGAAACGAAGATAAACAACAACAATAAAAACAATTGGAATTCATTCATGAACAAAGCGAAAAAGCAGTCTAAGAAGAAAAAAAGAAAACTCAAACAATTTGCAAACAAAGAGAAAAGGGAGGAAGAGGATAGAAACGAGAGAAACATTGTGCACTGGCTACAACTTTACGAAAAACGTTGGAATTCACCGGAAGATTTAGAGGAATACAATAACTATCCCGTTCCTTGTGGTGCGTGGGGACGTGTGAAATAGTGCTAGTAACAAGAAGCTTTACTATGGAAAAACTTACCCCTACTTACCACGAATACGTGCAGAATCCTGTCGTACTTAAATACGTAAATATAAAAATTAACTACTGTGAAAAACGTTAGTTACAAATGAAAAAGTCAGAATTGCCGTTCCAGGAAGCTAAATCTGAAACGCCGTTCCAGAAATTTAAACCTAAAACGCTAATAAAGACGTTCTGTAAATTTTCCAAAACAGTGAATTGTTACCTGCAACACCGTTCCAGACACACAACACGGAAACACCGTGGCAAAAATCGTGCTGATTTTCCATTACAGGCTCATCAATGCAACTGGTTCCTTACAAATGAAGAAGTCAGAATTGAGGTTCCAGACAACTCAATCAGGAACGACGTTACAGAAACTTAACCTTAAAACGAAAATGCATACGTAGTGCGGATTTCCCATAACAGAGAATTGTTGTCTCCAACACCTTTCCATACAATGTGCCTGTTTTCGGTTCTACAGATTTCAATATGAAGTGATGTGATACTGTACGTACTCGTAGTAGGATGGGGAACATCAAAATAAATTGGTATCGTACAATCTAGTACCGTTACTAGTACTACTTGTTGGGAAATAGGAAGCGAATGTACGGAAGAAAAAAAATGGCGCGGCTAGGCAGACAGTTCTTTTTGGTTGGCCCGCGCTCACAAGCCCGCTTAGACAAAGACAAATGTATTGCAAATTGCTGAATTCGTACAATCGATCACAAAACAAGGCAGCATAAAAATTCACAAAATTGCCGAAAACACCAACAATTGAAAAATTTGAAATACAAGATGACGAAACAAAAATGGTCCAACCTACCCAAGGCAAAAATAACACGTCTCCAAGAAAAGAAAATAGCAGAAAAAGCAACCGCAGTCAGGGATGGAGACACTAGAGATAATACCAAAAATACAGGCATTACAACCATGTCCAGCGAGACGAACACAAACATTGCAGCAACACAAAAAGGCACCACCACGACGGAAAGAGAAAAACCACTAAAAAGGAAAGCGGAAAACATTAGCATCATGGACAGCAGCGACAGCGACAGTGAAAGTGACACTGACACTGACAGTGACACTGATTCGAGTTCGGTTAGTGAAGACAATGATGGGAGCTCCAAAAAGAATAAGGATACTAGAGAAAATACCAAAGAGAAAAAAAACAAAAAACTACGGAGGGCGGATGACAGAAAAAGAAAAACGAGAACGAAAAAATATTAACAGAAATAGCGAATGAGGATCCGGATCTAGTACAGGATTGGATGAAAACGTGGAGCAAAGGTAAGAAGGGAGAGAATTCTAAACAGAATGCTGCAAAAACTACCAACACGGTACCATTGAAAACAGTGCGGGGCGGCGATAGCAGTGATAAAGTGAGTACATTGAGTGGTGGAACTAGACATAGTATGGAAACGGAAACTATGAAAGTATTGAAAACATATAAAGATACAATTGAAGGACAGGTGAGGGCATATGTGAAGAAGAAATGGTACGGTGGCCTGAAATTTATGACAACAAACACACTCTCCAATAAAATAATCGTGCAAGGAATCGATGAGTGTGTAATATCCTATCCAAAAGATATACCCATTAAGAAAATCTGTGAATACTTTCATAATGCAGTACCAAAAGCCCTGGCTAAATTGAGACACAATAATCAAACATTGGCTAGAAAAAATTGGTTTGGTAAGTGACGGCGTAATTGTTGAGTCATCTGGAAATTATGGTACTTTCGACATTCTTCAATATGTGCCTACGACAGACATACAACTAACCCAACCATACTATGATATCATACTGCCATTTGATGACATCACCGCAGTTGATAGTGAAATGGCAAAAGTGCCGGCATCATTCCCTGGTACTGTAGCTCTAAATACGGACTCGATGGAAATTCTGGCGAAAGAGTACCGGCGATACGGAAATGCGGCAAATGAAGAATTTTATTATTTTGTGACAAGAATCCTGTCTGCCATTAATCCGGGAAAGACGAACTTTAGGCTGAGGAAGACAAAGGATCTTATTAGTAACATCTTTAGTGTTACGGATGAGGCTTTTGCCCTAATGATAATTGACAACGAGTACAGAAATTGGGAAAAACAAAAGGAAATGAAACTTGATGGAACATACACGACACACAAAAAAACAAAATACTACATGAAAAAAAAATATTGCGATTCAAAAAGTGGAAGTGCAAATGGATGGGACAAACAAGGACGGAAAGTGTTCACTAAATTGTGCAAGAAGATACAAACAGTTAAGAGAAAATCCCGAAACGGGTATAAATTTGGAGAAAATGATGCTACAAAGATTCGACTCAGAAAGCAATCCTTCCAGTACTGTGTCGAATAATGGTGGCACTGTTGCCAGTAGTCTTGCTGAAGAGGAAAGTGAGGATGAAAACTATATTGATCCGGCATGGAGACAATTGCTTGACGAAATGGAGGAAGTTTAGGCCTTGTTTTCAGAATCGATACTGTTCATTTTGTCAGTCCATTCACTAATTTGACGAGGGTTCGTTCTGTGTGACAAATACGATTAAATTGTACAGAAAGAAGTACTCGTACATATCATACATATTTTGCATACGATAGTACTATTAGGCAAATTCTTTACACGAATAATTCAACTGTAGTGGTAGGTAGCCGCAAGCGATGATAGTAAATTTCAAGGGTTGTTTGTTGCGAGCACAAATATTAAATTATAAGGGTAGTGGGTAGCGAGCAATGGAGATACATTTTAAGGGTTGCGTGTCGCGAGCACTAATGTTGAATTTTACTGGTTGTGAGTCATGACGTTGCAAAATTCATTTTTGTAAATGTGATTCGCAAAGGTACGGGTAGGTGATATTAAAAATTAAAAATCAATATTCATGACCCAAGGAAAAAAATAATCGCGAACCAGGGATTGAGAGTTAGAAAAATGAGCATGATACGAAGCGACCGAATCACAGGGGGGGTTTGGTTGTGAGTCATGACCTTGCGTATTTAATTCTAGTAAATGTGATTCGCGAGCGTACGGGTAGGTTTTATTAAAAATTAATAATAATTATTCATGACCCAAGGAAAAAAATAAACGCGACCCACGTATTGAGAGTTAGAAAATTGGGCATGATACTGACCTAGTGAATCACAAGGGGGACTCGTGTTAAAATTACACACAAAAAGGGGTTGCGACAGTACCTCGCGACAAAAAAAAAAGGGTCGCGTGACAGTTATCGGACGTATGTCCAGCATAATAATCACTTGCTTACTAGCATGTGTTGGTAGAAAACAATCAGCATATCAGTGGAAAGCTTTAGATTAGCAAAGGTCAATTTTATGATAGTGAAAGCAAGCTCTCTGCTTTTTCGTCATTTTTTGGTGTGTCACCACTGACAGCCAGTTTCTGTAGCCATCTTGTCCCATAATCTCAACCTTGATTATCTTACCTTGAACCTCTCTGGGACCTCAACCTTTGGGTTTTTAAGTTCAACCAAATTGAGTTGTTAAGTAGAAGCCCAATGTGATAACCATCCAGTGTAACTGCTGTAAATGATTAAATATTTTATGATCAATTTTTACTAGTTTTTCAACGCTTTCTCCCGTGCCCCAAAAAAGTCAATCTTGAACTGCTGCCCCCAAGTTCAATAAGCGCTTTTGGAACATAAGTTTAGAGTATCTCGTAATCTTGCCCTATGACTTGGAGAAGAATTATTTCAAAGAAAAAAGGGTAATGATTTTCTTAGCATCCAAATAGCAAAGTACTGTCATAAGACCCACTGGTAGGCTTTTGATCTAACACATTAATATACCGTATGAATGATGGACACACCAATCAAAAAGTAGTTTGAGAAAGCAGCAATATGTGTACAACGGCACCAGCATTTTTCCTCATGCATATTTGCAGATTTGTGAATAAAAAATAATATTAAGGTATCTTTCACTGTACGGTTGAATTTTGAATTAAAATTTTGGTCCATTCAATTACAAGTCAAATTTCCAATCCAATTGATCATTGTCATTTGTTGCACAAAATAGTACAGAAATACTTCCTCTGTTTCAAAATAACCTTCTATTAGATCATACATACAAAGTTGTATAGAGATCAATTTTTAACCAATCAAGATGTTGAGCTCTCCTCAACCAACTCTACAGGATGGGTCAAATGTTAGAGATCTCAGTGCTGCTGGTGTTGGTCTGCCTTTCATAGGGACTTAAAGAAGGCCTGTCGCGCCTTGCAAAAGTGATTTTACCAGTTGAAAGGGTTCCACCGGTCATTTTAATGTTCGGACACTTCCACATGAAAGCTGAGACACTGAATTATTGCAAGGGTATAGTGGTTGGAAACATTAAAAATGTTGTTGTCCTCTTGTTTCTGTTCCAAAGAGAGTCATTTTATGTGCTTATGTGTCGGTTAAAAAAACTCAATGCGTACAAAAAACACGCATTTATTTTTTGTGTGTGTTCTACACCGTGATCTTAAAAATTCGAAAACGTGAATAATTTTTGTCATATTCCGTAGTAGTAGGGCAAGAGCCTCAAAATAGGTTTCTAAAATTTGCATCAGCCTCATCCCCTGTCAAAAATTTGGCTATTATTGCTACTGGGCCTTGTTATCGGGTATTTTCTATTTACTTTCATTTGAATGAGCCTCGTGATCGGTTTGAGGAGCCTCGTGATAGGTTCCTCTCCTATGTAAACACAACTGTCTTTAATTGATCGTTATATCTATATTCAATTCCATACATACGGCAATACTTTATATTCCCCGTATCTTTGGCGGTCATTTATCTTCCTCGAAAATAACCCTCCTATCGTCATTCATCCATTTATTTTCGTTTATCTTGTTTTCCTTTATTCCCCGAAATATTTACTGTTGTCGGCGAAAAATACGGACTGTTGTCGGCATCAAATTCGATCGAAAAAAGCCGACAAAACGAACGAAACGACAACCGAGGTGCGGAATACGAGAACGATCAAGCGTTAGAATCAAACGCACCTCCACTACTTGGAAATCCCTAAGTGGTAAAAACAATATCACTTAGGACTACAAACAAAAGACAGTAATCGGTTAGAAACAAGACATATCCAAAGACCTGACCAATAAGTGAACATTTGAAATCCATAAGTACATTCGGAAGAGTATACTTGATACCCCGTGAGGAAATTACTTATTGCAATCAAGAAAATCAATACCCATTCCAGATGGGCCTCATATCTAGCATATATACCACGAATAAGCATACGCCCCATCGAACAGAATACTTAACCCAGAAAATGACCGATACCATCAAATGACCGATACAGTAAGACCAATACGACGCTAGTACAGCAACAGCAACAGAAGAATCGGTACGATGGTAAAGAAGACAGTAACAAATAACCGGGGAAGATCTCTACCACATAAAATACAGCAGAGGGCCCCGATACACAGTGAAAGTACGTAGTAAAATAAGAGCCTCTCTCTGAGCTCACATCTCTTTAAATTTAAACAATTCGTTATACCTATCCGGTCGATTTTTAGAGTAACAACAGGTTATAGAGCCCTTATAACTCCCACGATTGCTGCCCATCCGTAGGATCGTGTATACCTTAAGCTATCTATCTCCGGCCGTTCAGCACCTCCACTGTCGGTTAAATCCAGAGGAAATTTGTAGTGACGCCCATCCGTGTGCTACACTTTGGCCTCCCCCCATCTCATTCTTTTCTTTCTCTTCACCTCCCCGCTCGTGGATCAAGGGGTGTACTACCGATTCTCCTACAGGAATCTTCTTTTGTAATCCACGACCGAGCTCCAAAAGGAACGTTCCAGACATCTGTGACCGGCTCGCAAGGTTAATTATAAGCGCCGTTACGATCGCTACAAGAACGACGCCGACGCCGACGTTGACACCGACCGAGACGATCCAGCATCTTCTCTCCACGTTTCTTTGCCGATCATCCCAACGGTTACACATCGCCGGTTAATTCCATCCAATCCCAAGACCGAACGCCGGCACAGAAAGAACGATCAAACGATTGACACATTCACCACGACGATTGCACGGTTAATTATAAGCGCACAACACCGACGTATTCTCCCGACGATCAATTGTTTCTTCATACGTATCAAGGGGTGTTTCTACAGGACACCAATCTACAAGAACGCCGACACCGCCGCCAGACTCTCCTCTCATCAGCGATCAATCGCTTTTCGACTACGACGGTTATTGACAGATTAACCACCGCGACGACGACGACGACGAAACACCGTAATAAATTTACGATTCGACACCCACCATGGTTCCTCCACCAGACGCATACGATTGGTCCAATGTCTATGGGATTAAATTCAAATTCCAAAGTGACAACAACCCCCAAGAAGTCCTTTCTCTCAATGGCACCTATGCAGAAACTGTCCCGCTCACAGCACCTGAGATGTCAACCCTCTTCACATCGGATGCCAATGACGAAGGCGCTAGAACCCTTGGTCCGGCCCCAGTAACCGCGCTCAGGGAAGCCTTCTGCAACAGCATCACCTTGGATATGCTAAACATCGATGAACTAAAAAGGGGCACATAGCCCAGCTCCTTGATTCATGCCCCGTACGATTTGTCAACCCTGGGTTATCAAACCAACGGATCAGAACTCCACAGGAATTTGACTCCGCAGGAATAGAAGCTGTCAGACGTGCTGAAGCAGCAAATAACCCAAAACCAGTTGTCACAGTAATCTTCAACATCAACCAATGGAAGTTCAGAAGAAACTGGAAGACAAATAACCCCGGCAACTATTTCAATGGCATCTACACAGGTGAAGTTCAACACGGCGGTGATGGTGAAAATGAGGCCAACAATGATGAAAATGCCACAGCTCCAAACCCGGCGCCCGCTGCAACAGGCACCGACATGCAAGAATTGACCACCCTACTCCAACAATTGGTCAACAACGGCAACAACAACAACAACCGCAACAACAACGCTGGTGCCAACCATCAAGCAACACTTGACCTACCATGGAATCCGGCGACCTTACCACCACCAGTGAAGGACCGATACTACAGGAAAGATGAATTCCTCACCAGAGATGACATGAAAGACTTCCCAATCACCTACACCGACTCATCGGGGAACGAAACCATTGTCAGGCAAAACTACTACCTACACAATCTAGGCAGTGGGAGAAATGACCAGCGCCTGATCACCAGAAGTGGTGACTGTTTCGATCTGACCAGAGCTTCTGACAAGTCCAAGGAAGCAGCTAGAGACAAACTATTTCTCTCGGGATTTCCACAACTAAAGGATGACACCCACCCTCAGGTCAGAAAGTGGTACAGAGAAATCACTGCACATGCACAGCAGCATCATATTTACATTCACCCTTACTATCTCTACAGACGCGAAGCTGACCATCTTAGGGGATTTACCATTGGTGATGAACTACCACACGACCTACCTGCAAGATATGAATTGGCAATTCACGAATGGGGTAACCTCATCTACACTGCACTCAGAACTGATAAGATCATCCCTGACTCATGCGTTAGAATGAAGTCCACAATTCAAAGCTTTGAAGGGGGACAAGGTTACGAAGCTCTGTACACAGTAATTGCTCAGACACATCCCAACTCAAAGAGAGAATCCAATGCAGCCAGAATGGTCAGGAATCCTCCCAACCAAGATGCAAATGAATCCCTTGAAGAATACTCCTTCAGATACAAGGATTATTTGCGACTCAGAGTTTTCCTCCAAAACCAACCTGGCACCTTGAGTTCGACAGAAGAAGTCAGTAATTTAATTGCAGGGACCACTCTCAGTCACGAACTATTTGAGAAAACAGAAGATGAACGCAACTCAGATGACCAATTCAAACGGGACAAGTACAAAGCAGGTAGGCTTCTACAAACCCTGCAAACATATGAGCAAGAGATCAAGGCTGAACAAAAGTACAAGAGGAACACCTCCAAACCAATCCAGTCCAAGCAATTGCCTGTCTCAGGCGCCAGACCAGGTCCCCGTCGCAATGATAGGTTTCCAAAGCGCGCTAGCAACGGTACTGTTAGAACACCCTCTACTTTGACTTCTCACTCAATCAGCCTGATTGAATCACTTGGCTACCCGGAGATGGATGAAGAATCTGATAATTCCTTCCTCCATCAAGCATATTGCAATGCTATCACTGCATTCGATAAGCAACCTAGTCTCTTTGACACATCCAGAAAATGCATTGTTTGCCACATGTCCGGTCATAATTTTGATAATTGCCCTGCATTGCAGGATGTTGAGTCCCTTAAGAAACATAGGATTGCTGCAGCTGTCTTTCTGAACAAATCCAATAAACAGACCCAACAACTCTTAGATTCCACCCAACAAATCTCTCAGATCAACATTGGCGATGAAGATCAAGATGAGGTTTCACCTGATGATGCAGTAGAAGACCAAAAATTTTGCGCCGGCCAAGAATAGAAAGTCTTTCTTGCAGCCATTATATGACATCACCTCAAGATGATCCTCAAGGATTTGACAACGTCACAGCGCCCCAAGTGAACAGCTTATGCCCCTCCTTGGACTCCAGCAGTGTCAGCTCCTACGAATCTGTCAAAATTGGTGCCGTCAATCTCCTTCCTAAGGACAGCCTCCAATCTTCAATCCCAATTGATGTCTACTGTGATATGGAATCACTTGAGGCTACAACCCCTACGTTGGAATCACGCCTGGGAGTCAATGAGGATCCCAACTTTGATAGGGACAACCCTACATCAGTTGATACCAATACTGTGCAATCCTTGGTTCCACCGGATCCGATTGCAGCTACAGCCTACTCCCAACAGGGCGTCAGAGCTCAGATCGATACCGGTGCAAAAGTTTCCTGCACAAATCTCAAGCATATCCTGCACAGTTACAAACCTTACACCAAGCTGAGGAAATGTCCTGTCAGGCTTTCGGCAGCAATAGGAGGAACAGCAGCCACCTGCATTCCTGAAGGCTCGGGATATTTGCATATCCCAGCGCCCAATCACATAGGGTATCTCAAAGTCTTCTTCTATTATTCTCCCTCCCTGTCGACGACGTTGCTGAGTGAGAATGATCTCTGTGGAATGACATCTCGCAAGAGACACCAGTTCAGTGGGCAGTCCATCCAAAAAGTTTTCAATGATGACCATGAATCATCTCTTCCGCAAAATGGAAACCTCACTATCATCTGCCACCACAAACAGAACACCGCCAAAAGTATTGTCCTGCATGGAAGCATCATCGATGGACAATGTTACACTCACCCAGTACTGATCCCAGACATTGATTCTACATCCCCATATGCCAACTGCTCGACATCTTCGGCCTATGCTTTGGCAAACGACATACAGTTCAAGACAGCTTGTGAATTGGCCTCCAAACAAGCCATTAGCGCTCTTCGGTGTGATACCTACATGACTCTTGTTGCACTACAGAAATGCGCTGAAACTTCCAGAACACAACCTGCTACCACCGACACTCCTCTTTTTGATGCCAAACTGTTCTTCACCCATGTTGTGGACAAACACATCCCCATTCAAGCTATCAAAGCAAAGACCTCGAAACTGCTATGGCACCAAAGATTGGGACACCCCTGTGATGACTTCCTCTACAACGCACACAAGCACATTCTGGGCGTACCAAAGTTCCAACGACAAACCAGTATCCTTGATCAATGTCCAACTTGTATTCAATGTAAGCAAACTAAATCACCCGCAGGCTCACATTCCACAAGACAGGCTACACAACCGTTCCAAGGATTATCAGTTGACTTTGCATTCTCTGGCGCCAGATCCTCCAACAGCAAACGCAAGCGCGATTATGAAGGCATTCATGGAGAAACAGCTTGGATTCTCATCACAGACCACTATACTGGTATGAAATATGGTGATACACGAATCTCTAAAGCAGCACCACTGCATTGGTTGGAACATTTCTTCTCCCAGCACAACCCAACTTGTGCAAACAAGTATGTTTCAGTTGATCAAGGTGGAGAACTCTATCACAATCCTGATATCAGAAACCTCCTCTCTGCGTTTGGATATTCAATTTTTCCAACTGGTGTTGATGCTTCTCACCAGAATGGTACAGTTGAAAGAGCTCACCGCACTCTTGCTAACTCAATCAGGACCATGCTCAGTGGTGCAAATTTGCCCATCAAGTTTTGGCCATTTGCTTTTTACCATGCCCTGAGGTTGTCCAACGCATTTCCTGAAGGCAATCAACAACACTCACCCTTAGAATTGGCAACAGGACGCAAGGAAAACCTTGCTGACTTCCGCACTTTTGGGTGCAGAGTTTGGGTGAGACCCCCAGGCAAGCGATCAATCAAGCTCAAAACCAATGCCCGCAAAGGCATCTTTCTGGGTTTTGTCCCATACACTACCAGGAACATCCTTTGGTATGATACTGAGACGCACCGCGTCAAGATAGCCACGCATGTCAGGTTTGATGAAGGAATGAATGATCTCCCACTTGCCGACCTACCCACTAATGTCAAGCACCTGCTCCGGACTGATGACAACACTCCACTTCCTGCGGAACCCAATGAGGTATCATCTAGTGATTTCCAATTCTCCATCTCCCCCTTTGCAGATCTCACAAATCTCAGACTAACTGTCTCCCCATCTTGTGCTGATCCAGCATTTGGTCTTCGATATGCCAATGACTCACTGATTGGCAGAGCTTACATCACCGATATCCTTCCAAACAGTCCTGCCTCCAAGCTTTTCTCCTCCCGTAAGAAGACTCTCTCAAAGCTCCGAGGCGCTTATATTGTATCTATCAATCACAATCGTGTGTTTACTGCTGCTGATGTTACCACAGCCTTACAGACCTCCCACGATCGAGGGGTGAGGGATTCTTCAACAGATACACCAATTACCTTTGCCCTTGAAGCAAAATTATCTATGAAGGAGGTCAGGAAACACTCCAATGAATATGGTTTATTTGCTCCCAATACCTCCTGGAAGGAATCCACTGATGAAGAAGATCCACCATTCTTGGACCGGATTTCATCCATCAAGGCTATCCAGCGCATTGGTACCAAATACAAGCAGCTGATACAATCAAGAATCAACCAGGTTGATAGCACTGAAACACTCCATGCCTCCATCCAAAAACACTTGGCCCCAATCGAAGATGACATGGAGGTTGTCATCCCCACCATTGACATTGCATCCCTCAGAGCTATCACTAAGCTTCATAAACCAGGAAATCATGCATTACCACTAGATGCAGATTCAATGCCAACTGAAGAAATTGAACTTTTCATCAAGGCCATCAATTCCAAGGCAACTACACCTGAAGAACAAGCACTAGGGCACTTTACTCGAAGGAATCTCAAGTCATTATCCACATGGTCTGAATGGCAAGCTGGTGAGCGAAAACAGCTTGATCAGTTTGAAGACTTGGAAATGTTTGGATCACCAATTCAATACCCTAAAGACCCAGACGCTATTATTCTCAGGCCTCATTGGCAATACAGTGTCAAAAGGAATGGTGTCAGAAGAGCCAGGCAATGTTGCAACGGAAGCAAATACGCAGCCCCAACCCTGCATGCCATAGCAATGTCATACTCATCATGTGTTGAACACCCCATCCAAAGATTGTTTTTTGCCATTGCAGCAAGCCTCAATCTCAAAGTCTATGGTGGGGATGCTGCTGACGCATATGCACATAGTCCAGGACCCAACATTCCTACATACATGACTATTGATGATGCATACGCAGAATGGTACAGACACAAGCATGGCAAGGACATAGACAGAAGATTGGTGCTCCCTGTCCTTCGAGCACTCCAAGGCCATCCAGAATCTGGACGACTTTGGGAAACCCACATCAACAAAATATTGAAAGGCCCTAATCTCAACTTCAAGACCACCACTCATGACAGAACAATCTACACGACAGTTTTTGAAGGTGAAACAGTCTACATGCTGAGACAGGTTGACGATTTTGCACTGACTTGCACATCAGAATCCATATCTGACAAGATCTATGATATAATTGGCGCAAAACTGAAGCTTCCTAGAGAAGATGCTGTCCCCTTCACAAAAATGGGATTGCTTGAAGATTTCAATGGAATTGATGTCAAACAGACAGCTGAGTACATTGAACTGTCCTGTGCAAATTACATTGACAGAATCATGACATCCCATGGTTGGGAAACTGATTCTAAGATGAAACCTCACTTCAAGCCTTCAGCACCATTATCAACGGAAGTACTGAGTCAACTTCAATTACATACGAATGGACCATTAGAAGGCACCAAGGAACATGCGGAACTACAATCCACATCTGGCTTCTCATACAGGACACTCCTAGGTGAAATGATGTTTGCATATGTGAGCTGCCAACCGGACATAGGCTATGCGGTGACTCTGATGTCAAAGTACAGTTCCAATCCCACTGCATTCCACTATTCCAGTCTGAAGAACATAGCTAGATACCTCAGAACAATCAGATCTTGGGGTATTAGGTTCTACAGACCAAATGCTGAGCCATCTTTGATATCGGGAGACCCATACACCGACGTAGCCCAAGATGCATCACTCCCAGAATTCCCTGAAGATATCAAGCAAGCCAAACTGATGTGTTTTGTGGATGCCGCGTATGGCAATGATCCAAAACATTGTAGGTCCACCACAGGATACGTTTTCACTTATGCTGGTGGAGCCATTGTTTACCGATCCAAAGCTCAGTCACTTACTGCACAGAGTTCTACGGAAGCTGAGTTCATTGCTGCTGTCACTGCAGCCAAAACAGCCAGATATCTCAGGTCTATACTCAAGGAATTAGGATTCGCCCAAGTTGGTCCAACTCCAATCTATGAAGACAATGCATCAGCAATTGAGATCATCAATGCTCAAAAGCCAACCGAAAGAACCAGACACATTGAAATCAGGTTCTTTGCCATTCAAGCATGGAAAGAAAATGGTGAAATCAAGATGATTCATATCCCTGGAGTTATCAACCCAGCTGATTATCTAACCAAACCATTGGGATGGATCTTGCACGCCCGACACGCAAGATTTATCATGGGACACTACCCAGGTTAAATCGCTTGCGCGTTACGATTCGATTCGAACGTTCGATCTATCAATCGATTAAGCGTCGATACGGTTCTATTCGGACGCAATTGAAAAATGAGATCCAGCAGTCATTCGAAGTGATAGAATGATGTAATCCGGCTATTGACAGAAGCCATCAAACAAGTCGACCAAGGTTAACTATACCCCGACAGTAATCCAACATCAGGTGAACGTGTTGGATCAAGGGGTGTGTTGTCGGCGAAAAATACGGACTGTTGTCGGCATCAAATTCGATCAAAAAAGCCGACAAAACGAACGAAACGACAACCGAGGTGCGGAATACGAGAACGATCAAGGGTTAGAATCAAACGCACCTCCACTACTTGGAAATCCCTAAGTGGTAAAAACAATATCACTTAGGACTACAAACAAAAGACAGTAATCGGTTAGAAACAAGACATATCCAAAGACCTGACCAATAAGTGAACATTTGGAATCCATAAGTACATTCGGAAGAGTATACTTGATACCCCGTGAGGAAATTACTTATTGCAATCAAGAAAATCAATACCCATTCCAGATGGGCCTCATATCTAGCATATATACCACGAATAAGCATACGCCCCATCGAACAGAATACTTAACCCAGAAAATGACCGATACCATCGAATGACCGATACAGTAAGACCAATACGACGCTAATACAGCAACAGCAACAGCAACAGCAACAGAAGAATCGGTACGACGGTAAAGAAGACAGTAACAAATAACCGGGGAAGATCTCTACCACATAAAATACAGCAGAGGGCCCCGATACACAGTGAAAGTACGTAGTAAAATAAGAGCCTCTCTCTGAGCTCACATCTCTTTAAATTTAAACAATTCGTTATACCTATCCGGTCGATTTTTAGAGTAACAACATTTACCAACACTCAATGTACACCCGATACTTCATGACAACAAACACTTACACTTACAATCGCTTTCATTACGTCTACTTTGTGTTTCAGAGCTTCTGCCTTTACCCCAGCCTTCCCCTTTCTATCCGTTTGGCCATGTCTTCTTCGAAACGCAATGGCTCCAGTACGTGCTTCCTTATTATTTGCCATTCATTATTGATTACATTTACACTTTCTCCGATCTTGCCCGCCAACATACGTTACCCTCATTTTCTCCTAAACCTTCTCTGCACAGTTTGGCTGTTTGTCGACAAAAAGCGTTTGCGCTGTTCAGTTTCAAAATCCTTTTATATTCTCCGACACCGCTCCAAAGCATCACCCTCCTTCTCACTTTTCGTCACCGCTTCTTCTGGCAATGTCTACACCATAGTTGCTTCTAGCAAAACTATTATCTGTTCGTGTCCTGATATCCATCCAGTATGCAAACACATATTGTTTATACTTGCCGAACTAAAAATCCCTGTTTCTACAGGCCTGCAAACAATATCCCTACCGCTTCTTAAACTTGGCTTAAGTTCCTATGAGTCATCACTTGACTATTACACCATCAACCTTTGCCTTGTCCTTATGCGGCAACATTGCGTACACTGTCAACAATCAATGCTTCATTCTTGTCTGATTATCTGTAACATTTGTTACTCTGTTTCTCATCATTCTCACAAATACCATGACTTCGATACATGTCCTCAATGTAAATCAAAATGGTTACCATATGTTTCAGAGTCTGTTGGTCAATATCACAATTTTTCTTCCGTCCTTAGTAGAAATGGATTTCTACCCACCCATTATCTACCTCAACCTCAACAAACTATTGCCACAAATGATAGGCCTCAATCATCTGTCTCCTCCTCTAACGATATTCCTGTTGCAGTATCCAGCTCCAACACGCACATTATTCCCCCCTCATCTTCCACCTCAACTTCCCGTAACTACTGTCTTTCAGACATTATCTGAGAAGAACTGTATCTATTTTGTTTTGTTTCATGTATCATGTATCATATTAAAATTATAATTCATTACTTTACTGTTTCTGACAATCGTTGTCTATCTTATATGGATTATATGACAGAAGTCGTATTATTATCCATTATTATTTTTCTTTGTTTTCATTTAATCTCCGGTTGATTACCCAAATGCACTTATTAAATTATGACACACAGCATGACTCATCTTATCTATAACAGGAACAATATTCATTGACTAATCACAACAAATATCTGATTTTCTAATTTCTATTTGCAAATTAGTGTGTATTTTTCCTCAAAATCCCTGACCCAAATGCACTATTGTGATGTAGGTTTTGACAAACAAGCCATCACACATAACTCACTTCTGTTTCTTTCATGATTCATCTTATCCATAACAGGAACAATATTCATGGACTCATCACACAAAATATTGGATTTTCTATTTTCTAATTACAAATTAGTGTGTATTTTTCCTCCCACTCCATTACAGTAATGCACTTATTAGGTGGTGACACACTAACTATTACAGATAACTCACTTCAGTTTCTTTCATGATTCATCTTATCCATAACAGGAACAATATTCATGGACTAATCACACAAAATATATGATTCTTATTCAATTTCTTATTGCAAATTAGTGTGCTGTTTATGTGCTACTGGTATTAGTAGTACTAGTACTAGTTCTACTTGGTAGTTACTTGATGGTCTGTCCTTTTTCCGTTTTAGTACAAAAAATGTGTAGAAAGATACTGCTGTAGATATCTACGCAAATTGGTTACCAGAAATTATCTCGTACAAAAATTGTGTAGAAAGATACTGCTGTAGATATCTACGCAAATTGGTTACCAGAAATTATCTAGTACAAAAATTGTGTAGAAAGCTACTGCTGTAGATATCTACGCAAATTGGTTACCAGAAATTATCTAGTACAAAAATTGTGTAGAAAACAACTTCTGTAGATTTCTACGCGAATTCGTTACCAGAAATTATCTAGTATGAAAATTGTGTAGAAAACAACTTATGTAGATTTCTACGCAAATTTGTTACCAGAAATTATCTAGTACAAAAATTGTGTATGAAGCTACTGCTGTAGATATCTACGCAAATTCGTTACCAGAAATTATCTAGTACAAAAATTGTGTATGAAGTTACTGCTGTAGATTTCTACGCAAATTCGTTACCAGAAGTTATCACCGGTACATGAAAGATCTCACTGTATCACAAGTTGAGAATGTTGACTAAAAAATAAGGGCTATATAGCGAGCGTCGCACGCGCTCATTCTTTGTTATTCTATATTCAAAAGTGTGCGCGTCATGCGGTATAATGTACTTAACGATCTCAACTTAATTAAGAAAATCAAATCATTCTTTATTATTCTATATTCAGTGAATTAGATCTCATAGGTTAAGTATCAATTTTTTTTTCAAACACACACACACACACAGTAATTTTTTTCTACCTCGCGACAAAAAATCACACACACACACACACACACACACACAGCAAAAAGTAAAAATCACACTGTAAACACTGTAAAATTACACACACACAGCAAAAAGTGATTTTACAGTGTGGTTTTACAGTGTGGTTTTACAGTGTGGTTTTACAGTGTGGTTTTACAGTGTGGTTTTACAGTGTGGTTTTACAGTGTGATTTTTTGTTTGTCGCAGGCCAAGTGTAATTTTACAGTGTGATTTTACACTGTGATTTTTTTTGTCAGGAGGCAAAAAATACTCTTTCCCTTCATAATCTTACCCGACTTATCTTGAGCAGAGTTGCTTTACCGTACTTGTACGATTGGCACTCCATCCGAGAACGCGGAATCCCACCAAAGTGACATTGAGCATTAGGCAGGCTGATTCAGGCTCGAGATATTTTAGTGCGAAGTAACTGCCTTGTACTGCAGGACAATAGAGAGCAATCGGACGAGAGATTAGTTGCTGGAAAGATATTGTTCAGATTAGCTACCCAAACATAGACATCTTGAAAGCACAAAATCTGCATCCCTTGCTTATCTATATCAACAGGAACAAGATCCAGTTTTTTGTTACATAGGAGTAAGAAGTCTGCAAATCTACGGCAGCAGCAGCAACAACAATAATTTCTTCCCTGGTGCGTCGATTGGCAACAACGAATCATCGGTAAACAACAACAACGAATCTGTGGCAAATGGTACAAATGAGAGAGAGAGAGAGAGAGAGAGAGAGAGAATGATGCCTACATCCTACATTGCCGATGATGTATTCCTAAATTCTGTTTTTCTTCTTATTTTCATAGGGCCGGAACAGGAACAACGGATATCAACCAATCAGTCGGCATCAACAAATCGATGGTATCCTCAACGAATCGACCGTATCAACGAATTGACCATATCAACAAATCAACAAATCAACAACGGGAGCAGACGGCAACACAGGTGACCCGCAACACGGCAACAGGGTAGGTTAGCATGTAAATTATATTATTCTATTGTTATTATTTTCGCTACATCAATAGATACTCACCCCATTTTGTTCAATTATCATATATTGTTATAGATCCACAATGAATTGTTGGCAAAAACGAATTGTCAAACAACAACAGCAACGCCGGCAATGGTCAACAAATTGGCCACAGCTAGAGCAATAGCAAGAGCAACCGCAGTCGTTGGCATCACGGATTCGTTGACACGGCAACAACGAGAGCAACAGCAGCAGCAATCCGCCACAGCAAGAGAAACGGCAACAGCAAGAGCAACCTCCTCCAACAACACCAGCGCTCCCCCTCCAAACGGTGCTCATCCTCTGGTTCCTTCTTAGGTTAATTTCGTCGGATCTAGCCACACCATACCATAATAGCCAGTGAACCTCTGTAACCAAAAGCCTAAACCTTAAAATATTTTGAAACAAAAAGTCACAATAGTCGTCAACCTACCGGTATTTTGTCAACTCCATTTCTGTCAGCCGTGGTTTTGAAACCTATTATCAGGTCCATTTTTGTCAGTCGCGCTATCTGGAACCTATTATCAGGTCCATTTCTGTCAGTCGTGGTTTTTGGAACCCTTTATCAGGTCCATTTCTGTCAGTCACGCTATTTGGAACCTATTATCAGGTCCATTTTTGTCAGTCACGCTATTTGGAAAAAAAATTTGGATGATTTTTTTTTCGGAGAGATAACTTTCTGTCGTGCTATTCAGAACCTATTGTCAGGTCCAATTATGTCAGTCGTGCTATTATAATTTGTTTCTCTTCCCCTTCCACTACTCACACACATATTACCTACCTATCTGGTTTTATTGTAATCCTATTCAATGAATGCTGGGTTGAATCATGTCATCTACCCAACCAAACGACGTCAGCAATCTTCCGCGGAGCATTATATCGGAACAAAAACAAAATATCGCATCTACCAGTGGGTCTGGTCTTGTCTCAAACCCAAAAGTAGTTTTCGTTAATTGTCATACAAGAAGCTTATCCAGCCGTGTGTCTTCCAATAAGAAAAAAAACTCAACACAACATTACATGGATCCGGCCTCCTTTGCAGAAGTAATGAAGATCCACAAAGAGGACATGGCACACTCAAAAAAGAATTTGAAAAACAATATCTCCAACCGTAAGAATACTGAGACCTGGAATTTGTTTTGGAAACAAGCTGGGCACCTTGAGAACAAGAAAAAAGGGAGTGATGGTCAGTTTTGGAGGGAGTCTTAATTGTCCCTCTGCAGTATTGCGGAAGTAAATGTGAATTCCAACGATACGGATATTGAAAATGAACGAGTGGAATTGGTCATCCTCAAGCTTGGAAAAGAGTCCCAGATGAACATTCTAGACAATGGTCCACAATACGATGATGAATATGACAATGTTCCACTAATCAGATGGTTGAACAAGATCTAATTAAATTGCTGTTATTACATTTTGGATTGCTATCCGGAACAAAAACTTGTTTTCATTAACCTAATTGACCGTCAAGGTGACCATTGAATTGATTTTTTCAGAACATTAGGTACTGCTGCACCATTCCTTTTACGTTTCTTTAAAGAGTATTCTGTCGGAATTGGATTTGTTAGTCATTCTTCATTGTAGTTTCTTCTGAGTCTGGAAGGGTGCATCATGACTGAAACAGACGACTCTGATCTCAAGATTGCAACACATGCACTTAAAAGAACGATTGGTAGGGTGGGAGCGGTAGTTTGTTCTATGAAAGGTGGTGATCTTAAATCCCCACCGATTGAAGCAGTATGCTTGGAGAGAGTCAAGCAAATTGTCCGTGGAGGAGGAAAAAACAGGAGGCCGATTGCAGAATTGCTGTAATGACATGGGCGACCATGACTTAACGGGTTTATGATCGGAAGTGGACAAATTGATCATCGGAAAATTTGCTCATTGCAGAAAAGGATACGTCGGGAAATAGAATGAGTAATAACCAATGAACCATGAATGATGGGATGTGAATCGGGAAATAAGTACGGTACGAAGTAAAGAAAAAAAACAATTTGATCCCGAGGATGAAAGGGGGGTGTGAGAAATATAGACTAAGAAAAATTACCGACTGAAACAGAGATTTGACCGAAATTAATGATAGCGATAAAACGTTACAAAAATAAAATACATGGGTGGAACAAATATAAGCCCGAAAAAATGATGGACAGGATTGCGTACGAAGGTAGGCAAGGGAACCTATCACCAGGCTCAAAGGTGCGGATACTAAATTTTTAAACCGGCACTGAGGTCCAGCGGAACATAAACAGCAGGTAAAACACACGCGGTCAGGCCCAGTAGCAATAATAGCCAAATTTTTGACAGGGGCCGAGGCTGATGCAAATTTTAGAAACCTATTTTGAGGCTCTTGCCTGTAGTAGTACTTAATTCTATGTGGTTCTACACGAAATCAAAGGTTATTATGGAATGCACCTAAATTGCTGAATCGAAGGTTATATTGAAACGGAGGAAGAAGTAGCTACTTGAAGTTCATGGCAAAGGATTGGGAGTATGTTTTGAACCCTCACTGATTGCATAGATTGACTTGTGACAATGAAATAGTAGCAGAGACAGGAAGATGAATCGTAAATCAATTCTTTTTTCAATGCTGCACAACTAGTGGTGTTTCTAAGGGAATGCACCCTCAGAATTTGGTCACAAGTTTTTGCTTGCGAGCTTGAGTGCAAGTAAAGTCATCTTTCGTTGTTGCTTTTCTGCTATCAATTGATAAGGATGCATCAATTTTTTTCCACAGTAGATCAAAACAGACCGCTGTGCTGTTACCATTGTCTTCAAGTGTGTTATTGGATACAGAAATACTATCAATCTCGGAAAAATGATCTTACTTCTGTACGGTATTTGACATGACCTGAAGAGAGTCATTGTACTGAAAATACGTACACCTGAGCTGATACCACACTGTCTTGATGAAGCAAATCAAAATTGGTCCCGAACACAATAAAATCTACCAAGGAAACACATTGCTACACTAATTTTGAGAGCAGCTATTTGAAGTTTTGATTCACTATTGCAGATGTTAATCGTAATGTCCCAATTCTTGCATCTTCATCAGGAATTGGATTGCTCGAGATCGTCTCGCGATCTCGATTGGTGTGCTATCTGCCCCTTCCATTCGCATGTTTGGATCTTGTCCAGCTTTCACTAGAGCTTCGCCTCCGATAGCAAGATTATTGCTTGCCATGCGGTGGAGAGCAGTATAGCCGTACGTATCTTGAGCGTGGATATCCGCCCTGGCGTCGATCAACACTTGAGTGGAAAGTTGGCCTTTTTGGGACATGCCACAAATGTGTAGTGGTCTTGCACCACCAGTGGAAATTTCTTCCTTCAATTCCGGATAATCCGCTAAAATCTGTGCAACCTTGTCTGATCCTGCGTGGATTGCTCTACCCATGAGCGAATACCCACCTCCAGCGTAGACAGGACCGGGACGATTGTTATGGTTTTGGTATTGTTCCCCGATCACGACGTTTCCATCGGTATCACGCTTTACAATTCCGCCATAAATCCCTGGACCCACTGTGTCGGCATACGGATCGAAACCTTCGGGGTCTGTAGAGCCTGGTATTCCGTATTTTTCTGACACCCCCTTCGCGTATGGATCAAAATCCATTCGAACACCGTCCTTCCGATAGTATTCCATATTGCTTTGTTCTTGGTTCGCGTTAGCGGATGAAAGAATGGTTGAAAACGGACCGTATCCACTACTCCACGTTGATTGTGTCGACAACAGTGAAAACGAGCGGGGCAGCACTGCAAGGAGAAGAAAGGATCTAATCATCGGATCGGATCCCACAGTATTAAAACTTATCCGAATTTCCCGAGAGTTGCGCGGAAAAAGTCTGGTGGTAAGGTAGTTCGCTTCGTTTTCAAACGAGTGATATGTCCAGATATGCGACGTATCATGGAGTACATTACAGCAGTTATCTTTCGTCAGCTGACTGTTTTTCTTCTGCGGGAGGTTGATCGCTACAGCAATCGATGAATGAATCGATGTTCGTTTGAGTCAGTCACAAAAAAATTGGCGTACCGTACCGTACAAATTTTCTGCTTCGTGTACTCGTACCGTACTGTAGTATGTGTGGCATACCGGTTCGAGTCGTACATGGTACTCGTACGTAATTACCCGTAGCAGTGTCGGTACCTGTATTTTTTACTTCGTAGAACAACATGAGAAGAGGTCCGATGAAAAACAGTGGCAATACCGTACGGTACATATTCCAGATTTCGATACAGGAATTTACCATCACGTTATTTATTATTTACAGGCCCCAGTGGCCCAGTATTTTGTGATAGATCACATTCCACAAACCGTGACCGCGCGCCATTATACGACTAATTTCTCGATGACGTCATCTCGAATTAAGTGTATTGTCCATCGGTAATGAACCCTTATCAAAATCTGATCAAAATTACGGTGTTGCGTCAAGATCCAGGTCAGCATTCCCAGTCAGAAAAAATCGATATCCTTCTTCTCGTCGAAATCTGAATGAAATAAGCAATAATCACACTCCTACCGGTAATCTTACATACCGGCACATACCGGTACGAGTACGAGCACTAAAAAGAGTTCTCAAGAAGTTTACGAGTACTACTCGTACTCGTACTCGTACCGGTAGCTTTAGTTCGTACTCGTACCGGTGCTCGGTCCACGTGCGTATCAATTCTCAACAGCTCCTGGACCGGCATCAAACGTTCCTAAAGTACAGCCAAGATTTAGAATGTCGGGGCCACATCTTAACGTCACAACTCTTAAATTGTTATCGGATTCGTTAGGATAGTAAAATCATGAAGTATTCTCTCACCACCCTTCTCGTTGCCCTTCCCGCCTCCTTGGCTCTATCCACCGAGGCTCCCACCCGCAACCCCTCTCCGGTCATCAAGGCTATGGCAAACGGCATGACGCTGTTGAAGCCCGTCTTTGGCGCCGAGGCCAAACTCCAAGCTTCCTTGCTCGGAGGCAGCGTCGACGAGCTCGAGGTGTCGCAAGAGATTGCCTCCGAGGTTGGATCCAACGACGTTGTCATCTACACCTACGGTCTGTCTCCGTTTTCGACCGAAGCCACGGCCATCCTGGACGCCTCCGGGTGCGACTACACCAAGATCGAAATGGGACTCGAATGGTTCTTGTTGGACGGGAAGGATTCGGTCAAGCGCGTGCTTCTCTCCGAATTTGTTGAAAACGGAGCCACGTCGTTGCCCAAGGTTTTCGTCAAGGGACAGTGCATCGGAGGGTGTGCCGAGCTTGCGGAGAGTGTCTCGACCGGAGAATTCGACAAGATTCTCTCGAAAACCAGCAGCCCGGCGCCAAAGAAGGGTTTCCAGTGGCCGTTCTAAAAAATTAAAATAAAGCACTGTACACTATAGAATACAAAAGTCATTGAACGCCACCGCTCAATCGAAAGCATTTCTAGGCTTTGTTTGGAAAAGGCAAACTGGATTCCGGCTCTGCGAATTCAATCAATTTTTATTTTACGTTTGTATTGAAATCTGCTTGTTCTACGTTTGTCGTGTTTACGCATGTTCAGGGATTCTCTCTGCACTCTCGGGCAATGGATCGTGCGATGTTTCGGTCGACTCCACCGTTTCTTCCGAAACAGTGTTTATCATGCCTGTCAACCGTTCGTTCCCAGCTTCAATTTCCTGTTTCGAGTTAGTCTCGTTCTCGACATCTACCGTAGCGCTGGTAATCGAAAGGCCCTCGAGTTCTTTCAGGAGTTCCTCTTCCTCGTCCTTGTCCATAACCAAAGCGTTGCTACCTAGCGACGACAGAGCATTGTGGACGTCTTGCATATCGTCGCATTCCGACTGCAAGTCATCGATTGTTTCATCCACTTCTTCGAGGGGTGTCTCTTCTCTTAGTTGCTTAAGCAACTTAGCAGAGTTGGCCATGATGTCTAGCATCGATCTATTGGATTGGGCAGTTTCGATTGCATTTCTCGTTTGCAATAATTGAATTTGCAGCCTAGAATCCGAATCGATGCGTTGTTGAATTACTCTTCGTTTCGTCAGTTGAATCTTCGCTAGTTCGATTTGCTTTTGTTTTTTGTACGCCAAGGCTTTTTCGGTACATGCTGCTGCCCGGTTCGACCAGTCTTGGAGATTTTGTTCGATCTGTGCTTCCGCCTTTTCGATGTCCCACAGCGACACCGGTATGCGCAAACGTTCGGGAATGCAATTATCGGCTTTGCAATCGCTTCTGTCGATTTCCGTGGAAGAAAGCACCAGCACATCCAATCCCTTTTGGCTCTTGTTGTGTCGTTGAATGACACAAGCTTTGTTCAGACCAATCAAGACCCGTAGCAAAAAGTCATTGTCGTGAACCGACAATTTATGGTTTTTGTTCTTGTTTTTGTTTTTGTTCGCGTGGTGGTGGTGGTGGTGGTGGTGGTGGTGTTTGGAAACAGCGGAATGGGCCCAAGCATTCCATTCCGATAATCCCAAGACGTACGGCATGTCTGGCGCAATATTTTGAATCTCGTGTTCAATGCATTGGATTGCGGCTTCCGTCGCGATCACATTCGCAATCGGAATTTTCAATCCAATAATAGTATTGGAGAGAGAAGACGACGACGACGACGTCGACGATTGCCCCGCGTCGCCACCGCCACCGCCACCGCTGCCGTCGTCGAGCAATGCATCGTCGCCGTCTTGGATCCATTCATCGACATCGTCGTCCGGATCTCTCATCATGGACGCAACCGCCGACACAACTTTCAGTGGGCTCATTAGCCACGACGAAGCAGACAGAGACGACTGTTTCTTGGGGGTTCCGGCGGTGGTAGCCGCGCCTCTGGTACCGGAACCGTGGCTGTTGCCGCGCTTGGAAGTCAGATATTCGGCAACTTCGTTCGCTTCGATGAGAACATTGGCGTTGTTCCGTCTCGGCAATTCCCACGGTATCTCTTGGTTTTCCTTGCAAGCCTCGGCCAAAACTTGTTGGATTGTTGCCTTGAGTGTCCCGTGCACGGAGCAATAACGATCGTGCGCTTCGCTCCATGACGCACACGCTGCTGTTGCTGTTGCTGTTGCTGTTGCTGGTACCGGTACGTTTGCTGCTGTAGATAAAGAAGCGGGTGCTGTTGCCATCGAGTTGAAGGAAGGGTCCGAATCCGTGGTATGAGTACGAGTATCGACAGATGTATCCTGGTTTTTCGAATTGTCGTCATTGCTTGCGTTGTCGTTGTCGTTGTCGTTGTCGATGTCTCCGTCGTCAACATTCGACGACGAAGAAAAGTACGAAAACATGGTCACTAAACACTGTTGTTGTCCCCAGCGCTTGAGTTTTCTTTCGAATGGTCAACGCGGTACAAGAGTCTTACTCGTACTGTACTATTGGGTCGGGGTTCACCGCGTCGCTGTGGTACGGGTGCCGTATTCCCGGATTAGAAACAACAATTTTGGTTTCGTTTCGTTTGTTCGTTACAAGGTACTTCGTACTTCCTATGAGTACCGTACCGTACTTACTGTAGTTGCGTTTTGGCAAACAAAGTCAACCATCAACCGTCAATCCTCGTCGACGTTCTTTCTTCTCGATGAAGACAACTCATAATAAGACTTACTCGTACCGGTACGACTCGTACCCCATACTCGTACCCCATACGGTATTGAGTATGGTACGAAGTACTAGTTGACGGTACGGTACTCGTACGTACCGGTACGAGTATGAATGCGATACAGTACTCGTAAGTGTTCCCGCGCCCGTAACTTACTCGTAATCGTACCCGTACCCGTACCCGTACCCGTACTCATACCCGTACCCCGTACCCGTACCCGTGCCCGTGCCCGTGCCCGTGCCCGTGCCCGTACGTACCATACTGAAATTCTGGTCTTGCCTCGTTTTTGAAAGTGTTCGACCGCGCGCGAGCGTGGTTTTCGATGGTCCGAGGAGGGTTGACCCCTGTACGAGTACGTACGGTACTCGTAATTACCTACCGTATCGGTATCCCAGAACCGCTGCTCTCCTTTCGATCCCGTGACCATCTGGTGGCACAACGGTACGGACCAATCGCGATGGTCCGTTCTGTTCGGAAATCCAATCCATCCGTGCAAGCCTACCGTACGTACCTTATCGGTACGGTACGGAAAACTCGCGACGAAGGCGCGCCCTTGATCTCGGAACCGCAAGCTTCAAGCCCGATCGACACGACAGACATACCGTACCGGTACATACGGTACCGTACGAACTCTGAGAATCAGCCGAGGATGAATCAAATCAAGAATCATCCCATCACGAACAATCATTCTCGTTCCTTCGTTAAGATTTCGTTCTTCGTCCGCGAATCCTTGTCTGAACGATTCGACAGAATGCATTCCGTTCCGTTCCGTTCCGCAACGTACCGGTAATACAGCACAACGCACAACGCACACTGCATTCAGCATTCAGCATCCCGAGATACGGTACAATAACCACCACCCAGATCCCCGAGGACACAGCGATGTCACATGCTCTCGCAAACGAACAACTTAACAAGTATTGATTCTTCGTCGGCGTTCAGTGAGATACGCGTCCAGTGCCAGAGCCAGTGCCAGTGCCATTGCAAACTACAAACTGCAAGTTCGGAGAAGGACTTTTGTAATTGAGTCGAATCGAATCGAATCGAGTCGAATCGAATCGAATCGAATCGAATCGAATCGAATCGAATCGACGATTGATACATCACTTGAATACATCACTTGAATACATTATTTGCATACCGTACCGTACCGTGCCGTGCCTCTCGAGATGGCGACGAATTGCGGCCGACAGGGCTTTATGCAACACGTCTGGCATCGCTTGGTGGGAATCCGTGGCGCGGGAAGCCTCTTTCCCGATCCACGCTCGAGCCTCGACCTGGACCTGGACCTGGACCTGGACGTGAACCCCGATGCCAATGCCGACGCCGACGCCGACGATCCAGCACGAGCGCGAGCACGAGCACGAGCATTAGCGCGAGCACAGTCACCACCCAAGCGCCCAAACTTTGGAAAGATATACAAGCACCCATCCAAGGACATTGCGCACCACAAACTCGTTTTTATGGGTGAAATCCATTCGATGCCCCCGATCATTTCGTTCCAGAGAGAGATTCAAGCAGAAATGAGCAAGCAGGCCGACAAGCTCCACGTCATCCTGGAACATTTTAGCTTTGATTTGCAGGATCTGCTGGATCGGTACACGGCCGACGAAATAGACTTCGAGCAACTCGTGGACGAATACTATTCCCTCGGCGAGGAAGGCCACCACCTAGAACCCTACCGCGATTTGTTGGAAGACGCGAAACGCCAGGGCGTTCAGCTGCACGCCGGATTTTTGCCGCGAAAATACGCCCGGATGCTCGTGACGGACGGCGAGAAACCGGCGCTGGAAGCCGCATCCAAATGGCTGCCGAAGGACGTCAATCTGGACAGTTCCGAGTTTCATTACAACGTCTTTGAATCATTGCTCAGCGGGAGGTCCATTTATGACAAGGGCTCTGACGGAGAAGACAACGGCGAAAGCAACAGCAACAGCAACAAAGAGAGCAGAGCCAACGATAACGATAACGATAACGAACCGTCGGAGCAATTTCGAAACATCTTCAAGGCGCAGGTGTTGAAGGACGAGGCCATGGCACACCGGGTTACGGGATTGATCAACCAGAAGAAAGATGCAACGGAGGCTTCGAACGAAAAATTTCTGGTCATTGCCGGAAACGGGCACCTCTTGCACTACTGCGGGGTTCCCGAACGAGTCCTCCGAGATAATCCCGAAATAGCCGCCGAGACGTGTTTGGTAATCAGCGAAAACACGACGTCGGATTCACTCACGGGTGGGACGAAGAAAAATGGGGTCGGCGAGAACAATGTCGACGATGGATGCCACGCGGGTGGTGACTGCATGGGCAGGGAGAAGACCAACGTTTTAGCCTTTCTCCAATCCAGATTTGGGAGGGAGGGATCCAATCCGGCCGATTTCATGTACTTTTACGAAATCCCGGAAGAAATTATCACGGAATGGGACGTCAAAGAAGAAACGAAAAACGCGTATGACAAAGTGGGAGATACAGCCGATATACCCGGAAACACTCTGAAGGCTGCTTGGATCATGCACAGTTTGGGATACTCCGAAGAAGAATTCAATGCGGCAGGTCCAGACGTATACAATTTCCAGGGCGTAGGAAACCCGCATTTGCACGCACAAATTCAGGAAGGCGAAACGGTGCTAGATATTGGCAGTGGACTCGGGATTGACTCTACGATTGCCTGTCATGCAACGGGCCCAGAGGGCATTGTTATCGGCATAGATATCAGTGAAAAAGAAACCAAGCACGCGTTGAAGCGGGCAAGAGAACAAAATCTGAATGCTCACTTTATGGTAGCCGATATGGAAAACATGTCCAAAAAAATTCCAAGCAATTCGATTGACGTAATCATCTCCAATGGGGCATTCTGCCTGGCTCCTAACAAAGAAAAGGCCTTTCGAGAGCTCTACCGTGTCCTCAAACCAGGTGGTCGCATTTCAATCTGCACAACGACGACAAAGGACGAAAATCTCGAACCCGGGGTTCCGTGGCCCTTGTGCATGAAAATGTTCATACCCAAAGACGACCTCAAGCCCCTGTGCGAAAAAATTGGATTCAGAGATGTTCTCATCGACGATTCGAACAGTGAGATGAGTATTGAAATACCCGACGAAATTTGGAAGGAAGCAAATCCCGGAAGAAGCAAAGTCCATGTTGGAGGAGCTGACTTTGATCATTTGGACGACTATGATATGGATGCTATTTGCGCACGGGTTTGCGTGGTGGCGAGAAAGCCGGTTTAGTATGGGGTGTGAGTTATATCCGATGGCCTTGTCCATATAAGGAAGCAAGATCGATCGATCGATCGATCGGTGATCCGTATGGTACCATAGAGTACTAACACGAAGATTTTAATCTGTCTGTACCGGTACTCGTACCGGTACCTAAAACTCATCACGAGTATTTCAGCGATGCACCGATAATTACATTCGAGCCTCGAAGGCCATTTCTATTGTTCTATTCCGTAATACCGTATTACTTCTAATATAACTAGTACTTTGTACTAAAAACCGGAGGTTTGACTTGAGTAGATTCCATTGGAGAAAAATGGGGTGATTCCCGAAATACTTCTGGGTATTACCCAGACCGGAATTTTTTTTAGTGACCAGTCTTTTCTTAGCCAGATCCTTGTCGATGTGAGCTCACCTCGACAAGAAATCTGGGTAATACCGTACCCAGAATTTTTTGGAATCCACATGTTGCTTGTTTATTTATCCATACGAAGAATTCCACATATATTCCAAAATGAGATTCCACATTCCAAAATGAGATTGTAAACACTAGCCCGCCAAAAATCTGGGTATGCTAGTTTTCATTCCCGAAATACTAAAAACAGAAATCTGGGTATTACCCAGAAAAATATTTTGGGAATCACCCAATACCTACGTGGCACAGTACTCGTACGAGTACATGCCTGCCGTAAGATTATCTTTTCGTAACTTGATACCCAACTATGGGGGAAAATGTCCCAAAATGACCCAAATTGATAAATCGATAGAGCCAAACCAACTTCTCCATTATTTTTCCCAGAAATAATACGAATCGATGCTTCAGGGAGTAAGGATCTTGTAGAGAGTGGACCCTGGTCAAAGGTTGAGCATATCCTGAGATGTACGAAGCAATCTTACTTCGTACTTGTTTGACTCTGCTGGGTCTCTTTTTGATACAGTTGTTTGTGTTGAAGATCATGCTGGCTCGGCACAACGGTCGCGCGCACGAGATTTCACCAGACGTGCAAGGCGTGCGGGGACATGTTATCATCTGTATTTAGTAACTGGTAAAGCCAGTCATAGCAGCCAGTAAAGCATACTTGCTGATAACAAATGGAGTGGATGAACAGTTACCGGCATGTCAATCCTCATACTTTTGTATTTATCTAGTTTATGAAGTTCTTAACACAACTCTGTATGCTCTTTTAGACTGGAGAGTGGCTCCAACCGTGTTGATCCACTTGTTCCTTCAACAGTTTGTTTTGTAATAATGTACTTCTAATAAACGGCAATTAATCTCATACCCAGTCTTTACGGTTTAGAAAATCTCATACCCCATTGGTATAACCTCGAATGCCTTTTTCAAATCTCATACTACCCTGCATAATGTCCGTTTCAAATCTCATACCCTGTCTTGGCATATCTACTAAAAACCAACAAATCTCATACCCTGTCTTTCCCTATGTATTTCCAAAGCTCCAAATACCATATTCTGTCATGACTCATCAAATTGAGTCATAGTGTATTTATTTTTAGCAAGCGGGACCTGTAAGTGTGCTTAAAGGTGATTGTGAAACAGGTAGTCTATTTTCAGTACATATGCTAGATAAACACTCTGTTTTCAGTTCGTTT
Source organism: Pseudo-nitzschia multiseries (assembly GCA_037355745.1). NCBI lineage: Eukaryota > Bacillariophyta > Bacillariophyceae > Bacillariales > Bacillariaceae > Pseudo-nitzschia > Pseudo-nitzschia multiseries. Next base: position 19,219,050 of record CM074785.1, on the reverse strand, counting down.
TTAAGTCCCATCTTTCAATACCTTCTTTCAATACCTTCTTACAATACTGCGCTGACTACCTTCTTTAAGACAATTTTGCCTTGCGCAACTTTCTCCGATGTTCCAATGTTCCAGTACTAAAAACACGTAGATTTCTTCACAAATTTCCCCTGCCATATCTTGCTCACTTCTGTACTGCCACAAACGGCACCAGGACCTACACATACTAACCAATACCTGCCCTTTTCGGTTTCTGTTGCCTTCCTTCTTGGTGTTGTCACTCTAAAAATCGACCGTAAGGTATTGGATAATTGAAATTTAAAGAGAATAGTGAGCTCTGAGAGACGCTCTTATTTTTACTGTGTATTTTACTGTATTCGACCGGTATCCCTGTGTTATTCGTGTTGTATGTAGGGATGTCTAAACCGGACGTAGATCATGTGTAATTCGTCATAAGACAGAGAGCACATGATGTGACATAGATATCTTGATACTTGAAGTCATTTTTATCTCTGGAGGAGTATAAGTAACTTTTTCAAGTGTAGAATGGGTGTAAATACCGTAGAACGTACGTAAGTACGTTACGTGTATTTTTGACCGACAACACACCCCTTGATTCAACACTTAGTGAAGGAGTGTTGGATTACAAGTCGGTTCTCCATCTTGTAGAACTCTAAAACTTAAGTATGGGCTTAGATATCGAATCGGAAGATTGTAATCGTAGAATTGGAAGATGGGTATCACGTAACGGAGAAGCATGAGTCATCAATGAGGAAGGAGAGGTGCTTGAGTATGTAGTGGTCGCGAAATTGGCGGGAAGCTAACTAATCGTCAAATTGCGATATGATTGGAGAATCCACTTGTAGGAGTCAAGTGAGCAGCATCAAAGAGGAGAAGGGATCGACATTCGACAAAGGGATTGATCGACCATAGCACAAATTGAATCAAATTGGAAACAAGACGGAATATTGATGCGTATCCTGGGGAGGAGATTGGGGAATCTGAATTGACTCATAGGAAGAAGGGGGCAAATACTGGGATCCATCAGTGCCACATGTAGTATAAAAGTCAAACGTTGAGAATTGCTTGCTTCAACGTTGACGGAGAGGGGAGGCGGATCCTGGATGAGTTATCAATCGTAGTCGAGGGATTGATGGTGTGTTTAATAATCGAATCAAATGCGGAGAAGAAGGATTGAGTATAACGAATCATGGAAGGCGCTTGATCGTAGAATTAGGAATCGATCCAAGGAGGAGATATTTCAATCGGAGTGGAAAAGAAGAATCTTAGAGATCGACTGACTCGTATTTTTCAAGAGTAAATTGGGGAATCAGAATCGACGCATGGAAACTTGATCGTAGATAGACGTAGGTTCGAGAATCCGAATCAATTCATAATGGAATCCAAAATCGGAGGGAAGAAGAGATGATAGCACGGAGTCAAAGCCGTGTGTATTGGTTGAGCTTGAGTACCGATTGAGTCGAAGACGATGGTCGGTGGCGGAGGGATCGACCATAGTGATTGGAGAATCAGGATCAACTCGTAGAGGGAACACAAAGAGACCGAGGGAAGGAATCAAGCATAAGTGAGTGATTGGCGAATTGTAAAATGTATTGTTCAGGATTGGAGAATTCGAATCGACTGAGAGAGTTGATTGAGGATCAATCGCTTCAAGCCATAGAATAGGATCTTTGTAGGGATGAAACGAGAGGGAATATCAAACTCGTCAGCGAAGGATTGTAGATACGCGTAGAGATCGAATGTCAACGGAGAGAACCGTAGATTGGGAAGTGATGGATATGGATGGGTTGAACTCTTGTATATCAATTGAGTGTCGTAGAACGATTATACGTGGCGCCGTAGAGACAAAAGGAATGTCTTTGAACAGGAGAACTCATAGCAGTAGATGCAGGATCAGATGTATCATTTGGTCGGTGGAGCGAATGGTAGATTGGAGAATCAGAATCGTCAAATTGAGTTGTGTGGATTGTTGTGTCGTCCGAGAGGAGGGATTAGCTTGTCGTTCACAATTGTACCGTAGAATCAAATATTGGTGTTGATCTTAGGAAGAAATGGAGCATCGATAATTGATTGATTGGACAATCATGTAGAGAGGGGCCGTGTAGACAAAACGAATGTCGATTTGTAGATTCGTAGCATTGTAATCGAAGCTTAGGGACGCCGGTCGACAGAGGGGTCGACCATAGTATAAATCGAATGGAAAAATGGGAGAATCACAACAGATGGGAGTCGTATCTTCGAAGGTGATGATGTCCAAGAAGTTGATTGTCTTCAGTACCGACTAAGTTGAAGGGATCGACCATAGTGGAAAGCGAATGTAGGTTTAGGTTCAATTCAATCGTTGAATAGAATCAAACGAGTTGATTAGCGATGAGACGGATTGATGGAACTGGAGAGGAATGATTGATTGATGATCTAACGGAGGGGAGATCAATGTTGACAAGAGAAGTATGGAAACGTCGAGGATTGATTGCTGCTCCAAGTCGTAGGATGGAATCGTAGTACGTTGTGAATGGAAGAGCACATTCAAAGCGTAGATGATAAAGAGAAGGATTCTAGTGGATAGAGGATGGGGAGAATCGATTTCATATTCAAAGGGATGGCGAGTCATATCTCTGAAGATGAGATTAGGGCAAGAAGAATTGACGCATAGAGACTGGATCATGTCTTTATTGGATGCCGTAGAAATACAAAGAGACGTGTCCTTGGAGAAGAGGAAGGCGGACCAACGGCAAGCCGTAGGTGCCGAATCAAACGTCGACGGAGAGGAGATTAGCGCATAGTTGTAGACGCAGGATCAAATGTATCGCCGATCGAATGGTGGAATGGAGAATCAGAATCGACGCATGGAAAATTGATGGTAGATAGTCGTAGGATAGGGTTGATCCGTATGGAGGAATCAACTGTATCAATGGAACTGGAACAGAAGGCTCAATTGAAGATCTCGACGGAGGGGAGATCCATGAGTGATTGTATTGATGCCAAGTGTAGAGAGTCGAAATAATCGATCATGGTGGAATCCAAAATTGGAGAGAAGAGGAATGCTTGTGGGGTATCGCGGATGGGATAGCAAACAAGAAGAATGGATCATAAATTGTAGGGACAAAGTGGAAGGTTCGAAATCGATTTCAGTCGTAGGTGCAATTCAATCGTCGAATAGAATCAAACGAGTTGATTACTGGTGAGATGGATTGATTGAACGGGAGAGGAAGATCGATTGTGAATCTCAACAGATGGGAGTCATATTTGCAAAGGAGAGATTGGCTTATCATAGAATCTCAAAGATACGTGTCGAAGAAACGAATGGAATCGGAGGGGATTCATTAGTCAAGGATTGAAGAACGGGGTCCAAAGCCGACTAGTAGATTCCTTCTGTATTAGATCTCATCTAGCTCGTATGTTAAGGAAGCTTTGAATCATATCTCCGTCTTGATACCGTCAGAACAGATTCCTTCTGTATTAGATCTCATCTAGCTCGTGTGTTAGTCACGCTTTGAATCATGTCGTTGTCTTGATACCGTCAGAACCGGCAACACACCCCTTGATTCGACACTTGGTGGAGGAGTGGCGAATTATCAGTCGGTTTGTTCACACCCCTGGATTCGACACTTGGTGGAGGAGTGGCGAAGGATCAGTCGGTTCGTTGATTTGTTTTCAATCGGTTCGGTGATTGGTTTTCAGTGGGATCTTTATCACGTGCGCGCGATGGTAAGTGAATTTGTCGAGGCTTATGAGGAAGACTCTGTAATGCTGATGTGTACAAATTAAGCGGCATCTGGTGATTCAGTGCACACCCCTTGATTCAGATGCACACCCCTCGATTCAATACTTATGGAATTGAATTTCAGGGTTCAATCGAATTCCATGGTGGGGAATGATACAAAACTGGAGGGTGTACTCCATGGTTGTAGAAACAAAGGGATTCAAGCCATACAATAGGATCTTCGTAGGGATGGAATGAGAGGGAATTTGAAACCATCAGCAAATGATTATTGAATCAAAGAGAAAGTACGCGTTGCGCAGAAGTAACCCAAAAAATGGGCCGAGGGAACGGTAGAAGGAGACCAGAATCAAGGGAAGACCGAGGTGGCAAAAGAACAATCAAAGATGGTGGGAGAGAGAAGTATGGCGTGAAAAGAAAGGACAGAAAGACCAGCGCTGAAGAAAGAGCCGGCAAAGAGATAACCGAGTGGCGGAGAAGCGATCGGAGTAGAGCAGAGGCGATGAATTGGCTGAAGAGACCGTCGGAATTGTCGTCGTTCACAGATGTCCAGAATAGCGTTTGCAGGAAGGGACACCAGGAAAAGACCGAGTGGGGAATCGCCAAGGAAGGAGTTAACTCGTAGATGAAGGGTACATTACAGTATCCGTATCAGCGATAGGACCAAATTGCACATCATAGAGATGGAAGCAAAGAACGGACCGAAGGAAGGCTGTACAAAAGAACAACGAAGATCCAAACAAAAGAAAGATCTGGAGGAACGTTTGTTGTAGAAGTACTCTAGGGTGCGGAAGAACAATCAAAGATGTGCTGCCTGAGGGGAAAAAATTTCAGAGTTTGTCATTTGGAGAAGAACAAAGAATGCTTGAGTAGACTTGTGGTATCCAAAGAGCGAATCGTAGAAATTGCTTGATCGTACGAGATTGATTGTAGATCAAAAAGAGAGATCAATATACGGGGACAATTGATTGATCATAGGTGTAATCGTAGAAAGTGAGCAAGCATCGAAGACATTGAGTGATAAATTGGATTTTGTGAATGTGGATGCAACAAGAGATCGAATAAACTGGAGGCGTTGAAGCGCAGGAGACCACGGGAGATGACAAATGATCACGCTGGAATGCCAGCTGGAAGTAGTGAATTAAACGGTATTGAAGCCAATTGATGGATCGGATAACGAATCGTGGATATAAAGGAATCGTAGGATCAAGTGATCATAGAATCGAACCGATGGAGTGATTGGAGAACTTTGTAGCAATTGTAGGCATTGTAATAATTCGTTGGTCAGGAGAACGAGTAGAGAAGAGGGAAGAAGAGTTGTTCACAGTACTCAGTCAATGATGGGAGATGGATGGATTGTGTATGTCGACAATAACGAATCGAGAGATGGATCATAGGAGTCAGCTTGAGTGTATATTGATTTGTAGATTGATCGAAGTGTAGGACAAATAATCAAATCATCGATCGTAGATCGGATCTGAGAAGCAAATCATATCAATCGATTGAGGTGGATTGGGTGCTTGAGTATTCATCACCTTGAAAATGTAGGATGCAAGTGAATCATGGACAGAGTCGAGTGGTCAAATACAAGCACAATCAAAGAAATCGTAGAAATCGATTGATCGTAGATTCTCGAATATCGGTTGATTGGATCGGAGGATCATAGGTATCGTTGGAGAGTAGATTGATCTTAGATTGATCTTAGATGGATCGTATAGCAAATCATAGATCCAGATCCATACAAGTCCACTGAAGTCCAGTGATCGAATTGTGATCGTAGATATGGAATCTGTCAGGTGACGTCGTCATAGAGCAAATTGGCAATCAAGAGAGTAGCATGTAATTGATACAGCTTGATCTTGATAGCATCACGGTGCCGACGAGGGAGGTAATTTGGTGGGGTAAAGCAACTGCCTTTGGATGGGGAAGTTGCAGTCGGTTGCAATGTTCAGTCAAAAGTGCCGTAAAACCAATTCATCGACAAGATGTTGGCATATAGATGATACAGCTTGACCTTGAGGGCATCCCGATGGTGTTTGGGGAGTCGAAGGACGGGCGGACGATTCGGTCTGGAGGAAATCGGATTATGGCATCGAGATTGCAATGATCTCATGTACGCAGGAGCGGCATTTGGATGGTCAGTGTCGTTGGCGAGTGTCGCAGAGGGTCGCAGCTGATGGCACAATGGAGGCTGTGATGTGGGAACAGATGTTGTTGGCACACGTCGGAATGTTGCAATTTCATTCTGAGGATTGAAGGTTCATACAAAATTGGCTGGGACAGAAGGTGGAACATGATGATGACCAACTCTAGTCACTGCAGATGGCAAGACAGATGGTGTCGTCACAATGGGAGACTTTCCCTGACATTGAACAGGAGGACTTGAAGAAGTGGCACATAGGAAGGAGTCAGAGCGGATGCGGCGGAAGGAGACCGATTCACTGTTGGGAGAATAAGTCCAGGTCCAAGTGTAATGGGGATTACTAAGTGCAGTGGAGTTCAAAGAGGTCTCCACATTAATGGGATCGATCGTTTTTGTGTGAACTAGGTCGGTGGTGCCAGAAGGAACGGTCACAGGGCTGACAATGATAGAGGACTCAGAAGTACACTGTGAAGGAATTTGGATAGTCGGTTCGACCTCAGATTCAATAGGCTTGATGGGGTTCAAGCCGCCGTTTGCAGGACGAGTAGTCTTAGGGTGCTTTCTTTTGGGAGGTAAGGCTTGCTGGACCGTTTCACCATTCCGTTCTCATTTGAATTGTTCAAAGAGTTTATTAGTGCATTTTTGCCTGTTGGTTCTTTGTGTGTGGGAGGGAGTCTTGCGTTGTAACATTGCTTCATCTGATGGGACGCCGTACCCAGGGCCGTAGACTTTGTGAAATTGATATGGATACCAATCTTCGTGGAATTCCCAACTGAAGACGCTAAGGACCAATCTGACGATTGGGTTGTCATGATTCGCGCGTCTGGCTGCTTTATCTAGTCCACGTGTGTCTCGAACTCGGAATCGCCCGTGGTCTTTCTTATGGCAAAAGATTGCAGAATTGGAGAGTAACAAGGCAATACGTTGTTTGTGGGCTTTAAATACTTCAGACGCAGGGAGTTCATCCACAATGGCTGCGACAATGAGGGACTTGAGGACAGGGATTGGATCTGGTCGGAGGGTCTCGACACCATCCTCGTCAACAATGAACAGGCTGGCAATATTTGGCAGTATCTGCGCAAAAGCGGTATTGAGTTGCCATTGTTTATTGCCGCATCCGAAATGGTGGCCAAATGAGAAATGGATGCCACGGACTTCATTCCAGCTGACGGCGGGTTCCGGCATGATGTGGCTGGAGGGAGAACAGGATTCGCAGTTGTATCGACGGTGGTGAGGATTTTCGAGCGATCACCGGAACGATCCGCGGAGGTGCAGGAATGACCGAAAAGACCGTCAAATATGCAAAGGAAAAATACGGTGGTGGGACCAACGAGATGACCAAGCGAAGGTGCGGCGGTTGGAGAAATTGGAGTGGGCCAGAAGGAAGGTTCCAAAGAAGGAATTAACCAAAGAAGTATCGACCGTCGGAGAAGACAGTCGAATATTCGGAGGAAGAAAAAAAACGTCCGTCTAGCCTGGATTCCGAGACGGCAGTCGTATTGAAGTGTTGAGGCGAAAGAAATACCCGGAGGATGGTCGGAGAAAGGAACGAAACGGCCTTGGATGTGTATTACAGAAGGAGATTCTTGGTAGAAGGAATTGTAAACACAGTAGGTCGGGAATCGAAATATTGAATGATAGTCGGAACGATCCTCGGAGGTGCAGATGTAACCGAAGGAATGTTCCGTGGAAGGAATGTTCTAAAGAAATAAGAAGTGATTCGATGACCGGATGGAGACAAAGAAAAGGTGGAATGGAAGGAGCAAGTAATTCGTATGTGCACTCAATCCAAGTTGTCGGAGAAAACTGTCGTAGATTCGAAGCGGAGGAGAGAATGAAAAATTGGATCGCAATTGCAGGGCGTTGCGCATGAGTTGTGGGTTAGGCCGTGGAGGTAAAAGGGATAGAGGTTGCTGTTTGATTGGAATTGCTCGGCGGTGCGCAGAGCAAGTGATGGATTATCGCGGAACGATCCTCGGAGGTGCAGAAATAACCGAAGGAATGTTACGAAGGAAGGTTACGAAGGAATGTTACGAAGAAATATCGATTGTCGTCGAAGAATCGTGTCCGTAGAAAGGAATTGAAGAACTGAGTCGAGGGGAGTTAAAGCAACTGTCGAAGGATGAGTTGCAGTCTGTTGTATTGTTACATAAAGAAGTGCTTAGCACAATCAAATGGGCGTCGATTGTCCGTTATGGGGATGATGGACGCAGAAGAAAAATATGGTTGGGTGATTGCAATCGGCGTGTCCGGTGCAATTGGCTTTCATTAAAGACGGCGGTGGTCTTTAGTTTGTATTAACGTAGTCGTAATCGTTCGATCGTCGTCCTTAGATGTGTATTACAGAAGGAGATTATTATTTTCCTTCTGAATCCGATTCGTTGAGAGTCTGATTCAAGGACTTCTGAAGAACAGCAACGCTGCGTTAGTGTGTTAGTAGACGAACGATTGTACTCTACGCGTGACAATTGTGTTTGGATACTTTCGGCAACGGATAATCGGACTACAGGCGAAGCTAGGGAAACGCCAGATCTCTCCTCGCTGTGACTTATTCAGATTGCAGCAAGACAGACCTTAGTATGTAGATTACAAGTAGTTGGTAGCAACTAGTGTGAATTTTGGGATATAAATCAGTTGAATGTTAAAAGTATGAGATAAAGTGAAATCTTGCCGAAATGCAAGATATCTCTTTTATTGAGATGAATACGTTGCAACTGCTGTTGCGTAGTGCTGAGATTACTCGCTGATTATTTCCGTACATGTATTGGTCGTTGACCATATATATTTGTATGCATGTATATGTATTGTGTGAGAATCACATGCCAACGGTTTTCTTCTCTTGTTCCGTTAGGAAGACTCCATGAAATGTTTATCATTAAGGTCAGGAATTGCTCCCGTAGCTCGTGTGATATTTTATGAAATCAGAGTTTGCTCACCGAAGAACAATGGCAATATCGTAAGACAGGGATTGCTCACCGTTTATGCGCGATGGGAATCGATGCGCCGTGGGAATCGATATGCCGTGGGAATCGATTACTTAGATGGATACGGGACTCATTGATTCATGCGCATAGGAAATCTACCCTTTGGTAGCCTTGGTACTTCTGGTCACGAAAGGAATTTAATACTCCCCATGTCTCCTTGTGAAGGGTCATCACGCTCTACATGATGCTTCCATCATCCTGGAGAAGGTCGCCAGTATTACCACAGAAGTGGAAGATGGGCCTGAGCAGTGGATACACAACTGAGTGACTCCAATGCTTGGTGAGAATGTCTGCACAGTTATCCTTACCTGGGATGTGCATCATTGCAATGAAACCTCTCGCTATCATGCTCCGTATGTAGTGATACGATAGAATGTTATGACGCTTATGCAACCTTGCGTAAGGGAAGGTCGACGTCTGGATCATCTTTTCGTTGTCACCCCAAGAGTATGAGATATCATGGACTCGTGTTCCGAGGTATCGGAATGAATGGCGTAGATCGATAATCTGTTCGATGCAAGTTCTTCCTGCAACAAACTCAGCTCCAAAGGTGGCTGTTTCCGTAGTAGACTGCTTCTTCGAGAACCACATCATGGGAGTCTTGTTCGCGAAATGAAGAATGCCGGTAACTGCCTTGCCACTGAGAATATCATGCATGAGGTTGGCATCGTAGAAGTGTGATAACACTACTGTCCTTCCAAGCGGTGCAGGAGCGTCGTCGGGTAGCTCCTCAGAATGCTCCCCATAGACGGTATTGGACCAGTCGATGGTGTCGGGTTTAGTCAATATAAAATCGGGAGGTTCCACACGGAATCTGATTTTAAAGTGTCTAAATTTGGAGATATATCCATAGATACGTTTAGCACGTTCGAGATGCCCATCTCGTGGCTGGGCTCTGAAACTTGAGAGCGTCATCACGGCTGTTTGTACATCGAAACGTCCAATAGCGATGATCCATTGCAGTGAACCGATCATACTTTGGTATTTCTGTATACCGGTTTCTTCAAGAAAGGCTGAGGAGTCCAATTCAGGATGATCGTTCTCCGCGATGGGCGATCGGAACCTAGTGCTTGGTTTACATCCGAACATTTGTTCGTAAGATGCTTCCATCTTTTCGATGAACTTTATGGGATTCATGCACAAAACACCATGTTCGTCGCGCTCAAATCCACATCCTAAATGAAAGTTCATAGGTCCGGATCCCTTCAATTTGAAGTTATATGGTGACGATTGCAATATCTTCAAGAAGGAATTGGGATCGGCCATGCAGAGACATAGGTCATCTACATATGTGCATATAAGCTCATATACACGTTCACCATGCTTGTTCGTTCCTGGTTTGAGGAATATTTCCGGTTCTGCGCGGGATCTTTCGAAGCCGAGTTCGATGAGACAAGCCGCAAGTAAGTCTCCAAAACACTTGCCTGAAGACCTGAGACCATATAGGGCTTTGTAAATGACCAATAGGTGACCCTCCAACGATCCGAATTCGGGACCTGCCTTGATGCATACTTTCTCGCAGGTGACTGCTTCTAAGTAGGCGTTACCTATGTCGGTACCCCATGCTTCTAGATCGTTGAGTTCAGCTAGGAATAGGCACATACGTAGACCGCGAAGAGATACGACGCCTGCGTAAACACTGTGGATAGGGGCCTCAGTGAGATTACCGTTAGCAACGAGGCGAGCCTTGTGTCTTCCGTCGTGTTTGACAGCGTATATCATGTGTACCTTGATCTGTTGGAATCCCGGGGGAATGGAGCTTGTTTTGTACACGCCTTTATCAATGAATGTATTGTATTCATTGAGTTGTGCCATTTCAAGAGTGGTGGCATCTTCCCATTTGGTGTTCCCGTTGGCTTGATCAAATCGGAGGGCTTCTTCGTGGTTACGAGGCACTTTGAATCCATATTGATACTGCGGAGTGGTACGGAAAGAACGTAGTTTGGCTTGATGCACGAGTCGATCAAGTTTCTTGGTTCGTCGGGCTAGGTTGGTGATTCTCCTGAGACGTTTCCAACCTGGGAGGTCAAGCAAGTTGTTGTCTTTCCCATATTTTGCAACGGTGACTGGGTCATCAGCTGCAATATTGGCCAGAGGTTCATATGTGCGTTCCATATTCTCCCATTCAATCCAGAGGTTATACTTGGAACCTTTGTATTGAGGATGCTTGTTATCCAGTGGACCTTGGTGTCCTAGGATGCGGCGAAACGACCAGAGTTTGCCGTCTTCTTGTGTTGAATCACGATGTATGTAATTCATGACGTCATTGTATGCAATGATATCATCGAGTTCGTCATCGGAGTGTTTGCACTTGAACTTGATGAAGTCTTTATTGCGTTCAAGACTGTCTTCAACATCGACAATGGTGAGACGTTTCCGGGTGCCATCGGGATTGGTTACAAGGAAGGAACGTCCTTGTAGATCGGCAATCGGGATCGTAGGAATGGTAATAGGTTTACCATCATCGTCAAATTGTGCGTTGCCTTCTTCGTCGGTAACAACTACCTGAGATGGGTCTACTGAAGGAGTAGCGGGGTTGATGTGTGGAGTTGTGACGTCACTAACATCAAAGTATGCTAATTCCGGTGGATCAAAATCATCTTCAGTAAGGAGAACGCCATCAGATGTCTTGCTGAAGATGTGTTCCGTAGGAGGACCATCAAGACTCTCCCCATAGTTGTTAGGGAGTGGAGAAGGTGACCAGCTTGGGCTGTCATCGACCTTCTTATAAAGAAAGCTCGGTAACGAGGGGTGGGTGGGTGGTTGAAGAATTGGTTGAGTGCCAGGTGCGTGGGGCGTGGTATCTGTGGATGCAGATGGAACGGTGTCATCGGCGGTGTCAGAATCAGCAGGTGAATCGTTAGGGGAAACTGAGCTGTTTGGTTTAGTAGATTCGTCAATGAGTTTATTCTGATTGGTATGCTCCCCATGTTTGAAAGCTGGAGCTTCTCCAGTGGCGTATATACGGGGTAAGGAATCCTTTGCATTACGCCATTTGATGAAACCATCATCAGTAAATAAGCCCGCGCGCTTGTTACGTGACTCAGGTGTAAGAGCAGATCGAACACCGGACCGGTCTAGTAACTTGTTGGTAACTGGATCCCAGATTCGAAAACAAAGCCCATTGCCAACATGTTCGGCGATGCCGACGAAATGACCTAGGCGTTCGGTAGATTTGGTACCGAAAGGGGAGTCATTGGTCTTGAAATACACAGGTTCAAACCAGAAGAAACTGGTGTATGCGCTGATGTCGCCAATTGTACCCGTGGCAATGAAGATTGGTTGTTTGTCGGACAGCGTAGGGTCAGAGACAACATTAAGGAGACCCGCGACATATGTCATGCACAGTAACCACATGTGTGGTGGTGTGCCGGTACGATCCATGACGCGATTGACAATGCGTTTGAACGTTTGGTATCGTCGTTCGAATTGATTCTGATGTTGATGATACGGTTCACCTTGCCAGAGTCCAATCCATAACATCTTGAGGTAATCCATGACTTTCTTGCTTGATTGATAGTTACCGTGGTCGCAAAGGAGACGGATGGGTCTGCCCCATTTTCGAACAAAGTTCTGAAAGCAGGGTAGAAAATCGCCGGTGGTACGCATTTCTTCAACGTGAATAATATGCGATTTGCGGCCAAAGAAGATCTGGGCAATCTTGGATCCACCATCAATTGCTGGGACATCTGAATAGACTGCATCGGACATAACATCGTCATTAAAGGGACGAACATTCATGGCCGGTTGAGGGGAATGAAACCGTTTGAAAATGTTACCATCAGGGCTAACCGCTAACGAACCGTATTGGGTTGAGTTTTCAAAAGTAGCTTTGATGCGATCAGTGGAAACCCAACAAAAGAAAGGTTTCAGGGATAAGTAGTCATGTTCGTTGGGGTATCTTTCGCGTGGTGTAGCTGCAATGCGTGTAGTGTCACTGGCTGTACAATCTGTCGGGAACGCAGTGACTGTTCCAGAGACTGCGGTTGGCGCGCAGCATGCGAGACGTTCTTGATGAGCGTAGTCAGTGGAAGTAAGCCAAAAGGAGCGATCGTTGTTCTTATGATCATCAATCGGAAGAAAGGGAGATCGGGTGGTATGGCTGGAATACGAGCTGAGGGATGTAACCGTGGAGGACCCGGGAGAAACAGATATATCGAGTCCTTCAAGGCAGCGTGGGTTCCCATATTCGTCGTAATCGGCATAGGGGAGTTGCTGTGGTTGAGGAGGATATTTCTGGAGAAATTGTTCATCCTTTGCACTGATCGTGGTATCGAGAACAGATGGGTCCCAATGTTTATCGGATGTCATGATAACATGTGGTAACGTGTCAAATTCGACAGTCGTATACTTTCGCATCGCAAGATATGGTAAGCCGTGTCGTATGCTAAGAGGCAGTGCATAGCCATCGGAGGTGGTGATGACCTGTCCTCCGCCTGCTTTGATGGACGTGTCGTCTACAGTGGAAAAATATGCTTCCATTTGGCCGGATGACAATATAGAAGGATGTCGTCCTGTATAGGCACATTCATTGAAAATGAGAATGACGGGGCCTCTGTTCGACATTGAATATGCTCCGCATGTAGCAATGGGAATGTTTTGTACCTGATGATTATTAATTCCGGTGACGTTAACATATCGTGGAGGGATATCCTTGGAGATGAGACATGCATCATTACCGATGATGCAGCCATTCGCGCCGCGATCAACCATGGCAAAACCAGGGCTAGTAACCGTAGTTTTGTGTACACGGTATGTGTATGACGTTACGGGACCATCATTAGGAAAGGTGAGATCATCCTCGGGAGTATACCACTGGTGAAAATTGGCGGAATACGATGGTGTTCCGACAGGTATCTGGGTGTCACCGTCCTTTTTGTACTGAATGTCAGGGTTGTTTGAAAGGAATCGAGCTGGGTGCGCGGGTGACACGGAAGACTTGAGAGGTCGCTGGTCCTTAGACGAGGAGGTCGTTGATTTGTATACACCTAGAGACGCATGGAAAACGCCTCTACGATCATTCTCTACAGCAGGATGGAGGTCTGCTGTGGAATTGGCATGCTCATCCTTGGTCGAAGCATCGTCTTCTTGGAAAGATACCGAGTGTTCATGTTGGTATGCCTTCCGGGTAATGGGTTTGACACTGTTGGGGTCAGGTTGGTCCGTGTTAAGTAAGTCGTGTCGCAATGAGGCAACCACGATTTTCTTGCCTTCCGGAGAAAAACTGAGCCAACTCTTCATGTCCTGACGTGACAAGGCCTTCCATATGTTTGTAGGCAACCTTGTGGTAGGGTCAGGGGTACGTCCAGCCTTGAACACAGCATAATCTTGATAATCTCCTTCAAATTCGATTGGAAGAGCATAGTCATCATGATGTTGAGTCGAGTCAGAAGAGAAATCATGAACGTGTGCACGTACGGTCGACCGAGGAGCAGACATCGCAGACTGGGAATCAAGTCGAGTTGCTTCGAGTAAAAGCGTGATTTTAAGATCATTGATAGCAGCGGCTTCGGCAACTGCATCCGTCACGTTGCTATTCGTTCCACCTGGATCCTTGACTTTGGCAAACTGTTCGCTTAGCTGGAAGCTGGAATAGCATGCCTGACATAACGCTGATTTTACAGTGTGATACTCGAGGGGCTTGTTGGGTGGACGGAGCTTGTTGAGGTGATTCAATTCGTCAAACCAATGTGTGACGAATTTCACCTTGGATTCCTTCCAATTGTTAAGGTTCAACTTGAGCAACGCTTGTAGCTGGGTCGAGTTGTCGTATACCTTCGCTTTTGATTGGCTATGAAGGTTTACGAAGTCGAAGTAGGCCTGGCGTCCATCACGAGTGGTAGAATGACTGTGTACACATGATGCAGAAAGGTCACTCTTGAAGACTTCCAACATTAGTACCCAGAAGAAGGCACATTGTTTGATGTAGAGGTCACGGGTGTAACCCACGAGCGTGGCTGGAGGCCAAGTTTCATCGAGGAATGTCTCTGTATCGATGTCGTATGCCTCGAGTTTAGCTTTGAAACCTACGAGCCAGTGTTCAAATCTCGAGTCATTCGTGAGGGGTGTAAAGGACTTTTCATCTCGTGCTTTTCGGCACCATGATTCGTACTTTACCTGCTGAGGTGACTTTTTGTTATTTCCTGGCGGAGGAGGTGGTGGGTTCAGAACAGATTCGTTACGCAAGCGTTGGGCACGTTCTTCGCGAAATGACTGGAATTCCCTGTAAGTATATGACTTTACATCCTTCCAGTTCCTCATGTCTTCTGCTAGAACAACATCGCCTTCTTGTAGGTCGATAGCGAAATCCGCAAGTGCTTCTATGGTCCTTTGGATGGAGCGAGGGATATGCGTTGCCAATCCTCGTTCCATATAGGTAAGTTCACGTGCAAAATCCGGTTCGATAAGTGCGTCGAGGAACGACTTCCATTCGCATAATCCGCCTTCTTTGAGAGCTAGGCACAACTTGCTAGTAATCTCACTTGTTACGTTGAGTAATGATATGAGTATCGTTCTCATATCAGCATCGAAGCTGGGAAAGCGTTCGATAGTGGTGACTTCGGCGTCATTCTTCTCTTCGTCTCCTAGTGCATTGCCGGCCATTACCGGTTCCGGTATGTTCGGCATCTGTGGCGGTTCGGAGTCTTGGAAGGAAGTGCGTGGTGACTGAGAATGGGAACTGCTTCTTGTGCGATGTGCGACGTGCATATGCCAGCGTAGGGATTATGATTAATTCCGTTCCTGTTCCTTCTTGTGTGCAAGCCTTCTTAGAGCTTGCGACTGTTAATCTATTATTTTCCTTCTGAATCCGATTCGTTGAGAGTCTGATTCAAGGACTTCTGAAGAACAGCAACGCTGCGTTAGTGTGTTAGTAGACGAACGATTGTACTCTACGCGTGACAATTGTGTTTGGATACTTTCGGCAACGGATAATCGGACTACAGGCGAAGCTAGGGAAACGCCAGATCTCTCCTCGCTGTGACTTATTCAGATTGCAGCAAGACAGACCTTAGTATGTAGATTACAAGTAGTTGGTAGCAACTAGTGTGAATTTTGGGATATAAATCAGTTGAATGTTAAAAGTATGAGATAAAGTGAAATCTTGCCGAAATGCAAGATATCTCTTTTATTGAGATGAATACGTTGCAACTGCTGTTGCGTAGTGCTGAGATTACTCGCTGATTATTTCCGTACATGTATTGGTCGTTGACCATATATATTTGTATGCATGTATATGTATTGTGTGAGAATCACATGCCAACGGTTTTCTTCTCTTGTTCCGTTAGGAAGACTCCATGAAATGTTTATCATTAAGGTCAGGAATTGCTCCCGTAGCTCGTGTGATATTTTATGAAATCAGAGTTTGCTCACCGAAGAACAATGGCAATATCGTAAGACAGGGATTGCTCACCGTTTATGCGCGATGGGAATCGATGCGCCGTGGGAATCGATATGCCGTGGGAATCGATTACTTAGATGGATACGGGACTCATTGATTCATGCGCATAGGAAATCTACCCTTTGGTAGCCTTGGTACTTCTGGTCACGAAAGGAATTTAATAGAGATTCTTGGTAGAATGATCTGTAGATACACCCCTTGATACGGATGCTTGGTTGTGTATTACAGAAGAAGATTCTTGGTAGAAGGATCTGTAGATACACCCCTTGATACACGAGCAAGGAGAAGAAAAGGAGAGAAAGAAGGGGAGGTCTATTGATACAGCCCGTCGCCGAGTCCCGTAGCAAGTATCCTCTGGCGGTAACCGGACAGTTGAGGTGCTGAACCGGCGGAGATAGGTAGCTTAAGGTGAACACTAGTGCTCTTGCGGGCCACTAGTGCAAGTTATAAGGGCTCTATAACCTGTTGTCACTCTAAAAATTGACCGTAAGGTATTGGATAATTGAAATTTAAAGAGAATAGTGAGCTCTGAGAGATGCTCTTATTTTTACTGTGTATTTTACTGTATTCGACCGGTATCCCTGTGTTATTCGTGTTGTATGTAGGGATGTCTAAACCGGACGTAGATCATGTGTAATTCGTCATAAGACAGAGAGCACATGATGTGACATAGATATCTTGATACTTGAAGTCATTTTTATCTCTGGAGGAGTATAAGTAACTTTTTCAAGTGTAGAATGGGTGTAAATACCGTAGAACGTACGTAAGTACGTTACGTGTATTTTTGACCGACAACACTTGGTCCCTTTGGTCTCCTATT
Organism: Pseudo-nitzschia multiseries; assembly: GCA_037355745.1. NCBI lineage: Eukaryota > Bacillariophyta > Bacillariophyceae > Bacillariales > Bacillariaceae > Pseudo-nitzschia > Pseudo-nitzschia multiseries. The sequence goes on along the minus strand of CM074785.1, from coordinate 19,201,983 downwards.
CACCATTGTTGTCGTCGTTGGTGGTCGCTGATCTTGCAACCCAACCTTTCAGGTGTGACCTACAGCTGGCATCTGTTTTCACACCTACAGCCCCTTGGTTCCTAAGTGGTTTTGCTTTGAGCCCGATTCTACATAGGACCCCTCCAGTGTACCGCCCGCCTTGTTCTTCTTCCTCCAAAACCATGGCCCCTGTCCCCTTTAAGTGTTGTTATTTTATGGCTCTCCAGCCTATAGGACCCCTCCAGTGCACAGCCCGCCTTGTTCTTCTTCCTCCAAGACCATGGCCCCAGTGCCCCCTAAGTGTTGTTCTTTTATGGTTCTCCATCCTACATAGAACCCATCCAGTGTACAGCCCGCTTTGTTCTTCTTCCTCCAAGACCATGCCCCCTGTGCCCCCCACTAACTGAATTCCACTTAGGGTTTTCCATCCTACATAGGACCCCTCCAGTGTACATCCCGCCTTGCTCTTCTTCCTCCAAGACCATGGCCCCTGTGGCCCCCACTAAATGAATTCCACTTAGGTTCTTCCATCCCACATAGTACCGTAGGACCAGCCCCCCTGAGTGGAGTCATGCAGCGCTGCTCCTCCTATGTGTATACCCTTCCTACTGTATGATTGTAGGCAGCTGGTGACTCCTGTTAGGTTTCTGCTTAGGGCATCATTCATTAGTATGTTCTTTGTACCCTCCCTGCTTGCTTTCAGGATTTGTTTGAAAAATTTGTCGTTCTACAACTTGGGGCTTAAACTCTCTTTGATTGAGGCGACGTTAAAGTCTGGTTACAGACTGAGTGGTCTATATCCACCTTCCGTGGTTAATGCTACTTAAATACGTATATTATTATTAGTAACTACCTTCTTTAAGACCTTCTTAAAATACTGCGCTCATTACTTTCTTTCAATACTACTTCGTACCTACTTAGGATATGGCACTAAAGACCAGAACAACAGCCGCAACAGCGAGATCAACAGCGAGAGTAACAACAAGAGCAACAGCAACAGCAAGAGCAACAGCAAAGTGAGAGCAACAGCAACAGCAACAGCAACAGCAAGCGGCAAGCGGCAAGCGGCAAGAGCAACAGCAACAGCGAGAGCAACAGGTAGCAATAGCAAGAGCAACATCAACAGCAGGAGCAAGAGAGAAATCCAAGATGGACACAAACACCTAGAAAAAAAGACTGCAGCAAAATCTTGCGTCTGTCCCACACAAATAGCAAGGGGTGGTGAATTTGACCGTCAGCGGCGATGGGGTCATCAAACAGGACTGGCAGACAGCAGCAAAAACCACAAAAACAAAAACAAAAACAACAACAACAGCAACAGCAACAACAGCAACAACAGCAACAGCAACACCGTCTTTGATGACGACAACAACAACCTTACTTAGTCCTCTGCTTCTTTGCTTGCTTCTCACCACCCCTTGTTATTTCTGTGGGGCGGACGTGCTGGGTTTTTGTTGCAGCCTTTGGTGTTTTCTAGGCTGTTACCTCCTGCTGTTGCCTCTTGCTGTTGCTTCCTGCTGTTGCCTCTTCCTATTGCCTCTTCCTATTGCCTCTCGCTGTTGCCTCTTGCTGTTGCTCTCGTCGTTGCTCCCGCTGTTGCTCTCTCTGTTGACGTTGCTCCACTGCTCTTGGGCTTGCTGTGGCCGCTCGCTATTGCGCAGCTTGCTGTTGCCACTTGCCGTTGCCACTCGTTTCTGCGCTTGCTGTTGCCGATTGATGTTGCTGCTTGATGTTGCCAATCGATGTTGCGCTCGATGTTGCCAATTGATGTTGCTATTGTTGTTATTTCTCTTACCAGCATTGTTGCTCTCACTATTAGAAGTGTTTTAAGACCGTGTTTAGTGCTGTATTTTAAGCAGGTATTTAAAGAAGGTAGTCAGCACAGTATTTTAAGATGGTAGTTAGCGCATTATTTAAAAAAATCATCTGTTGAGAAGGTATTACTATGAGTACTTAACTTAATCTATGATATATCATGCCCCAATAAGGTACTTGATGTAATACATAGGGAAAGACAGGGTATGAGATTTGTTGGTTTTTAGTAGATATGCCGAGGCAGGGTATGAGATTTGAATCCTAGTATCAGGGTATGAGATTTTCTGAATTGTAAAGACGGGGGCATGAGATTAATCACCTCTAATAAACTGATTACAAAGTATTTGAGTTGAAATTGGAAAATTCGTTCCAAAGCTGAGTTACCGTATGAACTACGCTGTGTATGAAATTGCGTGTTATTGAGTTTAAGTGTCTGCAATGACTTCGAGATACTTTAATATGCTTCTCAGCTAGTTATGTGATACAATTGAAAAAGAAGAACTGGGTTCTTTGATAATCGGAATTTGGATGAGACTTCAAGGAGAATGTTCTTTTGATATTCAAATACGATTGAACAATGCCAGATGACTGAGGCTGTGTCATTGACTCATGACCAATGGAGTCTGTCAGTGACTCATGACTGAAGTGTCTGTGCGTTGTTCACGTAATCTTACATTGTGGTATTCCAACGCTCACGATTGAAAATTACCCACGATTCAAGAAAATCTGAAATACAATGCCACGCAAGCCGGGCTTCAACCTTGAAGACTGGATGAAGAACATATCCAAATTCTCCATGTGCTTCTCTATGTGCAATGTACGTTGAATTTCGATTCAACGCCTTTTTACTGTTGCAAGCTTTCTCAACGGCTCCTCGGAGTAGTTGACAGGGCTAGCTCACAATCTTAGTTTTTAACCAATACGTAACTCAAACCTTATTTTAGTACCTTTTTCTAGAGGCATACGACACTGTTTAAACAGTCGAATAACTGCTTTGACCTTATTACTACCGGTAAAGACTACCTCAACTACGCGAATACATCTAATAAACAACCAACTGATCCTGACGATTGTCCAGTAACAAGAGAAAACAATGTCTTACTCAGTCATCCCCTTCAAGTATGACTTTGATCAAGAGTCTAACGACAAAGTGGAATACAAGAACACCCAAGAAGTCAATGGATCTCAAGAAGTTACCAAGATCAAAATCCCCTTGATTACTGCAGGATCAACCAAACTACAAATCCTTTTTACCATCAATGAGTTCATTCGATCCAAGAAGATGCTCAACCTAACCACAGGACCAAGAATCTATGACAAGTTTGTAGATCTCCTCAGAGACTACACCGACTGTAGCTGGTGGAATAGCTATGTGTCAACCAATGTGCCGCAGCGAACTGTGGACAACTTCCAAACCACAGTGGAAGAATTTATCAACTACAAGTTCGACAACAACCTTGACGCCTACCAGAATCACAGAAGATTCCTCGCCAATATCAAGAAGACAACCACCATGACAGTACACCAATTCGTAGCACAAGTCAACTTCCACAACCATGTTATCCTCCCATTACTTCCGGGACACCCACCAGAAGATGCAGAGATCAAGGAAAGAGAGTTCAAGAATCTAATCTTTGAATCAATGCCTGAGGACTGGAAACACACCTATCAACAACACCACTCTCCTCATAGATATTCCCTATCTGAAATGATGATGAGATTCGAACGATTCCAATATGCACAGAATAGAAAGAACAAGAAATCAGATAACCCATCTCAAAACACCAACAACAGCAACAACAATGCCAACAATAACCGTAACAACCGGAATGGAAACAGCAACAACAACCGTAGCAATCGAAACAATCGCAACAATCGCAATCGCAACAACAACAACAATAATAACCAACGCAACAACAACAACAACAACAACAACAATCAACGCGGCAACAACCAAGGCAACAACAAAGGGCCAACTAGAATCTCCAACGACTCACCATGTCCTATCCATCCTGGTACCAATCACACTTGGGGTCAATGCTACACCAATAAGTATGGCACCAACTCCAATCAGTCCAATAACAACACTAGAGACAACACCGACTCGCATGTGAATGATCGCAGCAGCAATTCCAACAACAGCAATCGATCCACTACCTCTTCCCACGGCAGTAACTTCCATGAACCAGAACAACACATGTGTGTCTTCATCAACGAACCAGAAGAAACTACCATCCCTACAACTCCTTGGCCGGATCTCTTCCATGTAGATATGGACATCGACGAAGAATACTACAACTCGGATCTTCAAAGATTCCCCTCTGAAAAGACCGATTCCGGCAATAACAAGCAAGAGGTTGCTCCCAGCAACACAGATGTCGACCTTACTCCCACCACAGTAAGCGTCTGCAATTCCATCAATGGATCCCTTGGAAAATACTACTTGAAAACCCTCTTCGATTCTGGATCAACTGACAATCTCATCGTGGAATCAGCAATTCCCTCCGGAATAAAGAAGAACCTTCTAGACCAACCAATCCAAATGCAGACAACAAACGGCAAAACCACTTGCAATCACTATGTAACCTTGGAGAACACCATATTCCCAGAACTATCCTACTCCATGAAAGTCCTACAAATCAAATGCTTTGTAGTCTCTCAGAACATCAACTACCATCTCCTCATTGGAAGGAAGACAATGCGAGACCTCGGAATGAAGATGGACTTTGAAAATTGCACCATTGAATGGTATGAGAAGACCATGGACTTCCACCCAAGAAGCTACTTTGACAGCAAGTCCTTGCTCCACAAGGTCATGTCTGCAGAACCACATGCTATTGCAGAAAGTTACTCCCATCAGTCTATTCAACAATCGTATGTGGATGGAACCACCAAGTATGAGAAAACTGACCTCCACAAGCTAGTCACCAAACAAAACCATCTCTCCTACCAAGAGAAACAAGCCTTGTTACCAATACTCCTCCAAAATGAAGAACTTTTTTAAGGTTTGAATGACAAGGAATTAGGCATTTTCCCTAATCAAACGTTCCACATTGATCTCCAGCAAGGCGCAACTCCATATCATGTAAAACAACCATATTCCATTCCACTGCATCAACAAGAAGCAGTGAAGAAAGAAATTGATCGGCAGGTGAAGCTTGGCATCCTCAAACGTTGCTACGCCACCGAATGAGGAATGCTCACATTCGTAGTCCCAAAACCAGATGGCTCCTGTCGACTCATCAGTGACTTTAGAGAACTCAACAAAGTCACCAAAAAACTTCACTACCCACTTCCAAAGCTCCAAGATATCTTCCACAGAAGAAGAGGCTTCAAATATGTCACTCTTATCGATGTCAGCATGCAGTTCCACACCTTCAAACTTGATGAGGCCTCCACCTGGCTTTGTGTCCTTGTTACTCCGTTCGGAAAGTTTAGACTGCTCCGATTGCCAATGGGCTTCCTTAACTCACCAAGTTGGGCCCAACGCTGTATGGAACAAATGCTCTCACACTTAAAGGACATTGAAGTATATATCGATGATATTGGTATCTTCTCAGATACACTTGAATCCCATTGTAAATCAGTCTCTTCTATCCTGTCCTTACTGAAGTCCCACAACTTCTCGGTCAAGCCCTCCAAGTGCCACTGGTTTCAATCGCAAGCACCATGGCTTGGCCACATTATCTCTCATGATAGTATTAGACCCAATCCAAACAAGATTGCGCCAATCCTGAAACTTGCTTTTCCCTCAACAACAACCCAACTTCGATCCTTTGTTGGGATGATCAACTTCTATCGGAACTTCTATCCAAAACGCGCTGAAGTCCTTGCACCCCTTACCAACCTTTCTGGAAGAGCCAAAGGCAAAATCTCTCCAACTCCGGAACTTCTTGAAGCTTTCAACAAAGCCAAGTCCCTCATTGCCAATGATATCCTCCTTGCCTTTCCTGATCCAAACAAGCCCTTCCATGTCTATACTGATGCTTCTGACTACCAACTTGGAGCTATTGTTTGCCAAGATGGCAGAATCATCCTTTGCTTCTCCCGAAAACTCAATTCAGCTCAAAGGAAATACCCAACGATCGATAAAGAGATGCTCTGTATTGTAGAAGTCTTCAAAGAATTTCGGAACATTCTTTGGGGTGCTGAAATCATAGTATGGACAGACCACATCAACTTAACTCGCCAAAACCTCACAATCCATCGCATTATGACTTGGAGAATGCTCCTTGAAGAATTTTCCCCAGTATTCAAGTACATCAAAGGCAAAGACAATGGCCTTGCTGATGCCCTCTCAAGGCTGCCGATCCAGCAAGACACTCCCGAGAAGAAGAAGGAGTTCTTCGGTCCAACTCCCACTCCCGACCCAACGGATGACTCGGACCTTGAAACTGAAACTGACTCAACCAACTCCGACCTTCTCTCTCTTTCTGAACTGTTTCTTAACTACCCAGAAGACATTCCCACGTACCCCTTAGCCTTCGACCAACTCGCCCAAGATCAAGCAGCCAACGTAGATATCTCTACCAATCCCCGGTACACAACTGAAAACTTCAACGGCACCGACTTGAAAGTTGTAGACTCCAACGGTCGCCAGAAAATTGTACTCCCTCCAAATCGAGTGCAAGCCACGATCAAATACTACCACCATGTGCTTGGCCATGCCGGCGCAGAAAGATTGTATCGAACCATCAATCAATTCGTATACGCCCCAAACTTGAAGGACCAAATCAACGCCTTCTGCAAAACTTGTGACACGTGCCAACGGTACAAGAATAGCCACCAAAGCCACGGACAGCTCCCGACCAAAGAACACCAATATGTCCCTTGGGACACCATTGCAATCGATGGAGTAGGCCCCTGGAAAATCAAGATCCCTGGGCATGGAACAGTCTCCTTCAATGGCTTTACCATCATGGACATGTGCACCAACCTCCTTGAAATCATTCGAGCCCCACAAGTAAACCCAACCGGCCTCATGGCAGTTCATGCCCTCGACAATGGCTGGCTCTCCAGATATCCCAAACCAGTAAATTGTATTATCGACCAAGGAACCAACTTCATGAGCAATGACTTTCAACTCCACCTTGCCAACCTAGGAATCAAAGCCAAGGTTTGCTCAGTTCGGAACCCACAATCCAACGCTGTACTTGAACAAGTCCATGACACCATGAAGTCTGCAATGAGAACCGAACTCAATACCAATCCTCCACAGACCCTCCAGGAAGCAACCGACATCATCGACAGCGTCTTTGCATCGGCTCAGTTTGCAGTTAGATCAACCATCAACAAAACGTTTGGAATGACACCCGGAGCCCTTGTCTTCCATCGCGACATGTTTCTACCAATCCCTGTAATCACTGACTTGACCATGGTCAGAAACAAAAGACAAGCTCAAATCGACAAGAATGCTATGAAAGAGAACAGCCACAGGAAGATTCATGATTACTGTGTAGGAGACCAAATTATGGTGAAAAATGAAAAGCAAATCCCTGGAGCTTTTGACGCAAGAAGCAAGGGTCCATACACCATCCAGCAAATTCACACAAATGGTACAGTTTCCTTTCTCTTAAGAAATCACGTGATCCAAGGTATGAACATTCGGAACCTCAAACCATATCACACCAACTAAAAATTTCTTATCTAAGCAATACTGGTCGCACACGACTAACAAAAATTCTGTGCCACCAATCGAACTTTTACGAGAAGGAGAAGAGTGTGGTATTCCAACGCTCACGATTGAAAATTACCCACGATTCAAGAAAATCTGAAATACAATGCCACGCAAGCCGGGCTTCAACCTTGAAGACTGGATGAAGAACATATCCAAATTCTCCATGTGCTTCTCTATGTGCAATGTACGTTGAATTTCGATTCAACGCCTTTTTACTGTTGCAAGCTTTCTCAACGGCTCCTCGGAGTAGTTGACAGGGCTAGCTCACAATCTTAGTTTTTAACCAATACGTAACTCAAACCTTATTTTAGTACCTTTTTCTAGAGGCATACCGGTACGACATACATGACAGGTGACAGAGAAAGTTACAAGCAATGAAGTTACAGTACGTACCTACCGGTAGGTATTACGGTGAGTATACGAGATGATGGTATCTCGTATCCGCATGTTCGTCTACCGCCATCTTACACTTGTCAGAGGTGCAACCTTTTCAACACTCACGGATCTTTTTCAGATTTTAGACAGGGCAGCTAGGCAGGCACAGATACGGTACGGAACGCGGAAGATCTTAATGAACGATAAGATTATGGAATACATACGGTACGGTACGTACGGTACTATTATTTGTATGGAAATACTGCTCCGCACATCATTATTTGCCTTTTGAACGTAATCTTCCTCGTAAGATTTACCTACCGTACGTACCGCAGAGGAAATCCAATCATCGAAAAACAAAACAAAACAAAACAAAACAAAACACTCGACACACAACGAAACGATCTCAGAGGGTATTTCAATTCACTCGAAAAGAAAAGATGCTCAAAACTGCCTCTGCTTTACTCTTCACATTTTCTTCTGGAACAATTACCAGCGCGTTTTTATCGTCGATAAACCCCGAACCAATCAGCCTTCGGAATGGCGGATCCATCATTCGTTCTGGCGTAATCACGCTGGCAGCAACCGGAACTTTGGCCGACTCTTCTGCAGCAACAACTCAAGATCTCAAATCTCAGATTGACAGGGAGATTAAATCGACAAAACGTGGACTATCAGCGTCACCCGAAGAAAGGAACAAAATTGATTCCCTTGTTCAATCACTCGAAGCGCGTTGCCCCTTTGAAGAACCCGCCCGCATGCCCGACATGGCAGGAAATTGGATCGTGGAATACACCACGGCACCACCACCCTCCAATGGGAAGCTAGGGCCATTTGTAGGGATAGCGCGTCAAATTATTGATTTGGACAAAGGAACGTATGTTAATTATCTAAGTGTACCTGGGGATATCGAAAAGGAATTTTTGAGTGCGAAATTGGAAGCTACTTTTGAGGAATGGGACGGAACTCTATTGAAGGATGATCGCGATGAAAATAGCGATAGTGGTGTTGATAGTGACGGTCTTACCTCAACTGAACCACCACCGCCTACAAACTGGTTACAATCTTCAATAAGTTCGATCTTTCAACCACAAAGCAACAAGAAATCAGCTACCGATTATGGTTCTGATAGCTGGAAAGTTGACTTCAAAACATTAACAATCAAACTTTTTGGATACACGTTGCTCCAAAAATCGTTTGACGAAGGAACGTCAAGGGTATGGAAAATGTCGTACTTAGACGGAGATGGAACCCGAATAGTAAGAGCTGGTAGAACAGGCAAAGACGAAGATGCTATGCTGTTTTATATGAAAAGGGAATAGAACGGCATATATTACTGTCGACAAGTCGTTACCAATATTCACCAAATGTTTACAGAATACATCGCTTCTACATCATAGTACCGTATATCCCAGTGACACCCAATTGATATCTCTAGCGGATTCCTGGTTACAGAAAACACTTCTATTACGATGCTAAATCGTTACATATTGTTGCCTACAACTCTCTTTTTCAAAACAGCACCACAACTAGTTGGAGGTGACGAGGCATACGGTACCAAGACACACCAAAGTAGTTTCATCCAAAATAATCATAATCAAAACCAGTACGTTTATTTTTGTCCATGTCAGCAAGGATGTTGTAACTGTGGGGATACATGCTGGAGTGGAGTCATCACCAAATGCGTACTGATGCAAATAGTAAGCCAGACTGGTCCTATCCAATTTGTAAGCAACTAGTACTAGCTGCGGCATTCTGCCACAAAACTACCACGGTAGGCTGTGTGATGCCACAATGTGTTATGTTGTTTTGAAGCCTAATCAAAACTGGCTAACGAAAGGGAGAGATTCAAGTCCCAGACGAAACGGGACGTACGGTAGTACCGTAATCTTACTGCATTGGGATTGCATGCACCAATTTTTATTGTATGGTACCGGTACCGGTACCGGTATGTACCGGG